>PVKZ01000072.1:877229-1477229 GCA_004027375.1 Macroglossus sobrinus
TCTTTCTTTCTTTTTCCTAATTCTCTATGGGACTTTAACTCATAAGTTAGCATGTTAGAGAGTATTCCATCTGGGGAGAGGCACAGAGGCAGAATGTAGAGGGCTTTTGTCACATATGGCAAACCACTTACAAGATAGTTGACTTTGTTGGGATAGCTTAACATCTCGAAATCACTGTTTCCTTATGTGTAAAATGAGGCTAACAGCAGTAGCTGTGACATAGGATTTTATGGGAATTAACTGAAACAATTCATAGAAAGCTGTTGACACCAGACCTGTTTTATAGAAAAGACCTCATCAGTGATAACAGTGATGATGATGGTGATGGTGGCGGTGACGATGATGAAGGTGGATGTGGTGGTGGCAACAATGGTGATTGTGACAGTGATTTTGGTAGGTAGTAGGGATAGTGATAGTGGTAATGGCAGTGGTGGAGGTTGTAAGCTGGTAGTGGTGATGTTGTGGTAGTGAGTTTGGTGGCAGTGGTGATACCAATGATAGTGATGGTGGTGATAGGCAGTGAAGGCAGTGGGGTAGGATAGAGATGACAGCCTATTCCATCCTTGTGTGGTGAAATAAGGCATACCTTGGGATCAGACAAGGAGAGCTATGAAGGAAGGAGCCCTCTCTCTCTCCATGTTCCTCCCTCCCCTTTTTTGGCAATCACAAAATTTGAACACTTTGTGCTTCTCCTGGTCCCCTTGTAAAAACCTAACCTATTTGGGTCAGTTTAACTCTGTGTGGAGTCTAGGATTTACACAGTCCCCCAGCTCTCATTCTAGTTTAAATTACCCTGGGAGTAGTTTTAATCAGAGCATATGCCAGGAAGCACCTAGAACCTGCAAATGTTTGACTGACAATGACCAATGTTCTATAGGCATTTATGAGGATGACAAATAAAAATATTTAAAAGTTTAAGGGAAGTCAGTTCTATGTTTGAAAGGTGTGTTTCTGAAATGAGTATATATGAATCAAAGGTTGATGAACTGAATGATATCTTTAATGTCTTGGGGACCTCACACTTTCATGAGGTGAATAATGAACCTCTTGGGTGATGAAACCTAGTATCTATTTCCTCAGAGAGGCTGTTTAAAAGTCCAGTTATGTCTGGGATTTTGTCTCCTAAAATCTTACCATGATCAAGTACAATTAAATTATTGTTAACAGAAGAAGATATAAATGTATAAAATTTTCACTGAAGGCCAGAATTTTTGACCCCATTTAAAATTAGAAGAATCTTTTTTAAGACCTACTATTGCATGTATAATAGGTGGTCAATAAAGTTTTTTACTAAAGGGAAAAGCCAAAACCTTATTGTCTTCATTGTTGCTATGACTACCTCATTGTGGATCAACCTGAAACAGCTTTCACCATAGCTTCTTGGACCACCATCCTCCTATTTGTGATGGCAGAGAATATGAGTCCTGATTTAATAGAAACAGTTTGATAAAGTGTGCCCTGAATCTGCTCTCTTTCCACCTCAGATAGATTTCCCCCCAGAGATCTTAACTGTAACTCTGACTAAAATCATTATTGGCAAGTGAGAATGAAAAGCTTTCTTAAATCTCAGTCCTTTGTATTTATTAGTTAATCCTCAAGCCAGGCATACTGATTCTATTTTTGTTTCTTAGTCACATAGGAGGTCAAGGTTATTGAGGTGTGTCTAGTAATATTCAATAAAGAAAGGCGAATTTGAAAAGAGATGTTAGTTTTTCCCAACAGGCTTTATCTTCTAATATAAAACTAGTATTGGCCTATTCTTTTCATTCTTTTATTAGAAAATTTGAAAAAAATGGTTAGAAAAGATCAGAGATTGTTGTTTTGAGATAATATTTTACCCACTAAGAAACAATTTGAAGACAAAAGAAAATCTGCTATTCTATGAACGCCCCCAAAAGTCTGCTATTAACAACTATTGCTACTCACTTTACCCTGACCATATAAGCTTGAAATTGGAGAGAGGGAGAAGGATCATAGCACCACATAATGTTTTTATTTACCTCGTTCCTCCCAGTTTGAAAACACAGAACCGTTTTATACTGGTCGTTCCATCACTGGCTTGCCTACACTCAGATGAAAACTTCTGCCGTACAACAGATTCAAATGCTTGATCTGTGGGTTGGAAGCCAAGTTCTAAAGACCCCATGATGAACCTTCAGTAGATTTGGGGAGTTGGAAGCAGGCCAGTATCTAGGGAGACACTGGCAGGACATAAGGAAGTGGGGACATTTCTTATAATAGCAGCATTCTCTTGGGCCAGCTCTCAGTTGGGTGTGGTGGCAGTGCTGGAGAGAGGTTATCACAGTCCCATGTAGCTCTGGGATCCTAGGCTTACTTCTCTGAGTCTCAGGTACCTCATCTGTTCATCAGGGTTAATAATATAAATCCTATCTGCAATTCACAAGATTTTATGTAAATCAAATTATATATATATATATAATCTATCTATTATTTATCTATCAAATTATTTATATATATAAATTATTTATATATATGTAAATAATTTATATATAGATATATATAGTATCTATTTCCCTGGAAGTATACTAGCATTTTGATTATTATTACTCTCATATTCATTATCATCATTAAGTGTATCAGTTATCTACTTGCAGCATGTGAAACTGCTAGATAGAAGCCTGATTTATCAGGACAAAATACTCTTCCCCTATTTTGAGGTGACAGCTAGAAGATAGGAAAGGGAGGTATGGTAAAGAGCCAATAGAACATGTTCTGTGTGCTTGGGAAGTCTCTAGGGCACACATTTATAGCTATAACCTCCCCATGCTCTGCATCCCAAGCTTCCTAAGCAGTTTTAACAATATCTTTAGGGCTCTGCATTAGTTGGGGCACCTAGAAATTGTCAGCTCTTGGTGACCATTTCTCTGTTCAAACTGGAGGCAGACTTTAGGGTGGAAGGCAAGTAATGGGAGTTGGGGTTGTAGCACAGAATAATAGGCAGCATCATAGAGAAGGCAAAGAAAAGGCACTTTTTTAGGCTGCTCTGGATCTTCATCACTAACATTGTGAAATGGTGTTTACACTTTAATAAATATGATGAGGACAACAGTATTCAGAACAAGTTCCCATGTAGGCACTTAGACTCCTTTTGGAGGAGCTACTTTGATGGGGTTAGCTGTCACCATGAGCTGTATTGGCAAGCCTTTCAGAGATGTTTCAGCATCATTTGTATTTTTCAATCTACAATGCATACTACCCATCTTACCTAAAATACCAATGAACAAAGAAACAAGATGAACTTTCTCCCAGGAGACAACAATGAGAAGAAAATAGTTTTAGCTACTTGCACAATGAACCACTATTTAATGAGAGTTTAAGTTAATTCATTTTTCCTTACATGGGATAAAAAAAATGAAACATCAGTGGTGTGAAAGTTCTAGAGAAGGCTGAAGATTGGCTAAAAGCTGATACTTAGCCTGAACAAAGCTCAAACCAATTTTAAGTTTCTTTCATGTTTCCCATCGTCCTATTTTAGTATTCATTCAATGATTCTTAATGACAAGAGGAAATTTCCATCTTACAAGAAATACAGAGCATAGTCTTGAGAGACACTCGTTGTGCAAAGGATTCATGTCATTTCCTCTAGGGTTTTTTTGATGTTCCTTCTTTCTCTCTAGTTCATAACAAGGATTTACAGCTTAAACAACATCAAAAGGAAAGATTTCAGACAGTGTCCTAAAATAGACTAAAAAAAAATTCCTCTACCTCTTGGTGCTTCGAAATTTTATTTTAAACATTTTGGATAGGAGATGTTTTAGAAATCCTGGAAACCTATCACGTTCTATTTTTTAATAGTCTCTTACTTGAAACTGTAACTTTGAATTATGTAGTTGGCACATATCTTCTTAGAATATGTGATTTAAATGGAAGTAGAACTGCTTGACTTAAATTGTCCAGAAATTTTAAAGATTGCTTAATTTAAGGGGAAAAGGGGGTTTTGAGAAAGCACTTCTTTGATTAATGTTCTTTTAAAATTAATATAAAAGTTATTTTTTTTTTAAAAAATAGGAAATCAGAACTACCAAATAATTTTAAACCACTTCTAAAGCAGAGAAACATAGCATCTAATTTGCAAAAGAAGAGATAGGTTTATTTATAACAGAGGCTTTGAGAAGCTCCGTACAAGTTCCAGAAATAGTTCAGCAAATTAATCGCCCTTACCTTATTTAGATATGGCCCTTCTTTTGATAGAATATGACAATGGATATCAGTTTTTATCTCCACAGGATCAGAGGAGAAGCACGTAAGAAAAGAAGTTTTGTTTCAAGAGATCTCCATGAAAACCATGGAGTTAATTGATTTATTTTGTCCCTTTATGGCTACCCTCAGGCACTGATCAATGACCTGCTCGACCCACTCTAGGTGGAACTGCCATATTAAAGTTCAAACTTCTGTTTGTTATTGTGTGTGAACTTTGCTTTGGGTCAACAACTCTGGTAATCAGGACTAGGCCCAAAATTAAAAAAAAAAAAAAAGACTACTAAAACTAATATGTTTGTGAGATCAAACATATCATAGGCTGCTTTTAAGTCATAGCAGGCCAAAAATGGACTAATGTTTATTTTGAAATATTTCAGTTTTTATAAAGATGTACATAGTAAAAAATCAAATGATACACGTTTAAAAATCAAGTAGTACAGAAGGTTTTTAAAGAATAATAACTGATCCCTGACTCATCACTTTTTACTCTTGGTTTCATTCCCTCGAAGCAACCAACTTCAATGTTTTTGCTTTTTGTTTAGTTAGTTACCCCCATGTCTTTAAACAATACTTAGCAATTGGCTTGTTCATGAAAATTTGGCATGTTGAAAAGTTGTGGGGGAAGTTTTTTTAAAAAATTTTTATTAGAGTTTATTTGAGTCAAACTGACGACTTATGCCAGGGAGCAAGAAGATTTCAATTGCTCTGAAAGGGAAGTTTTTAACTTTACTTTTAAATCGTAGAATGAGGCCTTTGATTATACATGTTTCCTCCATTGCCTTTTTTTTTTATTTGTTAATTCATGCATTTAACAAACATTTATTTGAGAACTACTACTTGTGGAGAATAAAGGTTGAATGAGATAAGATGATACACGTTTTAACAGATAATTGTACACAGCCCTAAGTGTAGAGAGAAAAAAGAAAGTAGCCATTTCCATCAAAGGTTCTCAGAGCAATTTGGGGAGGGCTTCCTTTGGAGCCTAAAGTGGGGCTCATGGTCATGCCTTAAAAGAGAGCCTGCAACAAAGCAGCCCTTTATTGTTCTATATTTAACCCTTTCTATTCCTGGAAACCTTCAAATGTTCAAGGAATGCAGGGCCCTGGCAAGCCCTGAACCTACTTTTGGAAGCTTCCTTTTTCAGCTCAGTCTCCACAATACAGGGACTAAGTAGTTTTAAAAAGCCTTCCAACAAGGGTATTCAACTAGATTCTAGATAAGTTATAAGAAATATTTTAAATGCTGCTCAGCTTGAAAGAAAATGAATTATTTTTCAAAAAAGGTTCAATGAGATAAAACTGAATGTAATGAGACTTAAACTAACCTGGAGGCACATACCAATACCTAGAGTAAGTTTAAGCACTTTTAGAGCATAGGAATATGAGCCAGGTACCGTTCCAAGCATTTTACTAATATCATTTATTTATTTCTCATAACAGTCCCAAGAAGAAAGAACTACAAATAACCATCTTATAAAGAGGAACTGAGTAGTTAGGCAACTTGTCCAGGTCACACAGTAAGTGGTAGAGCTAGAATTTGGAACCAGGCAGTGTGGATGCAGCATCCTAGAGCTTCAAGGATTAAAATTTCACATGCAAGTGGTAGATCAAAACTCCAATTCCCTCATTAAGCTAGAATTCTATTATTATTATTATTATTATTATTATTATTATTATTATTATTATGACATTGATTAACAAAATCCCATAAGTTTCAAGTGTATGATTCAACAGTATGTCGTATATGTATTGCATTGTGTGTTCACAACCATAGTTAGTTTTTTTTTTCTCATGAAATATTTGACCCCTTTTACCTCTATCTTACCTCTCTCCTCTCCCACCCCTTCCCTCTGGTAACCACTAGTCCACTGTCTATGTCTATGAGTCTCTGTTCGTTTGTTATTTTTAGGTTTATTTACCACATATGAGTGATATCATGTGGTTTTCAACTTTTTCTGTATGGCTTATTTCACTTAGCATAATTATCTTAGGATCCATCTATGTTGTCACAAATGGCAGTATTACATCTCTTATGTCTCAGTCATATTCCATTCCACAGCTTATTATCCAATCATCTTTCATAGGATACTTCGGTTGCTTCCATGTCCTGGCCACCGTGAATAACGCTGGTATTAACATCGGTGTACACATATAGTTTTGGATAGATGTTTTCAAGTTTTTTGAGTAAATACTCAGTAAAGGGATTGCTGGGTCATATGGTAGATCAATTCTTATTTGTTTGAGAACCATCTGTTCTATTTTCCATAGTGGCTGTACTAATTTATAGTCCTACCAGCAGTGTATGAGGGTTCCTTTTTCCCCACATCCTCTCCAACACTTGTTATTACTTGTCCTATTGATTATAGCCATTCTAACAGGTGTGAGATGGTATCTCATTGTGATTTTGATTTGCATTTTTCTGATAGCTAGTAAAGAAGAGCATCCTTTCATATGTCTGTTGGCCATTTATATGTCCTCATGGGAGAAGCGTCTGTTCGGGTCTTCTGCCCATTTTTAAATTGGATTGTTTGTTTTTTGTTGTTGAGTTGTATGGGTTCTTTGTATATTTTGAATATTAGGCCCTTATCAGAGGCTTTATTTGCAAGTACATTCTCCCATTCGGATGGTTGCCTCTTTGTCTTGTTGATGGTTTCTTTTGCTATGCAGAGACTTTTTAGTTTGATATAGTCCCAATCATTTATTTTTTTAAGCTAAAATTCTTGAAGGGGCTAAACTCCTAGTTTGGCTCATCAGGTTTAAAAAATTCTCAGCTATTATCTCTTGGAATATCTCTCCTCCAACTTCTCTCTCCTCTCCTTTAACACTTTGATTAGACTCTTTTTACACTTTCTTATTCTATTCTTTGTACTTTGTGGCACTTTTATATGTGCTCAATCTCATCATCACTCTGTGCAAGTCTCTCTTCCATTTTATTAATTCTCTTTTCAACTATGTGTATTCTGATGTTGAACCCATTTATTGAGTTTTTAATTTAAATTATTATGCTTTCATTTATAAAAGTTCTGTTTTGTTCTTTTTCAAACTTGGCCAATCATTTGATAGATTCTTTGTTAATTTTAAAATAGTACTTCTCAAAGAAAGTCTCAAGGAAAAAAAAATCCCTGTTATGTCTTCTTTTTCTACTTTACTCTTCAGCCTTCAGTGAATTATAATCTTTTTGCTATTGGTGGGTCTTACCTTCAATTTGCATCTTAGAAGTACAGTAAAGTGAAGCTCAGTAAAGCAATTTATGCCTATACTCTAGAAAGGAGGATAATGACTCAAGAAAGACGGTCTGAAATATAAGATTGAGTGGGGATCAGAGAAACTGGTAATAATATGTAAATAAATAACATTAAATATTTAAAATAGTAATAGTGTCTGTTTTAAGGAGTTAAAGCACTAGCAAAATGTCGTCCAGCTGTACTCTTGCCCTTTCTCTTGAAGGCATGCTCTCTGGGCAGTGAATCTTGTGATTTTAATCTTTTGCAATCTGGATAAGTTGAGAATTTCTTAAATTATCAAGTCCTATTTTATTTTTCTTACCAGTTTTTCAATCTTTTTCCTCTTGTACTTTACTATAAGCAGCAGGAAGGAACCAGGATGAACCTTTAACACTTTGCTTGGAAATCTCCTCAGCTAAATATTCAATTTCATCCCTTATAAATTCTGATTTTCACACAACTGTAGGACACATCAATGAACTAAGTTTTCTGCCACTATGTAGTGAGGATCTCCTTTCCTCCACATGCTATCCTGTTACTCATTTCCTTCTGAGCTCTTACCAGCAGTGTCTTTAACATGCGTATTTCTACCAATAGTCCATTGAAGACAACCTAGGATTTTTTTCTGTCACACACCTCAAAGTTCTTGTACCCTCTGCCCACTGACCAATTCCAAGGCCACTTTCACATTTTTTATTTGTTACAGCAGCGCACCACTTTCAGGCACCAAAATCTGTATTAGTTTCTAATTACTTCTACAATATAGTGGTTTAAACCAACACAAATTTATTCTCTTATAGTTCTGGAAGTAAGAAGTTGACAGTGGGTCAGCAGAGCTGTTTTCCTGAGGAAGGCTTTAGAAAAGAATCTGTTTCCTTGCCTTTTATATCTTCAATAGACTGCTTGCATCCTTGGCATCTTCCATTTTCCATCTTCAAAGCCAGCAGTGTAACATCTTACAATCCTTCTCTCTGCTTCTGTCATCATATCACCTTTTTTTTTTTTACTCTAAGCCTCCCATCTGTCTCCTAAAAGGACTCATGTAATGAAAATGGGCCCACCCAGATAACTCAGGATAATTTCCCCATCTCAAGATTTTTAACATAATCACATTTTCAAGGTCCTTTTTACCATGTAAGATAGCATTTTCATGGGTTTTGGAGATTAGAACGTGGTAGAGTTAGGGTCATTATTCAGCCTGTCACAATTAGTCATGGTAAAATTTCCAAAGTAACAACAAAAGAATACACATATAGTATATAGCTTCCAATCTAGTTAATCCAGATAAGAAAAAAAAATCAATTTAAAAGAATTCAATGAAATAAAAAAAGAAACAAAAAATAGGCAAATAGAGAGCACAAAATAAAATGGCAGAAATAACAAAATTGAGCTATTTATTGTCTATAAGAAACATATTTAAACTGTAAAGATACATAAATTTTGAAGTAAAAAGGTAAGAGAAAAGAAAAGAAGCAAATTCTAACCAAAATAAGGCAATGATAGCCATGTCTATCATAAACACTTTAGGGGAGTTCAGATAAAAGAGACTACAAAACAAAAAGAATTAGGGCAATAGAGGATCACTATATAATAATAAAATGTTCAACTAAGTACAAAGCCATAATATTTGGCACAACAAATTGCCTTAAAGTATATAATGCACACACACATTGCAAATATGTATATTTGACAAATCTTTCAAAATGTGGCTCTCAATTATTAATAGGTCAATCAAAAAAATTATCTGCAGGAAGATGCAGAGGAGGGCTCCAATGCTGGAGAATCACTAAAAAACCTCAGATGCATTCCATAAGAGAAAGAAAAAGAGAACGTTTTAAATTGAGCTTACCCACAGAGCTCTAAGCCACTTTACCATGGGGTCATTGGAATAACAACTGGCCATACAACTAACAACTAACATTTCTTCCCTCTCTCTGCTTTGACCCTACCAGGGAAGGAGATCAAGCTCAGGGAGTAGGAGAAATGCCATTTGGGAAACAAGAAGAAAGGGTTGGGAGCCCACCTTCAGGGAGAGAAGCCTTACCTTTCAATGAGAATTGAAGAGAATTATTAATATATTATACTGGGCATTTTTGTTATTTTAACTGAGACTGGGCTTGCAATTTAAAGCTAACTGATACATTTTTATTGTCTAAAAGTGAGTAGAAATGTCATGGAGGCTGCACAGGTCTTCATCCAAAGGGAGGAGAAAGACAACCTTCACCACACAGTATTGAAGGGAAAGTGGGAAATTTTAAATGTTGCATATGTAATGACATCCAATGAGTCGTGAATGTTCCATGTATCTATAATAGAAGAAGAGAGCAGTGCTTTTAATTTTGCTTATAAAGGCAAACTTTTGGCTAAATGGGTAGGAGATTATAGGGTACTCGTGAGCAAACAGATAACTCTCTTTCAGTTCCCACTACAACACTAGGGAAAGTAACATCAATAAGGAAAATTGTATAAGATCTCATGTTCACACTTAAAAATTAATTATAAATTGAATGAGCTTTATACTGGCATTTCTTTGTGGAAAAAAGCAAGAGATCCTTAAATTATCGAGCAGTTGAATTATATAAGAATAAAAATGGTTTAGACTAAGTCTAAGTAGCTCCTTCCTCCTGGCTCTGATCTCCTGGCCATGAATAGCTCAAATACCAAGGTTCAACCCTGACTCTGCTGATTAGCTGGATGGCCCTGGGAAAGTTATGTGGCCTTTGTAAAACAGGGATGATATTAGAACTGATCTCGTAGAGTTATTGTAAGTATTAGCTTGAGTGATTAAAAAAAAAAACTATCATCTATGAATTATACCATGACACATAATCCAATTATTTCTTAGTCTATCATATACAAAGACTGGCAGGAAGTCTGGTGTCAATTTGAGAGACCTTGCTCCCTCTTTCATGGATTATGTGATCCCAGACTGTGGGGTGGGGGCATGGGATGGGGGTGTGGCCTCTCTGGTGTTCACCATGATTATGTGTCTCCTTGGCCAGGCCTGTGTGATATCCTTGAAGGTGGGCAGCTCCAGTGGTTGAAAGGACCACTCCTGGAGGCCCTCATTCCAGAATGAAATTCTTTCCCCCTGCATTTGCTCTTGTTCTTGTGTTTTCTATCAGTGGATGACAAGCCAAACTTCTCTCCTCCCTACCTCTCTCTCTTTCTGTCTCTCTCCCACCTCCTTCCCTGCCACATCCAATAAATCACCAGGTTTTTAAATATTTTTTTATTCTAATCCCATTGAATCTACCAACCTTATTCCAGCTTTTCTAGTCTCACTTTAGGCCTTATCATCTCTCTCTGGGGTTGTTTAATCACCCACTAATGATCTCTGACTCCAGTCTTGGTCCACTATGATCCATTCTGAGGATTCTTGGCCACTGTGACCTTTCTAAAACACGAAATGACCACATCTCCTTCCAGTTTCATGCTTTTCATGGTTTCTCACTGCCATGTCCAAGTATGCTTGGGAAACAAGGCCCCATATCTACTTGTCTATCTCTTTGGTCTCTGTGTTTTGCCACTGTGTTGTGTGCCCCAGCCACAGGGAATACTTGGTGTTTCCTCAAATGTAATGCATTATCCTTTTTGTCTTTATTTATTGATTCTTTGACTTTTAATGCCTAGGGGGACTTTTCCTTGTCTTTTGTGTCAAATGTATACTTATTCATCACTGAACATTCAGCTTAAACATCACCTCCTCTGTGAAGCCTCCCCTGACCATCCACCTCCAAATGGTAAAAGGGGACCGCCCCTTCCTGGAAGAGTGAATTGTGAGTGTGAGTGAGCAGGAATGACTCTGACAAAGTTGTGAATGATTTCGAGTTCATCTTTAAAGAGAACAGAGTCCATTTCTTCTAACTTTTCCCCAGCCTCTAGCTTTTGGCACCCAGAAATGTCTTTATCTCCCTCTCCCTCTCCCTTCCCCTTCATTCCTCCTCCTGTCCCTCTCCCTTTCTCCTCCCTCCTCTACACACACACACACACTCAGACACATTTTATTGGTTCTGTTTCTCAGGAAACCTTGACTAATACAGTGTTTTATAAATGTTTCATAAATACATGATGCCCTAATTAATAAATAAGTAAATAAATATGAATAAGTGGATAAAATGTCTTTTTCAGGAACATTTCTATCTAAGCCTCATGTGAAACTGTTATGTGATAGATTTCAGTCTTTATTCAATATCATGCACAACAGCTGCCATTCTCAGTATTTTTATGAACACTGTGACCCTTTTTTATATTTGGAAAATTAGGTGTTCAAGGGTAATAAGAGAAGCAAGATCTTGAATTTTGAGTTTTAAAAGCCTCAGCCTAGCGGTTGATGAAAAGTCTTTGAGCCATAAACTTAAGAGGATCCACGCTGATATAAATTTTTACCCAGCCCTGACTAAATAAAGACCTCCCATGTCAAGCAGAGGGAAGTCAGAGAAAGACAGGGGAGTGTGCTGATACTATGGGGTCCTGAGGAAGGCACCCATATGCCCTGCCTTCCACAGACAGGCCTGGGGTGGGATGGGGGAAGACCCAGATAGGTCTTGAGATGTTGATATGGTTTTAGAGGGGACCTGTGCCTTGGTTCCCGGACAGTGCCTGGGAAGGTGGCAAAGAAATGTGATTGAAAGTTGCACCTGGACAGAGAAGACTTTAGATAGGTAGGCAGAGTACTCAAAGCTTAGCAAGGCAAGGGAGCTACAGAGTCATCCCAAAGGGAGGATCGTAGCAGCATGAAAGCAAGCCAGTCATGAAGGAGCCTTGGTGTGAGTGAGGGATGAAGGCTGAGTCAGCAGGCACCTGTGTATACTGATGATGGAAGGAAGCTGTTTCATTGGGTACCAGCATAGAGAGGGACCCAAACCAGATACTGCCTGCTAGTGCCTTAGGCTTCAAAAGCGATTAAGGGGGGGTGGTCTGAGGTAATGGTTGAGAGCATGGACTATCACATAGACTTACAAACTTTGTTTTGTTGAGCAAATTACTTAATTCACTATGTACTCATCTCCTCCTATGTAAAATAGGAGAATCATAAAAACTACCTCGGGCTATTGTAAGGATCAAATGAATTAAATAAGACATGAAAGGCATATAAAAATTGCCTAGCACAGAGTAAGTGGTATGTAAGAGTTAGTTATTGTTTTTCATATTATTATTTTCATGTAGGCCTACCAGAATTTAGATAAAATGCCAAAGAAAATGTTATGGGTAAGAGAAATCCTGGAATAACTGAGATTAAGTTTTTGCCATCTGATGGCATAAGGACTTGTATGAATAATTAAGAGGCATTATAGAAAAGTAAAAAAAACTTAGATTTTTTTCATACTTTTGTATAGTGACACATCAGAAAATTTTGCAAGCTCGACTAGGAACCCGAGGTGTTATTATTTAGATAGGGAGGTTTTGGGGAAGGTTGGGATGGATAATCCCACCATGTATAGTCAATATTATATAAATGGATGTGAGCCTCCTTAGAAGGCATGGCACCATGGATACCAGAGTATGATGGAGAGTTGGCTCAGGGAGGGGAAAGGGGTATGGAGTAATGGGGACCACAGAACAGATGGAGAGTTGCTCAGGGGACAGGAAGTGATAGAGATCATAGTACAGGTAGAAGGTTAGCTTTTAAGAGGAGGATCCTGTGTCATTTTGAGAGTGAAGGGAAAGATGAGAGGATAGGAGGGAGCCATCATATGTTGAACCGAGGCACTCACCATGAAGAGCTACTAGCATCTTTGGTCTTTTTAATGTCGGAAATGAGGTCATCTACTGAGACAGGGTTAGCAATTTAAAAAGAAAGAAAAGAAAGGAATAGCTTTAAAATGGCACATGAATTGCTTGCTATGTGATGAACAGCATAAGGGCTATAGTATAGGTGGACTTTAAGGATGTTTAATAAACATAATATTGTAACAGCATTATACGGTGTCAGATGGTTGCTGGACGTAAAGAAGTGGTCACTTCTTTAGGTGTATAAATGTTGAATAACTCTAGTGTACACCGGAAACGAATACAATATTGTATGTTAGCTATATTTTAATAAAAATTTTTTTAAAAGGAATATTTAATGAACATCACTTGAAAACACACATGGGATTTTTTTTAGTTTAGAAGAAAATGCAGCCAAAATGCATACTATGTTTCTATTAGAGGATTCTGTATGAGTTTTTATCTCTGTATTTTCAGAATGTTTAATAGTGAAGTTATAATACTTTGATCATTAAAAAGTTTTTAAAAATATATTTAAAAAGAATTCGTGATGTGTCACATTGTCTCTGTTCTCAAAAATCAGCATAAATATCATTTTTGACCAAGAAATACAATGATTTGTCTTTGTTAATCTAACAATCTAACATTTTATCTCTGATAACATAAGTTAATCTAACTTTTCATCTCTGATAACATAGATATGATATAGCTTACCTGTTTACCTCAGTGTTTGAGTCAATAATCCCATAGCAATGCAATTCTATTCTGGTAGAAATATTTTTAAAGTCAAATGCAGAAACCAAGAATTAAGATTCAGGAGCCAGGTCTTTGAGCAGTAGCTCATCTATGTCTCCAGGCTTGGCTCCATTTCCTTAAATAAACCTCTATTTGCTGCAAGGAAAAAAAAAATAAAAGAAGTAAGATTCAATCCAGGATCCCTTCTGATTACATTATTATTTGCCATATCAAAGTAACCTGAAAAGATTCTACACTGGCAGAAAGAGCTATGCCTACTGGAACTCAGGAAAAATATGATTGGCTTACTGTAAAATAGATTTATGAGTGTCAACCTAAAAGCTAGTGGTAAACTTGAATTTTATTTATTTTTCTACTGTGACTTTGAATCAGAGATCAGCTCTCCTCTTTGACTAAGATTCTTCACTCATTTTTGCCATAATTGATACCTAAATCAGAAATCAGGTGGTAGCTATTTATATAATGGGGGATTATGGGTTATAGTTATTCACTCATAATCGCAATGCTAGGGTTGTCAATCATTGCACACTCTTACAGAGCTATGGAGGAGAGAATCAGAAATAGGTGAATGTGAAATCCATCACCTAAAGTGTGTTTAAAAAAGAACCAGTTCCACTCTAGACTTACTCATAGCTCTGATGATAGAAAATAATAACATTTTCCTGTGGGATTGGGGATGGGTTGGGCAAAACCAGGGATCCTCAATTTTAAATTGAAAAATACTGTTGTTCTTCTTTCCTCCCCCAGCCCCTGTTTCTGCTTCCTCTGTCCGGGGAATCCTAATTAAAATCATAGCAACGAGTTATATTTTTAATATAAGCATCTCTCAGATTATGGCATGGTACATACTTATGCTTTAAAAAAAACATTATTTATCTGAAATTCAAAGGTAACTGTGCATCCTGTATTTTTACTTATTAAATTTGGCAGTTCCCAACTCCCAACAGATTCAGAATTAACAAGTATGCTATTTTTAAAAAATTCTGCAGGTGATTTTAACGTGCACCGAAATTCAGAAATGCTGAGCTAAACCTTAAAAGGCCTCCTCCATAGACAGGTCAGCAGAATACAAACTAAAAACAGAAAGGAGGATGGGAAATAATTGTTAAAACAGGTCAGTAGAACCCATTGCGACTCCTTTAAAGTGTTCTCTTTTGTTGTCCTATATTCTATATATTATTCTATATTTGTTATAACTTATTGAGAACAGCCATGGTGCCTGCTAAATCCACTGCCACTTCTGAACCATACCCTTGGCTGATGCTGAGTGAGCAATTCTAGGTGGTTATGCAGGCCTGTGTAGCCATGCTCTGCATCAGTGCCCCTCCTTGCTCCCTTCCAAACTTTGGTCACTGGGGCCAGGGTTGACGGAACTTGAGGGAAGCATGTGGCCCAATACTGTCAATTCATAGTCTGGACAATGGACTATGAGGTGGTGTGGTACAAGAGTTCTGTCCAGTAGTTGGTGGTAATTAAATTAGACCAGACAGATTCTCTTTGTTTATATTTTATTTCTGGATACAGAGGGTCAGATGATTTGCAATGGGAACAGAATCAATCAAAATTGGTTAGATCAGTGGCTCTCAAACTTCAATGAGAGGTAGAATAATTTGCAGGGCTGATTAAAACAGAGAATTCTGTGCCCCACCCCAGAGTTTTTGATTCAGTAGGTCTGGGCTGCAACCCAAGAATTTTAATTTCTAACATATTTCCAGGTGTTGCTGCTGCTTTAGATTCAGGGACTACACTTTGAGGATTACTAGGATAGCTTATGCTAGAGTAACAAAGAAGCTCCAGGTCTCAATGGATAAAGGAAATAAAGATTTATTTCTTGTTTGGGCCACACGTTCAGCGAACATAGCTGGGCACTTGGCTGTACAATGCCAGTTTCCTTTCCACAAGACCCAGACTGATGGAGTAGCCACTCTCTGGAACATTTTGGCTACCAGATTAGAAGGAATGAGGAGACCAGGATGAAGCACATCCTGACTCTTAAAGTTTCCCCTGGGAGCAACATGTGTCACTTCTACTCAATTTCTCTGGCCAAAAAATATTATATGCTCACACATGACTTCTAGTAGAGCAGGTAAAAACAATCATTATTTTCTTTAAAAAGAATCAGAAGTCTTTCTCTAAAGACAACACAGAAGCTGAAACTAAAAAAGAAACACAGAAAGAAAATAGCACGCAAAGGGCATGAGAACATCAGACTTGTGAACTAGGAAAACCCTGGTTGGTTTGTTGGTAGTGGCAAGAGCAATAAGAGACAGAGATGAATATAATCTTATAATGGTTGATAATGGTTGATGATAGTTGTTGAAGCTGCTTTTGGTCCTGAACCACATCTAAGGTTGTTGCATTATGTTCTGGTCACCATGGATACATTGCTATGACTGTTCCCGCATCCCTATGAGATTCCTGAGATCCTTATTCCCACATACACCTATAAGCTCCTGAAACCTTACCCCATGGCATCACATTACCGAGTCACTACCTACAGAGTGTATCCCAGCAATTAAATGTAATTTCAAAGTAACTCGAGTCTCCCACTTATATTTCTCAAACACCATGAAGTGAACACATAGACCCAAAATTTCTTTAAATATTTTTTAACATAAAGCCCCATACCCCCAGTTATTCCCCAGCGCCAGCTTTTGGATTTCTAGTTTTTCTCCTCTTCCTTTTTTTTCCACTTGTGCATTACAAAATTCAGAAGGTCCGATTTAGCAGAACAGTGGTGGGGACCAGCCTGAGCAGGCCCAGCCTGGATCCTCTGTTAATAATCTGACTCACTACAGCGTCACAACAAACCCCTATTACCTTAGGTACCCAAAGAACATTCAGTTCTTTGTAATCAACAGCGTCCAAACAACTTAGACATGGACTTTCGTAGCAGTAGTAAATGATTTCTAAAGTGAAAAATGTGGGGCGGAAGAAACATAAATACTCTGATAGCATTAACAACAGAAAAGTAGATGATAAATTTTCATTTGAACTTAGACATATCTAAAACATCTCAACTGCACTGGAATTTTGGATCTAGTCTAATTGCTTATCCCACTGTTTGCTTGTCTAACACATGAAATTATCATGAACCATGTGATTCTTTCTCCTTACTATTCTTTCCTGTTCACTAAGTGATTGATTGGGCTTGAGCCATGAATTTTGTTCATCTCCCAGGATTGCTTTTGTGAACACTTCTAGGGGTAGGGAATATTTCTCTTGGGCTGGAGTAGGGGTTCCCTTTTCTGGGCCCCATGCTTTGGTACCAGTCAGTGGCCTATTAGGAACCAGGGCACACAGCAGGAGATGAGTGGCAGGCCAGTGAGTGAAGCATCATCTATATTTGCAGCCACTCCCCAGGGCCCGTATCACCGCCTCAGCTCCACCTCAGATCATCAGGCATTAGATTCCATAGACACCATAGGAACATTGTTCCCTGGTGTCAAAAAGATTGGGGACCGCTGCTTCGTGGACTTTGGCTCTATCTCTCCTCTGGTCTTAGTCCTCCCCGCAGGGTGAGGAGTCCCAGAGGCCAAGGGACTGACTGTACCCACACATAGCTTTCTCCGTCATCATTTAGACCATTTGGAACTCCCTGGATCTGCTTCTGGAGTCCGTGTGAGCTTTGTCTTGGTCCATCCTCCAAAAGACAAAGACCACGGTGGAGGCAAGGGCTTGGGCCTAGGGCAGAAGCCAGTGGGATTGTGTGGCTACTTGCAGAAGCTGTCAGGTAAGGGCATGCTGGTTTGTGTTCAATGTGCAGTTGCTACCTCTGCTAATTCCAAGAGTTTGCAGGATGCGCTTTTACTAGGCCACTTAGACATCACCCATGCCTATTTCAGCTACCAAATGGATTAAATGCTTCAATCAAAAGAGAACATGGCTGAATGGTTAAGAAAACCAGCCACACACAGACTGAAAGTAAAAGCTACCAAAGACCTGGCAAAGTAGCTGAGCCTGATTTCAAGCTTGCTGCACACTTCCAGGTGCACAGCGTTGGTGCCAGCTTGGTGCTCAAGCTCATACTAAGTGGCCTTCTAGCAGGGCACAGACAACAGCTGAATTTTGCCTGTAACAGAATTTCTCCCAAGAGGCCCCAGGACCAACACACCCAGGGGACAGCTTTAGACCACAGCAGAACACCACCCAACCACCTCCACAAATAGCGCACCCAAAGGGCAGACTGGACAGGTACTAGAGTCTCAAGATGAAAAAAGATATTTCATGACAAGGGAAACAAACAAAAAACTAGGGTAGCAATACTTATATCAGACAAAATAGACTTTAAAACAAAGACTATAACAAAGGGACAAAGAAGGACCCAGTTATCCCACTTCTGGGTATTTATCCAAAGAAACCCAAAACACTACTTTGAAGGGACATATGCAACATGGGTGTCCATCAGTGGATGAATGGATAGAGAAGAGATGGTACATATATACAAAGAAATATTACTGAGCCATAAAAAAGAGTGAAATCTTGCCATCCGCAACAACAATGGATGGACCCAGAGGATATTTTGCTGAGTGGAGTAAGTTTGACAAAAAAAGACAAATATCACATGATTTCACTTATATGTGGAATCCAAAGAATAAAATAAATTAACAAACAAAATAGAAATGGGTTCATAGATATAGAGAACATTTTGATGGTTGCCAGATAAGAGGGGGTTGGAGGAAGGAAGGGTGAAAAATTGGAAGGAATTAAGAAGTACAAATTGGTAGTTACAAAATATTTGTGGGGATGTGAAGTATAGCATAAGGAATAGAGTCGATAATATCGTAATAACTATGTATGGTTTCAGATGGGTACTAGATTTATTGGGGGTGATCACTTTGTAAAGTATATAAATATCTAATCATTACATTGTGTGCCTGAAACTAATATAATATTATATGTCAACTTTAATTGGAAAATTTAAAATTTTTTAAAAGGAGGAAGCTGTGAATTTAGTTTCATATTGCAAGCATTAATGATATACTACTTTGACTATCTAATATTACATATTTAAAAAGTAAGTTCTCCAAAGCCTTACAAAAGAACCTAGCCAAAATAAATAGATAAATAAATAAAAAGAGCTCAGATTTCTCTTAGCTAGCTTCGCTCTCACTTTAGTTCATCAACAACTTATATGTAATATACTGTGTTGTGGTATGAAGAGCACTAACTCCAGACATCAAAGATATAGTGTTTAGGCTCTATAACCTGGTGGCCATGAGCACAGGCTTTGGAGTCAGAGAGACCCAGGCTAGGAGTTCAACTACTCTGCTAACAAGCTGAGCAACTTCAAGCAATTCTCAACCTCTCTGAGCTTCAGTTTCTTTATCGATAAAGAAGATAATGATCCCTGCCTTGCATGGGTAGTGTAAGGATTTAATAAGAGAGACCTGAAATTGCCTGACATATATTATGTGCTCAATCAGGTAGCTGCTGCCACTACTGCTGTTTTTAACTCTTATTGCTACTGGTATAATTGGTTGTGCTACCTTAGACCAATAAGTAACTTAAACTCATTTTTAAATTATTTAGAAAAAAATAGGGTAGCACATTCACATATTTAAAAAATCAAATGTGAAAAGATATAAACTGAAAAATCTTTCTCTCACCCTTTTTCCTGTTCACTCATTTCACACAGCCTTATCTTCTATAGGTAACTATTTTTGTTAATTTGTGTTCTTGTGGTATTTCTTGTGGTATTCTTGTGGTATTTCTTTATTCAAATATAAGCAAATATGAATATATTCTTATTTTTTCCTTTCCATACAGAAAAGGAGGTACACTATACATATATATTACATGTATTTGTGGACTGTGCTTTTTCTCACTTAATATATCTCATGTCAGGATGTAGAGAGCTTCTTCATTCTTTTTTACAACTGCATACTATTCCACAATGGAGTTAATTTTATTATGCCCCTAAAGATAAAGAATTGGATTGTTCCTAGTATTTTGCTCTAATGAAAAATGCTTCTGTGAATGAACTTGAATACATGTCATTTCATGCAAGTAGTTAAATCTGTAGGATTGGGGTAAGTGGAATAAATGCATTGATGATTTTGTTAGTGCCAGAGTATCCTCCATGGGGTTATATTATTTTGTACTCCTCTAGAATGTGAGGTTTAAGTTATGTGAACTTTTCACTCATTTTTTTATTTGTTAAATAGGACCAATAATGATGCTTGAATATCTTGTTTCCAGTTGCTCCTATAATAAATTACCACAAACTTAGTAACTTAAAACAGCAAAAAATTATTTTCTTGTAACTCTGGAAGTCAAAAGTCCAAAATGGATCTCAGTGGGCTGAAATGGAGGTGTTGGCAGGGTTGCATTTTTTCCAGAGGAATGGGAGAGAATTTGCTTCTTGGACTCTTCCAAGATCTCAAGTTTCCCACATTCCTTGGTCCACAGACCTGCATCACTCCAACCTCTGCTTCCATTGCCACATCTTCAACTCTGACTCTATTGTCTCTCTCTTGTATATACCTTTGTGATTACATTGAGCCAATCCATATTATCCAGGATGATTTCCCCATTTCAAGATTCTTAACTTAGTCACATACATAAAGTTCCTTTTGCCATGTAAGATAACATAATCACAGATTTGGGGATTAGGGTATAGACTTCTTTGGGGAGTCATTCTACCATAACTACCCTACTGTGTAGGGTGTTGGGAGAGTCAAGAGAGAGAAATTACCTGTGAAGTTATCTAGTGTGCTATTTCCTTATCTATCTCCCCAACTATAATATTAGATTAGAGGTACTGTGTTTGGTTCAGTTCTTTAGTGTCTGTCTGATACCATTTGGTCAGAGTAGACCTTCTATATAATTGTTTTGTATGTTATATATTTTATACTTATATTTAAGTTTTAATGTATGAAAGAATGAATGAAATTCTTTGAAAAAATATAAAGCAAAAAGCTTCTTCTTCTTCTTCTTCTTCTTCTTCTTCTTCTTTTTCTTTTCTTTTCTTTTCTTTTTTTTTTTTTACAAAAGGGAGTCTGGAAAGAAAGCTTGTCTCACTGGACAAAGAATGGTGGTAAAGACAATTGTAAATCTTAAGCTGTTATTTTCTCAAATTTTGTGAATTAGTAATACAATCTGTTCTTATTCAAAAACATATGTTTTATCTCACAATGAAGAAAATGCATCTGTCCATATCTTAAAAAAAAGATTTTAAATTTTTCAATGTCAAAGTAACATGCAAATAGTCTGTCCCACTTTCTCCAAGCTCATGTCACTGAGTCACATGTTTATGGGCCAAAGAACAGACTGGAATAGAGCTAAGAATACACAAACAGGGAATAATTCAGCTTCATGCATTGAATAGAAGCAACTATTGCAGGAAAAAATGGAGGTGATAGCACTTCTAGGTAAATCGCCATGTGTGCCCACCTCTTATCTGCCTGTCTAGGTTTTCACCATGGTGTTTTCTTCTAATCACCTCACAAAATACAAATGCTTCTTCATTATAAAGGCAAAGGCTCATCAAGCCTGATTTCTTAAATTTGTTGAGAATAGAGAACTACTAGGTAGTAATGAAATAGATGGGTTCTGGGATCTGCAGAACTGATTTTGAAACCCAATTCCAATATAGAATGATCCTGAGTAGAATATTTAACTTCCCAAGCCTGCCATTTTTGTCCAGTGAAAAGTTATCTAGCGTGATGTGGATGATAATAGTACCTCTCATAAAATTGACATAAAGATTAAATGATATAACATTTGTAAAGTACTTAGCATAGTGCTTCAGTAAATGCCAGCTACTGTTCTTATTATTATCAGTCATTCTTGGAATCTGTCATAGGGTCAAAACTGAGGCTTGAAATTATCAATAACAACAGTACCTCTGATATCTCAGTGGCAACCATCACTCTAGTAGCATCACCCCCATCCTTCCACTTTTTCACTATCCATTGCTCTCTTGGTTCTCAGTTCCTTTTTTTCCCCCTCAGTTTTATTTCCAAGGACATACTATTTGCCTTCCCTTTAAAACACCTTTGATTCTTATGGCCCTCTCTGTTTCTCTTGTACCTGCCTTGGTTATACCCAACTACTTGCCTCCCCAGCAACTGACAGTAACTGGAGAAAAATCACACAACAGTGCCTATCAAAACTATTTAAATAGGAGACTGTTGGGCAAGATGGCAGAGTAGGTAAATTCTGCGCTTGCCTCCTCCCATGACCATATTAAAATTACAACTAAACTATGGAACAACCACCATTGAGAACCACTTGAAGACAAGCTGAAAGGAAGTCCTGTAACTAAGGATATACAGAAAAAGCCATGTTGAGACTGGTAAGAAGGGCAGAGATGCAGAATAGGCAGGACCACACCCACAGTGTGATGGTTAAGAAACAAGATGGATATCTTAGCCTTAAAGGTACCCCTCTAAAAGCAGAGGTCCAGCCCCACACCAGGCTGCCCAGCTCCAGGTTCCAGTGCCAAGAAGAAAAGTCCCCATAACTCCTGGCTGTGAAAACCAGCAGGGATTATGGCTGAGTGAGCTGGAGGCCTGCTGGAGTCTCAGATGTTTCTCTTAAAGGGCTCACATGTAGATTTACTCACTGATGGACTTACTTGCTATGAGCTCCAGTGCTGGAGCAGCTAAGAATGAGGTGTTAGGGTCATATGGGGAGGAACTGAATTGTCTAGCTCTGGACAAGGGCTGGAGGATCAGCCTTCTCTCAGAAGTGCTGGCAGACACCAGTGTTCCTTTGTTGAGCTCCCCTCCCACCCCATTACCCAGGCTGCAGGCACAGGCAGGCACCAAGTCTAAATCTCCATCAGCCTGGCTAACATCTTTCTCCCTACCCTGGTGATATCCTGAGACCCCATCCCACCCAACTTGCAGACCCAACCAAGGTACTTCCAGCTGCTTTTTCCATACAAGTAGCCTGTCTCTATACATGCTGCAGACTTTCTTAAAATCTCTCACAGGATCACAAATTCCAAACAAGCAGTGTCTGGCCATGGTTTGTCCTGTACTTCTAAGTAGCCCCAAGCTTGGAACTAGTGGCAACCAGCCTCGGTTTCAGCTTAGATTCTTCCAAGTGGCTCCAAGTTCAGCACAAGTAGCAACCATCAGTAGATCATTTTGTACCTCATACCAGGTGAATCTGGGCTGGATATAGACAGCATTCGATCTTGGCCTGCACCAGAGCTCCTTCCAAGAGACCCCAGAACCAACACACCTGATGATCAGTTTCAGACCACACCATAGGAGGGTATAAAAAGTAGATTAATGAATTGGAAGATAAAATTAGTGATTTGAAAGAGTAGAGAGCACAAAACATCCATTCAGAACAAAAAGAAAAAAAGAATTTAAAAAATGAGGACAGTTTAAGGAACCTCTGACAACATCAAGCATATCAAAATTTGCATCACAGGGGTACCAGAAGAAGAGAAATAGAGCAAGGATTTGAAAACCTATTTGAAGAAATAATGATGGAAAACTTCCCCCTGAAAAAGGAAATAGTCCAGGAAGTGCAGAGAGTTCCAAAAAAGATGAACCCCAAGAGGCCCACACCAAGGCACATCATAATTAAAATGCCAAATTTAAAGATAGAGAGAGAATCTCAAAAACATCAAGAGAAAAGCACTTAGTTACATGTAAGGGAGCCCTCTTAAAACTGTCAGCTCATTTTCTAACTGAAACTTTGCAGGTGAGAAGGGATTGGCATGAAATATTCAAAATGTTGAAAAGCAAGGTCCTAAAACTAAAATTACTCTAGCAAGCAAGGCTATCATTTCAAATCAAAAGACAGAGCTTCTCAGGCAATAAAAACCTAAAGGAGTTCATCACCACCAAACCAATATTACAAGAATGTTAAAGAGACTTCCTGAAGAAGGAGGAGGAGGAGAAGTAGAAGGAGGAGAAAAAAGATTAAAAATATGAATAATAAAATGGCAATAACTACATATCTATCAAAATTTACTTTAAATGTAAATGGATTAAATGTTTCAATCAAAAGACATAGGATGGCTGAACGGATAAAAAAATAAGACCTATATAAATACTACCTATTAGAGACCCATTTCAGATCAAAAGACACATGCAGACTGAAAGAAAAGAGATGGGAAAAGATAAAAAGTCTTTCATAAAAGATTTTTTATGAAAATGAAAATAAAAAAAGAAGATGGTGTAGTAATACTTAGACATAATAGACTGTGAAACAAAAGCTTTAAGAAAAGACAAAGAAGGACGCAGAAATCCCACTACTGGGTATTTATCCGAAGAAATCTAAAACACTAAATCGAAAAGAGATATGCTTCTATATGTTTATTACAGCATTATTTGCAATAGCCAAGATATGGAAGCAACCTGAATGTTCATTGATAGATAAACAGATAAAAAAGAGGTGGTATATATACACAATGGGATATTAACCATAAAAAAAGAGTGAAATTTTACCATTTGTGACAACATGGATGGACCTAGAGGGTACTATGCTAACTGAAATACATCAGGCAGAGAAAGACAAATACTGTGTGATTTCATTTTCATGTGGAATCTAAAAAACAAAATAAATGAACAAACAAAATAGAAGCAAACTCATAGATACAGATAACATTTTGATGGCTGCCAGATGGAGGTATTTGAGAGAAAGGATGAAAAGACAGAGAGATTAAGATGTGCATGCTGCCAGTTATAGAAGCAGTCACAGGGATGTGAAGTGCTGCATAGGAAATATAATCAGTAATAGCATAATAACTATGTATGGTGTCAGATGGGTACTAGACTTATCAGGGTGAGCATATCCTAAGTTATATAAATACCTAATCACTACATTGTACACCTGAAACATACATATTGTATGTCAACTGTAATTTAAAAATAAAAAATTATTGTGAAGAACTATTTATATAATCATACCAAAACGTTATTTGCCTTTTCACTGTGTTGACATTTACAATGATAGTGTTAAAGCAATGATGGTAAAACTACTAATGCCTTAGCAGGAATCAAATCATTGGCATGGTATCACAATAGCAGTGATTTCACCATTACACACTGCAGTTAAAAAAAAGCCAGTGTAACTTAAGAATGTCCTTTATGAGGCAGTTAAAATGATTAATTTTATTAAATCTCAACTCTCGATTGTATATCTTTTCAATATTCTATGTGGCAAAATTAGATGTCTGCATATAGAAGTTCTGTATACTGAAGGATGCATATCTTGAGAAAAGTATTTGGGTGATTATTTGAGTTAGGAGATGAACTAGCCACCTATTTAATGAAATACAATTTTTACCTGAAAGAATGACTGGCAGAAAACTATGGCTACTGAGACTTGGATATCTGACAGACAGTTGCTTGAAAATTAACAAAATGAATGTTACTTTAAAGACAAACAACAAGAATTTTTTTTTTTTGGCCAATGATTAAATTCTAGCTTTCAAGCTTTCCAAAATTAGAATTTTGGAAAGCTTGCATTCACATTTATGAATAGCTTCCCACTAGTTAAAGACCTTTCTGATGAGGTTAGTAATGATATTAATGAATGTGACTTTAAAATATTGTATAATTAAATGTGTCACATTTGGGAGCTCTGTATTCAGAAAACTAATATTTTCTAGGTATTGGAATGTCTGACATTACAAAATGATTCCAAATGCAAGCTAGACCAATGAATTTTAACTTAACAGTCCAAAAAAATTCATCAACATGGTTTCAGATTCCATATTGCAACTTCCTTTATTTTAAAATTTAATTTTATTATTAGTTTCAAGTATACAGTACTTTGGTTAGACATTTATATAGTTTATAAAACGATCCCCCTAATTGCTCTTTTTTTTCCTCTGGCTCTCCATGTAGCCATTACATTAATGCTAATTGCATTCCCCATGCTATATTGCAACTTACTTTTAAGAAACTGCCATTCGTTAAGTTCTAGTGTGATGACGTCAAAGTAGAATACCCAAAATTATCTGAAAAGGCTATTATAATAGTCCTCTCTTTTCCAACTGTGTATCTGGGTGAGCCCAGATAATATTCATATCCTCCAACCAAAACTACACAATACAACAGATTGAGTGTACAATCAAATGTAAAAATCCAGCAGTATTCTCCTATGCCACATATGAAAGACATTTAAGAAATTGAAAAACACTGCCACTCATCTCTCTTTGTTGCATGCTTTCTCTCTCTCTCTCTTTCTCTCTCTCTCTCTCTCTCTCTCTCTCTCTCTCTCTCTCTCTCTCTCTCTTCTGGTTACTTATAAAATTTCACATTAACATGAAAGGGAATTATTCTATGTGAATTAATAAATATGCTTAAAACCTCTCAGTTTTAATATATAATGTAGTAAATATTCATAGTTCTCACCCACATAAACAAGTTTTTTAGGGTCATCAACAATTTTTAAATGTGTAAATATACCCTGAGTTTAAAACGTTTGAGAGCCACTGATATAATTCAAGATAGGTAATATAACTCTCACTCAGAAAGTCAGAGCAGAGTTAGAGCAGTGAAGAATGATTTTAATAAAGGACTATTTCATTATGGTAGGCAGCATTTCACATATAAATATACTTTAATATGTGGTTGACCGCATTGGTAACTGACCAGATAATCTATTTAACTAGGAACCAGCAGGCAAGTAATTGTCTAAATATTCTTATTCTGATCATCTCTTGATTTTATCACCCTCTTGGGAATAACCAAACTGGAAATATAATGAGGCCAAATCTTCTACTGTCCATGCTTAACCTCCAATTCCAGATCAGGCAGTGAGAATTTCATACCAGGCTTCAGGGCCTGAGTGGGATCTATTCCAATTACAGTACAATTGTTGATCTCTACAGGAAGGAAAGCAGTGGGATCAGTGGATATTTAGCTGCGGTAGCAAATGGAATTCAGTTGGTGCCTGATGGATCCAACTGAGTATCTAGATCTTTATATATTTTTCACAGACCGAAACTCTGAATTTTGCCTACTCTTATTATTACTGTGCAGCTGCATATTACAAATTTATTTCTTCTCAGCTTTGATTTGTCAGTAGTCATCTATCAGGTCATCACACCAGCCCAGCTTTCAAAACCAAAAACTGATCCAAGGATGGCAGGCCTGGCAAAATCAAAGTCAACATCTATCAAGGTTTATATACTTCTATTTATGAGCAGTCTTCATTCAGTCACTTTTCTTTCCTGTGTTTGTTGAGAAGCTAATAACAAATATCAGTTTTAAACAATGGCAGATCTGGTCTTTAATTTCTATTAACAAAACATAATCAGTGTTCCTGACTTTCTATAAAAGTCAGACCATATCACCCCATTTGTATTTTGTAAGGTCTCCTTCCTTTTCTTGTATGCATTTGTTTTAGCATCCAGTTTTGTCGACCCCAAATTCTTTGTTGAAATTCTTTGTTGAAAATGTTTCTGGTTACTTTGCTAAGGTCAGCATGTAACAGAAACATGTTAGATTCACTAATGTCTGCCCATAAGCTGCCTTGATGAGAGGGTGATTTGGTGGTTGCCTGAGGATACTGATCTGATACTGATCTGCAGTTGGAGAACAAGTGAAAAAGAATTTCTGTTTCTGACTTTTGGTGGGAGACTTTGCTTTGTTCTCCTCTGAGATTTGGAGATTTTAAAATATTTGTTGAATATACATAATCATCAAATTTTTTTTAGATCCAGGAGGACTCTCAGAGATCTGATCTTACTCCATCATTTGCTGCTGAGAACATTGAAGCCAGAGATCATTAAATTCAGCCGGGTGCCTCTGCACAATGGTGTAATGGATATTTGTGGTACTTTCCTCCCTAGGATTTCTTCCTCTAACAGCATCTACTCCCCACTCTCCACTCTCAGTTCATTTGGTTTCAGTGTCTCTAAGTCCACCCTCTGGTTCTAGTCTGGACAGTAGCCAAGATGATTGGTTAGAGGTATGAACATGTGACCCAAATCTGGCCAATCAGACTCAGTGTCAGATGTTTCACTGTTGTTATGAAAAAGGATGTTTGCTGGTAGTATTAAAAATTGGAGGTATTCATGGTCATTTTACCACCACTTGGAAAGAACTTTCTCTGTAAGTATTTTTAGTATTGTCTAAAAAGACCTCATACTAAAAAGGCAGCAGTCTAATTATGTGTTTGTAATTCTGTATTTGTCTTAAAGAGAGTCTTGGACTTCCTTGGACCTGAGAGAAACTTAAGACAAAAACACACAATCTCTGTCCTCAAGGAACTTAAGAGTCTAGTGGGGAGATACAGATGGGTAAATAGTGACATTCTCCCCATGCACCCATACAATGGTTTTCTGTGTCCACTCTCACCCCATGCAAGCATTACACACCATAGCCTTTATTGTATTGTCTTAGGTTCTTTGTCTCTCTCCAGCAATCTGGGAGCTTCTCAGGATAGGAGGGGGTGTCTTTGATCATTATATTCTTCATATCAAGCAAAGAATAAGAGAGGAATAAATGAGTGGTTAGATGGTTGTGATAAAGGTGTGATCAAGCACTCTAAAAGCTTCATTCAGAGCATTAAAAAAGAGCTCTTAATGGTAATTTGTCTGTCTTTCATAGATAGGGGATTGAAAATCCTAGATGTGTATGTAATGTGCATGAATTTTTTTGTCAAATAAGAAAAACCCACAAAAGAGCACTTACATATTTATCACATTACATCAGACTTAACTGGGAAGATTTTTAAAAATACTAGTGCCTGGTCCTTACTCGAATCCAAATTGCTATAGTTGGAGTCTAGACATCTGGAATTTTAATAAACTGTAAATAATTATGATGTTTATCTCTTGTTAAAACCTACATAGATATACAAATTATGTAACATGTTTGTATATCTATTAACATGAACAAGGAATAAACTAGAAGTGATATTGCATCACCCTTCTGCTGGTCTGGCCTGCCCAGCATCCCTTCCCCTTTTTCTAGTAATAGCACTCTGGCTTTTCTTTGGAGATCCCCTTGCCCCACCCTCAGTTGATGTAGTTAGGGTTGGGCTGATCCCATGTTCCCAGACACCCTCCATCCACCCTTCCCATCTACTCTCTCCAGAGGTGGAGATGAGACCCAGTTCTGGCCAATCAGTGTGTCCCATCTCCCTGGCCACAGAGGTTGTTTCAGAGATGGGCATATATGTCAGTTATTCCACTGACACACATCCTGAAATCCTTGTGGGACATTTTGGGAAAGAAAAGCTCTCTTTCTACTGGGATGGCCAGATATAAGGAGGTGGATCTGGAGTTTTGAGAGTACCTGTCAGAAGGTAAAGCCAACAAAGGAAAACAGATGCAAGTAATGAGGGGAGAGAGGGCGAGCTCTGATAACTTTCTTTAAGCCCTCAGACCCAGCTCTGTCTGAAAACAACTCAACTTGGAGCCAGTACCCTGCCTTTTTCACAGAAGCTAACTTGAGTAGTCACTTTCAAATAAAACAATCCTGACTAACAATTTATATTTAGTTATTTTTTTTCTATAAATTTGATTAAAGTTCCTGGGAAACGAATGGAAGTCTTACTTACAAGTAGCTAATGTTTATTGAGCACCTACTATGTGCCAGGCACTGTTCTAGGTAGGAGCTTTATGTACACTCACTCATTTAATCCTCACAGTAACCTACAAGGGACTGTATTACTATACTACAGATGAAGAAACTAAGGCACTTAGTGAGCCCCATTTCCATCAGCCCTGTGTTCAATACACTTTCTGTTCGTAGGATAGTAAAATATTACAAAGACCTTGTCCCTGATTTGAGAAGTCACCATGTAAGTGAGCTATCGTATTTTTAAGGGTTCAGGGTTTATTTTTGCTTTCAGAAGTGTCTCACTGAAACCTTGAGAGGATAAGGAAGATAACAGAGGAAAAGTCAGTGGTAGGCCACTGGCACATGAGGAGTTCTCTTTGTGCATATGATTAGGAGGGTTCTTTTCTTTCTACAAGATTCACTAAATAATCAGGGGTATCATACTACTCTCAGAAACCTAGACTCCTGCAGAAGGAAGATGGACTAGGAAATAATGACATATTTGTTGCCATGGTAGAAGAGATGGGGAGGTGGCTCTTCTGCTATCTCCTGGCAACCATTCGACAAGGAGCTGCACTAGACTTTGGATTACCTGCAAGAAAGCTAATGCTCGGGGGTCATTTGAAAAACTTTAATCAAGCTTACCTTGGTGCCTTGAGCAAAGCCCAGATTTATTAATAGAAAATAAAAACAGTGTCAGTCACCTGTAATGTATGTGGACTGTTTGCTCATGAAAGAGCCTTCCACTTTAGTTTTCTGAAAGCAGCATGTCCCATGCCAAGAAAGGAGTTACCCTTACTTGCAAATGCCCCATTCAGGGGCCAAACCATAGGGATGATGGAGTCTGGGATACCTTCTGGAACAGAGTTGCCAATAACCTTTTTTTACTCCTTAACCACTAAGTCTTCAAGATATTTTCAGGCTACTGTATCTATGTCTTTTTCATTTTTTTTACTTGCTGTCTGGTGTTTTGTAAGATGGATTTTCTATAATTTATTTCACCAATTCCTTATTCATGCGCTCTTATGCTGTTTCCAGAGTTTTGATAAAACAAATGCTGCTATCTTCAACCTCAGTTAATGCGACTTTGTGCCCACGTGCGAGTAGTTTTTCTAGGATAGAAACCTAAAAGCGGTTTGCCGGGCTGAAGGGTACACATTTAAAATTTTATAGCAACTGCCAAACTGCCTCTCAAAAGGCTATTGACTTTACATTCTTACTGACAGCTCCTGGGGCATCCTGCTGAGGACCTTTGTGCATGCTATTCCCTCTTACTGGGATGCTTGTCCCTTCCTCATCTTTCAGATCTCAGTTCAAGCTCTTCTTGGACAGCCTTCCCCCACTGTCAACAAGTTCCATCACTCTGTTTCACCCAATATCTTGAGTATTTGTCCATCCTTACCACTGCCCGTTCCAGGTTCTGGTTTCCGACATTCCACCGTCATCAGAGAAACCTTCCTAAAAGGCCACTGGAGTCAGTTCCCCCAGTGCTTTGTGCATCATCAATGAGAAAAGCCCAGTTTCACCAGCATTGCATGTGCAGCTGCTCTTGATTCAGCCTACAGAGCATGTGCTGGTTGTTATCTTGGGGTTCTTCTCCACACTCCCCAGTGCACTTGGTAGTTCCCACATGGATGGTTATGCTAGAAAGATTTAGTTCTGAGCCCCAGAATTTCACTAATTAACTCTGTGACCCCAGGCAAATTACTTAACATTTATTTCTAAGACTCACTTTTCCCATGTGTAATATGGCATAATAACATTTAGCTTCAAAACTCACCAATAATACTGGAAATGGAATAAGGGTAAATGTGAAGAAGCAACTTAATTTTTACATAATTTTAATTGTCGATTTCTTTAGTAAGAATATGCAAAGACAATAAAAATCATCAAGGGATGAAAAAATAATAGTGTGGTAGAGGTTGCATAGTGTGGTGGTTATGAGCACAGACTGCCTGGTTTAAATCTAGCTCACCCACTTACTCTCTATGTGACTATGGGCAAGTTACTTCACCTTTCTGTGCCTACTCTACTGATCTGTAAAACAGGGTGGCTGTAGTACTTATCTTGCAGTGTTGTTATAACCATTGAGTAACGTACTTGAAGAATTTGGAATTGTGCCAGCACGTAAAAAGTGTTACATAAGAGTTTGCTGTGAGTAGTAATGGATGGTGAAATACAGTAAATGAATCATATCTGTCTGGTGTCCTCTGCCCTCCCCACATATTTCCTAGTGTTGCTAGGATTAAATAAGGTGATACATGAATTATACCTGGTTCGTGTTGAGCACATAGTGCCTGCTGAAGAAGTGCAAGTTTTTCTCTCCCTTCCGCTTTCCTTGCTTTTCAACCTCAGTTTGGGTGCTTTTCTTTAGAGAAACTTTCCTGGCCTCTGGCCTGTCTGGACTGCCCTATGCATTTTCCTGTATTAGGACCATTTTCACACTTCAGTGTTATTGCACATTTACTTCTCTGCTCTGCACCAGACTCTAAGAACTTCAAAGATGAGTATCCTCTTACTTTCTTCTCATATTGTTAGCACTTGGCACAGTACCTGGCAAAGGGTAGGACCTCAGTTTATGTACATTTGCTGTATTTTGCATGAACAATATGATCTCCTCCTTCAAGCAGTTTATAATGTGTTTAGAGTGATCAGATACAAATATTTGAAAGGTTAATCTATTATCAAATGAAAAGCCCTGTTTGGGGCAATATAATGGCACAAGAAGCAGCATGGAGTGGTGGTGACTCAGGCACTGGGAAAGGGTCAGAAGACTGCTGAGCATCCTGGGAGACTCTGGGACAGTCGCCTAACCTTTCTGAGATGAGGTCCTGTTAGCTGCAAAAAACGAAGAAAATAATGCCAGGCTATATGAAAATACTTGGTAAGCACATTGGTGGTTAAATGTCAGACTTGGGGGTGCTCGTCAGTTCTGAATAAACTCAAAGAAGGAATAAATCAGCTAAGGCTTTAGGAAAGAGGCAATGTTTGAGCTGAGTTTGAGGGGATGGGCAGAAATTAGGAAACTGGAATATTTTAATCAGGATAATATCTTGAGAAGAAAAAGCTTAAAGTAAATGAAGAGGTAGATGGGAAAAAAATCAAATTATTTTATTGTCCACAATGAAGAATTAAAAGAAAAGGCTCATTGGCTTGTGAATAATGGCATTTTATTTCATCTATCATTGAAAGAAAGTGGGAAAAACACAAACTAAAGTTCATAAAAGAAGTGCTTTGAGACAGAGGGGTCTGCCTCAAACCTAAAGAAAATGGACTCTAAATTAATTAATGTCAGTGAAATTAATTTTTTAAAAACAGTACACTATTGAGTTTAAAACAAACCAACCAAAATCAAGTGTGAAAATAAACTAATAACCAAATGTTCTTACTGCTTTGAAGTTTAATTTAGTTGTTTAAATGAATTTTAATTGTATAAATCCATAACTCAGTAAAAAGGTCTTTAAAAAATAAAATGACAGTTGTATTGTATTCAGCTTTGAAAAATACACATAAAACAGCAATATTTTTATTATTACTTAATCGTATTTTATATATATTTTTTACAATGTGAAATTATTTGAGGAACTTTAAAAAGTTTTAAAGCAAAAACAAAAGCCAGTTAGAATAACCTCTGAATTTTTAGAGTCCATAATCACCCTTCTCTGGCTCATTTGACATCTACATAACAATAGCCTAACAGATAAGGATAGAAAGGAATTGTAATTGCGATGTTTCATCCTGTAGTGCACCTATATATGTATGCTTTTGCACCTTGCCTACATTTTTGTGATGTTGTAGACTTACAGAGTAATAGTGAAGGTAGAAACCCTCTCTTTTGTTGAATCTTTGGCCAGCCATTGCCAACAACTGAGTGACAGGTCCTGTTACTGATGGATGTTGCCCCCTAGTGGAAAATCACGGGTCCAAACACAGTTGGGACAGCTAATTGAGCATAGTGCAATTTTCACATCACTCTGTAGTGCAAGAGATGAACTCTCAGTTTCATGCTATTCTGTCAAACCTAGTAGTGGTAGAATAATAATCCCCTCAAAGATGCCCATGTCCTAATCCCCAGAACTTGTGAATATGTTACTTACATGGCAAAAGGGACTTTGCAGATGTCATTAGGTTACCAATATGGAGATAGAGAATTACCCTGGATTATCTGGGTGGGCTCAGTGTAATCATAATGGTTCATATTATGATAGAGGCAAGAGGGTCAGACTCAGAGAAATCGATGTGAAAACAGAAGCAGAATGAGCTGAAGATGCTATGCTGCTGGCTTTGAAGACAGAAGAAGGGTCCATGCTTATAGGTGGCTTATAAAAGCTGGAAAAAGCAAAGAAATGGATTCTCCCTTAGAATATTCAGAAGGATCTCAGGCCTGGTGACACTGTGATTTTGTTCCATCTTGTGTTCCTCTGCCAGAACTGTAAGATAAGTTTGTGTTGTTTTAAGCCATCGAGTTTGTGGTGATTTGTTATAGCAGGGATAGGAAACTAAGATGCTGGTCTTGAGGAAAGGAAAAGTACCACTGGAAACCTTTATTTTATTTTATTTTTTAAAAACACCTTTTTTTTCCCCCCTAGACAATAAGCATGTCACACACACACTGTAGAAACTTAAAAAAATATAGAAAAACAGAACGAAAGTCATCTATAACTCAACCACTCAGAAAATCACTATTTTAACATTTTTATTGTAGTAAGTTTTTGCAGTTCTTAAGATAATAGAGTTTAAGTGTTGCCAGACAGTGGGGATCATCTCTTGGCACGTTGTCTAGGTTCTTGATGTCTCGAACAAGGAATTGAACAAGACATCGAAATACAGTAGAAAAGAAAAGTTTTATTATAAGGGAAAGTATACTTCCAGACATGGAAGTGGGCCTGAGAAACGTGGCTCAAAAGGCCTGGTAACAAAACCTTTGGGGTTTTTATCCCTATTTTCTGGGGGTGGTTACTTTTCTTAAAGGGGTGGGCTTCCTTGATTGACAACTAAGATTGACAGGACTGAGCGATTCATCATTTTGCTTTCTGCATGTTTGTTCCCAGAATTCAGTCTGTTAAAATGGTATTAATTAACTTCTGGGCATATGCATTATATTATAATGAAGATATTACTAGGCTCAGGTGAGTTGAAGGTCGTTGGGGTCTTCATTTCGCAGGTATGAGTGACTGGCTTAAATTAGTACCTAATTCTCTGCCTACTTGTTTCTTTGTGTGAGTTTAAAAAATGTCTTTTGGCTTGCTTAATTGTGGGCAGATTAGGGCGGACTCCTTTTAAGATAGGATGACCTCAGTGTCTTTGCATGCAAACCTAAAACCCCCTAACTTTCCTGCCTAACTCTTTTTAGGAGCCATGAAACCCCTTATTAGTATGAATATTGAGGGACGGGATGTCTCTTCTTCTGTATCTGCTTCCTGCTGAGATCAGCCATAGTCCCTGCTTACAGAAGTTTCATGGAGCTCTTTCTCTTTCTTCCTCAGTCATGGTGGGATCTTGGTTTTCCTGCTGAAGTGCCACCTCAGTCCCTAGACAAGGAAAAGGAGATACAAACTTATTATTTAAATCATATATCTATTAATTTCTATTATTGATTTGCCTATTAAGTGAGTAAAGGGAATCAGGTTTGGTTAATATATTTCTTAAAGAGTAAAAAAAGCCTTTGGCCTTAAGTCCCCTCCCCTCTCAGACTCTAAGGGCCCTGTCTGACTTCACACCATTTCTGCTAACAATGGGCCGATGATCCTTATCAATTGCCAGAGGATCTGAGTCACCAGTTTTGGGCAATAATCAGGATTTGAGAGAGAGGCCTTTTTTTTCTAGAGAAAGGAGGAAATAAAACAACTAGATTTACTAAAAAGATTAAGAACTCTACAAGAGATGTCACAGTTCATTTTCTTCTAAAAGATTACGAATTTTACTAGTGATGTCCGTCTCATAAGCAATTTTGAATCCTTTTAGATTTACTGTTATATCATAAGCATTTCCCACACCACTATAAATCCTCTGAAAATATACTTTTAATGATGATACAATACTCAACCAGTTTTCATATTCTAAAATAGACTTAATGTTTCTATTATTGAGCATTTGAGCTTTTGGGGGTTTCCAGTACAATGAATGACAGTGTAGTGAATATTTTTATGTAAAAATTCTTGTCTGGATTTTGGATTATTTCCTTAAGATAGATATCCAAAGATAAAATCCTTGGTTTAGAGGTTGTAGATGATTTCAAGATCTGTGAAACTTACTGAAAAATTATTTTCCGTTAGATGTATACTAATTTTTCCTTATTAATCATTTATATTGGCTGGGAAAACTACATAGAGTTAGATCAGTGGCTTTAAAATATATTTTACTGATTCATCCTAAAAAACACATTTTGTGTCATAACTCAACACACACAAACATATACAAAGTGTAAAAGGCTTCCTCTTTCAACATACAGTGCACGACTATGGTGTTATGTTTTCTGTTATCTTCTTTTTTTAAACTGCTGGTTTTGATTCTCAAGGTGATTTCTGGGCCTAAGAAAAGGTTATGACCCAGTTTGAAAAACACTGATTTAGATCTTGGGAGTGGACCCAGCTGAATGTAATTCTTACATACATCTAAATGGTTATGTACATCTAGATGGATCATAGGAACAACCTCTTCTACAAATATTTTAAGCCTCAAGTTTCCTGCTACTTCAAGAAGCATTCTTGTGTGATGAAATAATCATAGCACTAGAAAAAAAACATCTGCATGGAACAGCTGACCAACCTTTTAAAAACCTGAATTTAGCTCTGCCTCAAAGCCTAAATGTCATCCGCATTAGTTCTACATTTTGGATGTTTGTTAATTCATGAAATTCTCACAGGTACACCCCTTGTGATTTCTATGCATTTGATAATGGGAGATGAAGTGGCAATAACAGATCCTTAGAATTTTGAATTCTGTGATATTTTGATGTAAGTTGCACCTTTGGTGTTATCAACACTTTTGTATATCTGTGAGTTCTTCTAGCTAGGCTTTAAAAAAAGATTTATATCTCTCAGTTAACATCTGGGAGAGGCAAATGAACAAATGAGCTTTTAAAAATAGAGAAGAGGACATAGATGAAAGAAGCCATCTCTATTATTAGATAGATGTCAGATTGATTTTCTAGATTCAGGTCTAAGAGAAATTCCTTCTTGTGTTAAATGCTACCATTGCGATGAAACGTATTTTTAAAAAATCTACCAGTAAATATTTCAAAAGCATACTGTAGGCCATTCAGCTCTAAATTTTATGAGATACTTAAATGTCAAACATTTCATGAAACATATTGTACTTTCTATTGCTATCTCTCTTTTTTTAAGCTGGAAAATAGAGAACACTAGAAGAAAGATAACAATGATAAAATACTTGAATGTTAAAGATTGTGAAAAAGTGGCTCAAAAATTATATTGCCTTTTAATTATGATTTACTTTTCATTTAAGAAATTCAAGCACTTCACAGAAATCTTCATCATTAATTTGCACAGTTCTTTAGTGTCAGAAATGGACAAAATAATCTTATACCTACTGTGTAGATGGAGAAGTTTAGGGGGAAAGAAGGGCTTGTCTATGGCCAAAGGACCTGTCCAGAGTTGGAAAAAGTCTAGACAAACAGCTTACAGTTTTTAGCTCAAATCACCATCTCATATATGACCCATCCGTCAATCACAAATCCCTTAGGAGTTTGATGTTCTGAGAACAAAGCTTGATTATTAAACACTTGTGTGCCAGAAGCTATTCAAGTACTTTCTAGATATGGACTCAGTTAGTATTCATAACAAGCCTACAAAGTGGGTATGATTATTATTTTTGTTTTACTGATGAGGAGACTGAGGCACTGGTCTATAAATGACTTCTTCCCAAGGTCACAGATAGTGGTGCAATCAAAGTTCTAAGACAACATGTCAGGCTTCATGGTCTTAAATATTACACTGTGTTGCCTTCCATGTTATAAAGTGAGTCAACCTTCCCTAGAATTTTATGATGTCTATTATTTTGGAGCATGATTCTTGACATGATGACTTTTGTTAGAGAAGGAATTCAAAAGCCTCTGTGTGTGTGTGTGTGTGTGTGTGTGTGTGTGTGTGTGTGTGTGTCACACACCTTGATGAAGCAAGATAGATGTTTACCCACTGCGATTCAGATGCCAAAAAAATAATCTATATTCACGAATTGAGCCCATCCTGCTCGAGACTGTCCCTTTTCTTGTCCATGCTAAGGAAGACCGTTAAAATTATTTATTAAACCTAAGTCTCTTCTAGTTTAAACCTGTCAATTGGAGGTAAACAGTAGGTTCAAATTCATATTCTATCTCAGGGCTGTACCTCCCTTCTTGAGCAGCTGGGTGCAGAGTGAGGACCTCTGGGTTTCTCCTGCATTCCACAAGATGGCCCTCATCCTACAGGGTCTCTGGGCCATCGTAATACCCATGATGCTGAAGAGTAAAGGCTGGAATTTTGGATGTCATTGCTAAAGTTGAGGGTCCCCGCTACAACCTTTAGTCACAGGGCTCTGTACTCTGTGACCTCCCCTTTGTGATGTCCAAGCTCCTTCTAGTCTATCGATTTTCTTAGGTCTCCCTCATTCCCTACTGATACTCTTGGGTCCTCTTGGAGCCCTAGATGTGGTGTTTAGACTGTAGTCCACTGGGACTGCTAACTCCACTTGAATGAAGCTGCTCCACCACTCCCTCGAAGCATCAAATACAGGACCATTACCCAATGTGAGACCTCTTTGAGTGCTCTGAAGCCTCCTCTGACATAGAACCCCAGGATCTTTAAGTTTCTCAAAATATTACACCCCTTCTGGAAGTTTCTACCACAAAAGAGAAGCCAGGACATTTGCACCTGAACTTTGCCCTCTCTCCCTTTCCCCTTTCAAATGTTTTGCCCTTATCCAAGTTCTTTCTTTCTCTCTGGTCCAAGCTTTGCTTCTTATTCAAATGGGAAAGTTTCAGAGTATAGAAAATACCTTTGTCACTCAAGAAAACCCAGCTTTCGAGATTATTATCTTCACCATTGACTTCAAATAAATTTGAAACAAAGCTGAGCTATGATTTCTTTGATCCCAGTGGTATCTACCCTCTCTCTGAAGCAAAGAACCATTGAAGAACTTGAAGCAACTGGTGGGTAGTCACTCACAAGGAATAATAAATAGCATTCCTTGATGTAGGTACTAGTATTAGAGAATAATGAAACCTTGACTTAAAAATCTTAATTATAGACTACTTATGGGAGTAGACTGATATAATATGTAAATACACCTGAATGGGCTCTTTTAAAGAATTACACTGTAAAGCACTGCCGTGCCCTGTCTTTGTTTTTCTTCTCTACTATAGTCTGTCCTTGACCTCCTGCAACAAAGATCTTTTTTGTTCCTGCTCTGTTTTAAATAATTTAATTTTCTGTCACCTACAGAATTAAATATAGTTTCTTCTGTGAGCTGGGCTCAGCCTAAAGCTTCAGCTTTCTCTGATGCCACCCTGACCCCCATTTTCCCCTCTCCCCCAGTGCTTCCGATGCCCCAGCTGTCAAAAGATGAATTCCCTGGAGGACCCCTCAGCATCTTGCAGTCACAGCAACTAATATTGCTCATGCTGCCAACCTCCTTGAATGCCTTTTATCCTGCTCTTTTACCCAGGTCACTTGGCTTGTCCTTCAGACTCAGCTCTAGTGGTATCACCCCAGGGAGATTGTGCTTATGCCTTCGACATAGTTTCTGAGGTTGATGTGTCTCTGAGCTACCTGAGGCCCCACTATCCTAGTATTTATCAAGTTGTGTTTTAATTGTCTGTTTATTTGTATTTTCTTACTCTCTCTCTCTCTCTCTCTCTCTCTTTCTTTCTCTCTCTCTCTCTCTCTCACACACACACATACGTGATTATGAATTCTGAAAGGCCATACATGAGTGTCTAGAACACATTAGATGCTCAAAAATTTTTTATTATTGGGAAAAAGAAAGGAGAGGAGTAAGACAGAATTTAGGGTACATCAAGGCTCAAGAGAAGTAAGCATTAAGCCTGAAGATGTTCTGCTTCTTGGTACCAACAAAATGACTAGAATAGTATATACTGACTCCTAAAGCCTATATTTTTGTTCCCTACTTGATTTGCAGCTACTAACATGTTTTATTTTGCCTTTGCTCTTAACAAGACTATTCATAACAAGACTGGGTCACCGTGCCCAGCAGAGTGCTTGGCACTTAACAAGAACTCAATACCTATCTGCTGATTGACTTGTCCAACTTTCTACTTTGTCTCTTAGGACACAGGTAACTAGGCCTTCCTGTTAACCTGTCGTAGTGAGGCCCCCATCCTAAAACCCCATGTAAATTTTCTCTTTCCCTGCGGTGCCTGTGCTTCTGATCAGTCGCCCCATATGGTCTCTTGAAGTGCAATGAGAATCCAACACACCCCCAAAACCTCTCAGTCTTCTTGGTAATTGTTATTTGATACTGTCAGCCAAAGTGTCCCCATGACAACAAGCCTTTGGTACAACAAGCTTTACTACCCACTCCACTCTTTTACCCTCCCTAGGAATATAGCATCTAAAATCACCAAAAGCAGTAGATAAAACTTTTTTACAAGTCTAGTAGAGGAAAAGAGATTATTATGTCCCCATTAAATCTTACAGAAGCCATAACTCGGATCAAGACCTCTGCTCTTGCGTCATATCAACTGTTTTATTTTTTTTCTAGCATAGTTAAAATGGAAACCATTGTACATTTGAAATGATTTAGTGTATATAATTGTGCTTGATTTCCTTGGATGTTAACTAGTATTTCAGGCTTCTCTGGCATGTAGGTAGCAAGTAAAGTTACATTTGCTTTTAATGTCCAAACTAAAATTGTTTGAGTTTTGCCTGCTTTACTATGAGATCTCTGCAGCCTCTTACCACATACCCTCTATTTATTTTTAGCATTCTCTAAAGGGGTGCTTCATAAGTGCTTAGAAACATGTCTACTAGTTACCATTCAGCATCACCATGCTCCTTTTTCATCCAGCACGTTCTGTCTGTCATGCTCTGGCTTCCTCAGGCCAGCATCCATTGCTCTAGAGACTTCCTAAAAGAACCTTACTGTGCATATTGCCATTAATGATGATACCCTATTACAAACCTCAGGGATGGTTTTAAGAGAGTTCAGTAGATGCCCACAATCTTTGGTATAATAGGTCTCAGACTAAACTCTACCACCTCTGCAGACATTTATTACATGAACATTTATTAGCAAGCAGCAGGGACCACAACAGTCCAGAAAACCTCTTCTGTAATTTCAGTGAAGTTCCAGTTCTCTACCATTTCAGTTATTCACTATGTCTTTACCCCAGTGTTCAGTTGAAGAAATCACTTCAACATTCCAGAGGCTGGATTCAGTTAACGTCAGGGTTGGCTTCGGCAACCAGAAGTCCTCTGAAACAATGGCTGGGTATGTGACCGTTTGGAACATTCTTTTCTCAGGGTGCAGGATTCTTACTTACTGAGTATAAAAGATGGGAAATGTCTCTAAAATATTTTATCCAGCCCAGATATCTTAAATACCAATTATTTTTACCAGTGAGAATACATTTCTAACCATGAATCAATCAATAAGTTGCTAATTTCATTCTTGAAAAGCAATTTCTGACCTTCTCCATTCTAATTAGTGACACATTGTTGAAAATACTGATATCAGAAGCACACATGCCACTTTTGATATAAGGCCAACTGATCACCCCTGGAACACACATACTTGCTTTGGACAGCTAACATGCTCAGAGATGACATTCTAACTAACTAGCACATGAAATACTTAAAGCAATTTACAGACATAGGAACATGCTTCTAAAGATATGAAGAATACTGTTTCAAGGAGCTCTCTCCTGCCGTTGCCAAAGTCCCTGCTTCCTGGACTTCAGAGTAATCCTGGGCAAAATATAAACATAGATCCTCTTATCTGCTCCATGATAAGCACTGTGTTACTAGCCTGGACACAATATTGTCCATAAGTTTATCACTAGCTCTTATGGTACCTTTGTGCAGATTAGAAAAATGCACCCTTTTCTCCAGCCTGTGCCAGGGCACTTGACTCAATGAACAGGGTAGGCTGGATTTTTGTGCCCACTCTTTCCTTGGCCAGGTACCCTTTTTGGGGCAAAAGAAAGGCCCAACCATCCAAGTATTGACTTCTATGAAACCTCTTGCAAAAAAAATTCCATTCAGAGTTTTTCACAGTTCCTCATCTTTTACAGTTAGCCATGTGCATCCTCATCTCCAAAACATACACATACATACAATCTAGTAAAATATAGAAAAGTAGCCACCCATCTCCACAGGAACAAACAATTACTCAGGCAAATGCCAATCTCAGTTTATAGACAACCAAGAAAGATTGTGCTTCTCCTCCCTCACTGTACCCTCATTCTGCCCACCTCCCAAAGACTACAAGATTCAGAGAAATACATTTTAGCCTTGTGAATATTTGTATGATCAAATTAGAACATTAAAAATTGACTTCAAGTTCTGTATCAGGATGCTTTTAGCAACAATGAACAGAAAACCCCAAATGGCTTCCACTATAAGGAAATGTGTTATCTCACTTAGCAAGAAGTCCTGAGATAGGGCAGCTGTAGCACTGATTAAGCCAGTTCTCAATGTCATCAAAACCTCAGATTCTTTCCACTTTTCCACTTCATAATCCTCATTGTATCAGCCTAATTTCTTTCCTATCACAAAGTGGCTGCCATGGTTCCAGACTTCACACACAGACATGACAATGTCTGGCAGAATAAGAGGAACTTTTGGTTTAATGTGCTTTTTGTTTAATCAGCGATGAAAACTCTTCCCAGAATCTCCTCTTCCCCCAGCACAGCCCGCTTCCATCTCTTTGCCAGAACTGTATTACAAACTCACACCCAAACTGATGACTGGTGTGGGAAATGGGACCATCAAGATTGGCCTTAAACATACCACTGTTCATACCTGGAGGTGAGATCAGGCAGCATGAAGGGTTTTTTGGAGATGCAAAGTGTGTGGACACATGTTTTCAAGGAAGTGAATGAAGTTCAGAGTGGCCAGTGTGGAGCATGCAAAGGGATGTAGGGGCACAGCATGCTATGTATATCCCACCTGACACATCCTAGGCATTTAATACTCATTTGTAGAAATTTTATTGAAGCTAGAGTATTTAAATAAAAATTTTTTTCACCACTGCTCTTCACTATGTATCTTCTAACATACCTAAGTAAAAAGGATAAGATCCCTTATCTCAAGCTTTCCCAGTTCCTTGAGGGGAGGACTCCTGATGTGTCAGGGAGATTATCTGATGAAGCCATTCATAATAGCAGAGCTTGGCGGGGCCCACATGCATAATCCTTCTGGAAGCCTCACCTGGACCAGAGCAGCAGTTCTAACCTTATGCAACCCCTCAGACCACCAGACAGGAACTTCGTTTCCATGTATGGGCCACCCACGTGCCTCCCCTCTTACTGACTGTTGGTGTTGAGGCAATTTCAGAAAGCATGTACATTTCCCCCCAAAGAGAGTTCTCACATTCTCCCAAATTAAATGTCTTGCCCCAGGTCATTTTTATTTTGAACCCTCTTTAAGCCCTGAACTGTGACTTTGAGTCTTTACACTTCATATCACATCTATTTTAGTATCTACTGAAAATGTCAAGATAATGACCTGTGATTCCTTTTCTGGAGCACTATTGAAAATGCTAAAGGAGAAATGTGTTGCCAGATGACCTTCTGAGGTCCCCAAAAGGAACATACAGAGAAGGAATCTACATTGACAAGGCTGGCCTCAGAGTATAGGGGGGAAAGAATGTTTTCTGTGACCCTACTATGGGCCACGGACTTTGTAGACATTTTATTTAGTCTTGCCCCCAGGTGGGTATTATCATCCCTATTTTACAGGTGTGGAAACTGAGTCTGAAAGAGATTAAGTAACTTGCTCAAGGTGGGATTTGAAGCCAGGTGTGCTGCCTCTTAAAATTTGGTGCTTTTTAGTCTATCATGCCAGGCTGTTGCAAGAGTGAATGACAAGGTATCCTAAGGTCACTGTGATAAGAGCCATGGTGTGAAAATGCTGACTTTGGGGCCCCTGTGGTGTGCCAGAGTTCCTCCTTGTCCTGGAGGTAGCAGCTGGGAGGATGGGGCGGGGAGTGGAGAAGGTGTGTGGAGCCAAGAGAGGGATCAGCAGATTTTGCCTCGCACCCTCTACTCCTTTTGCTATTTGGAACAGATGCTCCCTGGCAACTCTCTCTTTGCACCTCACATTTTCAAAGAAATTTAGGCAAAAGGCAGGCAGGCCATTAATTCTGAGCCTTGCACCAGGTCAAGAATAGAAAGGTAACAGTTCCCCTCTGAACGAGATGTTCTGGGAGCTAAAAAGACAAAATGAATTCCTGAGGTTTTTTTCTTTCCTCTTTTGTCTGAGACAATTTCCTCTTTCCACCGTGAAACAGCTGCCGAATAACCTTTACTGAACCTTGCAGTTTGGATAAGGAAATAAGTCCTCTGCTGCCACAGAAACAGTCTCTCACTTACTCAGCTATGGTGTAGGGTGGAAGCCCTGTGGCGGTGAGGCATATTATACACAAGATGGTGACACCAGCTAAGTGCCCATTTGTGTGTTGATACACCAGGTGCCAGAAGTGCACATCGGAAAACCAGGCTCCTTGTCTGGTCAACAGGTGGCAGAGCTGAGTGGCCACGCAGCCGAGGATGAGGCACAAACCATCCTTATACAAAAGGAAGCATCCTTGGGCAGAAAGCTCACATTTATGATATTTTCATGGATGGATCTTCACCAGGTGAGCCTTCCAAAGCACTTTCTCCATTTTCCTTCTTATATTTCTTTATAAAATAAGTCGGCAGCAACTAATACTTTTGGGAAATTGTGTGACATAGAAAATATATAGTTTACATGGCAAGTGTCTGAAAGGAAAAGATTGAATGGTTAAGAGTGACTATTTATGGTTGACGAGATTATATGGCTGTATATCCTATTATCTCCCTCACCTGTTTCTGCCACATTTGTCACCTTCTGCTCTATGAATATATCAGATGTACTCCAGCCTCAGGGCCTTTGCACTTGCTGTCCCTGCCGCACGGAAAGCTCTTCCCCCAGCTGTCTGCATAGCTACTCCCTGACCTCCTCCAGATATTCCTACCAATGTCCCCTTCTCAGCAAGGGCTTCCAGTTCTAAATCCCGCCACCCTGGTCCCGACTCACCTGTGCCCCCTTTCCTGCTCTTATCTCTCTATGGCACTAATCACCGTCAACTTCATTTATTTGATTTATGTATGTTGTTTATTGTCTCTCTCCCTGCAGCTGGAATGTGAACTCCATGAGGAAGGAATCGTGTGTCTGTTGTCCTGCTGTAACCTCTGTGCCTAGAGCAGAAGAGACACCAGCTCAGTGAAGGCACTCACTGAGTCCCAATCTCCAAAACCTTTGAATATGTTACCTCATGTCGCCTTTTGAATTTTGGGGTTTGCTGATGTGATTAAGTTAAGGATTTTGGGGATGAGGAGATTATCCTGGATTATCTGGATAGACCCAGTATAATCACAAGGGTCCTTATACGAGGAGGGAACAGTAGTATCAGGGTTAGAGAAGGAGATGTGATAATGGAAGGGGACAGGAGCCAAGAAATGCAGGCAGCCTCTTGAAGCTGGGAAAGGCAAGGAAAGGCAATGAAAGCCCTGCCACCGCCTTTTACACTTCTGCCCTCTAGAACTATGACGGAATAAATCTGTATTGTTTTGAGCCCCGAGTTTGTGGTCATTTGCTACAGCAGCAATAGGAAAGTAATACAGCACTCAAAAACATCTTCTGAAGAAATGGTGAATTGGCTGGGCTTCCATGTCCTCATTTGTAAAATGGGAAGCTTGTACTTAGTTAATAATTTCTAATGCTATACTTTAAACTACATTTTATTTAACTGAAAAATGAGTACATACATGCTCTTGGTAAACAATTCAGATAGTCTAAATAAAGTGTATAATGACAATAATTTCTCTTCTAACCCAAACTCATAGTCCTTGCTCTTTCTGCCCAGATGTAGGAATAGATGTTAGCACTGTACAAGTTTCCAGAGATTCTATTAATACAGATATCATTTCCTCCTTTGTTCACATATTGCAGTATACCATGCACACTGCTTTGCTCATTGTTTTTCACTAAAAAAATGTAGTGTGAAGATCGTTCTATATCAGTGTAGATAAAACTCCCTCACACTTTTCTGTAGCTGTGTGATGTTTCGTTCCCTGCCTTAGATGTTCTCCAGTCCATTTAATCAGTTCCCTTGTGACTGACAGTTGCTTCCAGTCTTTGCTGCTGCAGTCTTGGAATATACATTTTTGCACACATGCATAGCTGAAGGATGGACTCCTAAAGATATAATGCAGGCTTGGGGGCAGGCGCACATTTTATTCTGACATTACCAAATGTTCTTCCACAGAGGATGTACCTACTCTCACTGCCAGTGTAGGCGTCTCTGCTTTCTCTGCCTTACTAAAACTTTATTATTAGAGTTTTAAAAAACTTTGTCAAACAAGTAGATAAAAAATGATACTGTGCTATTTCATGTGAGATTGACCATGAGCCTTTATGTAGCCATGAGCCTTTGTATTTGTATTTCTGTAAGTTTTTTATTCATGATTTTGCTATAAATGTCTCATTTTTTATATTGGTTAATTGACCTGTTTTAAAATTAATTTAGAAGAACTATATATGTTAAGTTAGCCTCCTGACATTAACTATGCAGGTATTTTTCCACTCTGTAGTTTTTCTGTTTTACTTTGCTTATATATTTGTTACTATGTAGAACTTTTTAATATCATCAAGTCAAATACATCAGTGATCTCTTTTATGGCTTCTGGGCTTTGCACGTTGCTTAGAACTGCATCCTCCAATCCTATAGTATAAAATATCTCTCGACTTTATTCTCATACTTTTGTAGTTTTCTCTTTTATGTTTGTAACTAGAGTCACCTGGAATTTAGTAGGTATAAGAATCAAATGAGCAATTCAGTTCTTCTCCCCAACCCCCCATGCTGGCAACCTAGTTGTCCCAATACCATTTATTGAAGGATTTGTTGTTTCCCACTGGTTTGAAGTGCCATCTGTATTTGGTAACAAATTTTTATGAGCATTTGTGTCTATTTCTGTCCTCTTTTTCTATTGAATTGATCTGCCTGTCTATTCATGGGTCACTACCCAAGTAATTCCATTAATTATTGTAGTTTTTGCAGTATATTTTAATGCCTGCTAGGATTTGTCTCCTCTCATTTCTTTCCTTTTCAGAAAATTTCTGGTTATATTAGTATGTTTAATTTTCCATATGAACTTTACAATCAGCTTGTTATAGTCCTCAAAACCCCCTTTGATATTTTCACTGGGATAGCATTCTATTTATGGATTAATTTATGGTATACTGACAATTTTACAATGTCTAATATCCTTTAAAAATTAGTTCAATATGCTTTTTTTATTATGAAAGTAATACAGGCTGATTACTTTAAAAAGTTCTGGTAATTCTCTATTATATGAAATAAAGTATGAAAGTCCCATTTTTCTTTTCCCATTTTTTCCCCTAGAGCCAACCACAGTTAATAATTAGATGTTCATCTTAGAAGGGTTTTTAAAATGAGTACATTTGTAATCGTGCATACACATACACATTTTACCATGTATTTGTTATATAGCTATATCTAACTTTATACCACACATTTTCATTAATTATATATCATGTATATATCATGGATGTACATGTTAATATCTGTAGATCTATCTCATTCTTTTCAAGATCACATGGTGCCCTACTATATGGAGGGATGAGAATGCCATGTTTAATTTGCCCACTCCCCTTAATGAATATCTGCATTGTTTTCAAGCTTTTCTTAATTACATATTATGCTACAGTGAACAGCTTTGAGCATTATCTTTGCACCTTTGTGGAGATATTTCAACCAGATAAATTCCTAGAAATAGAACTACTAGATTGAAGTCTAAAAGCCCTTTCAATGGGAAAGTGTTATGACATAGAAATGACTTCTCCATCAAAGGGAATGTGCCCTTTTCTAATGCTGCCCTGAATTCAGAATCCCTGAGGAGCCATCGGTCCATTTACAAATGCATACAGGTCCAGTATCTAGTTCTGTGAATGCAGCTAACAAACTGGATGCATAGAGTCTTGGTCCTACCAAAGGGACTGGCTCTGAAGGCAGACCAAGGCTCTCACCACACACTGGGCAAGGATGTGGGGGAGAGTCTCAGAGATGGTGGGTGGTGGGGAGAGGCATTCCTGGTCTACTGAGCTGTAACTTAGAATACATTTTCCCATGAAAGTTTATAATTAATAATAATGGGAGGTGACATTGAAGGATTAGTACAGCATTAGCTCATGACTTCAGGGACTTTGAAGAATAAGTGGGCTTTGGTGGGTTGCTGGCTGGAGAATTGAACCACTATGAACAATTGTTCCAATAGGACAGTGCTTTCTCAGTGTGGACAACTTATTTACAAATGAGTTCTGTAACCATTTGTGAATTGGAGGCTGTGCATGGAAGACACTCTTCCAGGCTTCATCACGTCTCCCACCCACTCCCCTTCCCTGCCTCCCCCGATATTTCCTAGTCTCCTCTCCTTTTTGATGATCCTAGGTCTCCCAGAGCCCTCTATTGGTGCCAGATGAGGTCTGTGATCTCTAGAACCTCCCATGTAGTTTAGTTACATTCTTTTAGTTTTCTCTTCTCCTCCGAAGCCTAATTACTTTCCTTAAGCCCTCTACACAGCCCCAGCTCTCTCATCTCCTATATGACCCAAAACAGATTGCTTTATTTCCTATATGACCCCAAAATTGGGCCATTGGGCAAAAACTGCTCTATTTTCTTGCCTCTTATTTTACTCCTGTTATATTCATCTGTCCAATCTCAAAAAGATGGGTACCCCAATTAAGGCCAACGTATGCTCTAAATCCCTGCCCTGTCTATCTTCCTCTTCATCAATGATCACTTATTATATACAACTGGGCCACTGCATTGCACAGCTGTAGAAATCCTACTTTACTACCATCTCTTTCCCTCCAGTCTATATATTAACAACAACAATCTCCCTTCCCTCCATGTCCTTCTTTAACTATTACTTATTTTCTCTTTTCTCAGAGTTATTTACACTTGGCTCTACTTCTTTACCTTCCTTTCCCTCTCCATTGTACTGTAATTCCTTTATTCTTTCCATATATATTTATTAAATATTAAATGCCAGTTACCATGCTAGATGTTCAGACTATAATAGAAAGGTTTATATCTATCTATATATATAGTCTCTCACACAGACTACTGAGAAAGAGAAATAATAACAAATCACATTTTTAAAGTACATAGTTTGAAACAGAGGTTTTATTTATCTTCACATAAGTAGAAGTAACATATAAAAGTCTCATGTGTAGCAAGAAAACTGACCTGATATCCCTATTAATATATTTGTTTTGCAGCAGGCACAGTTGTAAAACAAATACTACCATGTTTTTAAAGACAGACTAAGGGTAGGAATTTCTCACCCTGGAGCAGGTCAGTGGAAGAGGCATTTGAAGTTTTTTGAACCTTTTGAATCCCTCAGGTCTATTTGCTTCACCATCTGTAGGCCAGCCTATTGAGGTATGGAGTTAGGCTAAGAGTGGGGAAGGAGGACATTCCAAACACACACCCCAACCCTCTAGGTCCAGTACAAAAATGAGCATCTTGATTTCTGATGTGAACATGCTGATTTAGGGGAGGGATCCACCTGTTGAGCCCCAGCTTCAGAAAACAGGCTGAATGAAGTTAATGAAGCTTCAGACACAAGCACAGTGAAAGAAGGAGGCTCCATGAAGGCAGATGAGTGAAGAGGCTGGTGGCTTCCAAGGAGATCTCATTTCTTATTATGATTGCATCTGACAAGTGTTTCCATGACTCCAAGGGGAATCCTGGCTCCCACAGGGTCAGCATTCAAAAAGGTTCTACCCAGAAGGGTAAGAAGGCAGCTGTGTTCAGATACGATCCCAATATGAGTTATGGCTGCAGAGTTCTTGAATGCTTGTTCAAGTCTATCCTGTTCCAGAGATACAGAGTTGTGATTAAACCAAGAGTGGGGCAAAGGCAGAAGCCTTTGCGGACAGAGACAGTTGTGGCTTTGCAGCCTGGTGGTGCCACTCCCAACTGTGTCAAAATGATTTTGGTTCCATGTAACAGGATTCTCAAATAGCATGGCTGAATTCATAAGGACATTCATGGTTTACTTAAGAAGAAGCCCAGAGATCATCAGCACCAGGCTCAATGAGACCATCAAGGACCACACTTTTCTCATCCTTTTCTTCTCCATTCTCAGGCACAACCCATCCCCCAGCCTCATGATTGCCATAAGACTGACAAAGCTGCCAGTTTCACTTCCTCTCCTGATAACTTCCAAAGTATGAAGCAATAGGGACAAGGGATAAGGGCTTTCTTGTTTTCTGCTTTTTCTCTCATCAGGGAGAACACACTTTTTCAGGAGCCACTTCCAGGCTCCTCCTCATGCCCACATCTGTACCAATCAAGGGTAGAGCAGAGTATGGTTACCAAAACTGGCTTTGACTAACCTTGACTCACTGACTCATAAGGAGTTAGACTCATTGCCACCCACCCCTCGCCCCGCAAATCGGCCTCTGTTAACAAGAATGCAAGTGGGAGTGACCCTGGGGAGGCAGGCAGCAGTGTGTGAGTCTTAGTTGCCTCATCTCTTCAAAGGGGGAATAATAGTACCTGCCTCATTGGGTTGGTATGAGGATAAAACAAAACCACAAAAGTAGAGCACTTGGTACAGAGTGAGTGATTATTAAATGCCTGTCCCCTTCTATGAGTTATACTATCTAGATTCTTAGAACTAGCGGGGACTTCAGGGGTTAGCTAGGACAACCTCCTTTTACAGGTCGCAGAACACATAGGTATTAGCACCAGACCCAGGAAAGAGATGACAATGGCTTAGAAAAGCGTGGTGAGAAAAGGTCAGACTGGGTTATATTATGAAGTTTGTGCCAACGGAATTTGCCGATGGCTTCCGCAGGTAGGTATGAAAGGGCAGAGACAAGGATGTGTCAGGGTTTTTAGCTGGTACACTTGTACTGAGGTGGGAAACACCATGGGGGTTAGAATTACTGTGGGAAAAAGGCAATTTGAAGCTTGCAAACATTTTTGTATTTACATTCTTTGTTTTACAGATTTGGGGATGATTTATACCATGTAGAAAATGGGCTATTTTTGAATCCACAGAAAAAGATGTCTAGAGATTGCCATACAATTTAGTTTCCTATAAATTTCCCAGGATTTGATTACCTATTATTGACATATGATCAATTCAAAAGCCAAATTAATGTTGGAAAACAGTCTCTGCTTTGCAAAGCCAATAGGCCCTCTCTTTGGCTCACTCCATTTGGCACAAACAAAAATTAGAAAATAACCCATCATCACCTTTCTGTGGGCCCTGGAGGCTTCTGGACAGTGCCTTCAAGAGATACAACTCCTGCTCCCCATAAAGTGGTAGTTTTTCTTAGTTTAGGGAACACCAAAGACACAGTATTGAATGCAACCCAGGGAGTTTGGTTTTGCTTATTTGCTCCAGAACACACCTTCAGATACTCACTGGTTCTCCAGCAGCCAGGCCAGATATGGCCGTTGTCAGACTGAGTAGATGCAGCCTTTGGGTACTGGCCAACCCTCAGATTGTAATTCAGTCTCCTCAATCACCCTTGCCTCATAGTAGTGGTGATGGGTGGGGTTATGGAAGCCAAGGAAAGTATAGATCAGAGAACGAGCTTCAATAATCTGTAATGATCACTCAGATTAATGGTTCTGAGTCTTGACTGTAATTGGAATCACCTTGAGTATCTTCTAATAATATTGATGCCTGTGTCCCACCACCCAGAGATTCTGATATAGTTGTCTGGGGTGTGGCCAGGGCATTCGCAATTTTTAATTCCTAGTCCAGTGATTCTAACATGCAACCAGGATTAAAAACTCTTACTTTGTACCATTCTCATTGAGTCTCAGAACTAGAATAAGGCCACATGGCTCACTTGGGTAGTATATGAGGATTCAAACTCAGGTTTCACAAATGTAGCAATGATCTTAAATACAGGGGGGCGTAGTAGGCACAGAAAAAAAAAAGAGGAAGACCAGTTTAGAGTATTGGTGCAAATGTTGTGAATTCTAAATAATTTCTGTGGTTCATGTAAGAGTTATGGTTAGATTACTTCAAAATGTCCCCTGGTGAAAGGAATAGCAGACAGCAGCCCTGGTCAACTTCTCTCTTCCAAAGCCATGCCCTCCCTCAGGAGTGGTGCTCATTACTCATGGCAAACAGAATTTAGGTGTGAAAGGACAGAGCTCATGGAGAATGCTGGGCTTCTGGTCTTGGTGTTCTCAGGGTTGAAGAACTATGACTAGACACAGAACACCTATGCCCAGGACACCAAGGAGGGACATTAGACAAGTTTATAGGAGCCAGTTGACAAAAGCCAAGCATTGTCTAACATTTAAAAATAATGTGAGAAACAGATTAGTTCATAAACCTTGAGGTGCTTCTGAATCACCTGAGGAAATTTGTCAAAATGAAGACCACATGGACCAACCTTTAGAGATTCTGTTTCAGTAAAATAAGACCATGAGAATCTGCACTTTTAAAAAGTACCCCCCAATACACATATCTCCTCATCTTCCCACACACAGTCAAGAGCCCTTAGCACTGGGTGCTAGGGATCCCTCAGAATTTAGCTGCAAAATAAAACCAAAATATCACCACCACTACCATTCCCCTCTATCCTTTTCTTTCCTCTCTGCATATTCAAGCCATCTGGTTGACTCCACTAGCACAATGTAGCCAGAATCCCATACTTCTTCCTATCTCCACTGCTACCATGTTGCTTTAAGCCACCATCACCCTCCCTTTGGACCAATGCAACCGCCTGCTAACTGATCTCCTTTCTTTCACACTTATCCTCTGTCTATTCTCCACATAGTTAGCCAAAATTTTCTAAACAGATTTATTGAGGTATATGTTACCTCAATATATTTTATTCCTTGCAAGTATACAATTCAGTTGTTTTTGGTAAATTTATAGAGTTGTACAACTTTCACCACAATCTAGTTTTAGAACATTTTCATCTCCCTGCAAACAGAACGGACCCCAGTTTGTAGTCAGTCTTGGCTCCCACCCCAGCCTGAGGCAAATACTGATCTGGTTTCTGTCTCTATAGGTTTTCTTTTCTGGAAATTTCACATAAATACTATCAGTATATGTGGTGGCTTATATCTAACTTCTTTCACTTGGTAAAATGTTTTTGAGATTCGTCCATGTTATAGCACGTATCCATAGTTCCTTCCTTTTTATTGTTCAATAGTATTCCATTATATGAATATACCAAGTTTTTGTATATTTGATTATCCATTCATTAGTTGATGAATATATTATTTCCAGTTTTTGGCTATTATAAAAAATAATACTAAGAAAATTTGCATAATTTGTATACAAGTCTTTGTGTGGACATGTTTTCATTTTTCTTGGATAAATATCTAAAAGTAGAATAGCTGGGTCATATGGTAAGTACATGATTGAAGTTTTCTGAACCTATGAAAATATTTTCCAAAGTGGCTGTACTATTTTATGCTCCCAGCAGAGATGTATAAAAGTTCCAGTTTCTTTACATCTTTGCCAATACTTGATAATGTTAGTCTTTGAAAGTTCTAGTAGGTGTGTAATGGTATCCCATTTTAGTTTTAATTTGCATTTCTGTAATGACTTATGATGTTAAGAATATTTTTACATGCTTATTAGCCACTTGAATTTTTTTTTGGTGAAATGTCTATTTAAATCCTTTGCTCATTTAAAAATTGGGTGGTTTTCATATTATTGAATTTATTAGTTCTAATAGTTTGGGTTTGTTTTTTGGTAGATTCCTTAGGATTTTCTGCATATAGAATCATGTCACCTGTAAATAAAGACAGTTTTACTTCATCCTTCCCAATCTAGATGTGTTTTCTTTCTTTTTGTTGCCTTATCACAGTGACTAGAACCGCTAGTGCGATGCTAAACGGGAGTGGTGAGAGGACACATCGTTGCCTTGTTCCCCATTCCAGTTTCAGGTGTAAATCAATGTTTAATATTGAGTATGAATTAGCTGTAGGTTTTTCAAAGATACTCTTTTTTAAATTGATGAAGTTTCCTTCTTTTCATATTTTATCGAGAGCTTTTATCATGAATGAGTATTACATTTTGTCAAATGCATTTTTGAAGTGAGTATTAGAGATTTAATAGGCTTAATATTGGAATTAGACCATGGTTGGAGCTGGAAGGAGGTCTGGAAGGGGGCAGCTGAAGAATCAGAGAAAAGGTCACTAAAGACATGTTGCTGGGTTCAGATTGTTAATATTTTAAGGATTTTTGCACCTATGTTTATGTGGATATGAGTCTTTCATTTTATTATGATGTCTCTCTGGCTTTGTTATTAGGATAATACCAGACTCGTAACAAATGGGAAGTGTTCCTGCATCTTCAATTTTCTGAAAGATATGTAGGATAGCATTATTACTTCTTTAAATATTGGATGAAATTATCCAGATGAACTCTTAAAAGCCTAATTCAGATTATATTTCTCCTTTAGCTTAAAATCTTTTTGTTGATTTCTATTCCATTTAGATTAAGATCCAAACTTTTTACCTGGCTTAAAAAACTCTAACTTTTTGTCACCTGTCCACCACCCTCTCTCATTGCATTCCAGCCACTTAGCCTTTTGTGTGTCCTTCAAACATGTTGAGCTGCTCTCACCATGGCCAACTCATTTGTAGCTCTGGGCCTTTTCATTGGCTGCTTCCTCTGTCCAAAATGCACTTTCTCCAGATCATTTCATCGCTGGTGCCATCTTGTTTTCATATCTCAGTTTGAATCTCACCTCCTCAGAGAGGCCTTTCTGAAGAGGAGACCAGACTAAAGGATTTACTTCATCACTGTCCATTATATCACCATATTATAATTCCCTGCATAACACTTAAGCACATCTGGAGTTTTCCTCGCTATCTCTTCTCACTTGAATGTAAGTTCCTTAAGAACAGGAACCTCATATATTTTCTTGCCATTGTCTATCCCCTACCAACAACAGTGCTGACACATAGTAGGTGATAAATAAATATTGGTCGAATACATGAACATTAATAACGACAATAATAGTTGCGTTTTGGGAGCCCGCACTAATTTATGTGTTTACAAATATTTAATTGAATTATCTGTATACTAACTCTAAATGCAGATATTATTTTCTTCTATTAAATGAGAAGGAAATTAAACTCAGGCTAAATAACATGTTGATGGCCACACAGCTATTAGAATACAGAGCTAGGGCACATCCTATGTCTGATGTCAGAACCTGCCCTGAGCTAATCTGTACCTGGACATACGTCCTCTTTGGTTACAGGCAGGAAAAGCTGATCCACCAAATTAGTGACCTCAGGCTGACAAATTTTTGCGAAATCCCAGGGTGAGGCTCCTTTTTTCCAAGCAGTGATCTGCACGGACCTGAGGAACTGCTGCAAAGGCCCCCACACCCTACACCTGTCTTCATAAAAAACTTATGTCCTTGGCTCAGGCTGAGCTTTCACATCCTCTTTTTAAAAAAGGATTTGATCCCTTAAACACAGTTGGCTTCATTTTTTGCATAATGTAAATTCTGACTCCTGTCATTTGTAAAACCAATCAGTGCCCTCCTGACCTCCACGTGTCTGTGAGCTGAAGTGCTGGCTGTTTTAGCAGTCTGGCCGCAGAAGCTAATAATAACGACGAATCACCAGAGAGCTTTCTCTGCTCCAAGCACAGCACCAAGAGCACCTCAGAGATGATCTTGTGCCATCCCAGCAATAGCCCCAGGAGCTTGCTCTGGTTATTAGCTTCTTTTATGGATTAGAACGCTAAGGCTCAATGGGGTTAGATTACAAACCCCAGATCATATCATTAGTCTATGGCACGTGGGCAAAGGATATAAACCTAGGTCTGGCTAGACTCCTAGTGGCTATGCACATACCTGCATTATTGAGTACAGTGTCTGGCTGAGAATCATGCATCATGGGATGTTTACTATTACTTTTACAGGGATAAAATAATACTAATGCTGATATTAACTGCCAGTGTTGTGATAGGCACTCAAAATACATTATCTCACAACATCCCTATAGGGGGTACTGTTGGGGCCCACCCAGGTCCCCTTTTTTGCTGTGAACCCTTTCCTCAGCAGCTGTGTGTTGGTTGCTCTCAGCTCTCAGCTCTCAGCTGCTTCCTTCTTCCAAGCACTGGGCTGCCTAGAAATGACTGCTTTTTCTCTGGAGGTGACCTTTGGTCAATGACTGACACATAGGGCGTAATAGGCTGGTCCTTTGCCTCAAGCCAGATAACTCTCTGGTCCCATTGGTTCTACAGAGCTCTCTGTGGGAGCAGGCTGAGATTAGAATTCAGCTGAACGTACATGTTTCTTGGCTTTTTCCTTTGTTCTATCCTGCTTCCCTTATTCGTCTCTTGAAGAATCCCCATCTCAGGTCTTGCTTCTCTAGAACCTTGGACAAGCCCAGTGAGTCTAGAACTGCTGTCTGTATTTTGCAGAAGGAGAACATGAGGCTGTAGGTACTGTTCCCACTAAAGGCACTCCATGTGGCTTCTGGAGGTGTTACATGACTCTGGGCTACCTGCACACAGAGAGAATGTTTTTCCTCAGCTTCCTTCTTTGAAACTACTGTTTCCCAAGGATAAGCAAACAATTTCACCTTCAGAGCCACTATACCTTCTGGGCTAACTCTCAAATCTTCATTCTTTCTCTGGCTCTGTTTCATTATGGTCTCCCATTAACCACATGGGCCGTGCTATCAGACACACGCAGACAATGTGGGGACTGAGGTAGTCATGGATTTTGGCTGTCCAGCATGATTTTCCTTCTGTCCCTTCCACTGATAGGACACCCTGTCCTGCCATCCACGCACATACACATCTCACATTGTGGGCACATGACCCAGGCTGGACCAGTGCACCATTCCCTTCTGGTTGTAGATATCAGTTCAGAAGTGAGCATATGACCAAGCTAGGTCAATAAGAGCCCTACTGTTTTGTAGACACCAAGGAGAAAGATAACCTCTTGCTTCTGAGATGCTGAAAGGATTCACATCTGGGGTTGTCAGTGGCCCTTTTCCCTGCTGCATGGAAAAAGTCACTCTAAGGTAATGGAGAATAGCCAACACCAAGGAGCAACAGCACCAAGAGATGGAGAGAGAGAAAACAGTGGTCTGCAGCACCGGTGCAGTCCCAGGCCTGTCACATCGGACATATCCTCTCTTTCCCATTTACACAAGCCAGAGTAGTCCTTGCCTTGATTTCTGTCTGTTGCACCTAAAAGTGCTGATCTACACTGAGCACAGCTGGATGTCACTTCTAGGTGAACAAATTCCCAGGGACAGGCTATATTCTCCAAAGGCATAGCAGCAGTTCAGTCATAGAAGGTAAGGTTAGGACTGGAAATCAGGTCTCCTGACTCTAGGTCTTGTTCTCTTTATTCCATTGCTCTACCCACTGAGCTTTTATAGGTAGGTCATTACCAGGGCTTGCACCTGGACGGTGACTCGCCAGGATTGGATCAACTGGAAAGGAGCTCAGAACTGGAGGATCTGGCAAGAAATCCTGCAGGCAGAGCTATCTCATGCAAGTCTTTTCAGCAAGGAAAGAGTGGGAGCTGAAGTTGGGAAAGGGGGCTGATAAAATGCAAGTCTTAGAGATATTTTTGGCTTTTGCTCAACCCCATCAAGGCAGAGTGTCATGTTGGGGCTTTCTGTCCTGTTGTAGTTTCCCCGATGTCTATTCCTCCAGGGAAAGTTTAGGAACATACTCAAAGTGAGCGTAGGAGCTCTGGCCAGAGTTTGTGCTAGTGGGAGCCAGCCACAGTTTTGGCTCTGGAAGAACATGCTCTTTGGCTTCCCTCCCTTTTTTCTCCCGCATCATGTGGCCTGCATCTCATGCACCCATACTCCTCCCTATATTTAAATTTCTTCTCAGGAGAGTATTGGCTATCAGTTAACGATCCCTTCATGTGAACTCAAGATACCGCATGCTCTTTTCTAGGAGAATTAGGAAGCTAAATGTATATTTGTATATTTGGGTAATAAAAATACTGTTCCCAATAAAAGACTTCAGGGATGTAGGAGGTGTTTCTTGGTGAGAGTTGGGGGAAGGAGAAGCATCCTTCCAGAACTTCCTGTTTTTAAATGTATGGATATCCCTGGCTAAATGTTTTGTGGGAGTCCTTGTTCCCTTTCTGGAAGTACAAGTGCATGTTCACAGGTGCCTTTTGGAGACTCTGCTTTCACTGACGTTGCTAAATCTAGTGGACTGATTTTGCCTACTGCCTTAGTTTGAGTTACTTCAGAGGCAGACTTGGAGGTAAAAATTTGCGTGCAAGTAATTTATTTAGGAAATAATCTCAAGAACACTGATAGTGGGGTCAGAAAGTGAGACAGAGGAAAGGTGGAAATATATACAGGTGTTTTAGCAAGTCAATTACCCCTATGGGCAACTAGACTCAGTCCCCCTGGAGAACTCTGAATGAATGAATAAACGAATGAACATAAGCATGAATGACAGTAATTGACTCTTTGAGAAGTTTGAAGTAAATCAAGGATAGGGTCTGAGTCCCATGTCTGGATCAACACAGAATGGGAGAGGACAAGGAGCCAAGAGAACATCTGTAGGAATTGCAATATAACTAGGAGTTCAATGGTGGCAGGAGCTCAGAGGGTATAGGAAAGAGGTGACCTAGAGAAGAAATGACGGGAGAGTTAGCCCAATCTTTCAGAGTACATTAAACCTCTCACAGAACCTGGGATGGGGGCTGGATTCACTTTTGTTTAATCTTGTTTGACAGAGAGGCCTCTGCTGACACCTAGGTAGTAGATAAATAGGAGGAGCTGAGAGACCTCAGTCCTAGATTTGGCTCCTTCCTCATGGTGCCAACTTAAGCAAACCTTTTTACACAGTGTTGTAGGCTGGTTAATGGCCCCCAGAGATGTTCATGTCCTAATCTCCAGAACCTGTGAATATTACCTTACATGGCAAAAGGGACTCTGCCGATGTGATAAAATGATGGATCTTGAAATAGGGAGATTATCCTGAACTATTAAAGTGGATTCAAAGTAATCAGAAAGGTCTTTATAAGGGGGAAGCACAAGATCAGAGTCAAAGAGAAGGTGATCTGACCATGAAAGCAGAGATTGCAGTGATGTGGCCAGAAGCCAAAGAGTGTCAGTAGCCTGGAGAAGCTGGAAAAGGCAAGGAATGAGTTCTCCCTTAGAGCCACCAAAAGGAACTAGCCCTGCTGACACCTTGATTTGAGTCCAGTGGGACTCATTTCAGTCTTATGACTCCCAGAACTGTATAAGATTACATTTGTGTTGTTTTAAGCCCAGGTTTCTGGTAATTTCTGGTGGCAGCAATAGGAAACTAATGTCCTTGCTGTGCCTTAAGTTTCTCATCTATAAAGTGGAGCCTCAGCCAGACTTAGGTGACCTCCGAGGTCCCATCTAACTCTCTTTTTCACACTTGTATTCTACACTCACCTTAGCTTTCTTTGGGCTAAAGTACCTATGTCTTTTCCTGACATTAAGAAATCAAGGTCCAATGATATATAACAAGGACACACTGCTATGGCTGAGGCGAACTAGAACATAGTCACCTGTCTCTGCATTTCCTTTGGATTAAAAAAGTCATAAAAGAGGTCTTTCTTGCTTATATTTGGATGTATCTGGAATAATTTTAGCCTATTTCAGTGGTGTTGACATCATAAAATGAGAACTCAAGGTGGAACTCAGAGAGGACTTGAAAGTCAAAGTCAAGGTGATGAGCAACAGCTCATGGTGATGAATAAAAAACCAATTTTCAAGTTTATAAACAGCTACAAAGCCTCATGGTCTCACGAGGTAGCGCTACCCAGGATTACTATTTTGGAATTAAAGTAACATCAGGACTTTTTTTTTTCACCTATTAAGGGGCTTTCTATCAGATCTTAATGTGCATTTCTGCCCAATAAGTATTTGTAATTTTCAGCCTCCACGTGAGAAAAAGGAAAGAATACATTACACAGGAAAGAAAAAAATGAAAGTTTTAATCCTTATGCATTGGTTCACCGGAGAACTGTGCTCTAAAAGCCTGCACAGTCCTAGGAAGGACATTGAGTACTTTTAATAGGATGAATGTTGTTACTTCATTCTTCCTTTCATTAAATCAACAAATATTTATTAAGCATCTACTTTATACCAGATATTGTTCTAGGCACTTGGGAAAACTCAATGAACAAAATGGGCAAAAGCCCTTGCCTGTATGGATTGCACATTTTGAATATATTTGATAGAGGGTGGCACTATAGATAAGTCACTTGGGTACAGCATGACCAATAGCAGAAATGCTGGTATTTATAGAATTGGGGGACTGCCCCAGAACCAATTCATGGAAACTGAGTCACTTTGTCAGCTTGAATCTTGGGCATCCATTTCTCCTTCCCAACCACCCTGCCATATCTCTTTTCAATGAATGTGCATGTGGCCCAGCAGAAAGGACTGGAGCTTGTGGAGCCAAGATTCTGTGGTTCCAGTTCTGGCTCATCCACCCCTACCTGTATGACACTGAGAACGTTGTATTCAGTCTCTCTGAGCCTTGGTTTCTTAAGCTGTAAAAGAGAGATGATAACAATTACTTTGGATTTCTGTTGTTAGTATTAAAGAATGGAAAGTGCCTGGCCCAGATTAGATTTGATTTTATTACCTGTTCTCATTGCTAGCTTTGGGCTGCATGAGCTCTGGTGCAAATAGTTATTCTAGATTTAAGTAGTTGTGGAATACAGAGGTAGGGAGGAACTTCAGAACAGAGGGAGCCAAACCCATTTGTGAATGGTAATAAGACAGCAGGCACTGGGCAAGGGGTACAGCTGGAAGGGGGCAAGATATTCATTCATTCATTAATTCACTCATTCATCCATTCAACAAACATCCACCAAGCCCTCCTGTGTACATGCATACTGTGTTGGGATCCATAGAGGCTGAGAGGGGAGATGGGTACAGGCATGTGAGAGAGATAGACATGTAGTAATTACATTAGAGTGTCATATGTGCTCTGATGGTGGCATGCACTGGTGGGTTCCTGGAAAAGGAAGGAGGCTCACCTCCCAGCCCAGGAATGAGGAGGATGTCAGAGAAGATTGCTCAGATCATGTCACCACAGAACTGAAGGCATTAGCTAGGCTGAAGGCTTTCCTCCAGGTAGGAGGAAAGCAAGGGAGAAGGCAGAGACATGAGAATGTTTGGTGTTTTGTGGGAACCAGGATGTAAGTGTAGCTGGGATTTAGGGGTCAAGAGGGGAGATAGTATAAAGGTACAGAAGCCTCCAGAGGCCAGGACATGGAGGATTTGGGATGTCAGACTTAGGAGCTTGTAAACATTAATCTGAAGTAATGAGGCACTATTGGTGGATTTTTAGCTGGGGAAAGACATACCCAAGTTCATGTTTTAGAATGTTTACACTGTGTAATGAAGAATGAGTGAGTGGGGAGAGCAGTAAAGATGAAAGCAGAGTGAGACATTAGGAGGCTCTTGCTCAATTCTGTTAAGTATGAGGATGGCCTGACTTTAGGAAAATGGCAATGGGGCCAGACCGGTGGTTCTCCCTTTGGTTGCATATAGAAATCACCTGGACAAGCTTTTAAAAATATTGATATATTGATATATGGATTTTGCGGAAACTTGGCAGAGTAAGAGATGTCCTCAGGTCTCTCCCCTTGAAACAACAAATGACATCTAAAACTCAGCAACAACAAAAAACACCCAAATTGCACACCAGCACATCTGAGTGTGGGATCTGTAAGAGCTACCACAGATCAAGACCCCGGGTGTCGGGCGGTGGACTGAGAAAAATAAAGAAGCTGCTTCTCACAGATGCTGGAGCTCCCTGTAGATGGGGGGAGGGGCACGGTTACAAAACTGAGGCTGAGCCCAACTCCCAACATAGAGGGTTTCTCCCCCAGACCTTTTGAGGATGATCACCACAGAGCCCCAGGGGAATGTGAGCAAACGCTGCCAGGACTGTTGCTGACACTGACAGGGATTGAAACTAAGGGTAGGGAGTATGATTAAATATCTACAAGAAAATAAAAAAGGCGTTATTAAGGCTTTATATAAAGAAGAAATCTAAGAGGTTTAGATGCCGCCTACTGGAAACCAAAAGAAAAGCACCTTCTTTGCAACAGGCTAAAGAGAGACCTTTATATAATAAATCTTCTTAATGGAAAAACAGCAGAATACACTTTCATTAATGTCTAGGCAGAGAAATATCCATTAAACACCATGAACAACCAAGATGACAAGGCATCTCAGAAAGAAAGAGAAAAATCTCCAGAAAATAAGCTTACAGACATAGAAATATACAACTTAAATGGCAGAGAATTCAGGATGGTACTTCTGAAAAAAAAAACTCAGTGAGTTCCAAAATGAGTCATATCAACAATTTCAGGAATTGGAAAAACAACTAGATGAGCAGAGCAAGAAGGTTGAAACACTCAAGAAGAACAGAATAGATTCTCTGGAGATAAAAAACACACTGCAAGAGTTGAAAAATGAAATAGCAAGCTTGGGAAATAGAGTCAACTAAATGGAGGAAAGGGTCAATGATATCGAAGACAGAAATCAAGAAATAAATCAGAAGGAAGAAGAGAGAAACTGAAGAATGAAAAATGATGAAAGAGAAATACAAGAAATAGTTGATACCATCAGGAGAGGAAACATAAGAATAATGGGCTTATTGAAGGTAAGGAAAAGGAACAGGGATTAGAAAGCATTTTTGGACAAACAGTTGACAAGAATTTCCCAAATCTAAGAAATGAGCTGGAGCTTGGAATTCAAGAAGTCAACAGAACACCCAATGATCTCAACCCAAAAAGACCTCCACCAAGACACATTGTATTAAAATTATCAAAAATCAATGACAAAGGCAGAATTCTCAGAGCAGCCAGGGAGAAGAAAACAGTAAGTTATAAAGGAAAACCCATTAGATATCCTTGGACTTCTCAGTGCAGGCCTTATAAGCCAGAAGGGAATGGAAACAAATATTTAAACTATTAATTGAAGGAACTACCAGCTTAGAATTATATATATATAATATATATATATATATATATAATATATATATATATATATTCTTTACATATTCGTAATGATAACCACACACCAAAGATTCAAAACTGAAGTATATAACATAAAACAAGAAGAACCAGAGGGAAAACCCACAAAAGTCAACAACAATAAAGAAAACAGAAACACAAGAACAAGGAAACAATGGAAACACCAAGCTACCAGAAAGCAAAACATAAAATGGCTATAGAATTGATATTTCAATAATCACCCTAAATGTAAATGGACTTAACTCACCAATAAAAAGGCATAGAGTTGCAGAAAGCATCAAAAACCAAAACCCAACCATATGCTGCCTCCAGGAGACACATCTCAGCTTCAAAGACGAATATGGGCTCCAAGTGAAAGGGTGGAAAATGATGTCTCAAGCAAATGACATTCAGAGGAAAGCGGGTAGCGGTACTAATATTGGGTGAAATAAACTTCAAAATAAGAAAGATAAAGATACTGAAGGACACTTCATAATGATAAAGGGAATCATGCACGAAGAAGACATAACACTTATTAATATCTATGCTCCCAATCAGAGAGTCCTGAAATATGTAAAGCAATTACTAACAGAACTAAAGAAAGAAATAGATCAAAACAATATCATAGTAGGGGACCTAAATACCCCACTGTTGGATATGGAGAGATTATTCAAACAGAAAATCAATAAGGAAATAACATCCTTAAGTGACACATTAGACTAACTGGATATAAATGACATTTACAGAGCCTTCTATTCCAAAACAGCTGCTTATACATTCTTCTCTAGTGTACTTGGAACAATCTGAAGAATCAACCACATAGTAGGACACAGAGATAGCATCAACAAATATAAGAGGGTTGGAATCATTCCAACCATATTCTTTGATCATAATGCTTTGAAACTAGAAATCAACTGCAAAAAAATCAGGAAGAACCACAAATACATGGAGATTAAATAACATGCTACTGAAGAATAACTAGGTCAGAGAAGAAATGAAAAGAGAGATCAAGAGATACATAGAGTGTACGGCCATGCTGCCTTAAACATGCCCAATCCCATCTGATCTTGAAAGCTAAGCAGGGTTGGGCCTGGTTAGTACTTGGATGGGAGATCACCTAAAAAGACCAGGTGCCATAGGCATTAAAAAAAGAAAAGATACGTAGAAAAGAATGATAATGACAGTATAACATACCAAAACTTTTGGGACATGGCAAAAGCGGTCATAAGGGGAAAATTCATATCATTACAGGCCTACCTCTAAAAACAAGAGCGAGCCCAAATAAGCAACATAATGCTTCATCTTAAAAACTCAAAAAAGAAGAACAAATGAAGCCTAAAGTCAGCAGAAGGAAATAAATAATCAAAATTAGAGCAGAAATAAATGAAATTGAAAACAACAACAAGAAAAACACAATAGAAAAAATAAATGCAACAAGAGCTGGTTCTTTGAGAAGGTTAATACAATGGACAAACCTTTGGCTAGACTCACTAAAGAAAAAAGAGAAAGGACACAAATAAACACAATCAGAGATGGAAGAGGGGGAAATTATGACTGACATCACAGAAATACAAAGGATCATGCAAGAGTACTATGAAAAAGTATATAACGCCAAATTTAATAAACTAGAAGACATGGACCAGTACTTAGAAAAATACAACCTTCCTAGACTGAATCAAGAAGAACTGGAAAATCTAAATAGACCAATGAGCGGTATGGAAGTTGAAACAATCATCAAAAACCTACCAAAAAGTAAAAGTCCAGGACCAGATTGATTCACCAGTGAATTCTACCAAACATTCAGAGAAGATTTAATACCTATTCTGAAACTCTTCCAAAAAATTGAAGAGGAGACAATACTTCTCAACTAATTTTATGAGGCCAATATTACTCTGATACCAAAATCTGGTAAAGATAACACAAGAAAAGAAAACTACAGACCAATATCTCTCATGAACACATATGCAAAATTCCTAAATAAGATACTAGTGAACTGACTACGGCAACATATTAAAAAGATTATACACCACGATCAAGTGGGCTTCATCCCAGAGGCACAGATATGTTTCAACATATGCAAATCGATTAATGTGATACACCACATAAACAAATTAAAAAATAAGAATCATATGATATTAATAGATGCAGAAAAAGCCTTCGACAAGATACAGCATCTTTTTTATGATCAAAACACTTAAAAAATCGGTATAGAAGGAAAGTACCTTAACATAACAAAGGCCATATATAACAAACTCTCAGCCAACATGATACTTAATGATGAAAAACTAAACAGCCTTCCTCTAAGATCAAGAACAAGTCAAGGGTGTCCACTATCACCACTGTTATTCAATATAACATTGGAGGTCCTAGCAAGTGCAATCAGACAAGAGAAAGATATAAAAGGCATCCAAATAGGAAACGAAGAAGTCAAACTGTCACTATTTGTGGATGACATGATTCTCTATGTAGAAGACCCTAAAGACTCCACAAAAACACTACTAGAAACAATAAGCAAATACAGTAAAGTCTCTGAATACAAAATCAAAATCAATGTTCCAAAATCCATAGCATTTCTAGACTCTAATAATGAAGTGTTGGAAAAAGAAGTGGAAAAAATAATTCCTTTTGCAATTCCACCAAAAAGATTAATAAAATACCTAGGAATAAATTTAACAAATCATATATATATATAATGAAACCTATGTAATGAAATATGTAACCTACGTAGTGAAAACTACAAGATCCTATTAAAAAAATCAAAGAAGATACAGAGAAATGGAAAGATTCTGTGTTCTTGGATTGGAAGAATCAACATAATTAAAATGACCTTATTACCTAAAGCATTATACAGATTTAATGCAATTCTTTAAACTCCCATTGGTGATTTTCTAAAAGAAAGAGAACAAAAAAATCATCAGATTTGTATGGAAGCACAAAATACCCCGAATTGCCAAAGCCATCCTGAAAAAAAATGAACAAGGCTGAAGGCATCGCTCTACTTGGCTTCAAATTATACTATAAAGTGACAGTAATCAAAATGACATGGTATTGGCAACAAAACAGACACATGGACCAGTGGAATAGACTCGGGAGTCCAGAGGTAAACCCATATTTATATGGGCAAATAATTTTTGACAAAAGAGCCAGAAACATACAGTGTAGAAAGGAAAGCCTCTTCAATAAGTGGTGCTGGGAAAACTGGAAAGCCACCTGCAAAAGAATGAAACTAGACTGTTGTCTATCTCCACACACCAAAATTAACTCAAAATGGGTAAAGGACCTGAATATAAGACCTGAAACATTAAAACACATAGAAGAAATCATAGGAACTAAACTCAAGGACCTTGGACTTAAAGAAGATTTTATGAATTTGACCTCAAATGCAAGGGAAGTAAAAGCTAAAATAATGAATGGGACTACATCAAACTAAAAAGCTTCTGCTCAGCAAAAAAAAAAAAAAATCATCAACAAGGTAAAGAGACAACCATCCAAATGGGAAAATATATTTGCAAGCAACACTTCCAATAAGGGCCTAATATACAAAATATATAAAGAACTTATACAACTCAATAATAACAAAAAAAAACAAATGATCCAATCAAAAAATGGGCAGAGGACCTGAACAGACACTTCTCTCTAGAGAATATACAAATGGCCAACAAATATTTGAAAAGATGCTCAACATTGCTAGCTATTAGGGAAATGCAAATCAAAACCACAATGAGATACCATCTCATACCTATTAGAAGAGCTATAATCAACAAGACAAGTAATAACAAATGTTGGAGAGGATGTGGAGAAAAAGGAACCCTCATACTCCACTGGTGGGACTGCAAATTGGTACAGCCACTATGGAAAACAGTATGGAGGTTCCTCAAAAAACTAAGAATTGATCTACCATATGACCCAGCAATCCCTCTACTGAGTATTTACCCCAAAGACTTGAAAACTCATATCTGAAAAGATATTTGCACACTGATGTTCATAGCAGCGTTATTCACAGTGTCCAGGGCATGGAGGCAACCGAAGTGTCCTATGATAGATGATTGACTAAAGAAGCTGTGGTACATGTATGCAATGGAATATTACTCAGTCATAAGAAGAGGTGAAATACTGCCATTTGCAGTAACATAGATGGCCCTCAAGATAATCATGCTAAGCAAAATAAGCCAGACAGAAAAACTTGAAAATCACATGATATCCCTTATATGTGGGATATAAACCTAAAAGCAACAAATGAACAGTACAAACAAACTGAGACTCATGGACATGGACTCTAGAGTAGTAGTTACCAGAGGGTAGTGGGTAGGGGAGGAGAGGGTAGGTAAATGGTTAAAGAGGGTCAAGTATAGGAGGGTAGGGGGAGGGTGAAGTGGGTAAAAGGGATCAAATATATGGTAGTTGAAGGAAACTGGACTTTGAGTGATAAACACACAATAGAATATACAGATATCAAATTATAATGTACACTGGAAAATGATGTAATTGTATTAACAAATATTACCCCAAGAAACTTAATTCAAAAATAAAAATAAATATAAAATAACATATTGACATTCAGGCCTCACCCAAGATTAATTCAGAATATCTTGGGTGTGCTTGGGCATGGATTTTAAAAAGGTCCCCAAGTAACTCTAATATGCAGTCAAGGTGGAGGACCGCTAGGTTAGAGAGAGAGGAAAGAGAAAATTTCTTTGAGGGGTTTCTCAGAATGACCTGGGAGTATTTATTAAAAATTCAGTTTTCCCAGCTCCATCAATGAACAAGTAAATTTGATCCCCTGTCCTGGGAATCTGCATTCACAGAGCAGTGATTCTGAAGCTCCTCAAGATTGGAAAACCATTGTTCTATAGGCAAAATAAGGGAGGTAACCAGGAGAACCTGGCAAAAACAGAGCAGGAAGGACCATTCATCAGAATCCAGGAGGATGCAGGGAAGAAGGGACCCAGGAACTACCTGGAAAGGAATGGAAGGTGGAGGGGCTCCCTCTGGTCTGGTCAGAAGTTTCCATCGCATCCTTGGGTATGGGCATTATATTAGTGTGGTGGCACTGCCATAACAAAGTATCACAGACTGGGGGCTTTACCACAGACATTTATTTTCCCTAAATTCTGGAGGCTGAATGTCCAAAACAAAAGTATCAGCAGGGTTAGCTTCTTCTGAGGTCTCGCTGCTTTGCTTGTAGATGGCCACCTTCTCCCTGAGTCTTCCCTGTACCTAATCTATTACCATAAGGTCATATTGAATTAGGGCCTACCCTAATGACCTTGTTTAAACTTAATTGCCTCTTTAAAGACCTCCATCTCCAAACACAGTCACCTTCTGAGGTACTGGGGGTTAGATCTTCAATATATGAATTTTGGAGGGGGCATAATTCAGTCTATAACAGGCTTCTCAGAGCTGGAGAGGAAGAGTAAGGCAGACAGGCTCTGACACCCACAAGGAAGGTGAGCATGTAAAGAGAACATTTTTATCAAGAATGAGAGAGCACAGGCCTGAACTATTACAGTAAGGAGGTTTTTAGATTAGATCTCAGAAAACCTCCAACAGAAAGGAGCAGAACACCTTGTTCAGGGACCTAATCAGTTCTTCATCAGGAAGTTGAGTGAAAGGGACAAAAGTTATGATAAAAACTAGGAAAATATTATAGAGGATAGAAAATAAAGAATGTGTTTATGGTCGAATGCAATGGGAAGTTCTTCCTATCTAATATTTTGTGTTAAGACTCTAAATTGCTTTCAGGAGACTTTCTAGCTAAGAGGGTGTGTTTGAATAACTTCTGGTGTGAAGGCAGGGGAAAGGCTGGATGACTGCTGGGCTTCATTTCAATCCTCCAATTCCATCAATTTCAGGTTTTTCTTTGGCCAAATAGCATATCACATTTCCCAATCTGATTTGTTTTAGCAATTGGCTTTTATTTCCTTTCTATATAAAGCAACAATGAAATATTTACTACCCTCTTGACAGAAGCAGTATAGCTCATATCTTTCTTATACAAAATGCTAAAAGAAAATTGTTCTTTGAGTGGAGACTAGTAGAGATGTACCTAGCTGACTTTTTAGGAACATTGTGTCTGCTTGTGTTCATGAACTTTAGGTACAATCAAATCATTTAAAAATATCTTTCATTTTTAGCCAGTCAAAATGGCAGAATAGCATAATATTGTATGTCAACTGTAATTGAAAAATAAAAAAAATACTTGAAAAATAAATAAAAATAAAAAATATTTTTCAAAAACTATTTTTACATTGTTTAAGGTATAGTTGAGAATGAAATGAGTGACATAGGATTTTTGTAAAAAATGTTAAAACAATATAAATATTTACCATTTAGGGAAATGGTTAAATAAATTATTGTTTACCCATTTGATGGAATACCTTGCAATTTAAAGTCTGTTGGGTTTACATGTATATAAAGTTATTGAGTTACTCAGTAGTATGATCTCATTTTAGTTAAAAATTAAATATGTGTTTATGTATATATAAATGTATGTTTAGAACCCCCCCCCACAAAAAAAGGTCTTAAAGAGTATTCACCATAGTGAATAAGATGGTAACCTTCTGAGCATCTGTTCCAACCATATTCCATTGTATAGTTGCTATTTACTTGGTTTGAGTGCAGTGGACCCCATGACCAACTCCAGAGGTTGACCTTATTCATAGAGCCAACTATGATAATTCCATTCTTTGTGTCACAGAGATTGGTTCAGGAATGGGAACCTACTCAATCAATACTTAGCTTCCCCAGGCTTCATTAATGGGTTTATAATTAAGCACATGGCCAACTTTGGTTCAATCAGAATGAAGCCAAGGACATTTACACTGGTTGTTGAGTTTCTCTTTGTCCCCTCTCTTCTTTTCCTTTCCTTCCTTACTCCCCTGTCTGATGAAGCATGTGGCCCTGTTTGCAGTATGTTGCAATCATGAAGTGAGCCAGACTTAGGATGAAGCTGATATCTTGGAAAGCAAAGCAAAGAGAAAGAAAGTAACTGAGTCCTTATGACATAGTTGAATTACTGAATTAAACAAACCTTAATGCCTGCCCTACCTCTGGACTTTCAGAGACTCTGTTTTCTGTTTCAGATGTTCAAAATGAAATGGAGGATGTGGCAGTGTTTGTAGTAGTGAAATGTTTGAAACAACATAAATCAGGGATCCCCAATCCTGTTCCATGGACAGGTACTGGTCTGTGGCCTGTTAGGAACTGGGCCACACAGCAGGAGGTGAGTACCAGGCAACCTAATGAAGCTTCATCTGTATTTGCAGCTGCTCCCCAGTGCTAGCATCACTGCCTCAGCTCTACCTCAGATCATTGGATGTTAGAGTCTCATGGGAGCACTAGTTCCAGCTGTCAAAAATGTCGGGAACCATTGACCTAAATATTTATTCACTCAGAATGTATTTAATCAATTATGAGAGCCAATACATTATCTTATTTTTTTTTCATTTTGAGTAGAATTTTCTCTTGCTTCTTATATAATCTTCACTGATAGTGCACTAAAATGTTATAATTGTTTAACCTTGGGAATGGAGTGTTTTTATGTGCATATATGAGGTTAGAGAGTTGAAGGGGTATATTCTTTGACTTTCTATATTTTTCACTTCTGTTTTAGCTTTTTACAGTGAGCATATGTTACTTTAATAATTAAAAACCTTAGTTTGTATATAACCAGTGTTGGAACTCTTTCAGTCTACCCTTGAGTGGGGGTGTTAATGACTGGAAGGGTACAATGAAAAAGCTTTTGGGGGACTAATAATATTGTTTATTGAGTGATTCCATATGTGTTTACTTTGTGAAAATTGATTTAACTTTAACCTTAAGATTTATGTATTATTCTACATATATGTTAAACCTCAATAAAAGGTTTACAGAAAAACAGTGCAGGCTTTTGGGATGAGTAATTGTCAGGTTTAAAACCATGTAATCTCAATAACATCTTCCATTGAAAGCTAGATGAGAGAGGTTGTCTGCTATCTTTAAGAGGCTGGTACAAATTATACTTTTTTTTTTCCCTGGAAGTCCTCCAATTTTAGCAGTTTAAAAGCTTGAACATGGATTTCTCTTTCTTATCCTATTGATGGAGGGGTTAGGAGGGAGATGCCATTTCTGGAAACTGTTTCAATGGCTGGATGTGAGATCTTTCACAAACAATTTGGTCAACTCAATTATCTAAGCCTTGGTATGGGAGCAGCTAAGAGTTTATTCATTTATTTCAGCAATAACTTTTTTTTTTTAACTCTCTGCATGCATCGTGGTAAATGCCTGAAGCATTAGAATGAATAAACTGTGTTCTTGCCTTAAAAAAATATTCCATCAGTTGGTATGTATACAAAATTAGAGAGATGAAGTGTTATTTGGGCTATAACAGAAATATATATAGGGTATAAATAGTGGGAGAGAAAGTGAGGGAAAGATTAGAACCCCTTAGCAGTGAGTGTATCAGGAAAGACTTGCAGAGAATGGAACTTTTGAAAGAGTGGAATGTGTTATAGTGTGCCAGTGTTTGCCTGGGAAGACGCTTCCAGGAAGAGAGAATAGCGAGGGTAAAAGCACAGAGGTATGAAGGAACTATCCAGGCAAGTATGGGGGAACCTAACAAGTTTTGACCTGCTAGAGAGATAGGGGCTGGAGGGATGGGGAGGATCAGTACAGTTGGAGAGTAAGGTGGCAGGACGTAGATTAAGAGGGCTTTCTCTACTAACCTAGAAGATAAAAAGGCTTTATTCTATAAACAGTAGCAAACAGAGGAGCAGCAAGGTTAGGATGACTTCTTGGAAAAACCACTGTAACAGAGTGTGGAGGGTGCTGGGGAAACTGGAATAGAGTAAGACAGACTGAATAGGAGACCACTGTAATGACATAGGGGAGAGATGGCAGGAGAGTATGAATACAACAATAGGAGCATAAATGAAAAGGTGAGAATTATATAAGCGGTGTTATGGTGGAATCGGCAGAATTTAGTCTCCTGCTGCTTGTCAGTGATGAAAAAGAGTAAAGTTGAGAGGAGGTACTTCTCAGATTTGGGCTCAAGATGACTGTAAATGGTGCTTCAATTTACCAGTGAAGGGAGACTGAAGATGCACAGATTTGGGCAGAAAGATAATGAGGTTCTGCTTTTGGACACATTGAATTTTGGGGGCTTACTCAGCTGGAAGTGTTCAGGGACGGTTGGATTCATGGGCCTGGGGCTCTGGAGAGTCAGAGCGGCTAGGAAGGAAATCAGGGGTGAGTAGATGCCATAAACTTTTTTTTTACATAAGCAGAAGAAAATGAAAGTTTTTTTGAGCTTATTTAACTCTCTTTCCTCATATCAGATTCAGATAACTTTGTACTTTGTTCTTTTTAATGCCCTGCTCTTTCATCTTTGAGATTCCATGCAGCTGAATGAGATGACTCGTTAGTCTTGCACATGCAGTCTCCCCTAGAAACCCCTGGCTGACTTCAGTGCTTTAGCCAAGGAAGACTTGTCCATCATATATATACGGTTATTCTGGATAGAATTTTTATAAATATTCTTACTGTAAAATAACATGCTGAAAACCACGCTAATCAAATGTGTGGCTCAAAAAAGCATTGTAAAGTTAGTGCCATCCAAGTCTAGAACTAGAACTTTTTCAGCTGTCCCACAAGCCCCTCCATAGTGCCCCATCCTGATCCCAATCCCTTTCTTCCTCCAAAGATAACATTATTTGGAGAGAACTGTGGATCTGTACATTTATGCAAAGTTTTAGCTAGACTCTGTGGTGAACCACAGAGTCTTCATGCCCACCATTGTCCGTTCCTGGGAAGCCCTCCTACACTTGCAAATCACTGTCATCCTCTAGTGACCCTTTCTATGTGTTGAATGCCCACTGTGTGCGTTGACCACTGAGGAATCCAAGAGTGATGTGTTCTAGAACCTGCTCCCTCTCTATACTTCATTACTAGTTAGTTATATTTTGTTTGTTTCCTTTTTCCCTTTTGTTAATTTTGTCCTCATATCCCCCACTTTCTGACTATACTGTAGTTTCTTTCAAAGTAGAAACAAAACCTATTGCTTCTGCATTCCAGACCCTTCTATTCAGAGGGTGGTGCCTACACCAGCAGCACTGGCATCAGCTGGAAGCTTGTCAGAAATGCTTGTTAGAAAACTGAGCCCTACCCCAGGCCTACAGAACTGAGACCTGCATTTTACCAATGTACCAACTTGGGTACATTCAAGTTGAAAAGCACGGTCCTCAAGCAGTCCTTTCTCGTACCTGGCTATACATTGAAATAACTGCTTTTGTGCCAATACCACACTGTCTTAATAACTGTAACCTTACTATAATTCTTGATAGCAAATAAGAAAAAGTCTTTCAAGGATGGGCCTTTCAGACACACCCCTGGCCATCATGGCTGCCAGCCACAAAAAGCAGGCCATCACTGTCTTGGAGATGGTCTCCAACATGGCCCTGGCTGTTCTCATCATTTCACGTGTATTGATACACTGTTGCCAGGTCTGGAACACTGAGTGGTGTCGGGCCCTCGTTTGCCAGCACAAGAAGCCCAGTGGCTCCCTGAAGGGAAGGAGTTCTTGCTGCTGCTCAGAAAGAGTGGTCTGAAGAGTCCAGAGGAGGAGTTGGGCCAGGAGGATGGTGGTAACCTGGTGAAGAAAGGAATTCTTCAGCTCTGCACAATGAGGGCTGCCCAGGACATGCCAGTGGACCTTTCCTGCTGTGCTTGAAATCATCTGTGCAGCCTGATGCAGTTGGCGAGTGGGTTGATTTGGGCATCAGGATTTTAAAAGGCATTCCAGTAGGGTGATCAACTGTCTCAACTTTCCTAGGACTGAGGGGGTTTCCCAGGACTCGGACCTTTCCGTGCGAAAGTGAAGAATATCTTCAGCAAGCCAGGACAAGATGATCACCTCAGCCCTGGTAATGGACATTGCTCAAGAGAGCACATGGCAGAGGTGAGTGGTACAGAACTCTGCCACCTGTGCAGAGTGTAAGTCCCTTACAGGCAGAGCTGGCATTGAACAATGATTTTGTATGTCTTAATATTACAATATTTTGCACACAAAGCCTCCCAATAATCTTATTACTAGTATAGTGTCTCTCCAAATGTTCCCTAGATATGGCCTCATTTATAATTTTTTTTTAGGCGAGGCAACCCTTGGTTGACCTCACAGATTGCAAGGACTTTGTCAGCTTACAATCCCTTAATTTTTGTTTTTTTATTTTTTATGCCCACAGCACCTGGTCTTCCTAGGTAGTCTTCCATCCAAGTACTAACCAGGTCCGAACCTGCTTAACTTCTGAGATAAGATGGGATTGGGATTGTTCAGGGTAGCATGACCATAGACGTTTATAAATTTTTTAACTTTTATTTTAAATAATTTTTTTATAGGAAAGGTGGTTTATATTTTAACACACCTGCTGGCATGCTTATATACGCACACTTCCCACTTTCCAAGAAAATATCTTAGAGCCCTTCCTATAAATGCTGTTCTGAGTTGACTTTGGCAACCTATTTAGACACTCCATCACAACAGCTCCTCACTCAGCCACAGGCCCAGGGTTCATGCCTACGAGGGCACACCAGCTCTAAGTATCGCTTATGTTTCTTCACGATATGTACAAGGTGATACCATGATTTTATTTGGTGTTCCAAAGCCCACACACATAACAAAGACAAATATACTTTAGCGTGGAATCTGATGTAGGGAAATCAGTTGTGGAAACTACGCTTTTGATCATGTTCAGATTCTTCCATAGCAGCCATGCAGTGTGGCGGTTCAGAGCAAGGCCCCAGAAGCTCCACTCCTGGTTTCATTAGCAGCGTGACTGAACCTGAGCTTCAATTCTCTTGTCCCTGAGATAAGGATACTGCTACTACCTGCTTTATAGGGTTGCGAAGACTAAGTGGACTCTCACAGCAGTATCCTTCAAACTCACGACCTTTATCAAGCAGCTCCACCACGTAACTAAATTTTATTCCAGCTGAGGCTCTTACTGCCTACTTTGTTTTCTTGGACTTCTTGGCCTTTCTTCTCTTTCCTGTAAATATTCCTAGGATTAGGGATCTGAAGACATTTACTGACAATGTGGAAAGGAATAAATAAGAACAGGAAAAGACAACTTCTTATCATCTTTCAATAGACAACGTGCCCATGTGTTCTTAACCAAATGTGACTTTCTAAAATGTGCTTGTAGACAATTTAAGATTTTGAGATTTCACAAAATTCACAAAATTCTTAAATATACCAAAAATTAATTCCAGAAAAAACTAGTGGAATAGGCTTAAATTTACACATATCAGTTGCATTCTCGTCATAGTCTTTCTCACCGCCGTTCATGCACATTGCAATTCTGGCGACTGTGCTAGAATTTGTCTTTGTCTTTCTGTGGTCTCTCTCCTGCAGTGGGCATTCAAAGGTCAAGGTTAGGATGTCTAGATGTAAGCCTTCCTATCTCTCCTCATCTGTTTTTTACTTTTCCTTTTTAAAAAATAAAGTAGACAATTTTATATTTGTAGAAAAATTGAGAAGATGATAGAGAGTTCCCATATATGCTGTATCCAGTTTCCCTATTATTGACATCTTACTTTAGTATGGAACATTGCTACATTTAATGAGCTATAATTGACACTTAACTAAAGTCCATGAGTTACTTAGATGTCCTTGATTTTTACCTAATGCCCTTTTCTGTCCCAAGATCCCATCCAGGATACATATACTCCATTTAGTTGTCATGTCTCCTTAGGCTCCTGCTGGCTGTGACTAAGGTCCCCTTTTTATAACAATGATTTTGTATTCACCTGTTGTGATCTTGAAATGGAATTCACAGATTATACCTACATGCACAGTTTAAACATCAACATAAAGACCTAATTATAATGTACTAAAAAATATTTAATATGTATTAGCTTTATAAATGCCCAGTCAGAACTGCATCAGAAGTCATAAAAGAAGTACAGTTGACACTTGAACAACACGGATTTGAACTGCAGATCCACTTATACACACACAGAATTTTTCAATAAATACTGTAAATGTTTTTCTTATGATTTTCTTAATATTTTCTCTAGCTTACTTTATTGTAAGAATACAATTATAATGCATATAACATACAAAATATGTGTTGATTGACTGCTTATGTTATCAGTAAGTCAACAGTAGGCTATTAATAGTTAAGATTTTGGAAAGTCAAAATTTTTATGTGGATTTTTGAAAGTGCAGGGGGTCTTTCAGAGGTCATCTATAGTCACATATTTGTACCTACTTATAATTTAAGAGCAGTAAGGCAGGACTCTGGAATATTATTGTCATTTCTTTATTTTTGACATTTTGAAATTAAAGCTTGTGAAGAATAACATAAACTGAGACACTTTAAAATGGAGTCTGAGCTGCCATCCCGGAGGAACTTCTTATTCCTTTTAACAACATTTGGAATGTTAAAATTGGGCAAAATATCCTTTGGACTAGGCCTAAAGCAGCTTTGTATTCCAAACAACTATTTGTTATAACTACCTGACTGAAAATTAAGGATATTCTTGAGAATTAGCATCATTATGTTACCTTATCTATAGCCACAGAAATTCCTTCTCTCTATTAACATAATTGCTCCCCTTCCCTTTCTCATAAATACTCCTTGCCTTTACCTAATTGGAACACTATTTGGGTTTCTGCCTGAATCAGTGCTTCCACATAGCTATTCTTTTAGGTCTCAAATGCTTGTTGCCTCTCACTTGACCTTTTATTTTTATGTACAAGCTAAATAAAATATACACATGGAATTACTAGGCCCATTGCAGTTATATATTTGACAGGTGCAGATGTGTTGACTGCTGATTCAGATGCCATGAATGGAACTGGCTTCAGTGTCCTGATTTCCCAAAATGGTGAACAAAGCACATTACAGTCATGTGCCACTTAATGACAGAGAAACCTTCTAAGAAATGCAGCATTAAGTGATTTTGTTACACAAACCTACGTGGTATAGCCTACTGTAGATCTAGGGTAGATGGTATAGCCTATTGCTCTTATGGATAAAAAAAACGGTTCTACAGAAAGTGACCTCTCAGGGTGATCTGATCTAAATTCCTAACTGGGTAGGTCATGGTGGATAGTCACACCCCAGGTATATAATGTTTTTTAGTAAAAGATTTATCTTTGTTTGTTTTTGTTTAGCTATGTTATCACACCTTTGAAATAACCACCCTTAAGAGAGCACATAATCTTGTTAACTATCCTGTAATCCAGTCCTTTACTTCATGTAATTTTATTTTCTCTTCTTAATCTTAAATGCATGAAAGAAACTGCAAAACTTTCATCCTCAGGAGCATTTGAGATCCTGCTTCTCAATTGTCAGTTTGGCTCAAAATCTTATATAAAACTTCTCTACAGGTTTGAATGTTCTTACAATATCCTTTAGAGGAGTAAAAATAATTTTCCCTCTACCTTTCTGGGTTCTTAGCTGAGACATCCCTGTAATAAAAAACAGATTAACAGGAGAAAAAAGTTTTATAACATGTGTAACTCCTATATACCTGGGAGAGACCAGAGAAAACTGAATAGACAAAATGGCTGAAGTCATCACCTTATATATCATCTTCAGCAGAAGAGATGTTGGGGAGTCAGTTATGGGAGGTTACCAGGAAAAGCATGGTAAACAAGAGGAAGATTGACATGTAGATTTAAGTCCTTGTCTTTTGCTTGGATAAGAGTTTCTAAAGATAATGATATACCCCTCTTTCAGGTACAAGGGAGAGAGACTCTTACAAATGGAGATTTACCTTACAAATGTAAATGTCTCTTTTAAAGGGTAACTTTTACCTGGTTTATGGGGCTTCTCTCTTGTTAACCATTTCTTAAAATTGACTAGCCTAAAATTATCCTTATGCCAAGTAGACATATTTTGGGGTGACATTTGGTTCCCCTACAGCTCCTAGCCTATAAACCTGTAGAGCATGTCACTGTACTGAATACTGTAGGCAGTCATAACAATGGTAAATATTTGTGTAGTGCATTATGAGGGCTGAGACAGCTATGATGTCACTAGGTGATAGGAATTTTTCAGCCCCATTATAATCTAATGGAACCACAGTCATATATGCTGTCCGTCATTAACCGAAATGTCATTATGAGGCACATGATTATGGTTGAATTTATAGAAATTCCAGTGAAGAATTGAATGAAAAAATAAAATATAGTCAAACTGCTAAATTACTAAAATCAAGTAGGTTGAGAAATGAGGAAGTGATTTTATTCTTGTTATAACTAGCCCGGGAACTTAAACTTTGTGTGTGTGTGTGTGTGTGTGTGTGTGTGGCCATACACTAGACCTCCATGTAACCCTCCGATTACCTGAAGAATTCATATATCCAGACCATTCTGAGGTGACCAGACTTCCTGGAGCCCATTTTCCAGATAACCTAGCATCCATCATCCTGATTGCCTGACGTTCTGGTAAAGCCTCCAGACTGTGTTTGACACCAGTGTATTCAAATGATGCAAAAATATTTTAGGTTTTTATGTAAAAAAGAGTTAAAGTTCTAAAGTAATCAGAAGCACATTTTAAGTGCTCCAAATGTCCAGTCTGACACATGAAAGCCATGTGGGACACAATCATTGTGCTGCAAAGTTGTGTGCATGGGGAGACATCTTGCATCCGTGACCACACTCCACCCCTACGAAATGCCAGTGGCCCCCCTGCTCGGATCATTGGGATAACCAATTAAAGCACTTGCAAATTTCCAAAACACCCCCTAGGGGGCAGTATCGCTATAGGCAGTGGTGCTAGATAGAGCTTAACAGGAGACCTGCCTTGATTTCCTTTGTAAAATGAGGATGGTTGTAGCTGAGTGAGAAAGACGATGTATATAAAACAATAAGATGTATATAAAACAATAAGATGTATATAAAACAATAAGCACATTATGTCCTCCAAGAATGCAAGCTAATATTATCTCTTAGTCAATCAGCAGAGACTGTTTGGGGAAACACTGTGTCCTTGGCATCCAAAGATGGGGATCAGGCAAGCACCACAATCTCTGCCTTACACATGAAACAGGCTGTGAATTATTAAACATTTACAGTTCACAAAAAGGAGCGCCCAGGGAGAGCTGGAGTCAGAGAAATCTTTCTGGAGGAGACGAGAATGGCTTATTGAACCAAGGCAGCTGGAACTTGAAGGAAAATGTATTTATCCTATGAATAATAAATAACTCCTGGATCTTCTTAAAGTGTGGTCTTCAGACTAGCAGAGTCAGCAGCACCTGGAGATTTATTAGAAATCTCAGCCCCCTAACCCAGATCTACTGAGTTAGAGTCTGCATTTTAACAAGAATGCTGGGTGTCCATCTGCATATCAGGTCTGGATGCACTGCAGAGGGAGAATTGAGAAACTAGAGGAAGGAATAATAATACTTACTTTTTTGAGAGAGAGAGAGAGAGAGAGAGGAGAGATTCAAATGAAGATTCCTATCCAGACCCCAGATCTACTTAATTAGAATTTCAAGAGAACTCAGTATTTAAAGAAATCTTCCCAGAAGATTTTAGAAAGGGGAGGGAGCTTAAAATACTGGTGCCCAGGTCATAGACCAGACCAATTTAATCACCTATGATATGGGAGAACCCTGGGTGTTTTTGTTCTTAAACTCCCCAGGTGATTCTAATGTTTGAGAGCGATTAATGGAGGAATCAAATGGAAAAAGCTGGAGCAAAGTCCGTGTGTGGGAGAACAAGGAGGTGTGTGTGTCTGCAAATATCTGAAGGTTTGTTGTATACCTCAGACAGAACAAAGATGAGGTAGGATTTTTCATTTTTTTTAATCGAAGTAAAAATCATAGCATTTTTCTTTTCTTTCTTCCTCCTTCCCATCCTCTTATCAAGAAAGGGCCTTCCAAACGACCTAGCCCAACTCTTTCAGTTTATAGTTAAATTAATGGTCAAAAATGTAAAGTGAATTGGCCAAGGTCAACTGAGCTCTTCTCATTGCAACTGAACACCACATAAAATGAGTCCCACTTCCCATTTCTGGTGATGTTTCCACTGCACCACAAAGGCATTTAAATCGCGGGTAAAGAAGAGAATGAAAAATAAAAGTGGTTATTCTACAAAAATAGGGGATATTCCCCTAAAGTAGGAAGGCTTTAAATGAGGGAATTAGCATTTTAGAACTCATTAAAGACAGAATCTAAAATTTGTTTCCATTTCAAAATGAAATCTAGATTCTATAGTTTGGATGTTGATACCATTAAATTCGAGCTGAATCTGATAAATGGTTGGTCCGCCTCTGGACCTCTCCAGGCTGCTAGAGAGCGGCGTGGGTTCGGGCGTGGACTAGGTCACCGCCTCGCTGCGGAGACCACCAGGTGGACCGCGTATGGCTGAGCGCGGTCAGAGGTGGGGGCGGTCGGCCGCGCCGGGACAGCCAGGGGAGGCTTCCATCCGAGTCCTGAAGAATCAGCGAGACTTGACTATTCAGAGGGGAAATAGCGAGCTGGTGGGGGACTGGCTGGGACAAAGGCCCAGGGATAGTCGCAGTGGGGGAGACTTGGGGTCCAAACATCTTTCAGAGCGCCCAGTGGTTCCAAGGCTACCCGGTCCCTTTAAGTTGGCGCTGGAGAGAAAAACTGGGAGGTCTATCAAAGCTCCTAGAAGCAGCCCCGGGACGGATAGGCTTCGGGGCAGGTGAACCTCGTTTTTCCGGGATTTGCGGTGAGGACGGCAGCACAGGCGGAGACTGCACAGCCTTGTGAAGCCTGTGCAGCTCCAGAGGAGAAAGATGCTAAACTAGGGCGCTGCCCGCTCTCTTGCCCGAGCGCGGCCGCTGGCTTCCCGGAGGGCAGAGGAAATCCGGCCCAAGGGGCTTTCCCTCCCGGCACCCTCGTGCAGCGTGGGCGGGGCAGGTCTCCCGTTACACCCTCGGCAGGCCCTGGGGGTAACGCCCGCGCCCCGAAGAGCTCCCCGGAACCACCTGGCGTCAGACCCTGCCGGATCCCTCGGGCCACACCGACCTCCGTGCGCGGGCTGCGGCGCGGGGGCCTCGGGGCGGGTCCCCGCCGCCCGCACCTGCCCCAGGGGGCGGAGCGCCGCGCCGACCGGGAGGCCCCAGCCGGTGCCCCGCCGCGCGAGGCGCGCGGCTCCTCGACACCCCCGCCCACCGCGCCTCGCTGCGGCCGGCTCACCTCCACTCCGCCCCGCCGCGCCCGCCCTCCCCTCCCCACTCCTCCCCTCCCCTGCGCTGTCCGTCTGTCCGTCCGTCCGTCTTCCCGCTCCGAGCCGCGGCTCCTCGCACTTCGGACTCGCGTCGCCGCTGGGATCCGCCGCCCCGCGCCATGGAGCCGGCCGCGGGCAGCGAACGCCGCAGTCCCGCGGGTCCTCCCGTCCCGCCGTCGCCCCGGGGCCACGCTCCCCTGGCCGCCGCCGCCCCGGGCCCGCCGGGCTCCCCAGCGCGGGAGCCACCGCAGCCCGAGGAGGGGCAGCAGCTGCGGATCAGCCAGAGCGGCCAGTTCAGCGACGGGCTGGAGGATCGAGGTGAGCGCGCGTGCGGGGCGCTTTCCCCGGCCCGGCCGGCGCGGTCAGCAGCCCGCGTCTGCCCGCTCCCGGGGGGCCGGGCGCCAGGCGCTCGGGGGCGCGGAGCTGGGACTCCCCGGAGGAGGCGCGGGGATCCGAGAGCGGCCCGCGCCGCTTCGGCGGCCGCTCCTTCCCCGGGACCCGAGAGCCGGCCGCCTCCCGGGGAAGCGCGGAGGGGCCCGCGCCTTCCTCTCTGGCGTCCGCTGGAAAAGTTTGCGGGGGGCGGTTTTGTGCCTTCGAGGCCGCGCGCCCCCCGGGGACTGTGGGCTCCGCTCAGCTCGAAGGGCCCCGAGTTCGTCGGATCCTCTTTCCCGCGCCCCCTCGGATCTCCACCGGCGCCGCGGAGAACTTCCCTCTGTGGATTTAGCTTCTGGGGGTTCCCTGGTGGCCGCCGGGCTGCCCCCGACTCATTTAGAGGGCACCTAGTGTCCCGTGGGTCACTCCATGCTGTCTGGTGATGCGGGCAGAGGATTGGTACACTCGGGTTTGGACCACCAGCATCATCTGGGTGAATGCCACTGAAACCTGGTGGTTCCCGGAGCGCGCGTCCCCACCCCCTGCAAATCGTTTCCGAGACACTGGCCTGGAACCTCGCAAACCTCCCTTTCCTGGGAGGCCAAACCCTACCTTCCTACCAACATCGATGTCCGCTTTGAGTTGCCCTCATGAAACGGGAGAGAGACTCCCCTGTTCATTTCCGTATCTCTCCTCTCCTCCTACATCCCTCTTTCCTCCCTTCCTTGGGTTCCTTTCGGCTCGGAGCCCTGTTCTTGGCCACGTCTATACCTTTTCTGTTTCTTGCTGAATCCAAATCGGGCCCCTCGGAAAGACTGGTTTTGTTAAAACCAGTTAGTGGCCGAAGCGGGATTCTTGCAGCCAGGCCCTTCATGGGGAGCCGGCTCATCGCCATCTCCACCCCCTTTTCTTGGAAGACTTATTTTTTGTTGGCTGTGGAGGATTTTTATATTTTAGTCTTAACAGGTTTCTGTCCTATTCTTAGTATCTCCTGTACATTTTTATTCCGGTTTAGTGTGCGGATGCACGATCTCTTTCCTCTTAAAAATTTAAACTGTAGCCTGTGAAATAGAATGACATGGAAACAGCAATTCCCTGAGAATCGGCAGGGAGCTGGGCGAGAACTGGAGCCGCTCCAGTTGCAACGAGTTCCGCACCTATGTTGCAGTTTCTCCTCCTATTCTCACATAGCTGGCTATCATTTTAGAGCTGATGATTGGTGACATCACAAGCACCCACGACCTGTCAGTTTTATGATAGGTGGTGTTAATTACCTTTCTCTCTGCAACTAATATTGTAGCATTTACAAATTTGGTGTTGAAAGACAAAACTCTGGGTTGAGCTTATTTTGCAGCATTGCAGGTCATCTCTAAAAGCTGGCCTATTTCCCCCCGCCCTACAAAATGATAGGAGGGAAAAAATGGTGCTAGAGTGAGGTAATATTTAGCATTTTGTAGCTCATACTCAAATGTAAAAAGCCCAACTGAATTCATTCATAAGGTTATTTTTCACTACTATACTGAATTTCATTTTCCATTATATTATAGCATGAAAGCATTCACTGTTCACAAACTGTTACTGTGTGAAAACATTGCATACCACACACAGCCTCTCTGTTAGGATGAACCCTGTCCCGCAAAGAATCAGTGCCAGGTGTCATTGAGTGCTGAAAGTCAGTGTGACTTTTTTTTTGTTTGACTTATTCCTGATAGCAAAGAGTTAATGATGAATGAGTCATCTTTATTAAATAAATCAGAAGGCTACTTGGGAGGTTTATTATATTTTGTGTTTGTGTTATTTTTTCTTATGGGGCCACATCTTTCCACTATTGATTTTTGTATCCTCTGGGAATGATTTGATTGCTGCTGACTTCTTCCTGATGGTGAGAGGATTGAGGGCAGAAAGAAGCCTCAGCAGTTACCTGCAGTGCATTTCTTCATCATGCCTGGCTTGCTTGCTTGCTTCTAGGCCTAAATACCTATAGGGTGTGTGGGGAGTGGGTACTCTGGATGTGTACGGATATTTGGCTTTCTTTCTCATCCTAGCTTCAACATTTCCCACTACCTTCCCATGTAATGAATATTCCCCCTTTCTTCAGAGAATCAAAGCCTGACTCTTTAGAACAAAGCACTAGGAACTAATTCATGCCAGCATGAAAATGACTGATGGTCTTAACCTCCCCACATATATTTGCATCCCCCCTCCCTCAAATAATATGACGTCAGTCCTTCATTAATACAGCCCTTAAGATTACTATTACCTGGCCCAAATTTTAAAAAAATGTGAAACCTGAATGACAGTAGAAATTTGAACGTGGAGACCAACTGTGGGTAGGAAGGACCCAGCCCTGTGTGTAGATCTGAAGCCTGCCTTAGCTTCTCTAGGCTCTGCTGCCTTCTACCTCGGAAACACAGGTTCCTGAAAACTTTAGAAATTCTCACCACATCTCTGTGGCTTCCAGGTGTGCATACAGCCAACATGGGAAGAGAAGTAGAAGCATTTCTTTTTTGAGCTGGGTCTTCATAGGTAGTCATACTCCACTTCCCTTTGCTGAGAGGATAGTTTTCCATTCTTGGTAATGGCTCTATTTTTAGAAAGGAAAAGTAGGAAATAAAGGTTGAATAGAAATAGGAAAGTTTCTCCTCTCTTGGACAGTCTTCTCATTGCATTTATTCTGATTTTTTAATTTAAAGAATCTCATGGGGGGAGGCACACAAAGGATTGGATCTTGGGAAGAACCACCAGTCCTGTTGAGAGGACCCACGTGCCACCTTAGCAGGACAGTCCATGTGGGCTGTCAATTTAAATACTTCCATGGTCGTGCAGGCCCACTGAGGGGTGAGGCATATAGATTGGTCTGTATAGTCCAGTCAAAGTGCTGGAAACAGCTGACTTTGGAAGGAAAAATGCCATGTGGCAGAATAGAAAACGCAGATCGTTGTGTTTCTATTAGAAAATTAAATCTACTTCTGAAAAGAACCTTTGTTTTTACCCGCAGTGGATAAACCTCTTGAGATCATTGCTGTCAAAATACCCAGCAAATGAACTGCTTACTTGAGTCATTACTTAAATGTTACAGCTTCACTTCTCGTAGAAATCAATTGGCCAAGATGAAAGGAAGATTTTTATATCATTTGGAAAAAGGGAAATAAATTATCGGTAGTGTGTGGGACCTGTTCGTTTTTGGTTGTAGCTTAACTGAACATAAAGGTGATTGTAGCTGAAAATTAGAGTAGGGTGTTTTTTGACAGCTAGGGAAGATGTAGACAAAGGGACAAAAAGAAGTAGACAAAGGTATTTAAATTTGAAATGCCTTGTACCTAGGGCAGAATTTGACAGGAGAGCTTTCTCTGTTTTCCATCCAAGTGCATTTATTAAGGAAGGTTTGGAGAGGTTTTTTTACCATGAGATGTTGGAGATGGTGTTTATACTTACCTTTAACATTCTCATCTACCTTTTGATCCCATGTAAGTGTACAGGTTTCAATTGTTTAAAAATTTCTGAGGTATACAGTGAGCTCACTAGGCAGCCTTCTTGGTAGTTCCTTTTGCTTTGTTCAGGACTTGTTCTGTGTGCCTGACTCTGGGTGGTAAATAGGGACTGAATTTTTTTTTTTTTTTTAATTTTAGGCGAGGCAACCCTTGGTTGACCTCACAGATTGAAAGGATTTTGTCGGGTTACAATACCTTATTTTTTTATTCTTTATGCCTGTAGCACCTGGTCTCCCTAGGTGGTTTCCCATTCAAGTACTAACCAGGCCCGACCCTGCTTCTGAGATCAGACAGGATCCGGCTTGTTCAGGGAAGCATGGCCATAGACAAAGGGACTAAGTTTTAACAGGGTCCTTGATATATTTTTTGGCCACGAGAGGCTTAGTGTGGTGCCCAGTCAGTCTAATGGGATGATGCTTTTTACACAGGCATAGGTGTGATATGTTGCACACTGTGCAGTTTTTTAAAAACGGCCCCTTAGCTTTGACTGCTGATTTCTTCATTTTTGGGAACTGTTGTGATGAGGCTGCTCCACCTGTGAAAGGTATATGATGGGTTGTTTAGCTAGAGATGTTGTCATAAGCTTTTGTTTTGTAGACTGCTTGGCTGAGGATTTGGTTCTTCGTGAAACAAAGAGATGCTGTATATGATCTATTTTCAGAGGAGAAGAAAAAATATAAATTGGATCATACTGAAGATATTTCAGTCTTCGACCCAATGCAGTTGAAGCTCGGGTAATGCCTTGGAGTCATGAATTTGTTGCTGTCAAGGGCTCTCAATGTTGAAAGCATAGGAGACAAAAATCAAACCTTTCATACACATGGACTATCTGGAAAGCTGCCTCTAGTTTTAGCAGACTTATCTCACTTTAATATTCTGAAAATTTTTTTTTACATACACCTGGTACAAAGGGATAGATAAATACAGAACAGCAAAAGGGGAGAAGAAAACGTGGCCTATAATTTAGGTCAGTTGGCTGTTGGTGGTGGTGGTTAAAGAGAAATGGTCCTTCTGTTAATTGTCATTGAGGGAGCAATGAGGGTATTTATATTCCACAACTCATTGCTTTGGGCAAAACCTAGCCTACCAGTTGGGACTGAGCAGGTGGATCAATACAAATCAATGCCCACAGTTAAGGAGCCTGAATGGTCATCTAAATGTGGGCTATTGGTGCTATTTTTCTAAAGAAAGGGCCTTGTTAGAAGGAGCAGCACCATACCTGTGTGAGCCAAGCGAATTAACACAGGGATAGGGATGACTGCGGCCATACAGCAGGTCAGGGAGGGATGGGGTCTGCAGGGTCCTTATAAAGAAGACAACTACTATCACCCTGCAGGAACTCATGCCAGAAATTGCCAGAGCCTCTGATCTTTCAAGAGATGCCAGAAAGCCTGATTTCCATGTGAACTCTCCTAATCATTAAAACACATCTTGGCCCACGGGCTGCCAGTTTGCAATCCTTGGATAAGAAAGTATAGCTCTGGCTGTGGGTTTCTTAATAAGGAAACATCTAACTTCCTTTTCTCCTTGTTTTTGTCAGGCTTACTGGAAAGCAGCACTCGTCTAAAACCTCATGAAGCCCAGAACTACAGAAAGAAGGCGTTGTGGGTCTCCTGGTTCTCCATTATTGTGACACTGGCCCTGGCGGTGGCTGCCTTTAGTGAGTATCAAGAATCTTGCAGATTGATATGTGCTGGGGTAGCCTATTTTATTCTGACTCCTGTAGGGTGTGCTTTTGCTTTTAGTTTACTACTATTGACGAGTAAATTTTTTTATGTGATTGGATAGTCAGGGTACTTATAAATTAGTCAAATGGCTTCTATCCTCTGTGGAGGGAAGAGGTTAAGAAGAAGAAACAAAGTGATACGAGGAGCCTTGGTTCTCATCAGTATGTGGCTTTGTGGAAGTAGATTCCAGCTGCCAGCTGAATAGTGAAAATATTTTCTTGATGGATGCTTTCAGCTTGGGCTGACATGCGACACATATTCTTGAGAATCGTGTTTTGAGCCTTAGTGCAACCAAATGAGTGTAATATTGCAGTAATCCTCTCCTTTCCCCTGATTGTATCTGTGTAAGGTTCGGAATAAAATGGGCACTTATTTTTATGAGGAAAAATGAGAGAATCCTCTCAAGTTTTCAGTGGCCACAGAAACAAAAACATTTATTATGATCAAGAAAAACTAAGACAATCAAACACTTTCTGCCTATGGATAATCCTGTTTGGAGGTTAGGAAGCCCTGTGACATGCGTTTTCTCAGCTAACATTTGCAGCCTATACAGTGTGCACGGACTATTTATTCTTATTAATTATGCAGTGATTCACAAGCTTCAGCAATGGCATTCAGCTTCAGCAGAGCCTTGATAGAAACCAGTGGATTTTCTTTCTTTTTTTTTTTTTATGCTGGGGAAAAGAGGAATGTATTTTGTGATTAGTTTATTACCTTAACAGAAAGATCTATATTCTAAGTGTTAAGTGTCATACAAAGTGTCTCATGACAACCCTGAGGGTAGGAGAAAAAGGGACCATGTGTGCTGGAAGATAGAGCTTGGTGTTGTTTAAAATTCTGTTCTGTGCAGTTAGATCTGCTGCTGGAAGTTGGTGTTGGCTTCCAAGAGGGAATATTAGAATTTGACCAAATGCTTCTGGCAAAACTGGGCATAAATTACTTGAAGCAATTTATATTGGAAACAGTATGCCATATCTTGGCTCTCAAAAAAGCCAAACATTTAGAAGCAGAGGGTAAAACATTTCAGGGTATAAACATTTACCAGTGAGCCAGAAATCGAATCAAGAGGAATTCTAATTCCTGAAAATAGCTGCTCCTTCCTCTTTCCTTCTTTTTTCCTCTTTTATGCTGAAACCAGAATAACAAGCGGATTGATGTCCCCAGAGGATAATTTGGTTGTGGTGGCTGTTGGCGGCTCTGGATCCTACACCATAATTTACATATGTAAGGAAAGAGGAATAGAATGAAGGGAGGTGGTTTACAAACAGAGTAACAGTCACTCAGATGTGTCCCTGTGCCTAATAAAGCTGTTACCTCTTTATCCTGTGGGTGTTTGAATGGGTATCTGATTGTGAAGACATAGTGAGCAAGTCTTTCCTTTGGGAGACTAATACTACATTTGGTGTACTTAATCTCATGATAGGGAAAAATTATGGGGAAATTTTGGTTTCATATGTTATGCTTGATCACTTGGGTTATCTTGAAAATTTTGTTCCATTTCCTTTAATAAAAAACGAATGTTGCATAATGCATTTGGAGGTAGAATTTGCTTTGTAAGGTTTTCCCACACCCCCTTTTAAAAATGATTTTACTCCTTTATTATAGCAAGTATTGTCAACAAAAGAATGTCCAGCCTAAGAAAAAAATCTTAGGAGTTTATTTGAGCCAAACTGACATTTGCTGGGAAGCAAAATCTCAAGGGATTGAGAAAATGCTCTGGAGAATGGCAGGCAGTATTACAGTTTATTTTATACATTAGTGTCAAAGAAGGGATATAAGGGGAGTTGCATGAAATTCATTGGTGGTAGATTAGCGAGATGGGAGAAAACAAGCAGGGCGAATCTCTGAAATTGGATAAAAAATAAAATGGAGAGATGTGTACTTCTTTTACAGGGGAGGGTACAGAGTAGTTAACATTTACAGCACATAGAGATGGTGTTTGTGCAACAAGATAACAATGAGGGGTCTGTGGTTTCATGCCCTGGTGGGAGGTTGTGCTCTGAGGGCTCTGGAAAAGGTGATTACTCTGATATTTCAAAGGTATATTATTTTAGATGCAAAAAGACAATAGACAGGCTCACCAAATGTGTAAGATTGGCCTTTGTCGTGAAAGATACAGGCCTAGATGTGACTACCTGACTAGACTCATGTTTAGTTGGGAATTTACATGTTTAGACCCTCCTTCGTGGTTACTTTCAAGTCTCTGAGTTTGTAAGGCTCACCAGGCAGACCTCCCCTGAGCTTGTCAGGGTTAGTATGTGGCCCTTCTTTTTCATTCACAGTATTTGAGTCTAATCCTCTAACTTCTTACCTCTAAAATGTTGGCATTGGCATATAATATCATGATCTTAGTTTTCTGTAGTATATTCAGTTTGTTCCAAAGTTGCTTTAAACTTAGTTCAGTTAAACCAAAAAATGTAGATAAACTATATTTTCCTCCACTTTAACTATATAGAATAGCTTTATAGTGTGTGCCTATATTATATTTTAAACTCTTGGGGTGGTCTCTGGTTAGGGTGTGGTTAGCATTGTTGGTTTTGCCCTTTAGTTTTCTAAATGTATTTGTAATATGAAATACTTAAAATCCTTTTAAAACATCAGTTCCATGTTGACACAGTTTTGTGAAATCTTTTTCGTAGTTTTGAATGGAAAGAAAATCAATAAGGATTAAGTAATATAAGCTGACTTTTGAAGTTATGTTTAAATTATGATCTAAAGGAAACTTGTATATTTCAGAAATAGCAAATGTATTTTTGAAAAAGTATCAGAAGGGGCCCTAGTCTTATTCTCCAAGGAGGTGGTTGACAGAAAGATGGGATGAAATAGAATAGTCTGTCCTAGACAATGAAATGGTCAGTTGACTCAGTGTTTTTAAAAAGAATTGCCATGGAATTACAACATGTGATGTTTGACATGACAGACAAGTCTTTGGAGTGTGTGTGTGAGTGCGCACATGTGCGTGCATGTGTTGCCAGAGAGTGATAATCATGACAAAGAGAAAGCCATATCTGTTGTCATGTTTTCTTGACACTGCTGGATGATTTACTATCCCTTTGGGGTCAGAAAGAACATGCAGTACTCACGATTGTTAGATTAGTTAACAGGTATTTAAAAAACCTTTTAAAAAAATTTTGTTTTTTAATTATGTGGAAGGGAAATATTTCCTTGAAAAATATTTCTTAGAAAAAATTTTTAGCTAAAGTTTTGTTTAGATACTGTTATCGAACCCCAGTATGTGAGTCTTTCCGCCTGCGTGCATTGGATGAGAGATGAATGAGCAAGAGTTTATAATGGAGAAGGGAATTTTTTGGGATTGACGTCAATCTGGATTTCGGGTGAGCTCGCGTTCTAAAAGATCCAGGTCCCCTATGGCAGGTAACTAGCAGGTTATATTGAGTCCAATCATCAGACACCTGTGGATGAAGAGTTTGGGGGTTATGTTAGGAGCTGATTGATAAGAGGTGAGGTAATGTTAGTAAATCATTTCTTTAGGTCTTGAAGACAGCTCTGAGGTCACCTCCCACATCCCTCTGTCTGGTTTCTTGGAGAGAGAGCCTGGGGAGTCATTCCACCTTAGGGCTCAGGAGCTGCCAGAGGCTCAAACTTTGTAACCATGAGTCAGGACCTGGTTTGTCCTCTTCTGCTGTCCCAGGGGTTAGGGATTATCAAGGGGAAAGGCTAAGGTCTATGAGATGTACAGAGGAAAAAAAAGATTTTTAAACATAAGGCTACAAATCGTATCAAAATTACAAAGGCCCTTGGTTTCAATATCAAGCTTAGGTCTCTTTTATTTTATAAACAGTTGGAATGTTTTTGAGACAGTGGGATCATCCTATGGCCATTCTCTCGCTGGAGTGGTGTCTTGGGATTAGACTTCTTGCTTTATCTCCTCACCTGCCATTTTCTCTTTAATCGCAGATGCTGAGTTTTAGCTGAACATCTTCTGAAGAAATGCTTTTGTCTCTTTTGTGTTAGAAATGAGGATTATGGATATGTATAAGCTTTGGGGACACCTCTTTTTAAAGTTAGCTAGAAAGATTTCCTTTTACAAACTTTGAACACAGTATGTGTACATTGCAAGTAAAGTTTGTTACCCTTTACTTTTTATAAGCTTTGTCTTCTCAGATTAGTAGTTTTTAAAAGACCTAATGATAAAACTAGCTTATTCGGTAGTATAGAGTTATAAATCAGTATGTGTGTAACGGTGGTTGATATTCGCCTGTTTGGCATAGTTGAGAAAATTAGGTGAACTCTCAAAGTTTGTGACTTAAAAGTATTTTGAAAGGAATATCTGCGTCGAAAGGAATATAAACTAGTTTTGATATTACTTGGTAATAGAGTGATTTTGGGCCTCCCAAATGCTGATATAAAACCAGATGGTAATACATCTTGAATATTTCAGAGAGAGCCCAAGTTTGGTTTTAAAATTCATTCTGTTTATAATTGGTAGGCAGCATGGAAAATGGCAATCTTGTTATGAACAAACCTTAAAAAATATGTTTTAATAATGAGGCTGGAAAGAGAACAGAAGTTCTGTTTCAAAACTCAGGGTTTTGACATCATTAATTTCTTTATTAGAATGATTTAGGAAAATGCATTCTGGCTCATTTTGAGGTTTGAATGAGTGTGTCGGGGAGGAAAAAGTTTCCTTTACCTTTCAGGGTTCTTCTGGATGCTCTAATAATCAAATTCACATAAGATAGATTAGCAGGAGAAAAGCAAATTAAAATTTAATAACATGTATACCTCCTGTGTACATGCAAAAGACACAGGAATATGGCGTAACTCGAAAGCCATCCCCTTAAAGACCGCCTTCAGCTAAAGACCGACGAAAATGTTGGGGTAGGAGAATCACTTATGGGAGGTTAACATAAGCACAGGAAACAAGGCTAAGATTATATGCAGATCTAAATCTAAGCCTTCTCCATTAATAAGAGTTTCTAGATATTTAGCTATCCTTCTCTTCCAGGTACTGTGAGAGAAACGCCCTTAAAATCAGATTTTTCCCTTACAAATGTAAATGTCCTTTATAGAGCATCGATTCTTCTTGTTTTTCAGAGCTTCTGTGATATCTGCTGTTTCTTAAAATTAACCAGCCTAGAATAATCAATATCCCAAAGAGATATATTTTGGGGTGACAAACTTTGTTCCCCTTCAAGTGCAAGTTAATTTTTAGGCACTTAATACATGTTCTGTGGGTAGTAAAGTATATTTGAAAGATCCTTAGGGAAATCCTAAGATACACAGTTCCATTTTAAAAAAAAAGTACTCCAAGATCTTTTCAGAAAAAGCTCACTCAAAAATTTAGTGCATCATTTTTTCTGAATAATTTTTTTTTTATTTTTGAGTGACATTGGTTAATAAAATTATATAGAGTTCAGGTGTACTGTTCAATAATACATCATCTGCATATTGCATTGTGTTCACCCAAAGTCAGGTCTCCTTCTGTCACCATATATTTGACCCTCTTCTACCTCCCAGATTCCTCTTTTCTTTCTGGTAACCACTAAACTGTTGTCTGCATCTATGAGTTTTTGTCTTATTTGTTTGTTGCTTTCAGTTTTATATCCCACATATTAGTGAAATCGTGTGGTTTTCAACCTTTTCCATCTGACTTATTTCGCTTCGTGTGATTATCTCAGGGTCCATCCATGTTGTCACAAATGGCAGTATTTCATCTTTTCTTATGGCTGAGTAATATTCCATTGTATATATGTACCATAGCTTCTTTATCCAGTCAACTATCAAAGGATATTTCTGTTGTTTCCATGTCTTGGCCACTGTGAATAGTGCTACAGTGAACATAGATGTGCATATATCTCTACAGATAAATATGTTTAAAAAATTTAGTGAATCAGAAGACTTAAGAATTAGAAAGTTTGTAAAAGGAATGCTTTTTATAAGTGAAAGTTTTAAAATAATATATTTGATATTAGTTTAAACTCTTGACCCTTAAAAATGGTAGAATTAGAGTACTTTTAAAAATTTTTAAATTGTGAGTCTAACAGTTGAGAAGTAGGTAAGGTATTCTTTCAGCTGCCACACTGTGAGATGGTAAAGGCATAAGACCCTCTGGGGGCCTTCTGGTACACTGAGAGTAACATCTAAAGAATTACTATGGCCCAACAAATCTAGCCAGACTTGGCCTTTGCTCTTTTTTCTCAGACATATCAACTTTTCCTTAGAACTGAAGCTTATGTCATTTCTCCATGCCCATTTTCCCATGGATCTCTGCATGACTGACTCCACAAAGAGGCCTCACCAACCACATGGACTCATCACCCCAAAGTAGTTTTATCCATTATATGCTGTATTTTCTTCATCACCATTTTCCCCCTTTGTGTCCTTACCTCCATTAGATGATTTTTGTGAAACCCGTGTCTCTAAAATTCTACCCCTGAAATACTTTAGTGAACCAAAGACTGAAACGTACAGCTTACATTCTGCTTGTAGGATGATTATGTAGTTTGCTAGTCTTAGATCTGGTTTTATTGATAAAAGCAGTATATGTACATTATAAAAATTTATGAAACCAAAGATACATAGTGTAGGTCTCTGTCCCATCCTGAACTCTCTCTCTCCCAGTTCTTTTTCCCCAGGGACATGCTTTGTTGCCAATGTCTTGTGTCTTCCATAGACATTTTCTGTGCATGTACAAGCCCAGGCGTTGTGCCTGTGTATACCTTCCGCCTGCTACTTCTGCTAGATATGGTGTCTTTCTGAGGCTGGTATTTCAAATAATGTGGGATTCTTTGCAAGCTACCACTTTCACAGTTTTGTGTTAAGTGGATTTGCTATGGAGAATCTTCAAGAACAACCTCCCAACCACTGTCTGCCTGCTGCTGCCGAACCGGTAACATGCTCGGGGGGATGTGGGCAGGAAGTTTGTGAGCCACATCCTGGGGTGTTTAGTGGGATAACTTGCCCCCTGTAAGTGTGCTGAGTGAATGATAACTATGGATGCTGTTTCTGAGATGGGGAAACCAGGAGGGAGGAATTGGCTGAAATGTGGTTTGGGAACCTCATTCTGACAATGCTCCCTGTCTCTGGGTTCCTCCTTCACACCCTCATGTCATCAGAGATTCTGTGCCTGTCACCTACACTCCTGTGCTGCTAGCTTACTGATGGAATATGGAGTGATACTTTACTCAGACCCTTTTGCTTACTGGGAGGCCACACATGGTCTTGGACCCTTCTTTCTGGCTAGACTCCTCTCCTCCCATCTCACTGCTGCTGTAGCCTGGAAGTGCTCCTTGGAATTCCCCAATTGCTGCATCCTGCTTTGCCCTTGGCTTCAGATGCCCATCATCCCTGATCCCATCTTTTTTCTAGGTAAATTTCACTTATCTTTAAAAATTGAGATGAAAAGCCACTTCTTCTAGGCAGCCTTCACTGGTCCTCCATTTAAATGGCTGATTTAAATGCCCCTCTGTTCCCATAGCCCTGTGGGCACCCATCAGAAACTTGACACACAGTACTCAAATCATTGCATTATTGCTCTTTGCACTAATACACATTCTTCAGAGACATGGCCCCTGTATTCTCCATTCTGTATTCTCAGCCCCTAACTCAGTGGTTGGACTAGAGTAATATTTGATGTCTCCGTGCTGATGCCATTATGGCTGCAGTAGGCTGAGAATGTATGTTTGTAGGTAAATATCCAAGAGAAAGTAATAACAGCTTTTTCAAGTGTATGGAAGGAAACAAGGCGGGTAAACTGCAGCTAGGATATCTTCAACTTTGTAAAAAGCCAGGATGCCAAAGCCTATTTGTTCCCCATTCCTTCCACTTCTCCACTGTCCCCTCTCCCCCTACCTCCTATGGAATGAATGGATCCAGCGTTCTGTTGACAGGGACTAGTTTGGCGCTGTTAAGAGAGCACATCTTCCTGAGTCTGTGCATTCACAATGAGTTGCTGTTCCTAGCTGGAGTGGAGGAGGGGTCTCAGCAGCTGCTTGCATGGTCTGCCTCCCTTCTCTCTGCATTCTGTACACAGCATTTAATTAAAAGTGTGGCCAGGGTGCATTAGCACTGGGGTGTCCTTGTCACATAGTCATGGCAGTGATTCAAGGGAGCTGGGCAGTGAGCTGGACTCATCTCATGAGGCCCGGCGGGTCTTGGCCCCTCCCTGCGTGGGCCCTGGGCTCTGATAGGAAACAGGCCTGTGTCCTGTGGGAAATTCGTGAGGGTTTTTCCTATTGTCCTGTCTCTTTCCAGTTGTATTTGTTAGCCATCTGGACAAGCAGGGGTTTTCTGGTCTGCTTGTCTTCCAGGCCTATGGGTTGGTCCTGTGGGACCAACTTTGCCTCTCAAAGTTGAATTTCTGGTGTAGCTGCTCCTTGACAAGAGGTTATTTTCTGGTGCCCTATCCTGAGGGCTGAAAGGTAGGTGTATGTTTATGTGAGATTCGAAAGTAACAGATGAAGCCAGAGGGAAGGAGAAAGCCTCTTCCCCTAGTGAAGGAACCTGTTCCTCATCTTACCTTGTGTTCCATGCCTAACAGCCCATCTTTCCAGCAAATGAATACATTCTTGCAATCATTATAAGTGCCTGTTGGTAAAGGACAATCAGCTGTGCTGTATACCACAGAGGATATTAGGAAGTGGAACAATCCTCCATCCCCTTGAAGAGCTCAGATCTAATGGGAAGGTGAACTCTAGAGATGTCAGAGCAAATGATAGGATAGTGGGGTAGGTAGATAACCTGACTTCCTCCCCCTCGTCCCATTAGACATTAAGGGATGCTCAAGAAAGGACATCATTGATCTGTTAGAGATAGGACAGTCTACAGTCTCTAGGAGCTTCTGTCTCCCCTTTCCCACCCTTCCAAAAAAGGATGAGATGAAAATCAGAGCTGTTAGATTAATGCAGAAGCTAGGGCTGCCCTGGGATGAGAGTGCAAGAAGGTGGCTGGTCTAGTATGAGGGACCTGGGTTATGATGTCCACAAAGGGATGGAACGTGGCTGCTGAAGTTTGCTACAGCTGCCATTACAAAGTACCACAGACTGGGAGCTTAAACAAAAGAGGTTAATTTTCTCACAGTTTGGCTTGTAGATGGCTGCCTTCTCCCTGTTTATATCCTAATCTCGTATAAGGACACCAGTCATATTGTATTAAGGTCCACCCTCGTGACTTCATTTTCACTTAATTGCCTCTTTAAAGACTCCATCTCTAAATACAATCAGTTTATGAAGTACTGGGGGGATAAGTTCTTCAACATATGCATTTGGTAGGGGTGGGGAGGCAATTTAGCCCATAACAATGGCCTTGGCGGGCACCAAGTAGGAAGAGGAAACAGATCTCAGAATAAATGTACTAGAAGATTTTACCTTTAATGAATGGGTGGGCTAGAATAAACCCACTCAGCAGCCCAGGAGAGAATAAGGAAGCTTGTCTTCCTGAGTATAGCTGTGTGGGAAGTGAGGGTCAAGGAGCTTTCCACTAGAATTTACAACCATGAGACTGATTTCATATAAATCTGTGTTTGGAATTTTCATAGATTAATTTCCTTGGAAGTAGATTCTGAGACTGACATTTACTGCAGGAGGTTTATCGGGAGCAGGGGCTGGAGGAGGCTTTCAGGAATCATCCATGAAAATGAGCAGGAGAAGCTAGATTGGACAGAGGGAGAAGCTGAACTTCAATGCTGCTGCCTCAGACAGAGGCTTGTACCATATGGATATGAAAGCTAAGATAACCCTTAGGAATTGTCCAGTTAAGGCAAGGGGGCCGGAGCAATCATTGGTGTGGGCTGCCCCAGGGAGAGGTATAACCTTGGGAGATGAAGCTTTCCTCAGTAAGAAGGCAGTTTCAGGAGAGGGGTGCAGCTGAGCCGTCAGCAGTCCTCAGTCTTGGCAGCGGGGGAATGAATGCCCAGGTCCTGCAGGAGGATCTAGGAGACACCATGGCATCTAATCTAGGAGTTGATACTTCCTGCTTAGCCTAGGAATCCTCAGGATGTGGTTCGATGTTGGAAAGACCCCTTGGAATACTTGAAAGAAATACATGTTGAGCCTCAGCTAGGGGCCAACAGGTGTCCCAAGGATGAAGCTCTCCCAAAGGTGAGCTCACAACCCAACATTAGAAAACTCCAGAGAAAAGGGTTCACCACAGCTGAGTCATACAAGCAGCATGATTAGAACTCAAATTCTACATAAGAGAATTACTTGACAAAATCTATAAAATAAGTATGTGTAATATGAACAGATGATCAGAAAGAAATCAAACACATGAAAAGATATTGAAAATAATAGCTGGAAAATAACCAAATATATATATTATTGCTATTTTTATTGAAGCTACAACATGGATGTGGTTTGTAAGAACTATAGCAATCCTCCATTCTTTCCTTCCTCTCTTTCCCCTTTGTTCCTCTCCCAGCAACCACTTTACTTCTTCAAGTTGATTTTTGTATTTACGTTTATATACACACACATATATAAATAACAGGCTCCTAATGCTATTTCATGATTTTTTTTTTCTAGTTTAGGCATTATTTGTTGACTTTCCATCATGGAAGAAGATAATTTACTCTTTCATTCTCCTCCTGGCCCCATACAGACATTCCGATTTCTTGAATTTCCATCTTCGCTTAACAGTTGTGGTTGCCATTGTTATTACTATATAAATCTTGTTCACTGAGCCATATGGTGAAGAATGATTACTTGTTTTCATCATGATTTTTTATTTTCTCTGGTTTTAATACCGGTTTTGTTTATTCCTATGTTTACTTTTCTCTGACTCTATTTCTTATTAAACTCAAATTCAGCATTTGTAGTCCAGCCTCAACTTTGCTGTTCCATTTTCAGATGCATGATAATTCTGTCAACTTCTTTCTGAAATCTTGGTGTCATTTGATGTCCTCTAATTGTTCTAGTTGCCTTTTCTACCCTGGTGCACGGCTTCATCCTGGGATCGCCCTTCATCTTTTTGGGCATTCCTTTTGTTTCTCTGCATAGTCCTCTGTTTCCTGGATACCATGTCTCCCCCACCTCCCCTCTGGTTTATACTCTTTTGGGGAAGCACATCTTTTTCTAGTTACCTAAGAAAGCTTCACACTGTAGGTGAAGCTTTCAAGTCTGAAATGTCGTTAATATATCCTGACACTTGATTGATGGCTAAATAGAAAATTTTCAGTAGGAAATAATGTTCCTTAACAGTTTTGAAGGTTTTGTTCTATTCTATTCTTATTTCTAGTGTTGCTATTAAAGTCTTAAACTATTCTAAACCCTAATTCTTTGCATGAGACTTGTTAGTATAAATAGTCTTTTGCCATCTATTTATACGCCTGCTTTCTATCCTTTTCTCTCTTTTTATTCTACTTCCTGAGGTGTTTCCTTTGTATATATTTATATTTCCTTTATATTTTTACCTTTCTGTAGAGTTTTCATTTCTACTGTCAAGTTTTTTTTTAAATTATCTGAGTGTTCCTTTCCTTTGAAAAATCATCCAACTCTTGTTTTATTCATCTTTTTAAAAGATCTTATATGTCTGAGAAAATATTAGTGAGTTAAAAATCTTTTCTATTTCTTGTATTGTCATCATCCAAGGTGCTTTTCCCCTCCCTTTTCTGTTTGTTTTGGGTTCATTGTTCATGTTAGGGAGGGAACCTTTTGAGTAATGATTTTTGATAGGCTGCTCATATTAAGAGTGGACTTCTGAGCTTGTGGATGGCCTTCACTGTAGGTTGGATCCTTTTGTTGAGTAGATTCCAATTTAATGCTTCCTTTTTCTTCCTCTTGAGATGTCCATAGAAGGGCCTTCTAATATCCTGCCTGGAGGATGAACACCACCTGACTGCCAGAATTTTGAAAATTTGAGTTGGAGAAGAAGTTTGGAATCTCAGCATTCTGTATGAAGTTCTTAACTTGGTTTGCCATTTTCAATTTGATGTTCCCATCTTTAGCTGAGTCTGGTATTCCTCAAACAAGAGACTGGTTGCACCTTCTCCAGAGAGTAAATCTCTAATCATCTGATAGGAGAAATTGCTTTCTTAGTTCTACATGGTTGTCTTAAGAATTTGCTTTCTGGAGTTTGTTAAATCCATTGCTACTTGCCCATATGTTGTCTAGCTTCTAAAAATAGTTTTTGTTGCCTCTTTCATTTTATTTTTCTAATAGATTCTCTAAAAAAACCCAAAAAACAACAAACTTCTTCGTTCTTAGTTTAGTGAGGTTTTTTTAGAAGAAGCAAAAGTGAAAATGAGGAACCATCTTGCCATATTTCCCTGAAACTGTCAACCCAAAATCTGTAATGAAAAAATATAGTAAGTGAACCAGAAATCACTGAGAAATAGTGAACCAAAATATAGTTTGTAGAACTTACCACACATGTTGTACAAAGTGATACTTCTCTTATTTTCTGAGAGATTTGGAAGATAGGAAAAGTTCTAGTATTAACAAGTAAGAATTCCAAAAGCAGAGAAGAGAGAACAGAGAGAATGATCAACATACTTTGAGGTGTCTAAGACTGTTTTAGCATTGATGGAAAGGGTGGAGTACATACTTTTCAAAATATTAGAGAGAAAAAAATAGGAAACTTAACATTATTCAGTAGAGAGCAGACATAAAAAATGGCACAGAAAAAGCATAGATAGTGCAAAAGAAAACTTAGAAACAAATGCATAAATTTTAGTACTGATGCTTCTTGACTTACAGTGGAGCTTACACCCTGATAGACTCATCATAAATTGAAAATATTGTAAGTGGAAAATACATTTGATGTACCTAACTTACTGAACATCATAACTTAGCCTAGCCTACCTTAAATATGCACAGAACACTTACATTATCCTATAGTTAGTTGGGCAATTATATTGAGCTTCATCTGAAGAGTAATTGCCTTTCTCTTTTTCTTACCAGGAAACACAACTATTATTTTGTAGATGTGATGGGATGCAAAAACATAAAACACAATATCAGAAAAACTCTGGCAACACAGTACACTCCAGAGTATTGATTGTTTACCCTTGTGATTGTGTGGCTGATGGAGCTGCAGCTGGCTGCTGCTGCCCAGTATCACATGAGAATATCATACTGCATATCACTAGCCCAAGAAGAGATCAGAATTCAAAGTACAGTTTCTATTGAATGTGTATCACTTTCACACCATCATAAGGTCAAAAAATCGCAAATCCAACCATTATAAGTTGGGAACTGTCAGTAATTAAAAATGGATTAAATCCATCTGGTACAAAGTCAGAGATTGGATTTTAAAAATCTTGCTGTGCATTGTTAGTTAATAAGGGATAAATTTAAAACAAGGTCACAGAATAGCTTATGTATAGGGATAGAAAAAGGCATATCTGGCAAATACGAACAAAAAGTTGGTAGAGCTATATTAATCAGAGAAGAGAGACCTGAAGACAAAAAGCATGAATTAGGCATAAATAATGTTACTATATAAAGAAAAGTTTCAGTTAACCCAGAAGACAACATTTGCAAATTTGTATGCACCAAACAAAGCACAAAACACTCAACCAAAAACTGATGGAATTATAGGTAGAAATGGACAAATCATAATCATAATGATAGGCTTTAATGCATCTCTTTTACTAGTTGATAAAGATAAAAAAATTAGCAAAGGCATTGAACATTTGATTTATGGAATCAAATAGTGTTTTCCAACTATTTTTGACTGCTATCTGTAATAATAGCACATATGACCTCGTATATCTGGACTTGTGTGTGTAGGAGTGTGTGTGTGTGTGTGTGTGTGTGTGTGTGTGTGTGTGTGTGTGTGCGTGCGTGCGTACACTTACTCCTACACACATACACTATGTATTGTCATATCGAAGGCCCTTTTAATTACAATATGCAACATGATTTTTTTGTGCTACTAAGAAATTAAAAGACTGCTGCCATTGAACAGTATCATTTTGCTCATTGTGAGTGACCTGATGTCAGAGATTTTAAAATAAAATGTGCACTATGATCATTTCACTCCTCTTTCAGTTAAAAAAGTTCTGATCATAATCTGTCAGACTGATTTAGTTTTCCACTAATTGTTTGCAACTTTCAGTTTAAGAAACACTAACCCAGAAGATCAATATAGAACCATGCATCCAACAAGTATGTTTTAACATCATGGAATATTTATAAAAGGTGACCTCTTCCATGGTCACAAAAAAAAGTCTTATCATGTTATGAAGACTATCTTATAGACAGTATTCTCCATCTACAATGCAATGATCATTTGAAAGCAGTTATGTCAAAAATACCCCTATATATCATGATATTTGTTCAGAAATAACATTTCTGAGTATCTCAAGAGGAACAGTTATATTAAATATTAAAAAATGTTTAGAACTTAAAATGAGAAACCAGAAATTGATGAGCCAAAATGTCTAAAACAAAAGGCCAAACAGTAAATCTACGATAGGTAGAAGAAAGAAATCAGTGCATTTAAGAATAATGAAAGAGGAAAAGATATAATAGAATCAGCAAAACTAAAAGCTGTTTAAGACTAGTAAAATAGACTTAAATAAAAGACATAATTAGTAATAAGAAAATTTAGGAAATGAGACTATTATTTATAGTTTTATGCCCATAAATGAGACAGTTGAGGTTGAAATGCATAATTTCCTGGAATAATAATCTGCCATGATTAGTTTAAGGATAAAAATGACCCAATGTGCTTGACTTGACGTAAAGAAGTTAATCTAGGCCAGTGGTTCTCAACCAGATATGATTTGCAGTCCTTCCCCTCACCCCCGCCTCTTCCCCACCCTATTCATTTACTAGAAACATCTGGCAATGTTTCCAAAACTAGTTGTATGGTTAGCAGAGGCCAGGGATGCTGCTAAAAATCTTTTAATGCACAGGATAGTCCCCCACGACAAAAAATAGGTTGAGAAACTGATCTAGGCCAACATGGGTGTTTTGTGGGTGTTTTGATGAATATTCAAGGATTAGATAATCTTATGTACTGGATTCTATAGACAAAGGAAGAAAGCTTATATCATTTTGATACCCAGTATTACCTCGATCCCCAAACTAAAGACAATAGAGAAGAATATATAGATCAATATCACTCATGAATACAGAAGCAAAAATCTTAAGATTTAGTATACTGGATCTGTGTTTATATAACAAAATAATAAAAAACTATCATTACCATGTGTTTATTTTAGGAATGCAAGGATGGTGAATTAGAATATTATGTAATTCATCATGTACTTAAGAGGAAAAATCATAGCGTCTCTCAATAGATACACAGAAAGCATTTGAGAGAATTCAAGACAAGATAATTTTTAGAACACTAAGAAGAGAATTGTTTTAACCTAATAAAGAATACCTAACCTAAAATTTCAGTAGTTATAAATGGTAAATACTAGGAGCAGTCTCTTAAAATCTGAAGTGAAGGTAAGGATGCCTGACATTACCACTTCTCAACATTACTCTTGATGTTTTAGCCAGTGCCGTAAGGCAAGAAAAAGAAATAAAACTATATGAATTGGAGAGGAAGAAAAATGTAACAATCACTACTCATAAATATTATAGGCTACTCTATATAAAAAAGACCAGGGAATCTGCGGAGTATTGGAAGAAATAAGAAGTTTCAGCAGGGTTGCTGTGGAAGGATAGAAGTTTAAAAAAATCAATTGTGTTATACAATGGCAAGACAGAAATAGAATTTTAAATTTTCATGACAGTACCATTTCTTATAGTAACAAACCAAAAGAAATTCATACAGGTCTTTAATGGAGAAAGTTTAAAAATGTTATTAAAATAAAGTCATAATAAAGAGAGCAATCCTGTGTTCATGACTGGGAAGACAATATGAGAAAGATGTCAATTCTCCTGTGATTAACCTGAATACATGCAGTTTCACTAGGAATTCTGGTAGTGTTTTTTCCTCAATAAAGTTGGTAAACTCTAAAATTTACATGGAGAGTGATAGGAGATTTAAAATAGTCAAGATGATTTTGAAGAACAGGGTGCATGCACTTGTCAAAAATTTTAGAACTACAGCAGTTGAAATTGTGATATTTTTAGGGACTAGTAGACCAAGGAGGTTGAATATGGTGTTCAGAAATAGTACCACACATATATGGAAATTTGATATATGAGAGAAGCAGTGTCATAATTGGGGAGGAGATAGTGATACTGGAACAACTGGCTGTCTGCATAGAAAAAATGAAAATCTCTACTGCTCACCATACACATTAATTTAATTCAGAAATTAAGCCCGGAAAGCAAAAACATAAAACTTCTAGATGAAAATATGAGAATATCCATATGACCTGGCAGTAAAAAAAGTTTTTAATTTATGATGCAGAAAGCACTAACATCAATAAATTTAACTACAAGCAGACTGAAAAGTTTGGGTATAATAAAAAATCATGTAAAACAAAAGATGAGCCTCTGGCTGAGAGAAGATATTTACAAAGTATGGAACTTTTATGTGTTTAAGGAGCTGTATCGAGTGCTCATAGCACTTTTGTTTGTAACAGCAAAAAACTGGGAAGGGAGACAGATGTCCATTAACAGATTCGATAAACAAACGTTTTCTTAGTGCTGTGAATCTATATATAGGAGCAGTTTTCAGTTTTATGAGACCCAGTACTCTTTTTATAACCAATAATTTATCATACCCATTTTCCTATCTTAAAATAAATTTTCATCTGTATACACCATTTATAAAAATAGTCTATCCTAGATGCAATATAGAGAAATAAAAAGAAGGTAATTTTGAATATATAAATGCTTGGTGTGATATTAATAAATACAACTAAGTAGTTAGTTGTTTACACCTGTGTATAATGAATAAGCTGGGATCTAAGAAAGGTTAAGAGTCATACCATATTGTTGACATTTTCCTTTGTGTGACATTTTGAAATAAGGACTAAATAAGTATTGATATGCATATGTAGAGATACGAATACGACAGCTATAAGAACAGATTGATATGAATGTTTGTACTGTGTCTTGAATGACTTGAGTGGAGTTGTTAATTTTTTTAACTGGTTTATAACTCTTTGTAAAGGTCGGAATAAATCCAAGCATATTCTTCTTTTGATTTACATGGTAGTTCCATTCCAGGAAAAAAAAAATCAATTCTATTCATAGTTAAGTAAGACAAAACAAACTCTCCTGTATAGGTAAAAGAGTTGGATTCTGAGCTCAGATAATTTTTCTGAAAGTCTTATGGGACCAGAGAAAATTATTCATAGTGGAGAACTCATTTGTACATTTTAGAATATTAAAATCCTTGGCTCCCTTCCACCCTCTAGATAATGTAATCTCCCCAAAGTTGTAGCAGCCAATGAAAGCCCTACAAATTTTCAGCACACCCCTTAGGGTGTAGTATTTCCATGAGAACTGCTGAACTAGAACTTCTAATAGGAATAGCTATGAAAAACAATGCTGATGAATAAAAAAAGTTATAAGACCCTACCAATTAAAATGATCTTAACTAATAAAATGTATTGCTTGTGGATACGTAGAGTATAAGAACAAGCATGAGAATGATAAGCTAAACTAAATATGGTAGATATCTTGGAGTGGGTGGGTGGAAAGAAGGGATCACTGAAGGTTATGTAGAAGGCTTCCATCATAACTGTAATGTTTGGGGGAAGAACCCAGTTCTGGAGTGAATACATAGTGTTAGGACTTGTCAAAACTGGAGAACATACTGGTGGTGGTTTTTTAAAAGATCGTTCTGTAATGCATTTTATGCTTAAAAAACCTTACAAAAATCTCAAGTGATAAAAGCAAGAGGATGAAAAAGTATCATATACTTTTATATGATACCTGTTGTCCCTCCTTCCTAAATTTTTTAAAACTATTGTCTGTTGGTTTCTTACTATGAATTAGTAACCCTTTCCTCTCACCTTTCTTTCTCATAGCATCTAATGTGTAATAATATCTTTTTACTAGAGCCTATACCCATAAGTCAGTTAATAAAATTACAGTATTCTTCTTTACATATACTCTTGTCAGTGCTTCTTCCTCCTTTTAAAATAGGATAGCATTTACATTGTCAGATCATATAGACATTACGTACTCTACTGTTTACCTTTTAATCTTAGTTCTCTGGGTGAATGTGTTTTTAATGCTGATGCTTCATTTTAGCTTTCTTCACTAGATTCCTCAGGGAACATTCATGGGAACAAAATTTCTTGAGCTTTTGCATGTTTCATATCTTTTTCCTGCTGCCTCTATACTTGAAGGTCATTTTGGCTGAATATAAAATCCTCAGTTCACAATTCTTTCCCAAATATCTTAAATATATTATGACATTGTCTTATGGCATAAAGCATTGGTGTCAATGTTTGATGACAATATGATTTTCTTACCTTAAAAGTGACTTGGTCTTTTTCTTGGATGTTCAAATAATTGCTTAAAAAAGTGTCCAAGAATTTTACCAAACTATATCTTGGTGATAACTATCATGGGTCAACTTCTCCTAGGTAAAAGGTATAGTTTCATATCTATTTTAGAAACATTTTCTTGATTTATAATATTAATTTTGTTCCATTGCTTTGGTTTTATACCTTAGCAATTTCTGGTATATGTATGTTGTTCCTTACCTGTCATCTTTACCTCTTAATTTTCCTCGTCATTTTTATCTTTCATTTCTTTTTGAGTTTAAAAATTTTCCTTCTTTCCATTTTCCAGTTCTCTAAAAGTATTACCTTTTTCCCCCTCTTGTGTTCCTTCTAGTTTTTTCATTACTGAAATGAAATTTTTCTTTCAGTTTTAAGCGTTTTCTGAGTGCTATTATCTGTTTTTTGAAATGTTAGAGTTTGCATCAGTTTTTTGAGCATGTTTTTCCTGGTGTGGGCTCATTCTATGGGGGCATCGTTCTGATTTTCATTCTAAAAAATTGTATGGTATTTAAGGAGGATCTTCTGTTAACTCACATTCATGTGAAACGAGTACTTTTATGAGGAAAGGTAACTAGAGAGCTTTTGAACATGATGGCTCTAGAACTCTTCTTCCTTTTTTTTTTTTCCCCACAGTGGTTAAAATAACATGGCCTCCTTTGGATCTGCAACCAATTTGGTTTTGCTGCTATTCCTCATTTTCCATCCTGACTGAACTTTCCTTTGCCTCAGTTGTCTCTGGCCTGTGCAGGTTGGAGTCTACTTGTAGTGATTTCTTTTCAGTGTGAAGCTGTGTCCTGGAAGGGAGCTTTCACTTGTGAGCTCAGAGTGCACAGACAGCTTCTCTACCTTACTATCGTTTCTGTGTAGTTGCCTAAAAACTGGAGCTTGTAAAGCTTTGGCTGTCTTTCTCAGACTTACCTACTATGCATTCCAGTGACTATTGGTTTTGGGACTCTACTTTTCTTCCTCTGCTTCATCCTCATCACTGAGATAGTATGCAGGTCTTGCGGATGTCAGAGTTCATGTTTTATGTTTTGTGGAAGTGTCTTTCACTTAGTTTTGTTGTAAATGTTTTCATTTTTGTTTTTTCTGGCTTGGTTTCTCTGGTGTATTTATGGGGGAATTCAGAGAGACTTAAAAACTATTTACTATCGTTTCTATCTTCCCAGAAAACCTTGGAGTTTGTATTTCTTACTGGGATACCTTTTCCATGATGCCTTTATTCAGCGATTTCTGGCATTCCTGGTAATTACATTTAGAAATATTATAGCATTTTTAGTTGACGATTAGACTTTGTTTATTTGATAAAGTACATTTTCTTTCTTTTTTAAAAAAAGTTTACTGTTTTGAATTAACTACATTTTCAAAATGGAACTTCTTGCTAATTTTTGGAAAACGTAATGTGTATTTGTAGTCCTTGGTGAGATTTTGGATCTACTTTTAGGTTATTCTTTGGTCCAAATGAAGAGATATGGTTTCAGAACAGAATAGAAATTTATCAGAGAGTAATAATTGATGTACAAGTCTACTGAAAGCAGAAGCTTAAACTTCATATGTTCCATAAGGAGAATATTCTTAATAAATGCTTTTTAAATTATGAAAGATGGCTATTTTTTTTTATTCTAAGAGAGATGTGATTTGTTTCTGGTGAAATAAGTTTGTAGTTGTAAGTAAATACGTGATAAAGTCACTGTGATAATGACACTTGCCTGTCAGTTCTCCAGTCTTGCCAGTGCCATAGGACCACAGGAAGGTTCCTTCTTCCAGATACCGCCATGTCTAAATTGTCATCACTGAGTTCCATTGCTCTCTTTAGGTAAATGCTAATGATCCATCAGCCTTTGTCTGAATACATCTAGTGTTGGGATTCTAGTAATTTAGTAAGACCCAGTTCATATTGTCTAATCCTAATTTTAGGAAATTTCTGTTTTTTTTAAAATTTTGATGGTCAGCTGAAATCTGCCTTATTCTAACTACAGCATCTTGGTTATTATTTTCTTAGCTAACATTTACCAAGCTCATATATATATGGTGGACACTGTTCTAAGTGCTTTACATGCATGGTCACACTTAATTTTCACAACAGTGCTGTGAGGTCACATCATTCTTACTTTATAGATATGGCTCTTAAGGCTCAGAGAAGTCATGGAACTTTCTGAGGTCTCATAGCTAATAAAGGAGAGACTATATTCACATCCCAGTCAACTTGACTGTAGAATCTGTGTTCTCAGTCATTGAATGAATCTCCATTTTCCACAAGCCAGATCTTTAATGTGAGCTCATCCTGTCACCTCTTCTAAAGGCTGAGCATCCTATAGGCTTCAGTTTTTCCTGTGTGAGATGGTTTTTGGAACCCACTATCTTCGTCAACCTTATCTGGATTTATAGGAATCCTATTTAAAGTGATGCTCATAGGCAGAGACTGTCCTCTAAGCTAAGTCATCAACAGGGAATAGTTATCAGAGATTATCTCTGAAGATGCAAAATTCACCCTAATTCACATTAATGTAAAGTTTGCATTCATTTTTAGAAGCTTCATCATGCTGTAGGCTCTGGTTTAGTTTTTGGTCACCTAAAATTGCTGGAGTTTAAAACAGTTTAAAAAAATGTATTTCTTATAGTTTGTTCTTCAGGTCGAACTCATGCCAGTACTTACTAATGCTCAAGGTTGTTGGGTGAAATAGAATTCCAGAGCCTAGAGGACAGGAGATATGGCAGAACCTCTCACAGAAATAAGGGATTAGAGAAAAAAGATGGTTCTGGTGGCGGCAATGAGAGTGAGGCTAAGTGGGGGCAGGAGGTGGCTTAAATTTGCCGATACTGATTTAAGTTCTGGCAGTATATGGAGAAGGAAACAACCGGTTGGTCATTTGGAAACGTGGACCTGGAGAGTAAGATAGGTGCAGACAGAGAGATGGATTTTGGGGTTGTTTTGCATTAGGGCAGTGGGGTGAAAAAGACAGCCTGGGATTATGATGAGAAAGGAGGTGCTATGGATTGAATTGTGTCCCCCCTGCCCAATTCCTATGTTGAAGCCCTAACCCCAAATGTGATATATTTGGAGGCAAGGCCTTTGAGAATTGACTAGGTTAGATGAAGTCATGAGCTCTCCCTTATGATGGGATTAGTGTCCTTATAAAAAGAGGAAGAGGCACCAGAGAACTATCTGTTCCTTGTCTCTCTCTATCCATCTGTATGTACTGAGAAAAGGCCATATGTGTGGACACAGCACGAGGATGGCCTGCAGCTCAGAGAGAGGAACTTCACCAGAACCTGACCATGCTAGCACCTTGATCTTGGACTTACAGTCTCTAGAAATGTGAGAAATCAATTCTTGTTTTTTAAGCTCCTCGATCTATGGGATATTGTTATGGTAGCTTGAGCTGACTAAGACATGAGGGGAGAGAGGAGAGGATAGAATTTTGAGGATAACTCCTTTTGGAGTGGGCAGACAATAAGGAAGTAGCAGAAGTCTCAGAGGTCAGAAAGTTGGAGTGGAATGTATTAGTTTCCTATGGCTGCTGTAGCAATTTACCACAAACTGGGTAGCTTAAAACAACAGGGATTTACAGTTCTGGAGTCCAGAAGTCCAAAATCAAGATCCGTTGACTAAAATCTATTACCAGCAGGACCATTCTTCCTCAGAGGCTCTAGAGAAAAATATGTCTTTTCTAGTTTTTGGTGGCTCCCGGTATTCTTTGGCTTGTGGCTGCATCACTCTAATCTTCAAGGCCAGCATTTTCAAATTTCTCTCTGCTTTATCTTTATATCGCCTTTTCCTCTGCCCTCTCTTATAAGGATACTTGTGATGATGCTTAGGGTTTACCTGGATAATTCAGGATAATCTCCTGACCTAAGATTCTTAATCACATCTGCAAAGACCTCCCCTCCCCTTTCCCATATAAGGTAACATACACAGGTTCAAGAATATGGATTTTTTTTGGGGGGGGTGCATTTGAAAGCCTACTGCAGGGAACAAGAATTATACAAGGATACAAAAATGAAATCAATCACTTCAAGGAGAAAGGTGTGTTACTTGCTGTTATTTGCTGCCTGAGGTCAAGATTGAGATGATTATCCATTAGATTTGGTGTCCTGTAAGTCACTAGTCACCTCACAGAGAACATTGTTAGAGTGGACGTCTGGAAGGTAGGCTACCAAGAGATGGGAGTGGGCATTGGAGAAGGAGAGGGACTGTCAGCACAGTGTTGTCTGTTGGAGAAACTGGGGGACACCTCAGGGTTAAATAGAAAGTGTGTGTGTGTTTTGTTAGAGTTTTGAGATCTGGTGAATAACATTCATTTCCTCTTCCCAAGTTCAGAGCCTATTGAGAGAAGGTTAGAGAGAAGTCACATATCAACTGCATTGTTCATAAGCCCAGATTGGAGAATGGAACTTTTGATGCAGTCACAACAACTTTACATTTGGTGCCTAAAAATAGTCATACTTAGCAACTTGGTTGCTACCTGCTCTAGGAAGGCAGGGACTGCCCTGTCCAGCTCATAGAAGGAAGGAAATTTCTCAGGAGTTTTTATGCAGGAGGCCAGCAGCAGAGGGATGTGGAGGGGGCTTTGCTTCACTTGTTATCGAAGCTCACCAGGCATTTCAGTTGCTCCCCTGTTCTCCCCAAAGTCTCATCCTGATTCTGGGCTCACAACTACTCTTTCAATGGACCACCACCCTACAGGGTATCTACTGTCAACCTCATCATACTGTGAGTGCCTCAGCAGGCACCAGTTCTCTTCTGTTTTATGTCACCAGATCCTGGGACATTGCCTGTCTGGAGCAGGCAGTGAAGGTTTGTCGAATAAGTTAATGGGTAAGTTCTCTCTCAGAGTCATCATCGAGGGCTCCATCTTTATTTTAGTAATGTATTTGGGTTTCATTAGTATTTGCGTTTTGCTAGTATTAGTCTTTACACTGGTGGAAACACCCACGATTTTGATTGTACAATGTTTAATGAGTTATTTGGGAGAATAGCAGTGTAAAGAGAGCCAAAGACAAAGTTTTCAGTTCTGTGCTGAAGTCAGAGGGAAGGCCTGGGTTTTCTAATAGTTTGCTGAAGGCTCTGAAGAAGTCATCAGTTTTTCCTAAGATGAATTAAATCTATCCTTCAACTAGATTAGTGACTTCTTTTTTTTACGAATTGCTAATATAGCTCAAGTTTGATAAATCAGTAGATGGTCAGTTTATGTTAAAGCAAAGGGGCTGGGTGAATTTTACTTTTGAGCTATATACGCAGTTCTGTGGAGAAACCACATTTTTGGTGGGGGTGCTATTCTTGCTTGGGCCTTTGTTTGAATAAAGTCCACATGTAATTTTATGGTATGTTTGGCTGTTGAAATTGAAGCTATAATATTGGGTCAGAAAAGCTCAAGCTATTAATTTTTTTAACTGCATCTGACCCGCTTAACTCATTCATATGTACCAGGGAAAGATGAACTACAAATATTTCCCCACCTCTTCTCACCCCAGTCCTGGAGCAGGTTTCTCCCAGAGCCTCTGGGCCCTTTTCCCCTGAGTTGTACTAGGCCTCTTGGGAGTGGGCAGGTTGGAGGAGATGTGACAGTGCTGACTATTGGGGGATGTAAGCTGGATGAATAGCACTGTCTAGTAAAAATGAAATAGAATTCGAGCCACAAATGTAAGCCACATAGGCAATTAAAAAATTTCCAGGAGCTACATTAAAATAAAAAGGGATAAAATTCACTTTATTGATATTTTTATTTATCCCATATATCCAAAATATACCAACATTTGAAAATAAAATATGAGAATTATTAATGAGATATTTTACATTATTTTTTTCCCATGCTAAATCTTTTAAATCTAATGTATATGTCACACTTACACCACATTGTTTGGCTAGCCACATTCATATATGCAGCATGTGCCTAGTGGCTAACGTATTGGACAACAACATAGTTCTACAGAGTGTGTATGCATTCGTCCTGGAAGGATGATTCTCCATTGTTCAGTATTATGATTTTGTAGAGTAGGATTCATGATCTGATGAAAATTGAAGGAAGTCAGTTTTTCCATTGCTACTAAACATTTATTGTTTCTCTGGAAAAATGTAAAGAAGAACACTGTGACTGCTAGTGGAGAAACAGTGATAGCTGAGGGATTTGGGTGATGGGAGAACTAAAATCATTTCCTCTGCACACTCCCAGAGATATATGACCTAATTATTCATACCTGTTGAAGAATATTTTGAGGATTAGTATATTCACATATATAAAGACTGGGAGAATCTAGGAATTTGTATAAAAGAAATTTATAGAGCTTAGAGATTTAAATTTTCATTTGTCATTGGTTGGTTGCTGACTTTTCATGTGTGTGTTCTGTGTACCCACTGGGGTGACATTTCTCTTGTTTTATTTTCTGGCTGCCAGCCTCTGAACCCCTCTCCTGTATTTGGAGACATTCACCATCTCTGGTGGGAGAGGAGGTAGGGTTCGGAGATGCTGAAAGAAACTTGTTTTCTCAGGATGCTTATAGCTAGAATGAGGCATATAACTGAAGCTAAACCAATTAGAAGTTCCTACTTGGGGCTTTGAGTCTGGCAGGAATGCCTTTTAAGGTTCCCTCCAGTGTTAGAGATGAAAGCAGCATCTGAGGCACCGTGGCAGAGCTAGAAACCCAGCCAGGAGTCAAGTAGCTTGGTGCTGAGTGACTGCTGGTGGCATTGTAACCAGAGTGATTTGGCCAGGCTCTCAGGTATGTTCTCAGCACCCAGCCTCTTCCTGTTTCTTCTGCCAGCTTGCAGAGCTTGTTTTATCACCCTTCCAGTAGTTCTCTGAACTCTGTCTACCTTCCAGCACTAATCCCTTCTCTGTTTGTTAAACAGAGTTGGTTGGATGGTGTTGGCAACAAGAATTAAGCTCCTTGAGTTTGGGAAATGATTTGATACTTTTTTGTATCATCCCATGATATTTTTACACTTATTTTGGTGTTCCATTATTTGATTAATAAACTAGGTTCTGCTTTCAACCAGTGATCCATTTTCTGATGAAAATACACAAGTATGGTACATATATGTCACTAATGACATGCGTGGTTTATAAAGAATTGACTTCCACTTATAATAGCTTTCCTTAATTTTCAGCTGGATTGAGCATTTTATAGTTGGATGTCATTTAAGAATGAATATCGCCACCTCTGTTGTATGCACTTTGTTACGGTCACACTGAGTCACTTTTAGAGAGGTCTCTGATCCTCAGCATTTATGTGGCATCGCCGAAATTGTATTCAGAGAATGAATACACATTGGTTGTGTTTTGTTGTTAAATTTTTACATTTTAAGATCAATTTTATCAAAATGATACGTGGTCATGATATAAATCAAATAGTGCTAAAATTGATAACAGCAACAGCAAAACCCTGTTCCCTTTGGATTCCTTTCCCTCTTTCCATCTCACAGAACTACTTCTTACCCCAGAGGCTACCACTTCTCAATGGTTTTGTGCTTTTCTGTAAACCCTGTGTTTCTAAAAGTTATCACTTGCCATTTGTATTATTTTAGTAGATGGATATTTATCTTCCCTGTTGAAAAATAATTCTTCCTGAATCTCACATTTCTGCATATATTGCAAGCAGAGGTACTAACTCTAAAAAAAAAAAAAAATAGCGTAAAGTTAACAGCCTAGGAGGGTAGAGATAGTATCTCCTCCAGAGCCAAGAGTAGGTTTGCACATAGTTTTGGAAGGCAGAGATAGTGTTTTCCTTCAAAGTACTGCTCATTATGAAAGAGTCAACTCCTCTAAGTGTGGAATTCCTCTCCTGTATGCAACCCACTATGTGCAAATATTGCCTGGACCTTTTTGCATGGCCAGGAGAATGAGGTCTTGGGGTATCAAGGCAAAAATATTGATACCTTGGCTCCTGCTATTGTTATGAGTAATAAATTATTCTTTGTCTTCGACCCAGAAATCTCATGGCTTCTGTCAGCATTCATGAAACAGGCAAGCTAGCTTGTTAGTTTGCAAGTCAGATAAAATCTCAAGACTTTTTACTTTTACCTCTCCAGTTTTACCAGTATTGTAGCTTTTGGTGAAATCTGTATCAGGTATATTTATAATTTTTAAGAATATTAATATATTACATATTATATTAGATTATTACATATGCATATATATGACTAGTACACATTAACATTTAAATAATATCTATAAACATTGTATAGTAAGGAGCTGAGCAGCATGTTGTGATTGTATTTCCTTTTCTGTACAACTTTTGTTGCTCCTGAAGCCAGTAATTGCTTTTTTTAAAGATGTGTTATTTTTATTATTTATTTATTTATTATTATTATTTGTTTAGGTGAGGCAACCCTTGGTTGATCTCACAGATTGCAAGGACCTTGTCAGCTTACAATACCATATTTTTATTTTTTATGCCTACAGCACTGGTCTTCCTAGGTGGTCTCCCACTCAAGTACTAACCAGGCCTGACCCTGCTTAGCTTCTGAGATCAGACAGAATTGGGTTCGTTCAGGGTGGCATGAGTAATTGCTTTTTAAAATTTTTCAGTTGATGAGTTTTCTTTACTCTCTGGTAAAGTCTTCCTCACTTTCTAACAACTCTGTAATATGTAAAAAACATCTCATGGATAAACTTGCAGATAATCTGTCAGTTTTTCCTTTCTACTAGAGATGCATTTATATCTTGGAGCAATTGTGGTCCTGAGCCAACATGTACTGACTGTTTTTGGGGTTGTACAGCTGCTTTCGCCGAGCCTGGTGGCAGGCTTCCCAACGCTCATTCACAAACTCTTCTCCATTCCTCCATCTGATTTGTAGGCTGGGTAAAATATATTTTCTCTTCCCTAGCTTTTCCTGCAGTCTGGGGTGGCTGTGTAAGACTCTGGCAAATGATATGTGAGTAGAAGTTTATCAGGCTGGGGCTGGTTCAGGGAAAGTTTTTGCTTTCCTGATAGAAAGGACAAGAGGATCCAGATGGTACTCCTTTCCTCCTGGCGTGATCATGGGCATAGCTCCAGGACCTGTGGCCACCATTTTTGTTATCAGGATAGACAGATACACAGGATGGTAGAGTCTTTGGAACAAGCCATACCTAAAGGGAGTCTTGCTCTAGACTTTTTATTTTTGTGGCATATTTTTTTTTTGCTTAGGCCAATTTAGGTTGGGTTTTATATCTTTTGTAATGAAAAAGTCCAAATGATTATAAAACCTATATCCCATCCCTGAACAGGTAGTGGAGAATATGATCATGTTCCAGACTGTACTTTCAGAAAATGGGTTTGATTATGTGATTGGTTTGTAGACAGTGAATCCTTTCCTTGTTTTGATTGTATTTATCTCTACCATGTTTCATGAAGAGGGGTGGGAGAGTGGGTGCTGTGATAGGGAGCTCCATATCTAATTAAGTTATTGCTGGATCTTACAGTAACTTTTCTAGAGAATGCCTTATTTTATATCTCATAGTTGTAACATGATGCCAAATTATGCTTTATCACTCACAAATAATTCATCTCCTAGCATTCTGAATTGCTATTTTTAGCAAAGAGCCAAATTGCTCCTCCAAAATTGCTCATAGTAAAAACTTCTAGTTACTGATTGGGTTGTTGATCTGTTGTTTTCTACCTACTTACAGGTCTTCCTGAATTAGAAATTCATGTATTATTCAGGGTGTTTTGATGGCTTGTGTAGAGGAAGAGAGTCCTTACTGGTGGTTTTATAGTAGAAGTCTAGGGCAATTAAATAAGAATATTGGAAACAGTTATTTTTGAGGGTCAGACATCTCTAAGATGTGATGACTAGTTTCAGGAACCGACTCAGCCAGAATCTTTAAACATAATATCAAATATGACCCCTGAGTGGGTACACATTCAGCCAATTACTTAGTCAACTCAGCACCTGAGAGAAGTTCTGGAGGAGTGGCTCCTGTTTTACTTACGGTGTGACGTCAGCAAGGTGAGGACCTGAAGGTTGAGAGTTAGTTTGGAGAGAATGGACATTGTTGGAGTGCCACGTTTTATGTGAACCTTGCTCTTAGGAGCTAATTCATTCTGCTCTTGTGGTACCTTTCTGTGTTTCCCTGTGCCCTTTGGTTTAGTAGCTGTGGAATCCAGCTGATGGCTTAGCCCCAATGATGCCCTGTGCTCAAGATCTCCCTCAGGAGAAAGTGCCCTTTGCATTGTCCCTGGGCTTGAGAGAATTTTCTGCTCCTTCAAGGCCCTGCCTGAGCCTTCGCTCATGCTAATTGTCAGAATTAATTATTATACCTTCCCCTAGTCATGCTCCTACACAGCATTGTTGCTTATGGTTTTAGTTGGTACTCATTTCATTTGTCTTGTGAGTGGCAGTTGGATGCGTTGTAACCTTAGTTGTAAACTAAGGAAGCCCCTTCATGGTAAGGTTTGTGATTGACAAGTCTTTTCAGTTACTATAAGTTGCTCAGTTCAATCTCAGATAAGATAATGAATGAATAGGGGTATATATAATAAGGCAAGGACCAAGTGCTACTTGTTCTCTCTGTGACTTTGGACAATTTACTGCACCTTTTTATAGGTCTTGCTCTTCTCATCCTTTAAGCGAGACGATAGTACTTACCTCAAGTTGTGGTGAGTGTTGGTGCCAATGCATGCTACTGCTTATGTGGTATTAGCACAAATAGATGGCAATGATTATCATCAGTTATTGTTAATACTTTGTTCGTTTTCCTGCTTTGAATTTACCCTGAGTTAAACTGTACCCTTCAGAGACCACTAGAGGTTGAGGGCATTGTGTTAAAAAAGTGTTTTCTCCTGTTTCCCAGTAGTGAGGATCTCAGTGTTGACGCATCAAATTTAGGGAATTGCTGAAGCAATACTCTAGTGCCCTCATTGCCCTCATTGCTGCTGGCCATATTTGTTTTCATAGCAAAATCTGATTGATGTCCTTCTCCTTTCTCCCTGTGTCTACCAAGCACTTGCTGTTAAGCCAGGAGCTGTGCTGGGGACACAGGAATGAACAAGACAAGGCTAAGTGGCATCCTTTGGGTTAATTGCTTGCAGATTCTGTATTTGTTTTTTTAGACATCTCTTAAATAAGTATTTGATGAAGTGAGGTTGTTTGTCATGTGTAATTTGACAAACTGTGCTCCCTTCCCTTCAACCATTAATTTTTAAAAGTTCCCTTTATGTTTGTGTTCCAAGTTTACACAGATGAAAATATGCCTTCTGTGAGGGCATTTTCGGGCTTACCGCCATCCGCTGTCCGATTTGGAAAACTAAATTGGCTCTATATGGACATCAGGCTCTTTTGTTCCTAGAGGAAAAAAGGTGCTTATTGTTTTTCCATCAGCCCAGATCAGGGTCTCTGTGTGCCGGACCTCAGGGTTGTAATTACAGGGAAGTCAGGGATGACGTGTAAACCCAGAGTGTGTTGTGTACTGTGGGTGGTCTCCTGAGGTAAGGCATGCTGCCTGTGCCCAGGAGTGGAAGGTGAATAGTGGGGCAGCAGGGATTGTGTGGTTTTGTGTGTGTGTTCTGTAGCAGGGAGGCAGGGTTCCTCAGAAGCCTGCCTTTGGGGTATTGTTCAGATTGGCAAGGGCACGGGGATGGGGTTTGTGTGGGAAAAGCAACAAAAAGCTAAAGTGGAAGAGGCTGGTGAGCACATCCAGAGCCAGGCTGCCTGGCATGGAGCCGAGATTCTTATCAAGTACCGAGTGGAGTCACCAAGGGAGGTCAGATGGGAGTGTGGCACGACCTGGCATGCATATCAGATCTTGCCCTGCTACTCATAGAGGGTCGAGTGCTCTGCTAGCTGGCTGTGGTGGATAATCGGACAAGAAAGCAGGGCCTTCAGTTCTAGTGTAGGTCAGTCGATGGAAAGAACAGGATGACTTCGGAAATTATGGTAGCTGTCAAATCACCCTTAAACCACTCAAGAGCCCTAGCTAGATGATCCAAGTGGTTATAAAGCTGGTTGAAGACATATATTTACCGTTCAGTTTCCATCCCAGTTTACCAAATGTGCTATTTAACTGCTTTTTTCCCAAATAGTCCACAGTGGTTGTAGTGGTAATAATTATAGAACTGATCTTTATGGAGCACTTACTGTGTGCCAAGTGATCTTTTAAGCCCTTTGCGTATTTTTGTGTAATACTTATAACAACTCTGTGAAGAAATGGAAGCATGGAGAGGTTAGTAACATGCCCATGGTCCTACAGCCCACACGTGGTGGAGCTAGGTTTGAACTTGGGCCCTCTGGCTGCATGGCCATGGTCCATGCTTCCTCTCCATGTGCTGATGATAAGCCCTGCTGCCTGAAACTGTCTCCAACTCTCTGAGCAGGGACTGGAAGGCTGTCCCCACTCTTGAAATGGACAGTGAGTAGGTAACTGCCCAACATACAAATTGGCTGTCAGAAGGACTGATAGGAAGCTGGCACTGTAATTTGGTCCATAATGAGCTGTTTGGAATACAACATTGATGGAGAATTATAAGTCTTGGTGATTTTGTTGATGAAAAAAACAAAAGATTTCTGGGAGGTGGATGTTTGGATAAATTTGACCAGTGATTTTAAAGGCTAGTTTTTATAAGTTTCTTCTTTGTGTGTTAAATCCTTTGTTTGATTTAGTCCTTTTTGTTTAATCCTTTTATCTATCCCTTGAGGCTAAACATCCATTTAAAATAAAAATTCCATGAAAAGAAATTCACAGTAGTGAATTATTTAGAAAATGATTAAAAATTCTTTTAAGGTCATATTTTACATTTTTTATTTCTAAACATGTAGAAAACCTTATTCTCTTATGCAACCATTTATGTGGTTAGGAGACCTCTAAACAGTGTGGGTTTTGACTCTGCAACCTCCTTTGTCTAGCCATCATGCAACCAGGCACAGAGCCATGTAACCTGAGGTATTTTCTGTACCTATTATGTGGCTTGGTAGATTCCTTTAAATTTTTGTAGGAATTAGTGTTTAAGGAGCAGTTTAAAATAAGTTTATTCTGGCAGGCATAGGATGGAGTGGTTGGGGAGCAATGTGGTTAGAGAAGGGTGATGGGGAGTAACTGGGTAGGGTGAGTGAGGGCCCTGTGGATAAGTGTCATTTTGTTGTGGGATGATGGGAGGGGGCTGGGGACAAATGTCCAGGAGTTAGGAAGCTTGTTTCTAGGCAAGGTGCTATTTACTAGCTCTGTGACTGTGTGCAAGGCATAGAGTCTCTCTGAGCCTCTCTGGTTCATTTGTAGAATGGGGGTGGTGATCCTCACCATTGGTTCTTTCCAAGACTGGTATATGAATCAAATAAAAGGCCTTAGAAAGCTATGGTAAGTTTCCGAATCTGTCTGCAGTTCCTCACCTGCTCTTCCTTCCAACCCAGCTCTTTGTCGCTCACTCCCATCACCTGGGTGAAACTGTTCTTTCTAAATGTAAATTCTCAAAGGGGCCAGGCAGGTATGAAAATGAGTGAAGTGGGCTGGGTGGGTGAGGGTGACTGCACATGACTGTCACATACTTGAAATGACAATCTTGCCCTAAGTGGAAAAAACCCCTTCTGATATGATGTGTGACCTAAAATGAATGAATTTGTCTTAAAGTTGATAGAACAAACAAATGAGTCTAGACGGATATGTATATATACATAAACCATACGGCTGGTGGTCGGTGGGTACCTACCAGGATGGCCTGCTGGGTGTTAAAACACTGCCCCAGCTGCTTCACTGTTATAACCCCCGACATCCCCCTGCGGTAATGGTGACGTAGCCACTGGCCAGCAGATGAAAGGCTAATGCATGGAGTGGGCCTCAGGACCTACTCCAGCCTGAAAGCAGACACCGTCTCTCATGGCTGATGGGGGCCAGAGCTCTGTTTGTTAAGTATGTTGATTGTCACCTCTGTGTACAAATTTGTTATTTTCATGTACCATAGGTAGATCTTAGAAAGGTGTTTTACTTGGTGAAAGACTGACATTTTCAGCAGTTGAAGTAACAGTTGTTCTCAGAATACAGTAGCCTCATTAAAATGTGGCTTATCTGCTTAAAGTTTGAGTAGAACAAAACAGCTCAATAAAAATTCATTTTAAAGCAATTAAAAACCAATAACTTGAAAGAATTAATTTATTCAGCTGACATTTATTGATCATCTGCCTTGTCCTTGGAAAAATAACTTACCCCAAAGAACTACCATTGGATTGCCTAATGTGAATGTGCCATGGCTGACGCTTGCTTTCAGAGCGTGCCGCCCGGTGTACCTGCTGTGATTCTGGCTTTACAGGTTCTGGGATGGGAAAGAACTTCCCAGGGTGACATGGCTTGTGAGTAGGAGAGGCTGGGTTTGAACCAGGTCTGAGCATTTCAGAGCCCCTGATCTAACCTCAGTGTCCTTCACCCTCTCTCTGGCTGGGTGACATGAGGAAAGGCTGAGTTAGATAGAGAAGACACTGTCATTTCCCGTTGGAGCTCATTCTAGTGAGGATCTAGATTTAAACATGCTTAGTACCCAGAATGCCACATCTTGTACAAAGACAGCAATCTTTTCCAGAACCATTTGTAACCACGAAGTCTGAAAAGGCAGCCAAAGAGAGCAATAAGTTCATGGGCTGAACATGAGTGGGCATGAGAATGAGGTAGGGTATACCTTTTGCTACTGTTTTGACCTTGAGCCTCAGTTGACATCTGCTTACATTTTAGACCCATGAGATTTCTCCTTGCTCTGGTGCAGCCCTGGGACATGGACCCTCGGAGCTCCTCAGTGTCTTTCTACAGTTTTTTCTTTCCCTGTGGTGTTTGCTAATAGACCGGGGAAGGAGCAGATAAGAGGATTTTAAATGGCCCAGTGCAGTTCTAAAAAATGTACATTCTGGAACTGAAATAGCAGAATCAATTAGCTAGTATCAATTTCCTTCCCTGAGACCAGAAAGGAACCCTGACATAGAGGGTACTGCAGGTCAAGTTGAGGAAGCACTGGCCTTCGTTTATTTTCTATGGCTGGCTGCAGGCGGATTTCCTAGAAGGTGAAGGAGCTTTTTGTGGCCTGAGCTCTCTCCTTGCTGTTAAGCTGTACAGAGAGAATAACAGAATGGCCTTATTTGTTCATTCTGATATACTTAGGGATGTTGGAAGAACTGTCCATTTCATTATGAGTGGGTGACAGGTAAGTACATTTAGTTGAAAAGATAAAGATTACTTAGATATTTATTATAAAATAAAAGTAACATTTTGAAAAAAATTGGAAAATAATCTTCCACTCTCCCAATTCCCAGGGACAGCCATTTTTATATATACATATTTGTTGATCCCTATAGCTTTCCTAATCCATTTTAAGAAACATATAGCTGTGGTTATGTTATAAACACAGTTTTGTATTCTGATGGTTTGGGATGACTTTCAGAGATTGAAACTTTATACCCCCTTCTACCCCAGATATACTTTTTTTCTTTTGCTTATAAAAATAATAAATGAATGCTGGTGGTTTCTTTGTTTTAAAAGCCTACTAGCACCTTTATTTTGTCTCTCCTCTGCCTTTTCCTGCATGTATTTTGCAGTTAGCTTTTTTGTCTATAGTGTTTCTTTTACAGAAAGCGGGGCTTTGTTTGGTGGAGCAGGGCAGGGGGCAGCAGGCTCGGCGAGATCAGTTGCTAACACTTGGGACACGCCTTTAAAAATAGTCCTGTGACAGCGGTCCAGCGGGGCCTCTCTTCCCTGGAGCCTCCATCTCACATGAGGATCTTAGAGCATCTTCAGAACCATCATTCTCTGCCCCGTCAAAGTCACAATGTCTGTGGAAGAAGTTAAAGGTGTCACCAGAAGCCAGCCTGCTTTGATTTTGGAGCATCACAAGTTACACTAATGGGATGTGGACATTTCCATGGTATTTCACATCTCTTTCTCCTTGGCATCTGCGTCTAGTTAAAATGCCCTCTTCAGAGAATTTTAGAAGAATTGCTGACAGAAACATAGATGTGTCAGACTCTCCTGGAGTTTTTCCTGCCCTATTTATGGTGTTTTATTAGTTGGTTCTATAGGATAACAGTGGGGATAGATAATTTTCTCATTTAGCACCGCCTTATACAGCACTAAATCATTATTACCTGTTCATCTCAAATATTTTTATATTTAAAAATGTATGTATGACATGATATGATTCCACATACGTGAAATATTCAGAATAGGCAAATGTATAGAGTCATAAGTAGATTAATGGTTGCCTAGGGCTGGGGACATTGGGGGAAAGAGAAATGACTTCTAAAAGATGAGTTTCTTTTGGGGGTGCTGAAAATATTCTAAAATTAATGTGATAGTGGTTGCACAACTCTGAATATATTAAAAACTATTGAATTGTATGCTTTAAATCAGTGACTTATGTGGTATATAAATTGTCTTAGTAGAGCTGTTAGAAAAAAATATATTTATGTCTACTGCAGTACTAAACAGTGCAGTTAATATATAACCAATCTGAATGGCATGTTTCTTAAAGATAGGACCAACCCCCCGCCCCGAAAAAAAAATCCAGAAAACAAAACCCAATTCTTTACACATAAGAATGATTGGAGATTCAAGCATCTGGATGTGAGATTACTTTTTATTCTTTTTGAGCAAGGATAGAAGGCTACGCAATGGAGTTGGCTGACTTGTGTGAGCTGATTGTTAAATTTTCAGGATTTTTATAGACTGGTGATTTCAAGTTGGTAGTCTGACATTAGCAATGGTGGGTGTATTTACACTCTGGAAATTGGCAAACATTGTAAGTCGGGGTTTTTTCCCCCCCTCCCGGAAAGCGAGTTAGACATTTAGCATCACACCCTTGGCCCAACTCCATCATACCTTGCATCACAGAAGGTCAGCTTTCCTCCTGGCAATTGAAGTAAGAGCTGGATTTAGAAGAATTGTCTTGAGGGGGGCGAGAGAGTCAGGAGGATTATGTGGGACCTTATAGAGTCTCACATTCCTTCTGTCAGAAAGCATCTGATTGACATATTTCTTTAGGATTTGGGGGCTAATCTGAAGGACCTTCCCCCTTTTTGGGAGCTGTGCATTGTGGAATGTCTGCTAGTAAGCAGTGATTGCTTTTGCATGGCTTTCTTGCTTTGAAGAAGATGAGTTGATTCCCAAATCCTGAGACCAGATTTGTCAATGAGCGCTGTTCTCTTACCTGGAGGCTGCCCTGTTGTGAGTACTAGATGAAATTTGCAACTTTGATTTGTGAAGCTAAGAAACAATCCACTTTCCTTCTCATTCATCTTCTTTAATTAATTCAATCTGATTTGGGCTTACATATCTATAAGTCATTTTTTTCCAGACAGGAAATAACTGAATTATTCATATCCTTCCCATTATGAACTGTGCACATCAGTCCCTTGAGAAATCAGTGTTACATATCTTACTGCTATTCATGTGTGTTAGTTTGTCAACATCTCAGTGAGATTAGTAATTAGACAGCCAGCCACACTGGAAATTGAGGAGAACCTCAGGTGATACAAGTGGCTAAATTTTAAACTCATGACTACATGGCTCAGATTTCTTTCATTGGTATATTATTTTTTATTAATAAGAAAAGTAGTGGGATGATGTATTTCATTAAGTTTTACTAATATGTGGTCTAACTTTTTTCTTTGTATAATGATCAAAATGAGATTTTGACATGAAACTTTTCTGAGAACGAGTCTCTCCCTCAAATGTAAATGTATTCCTGTATTTCTTTTCAAGAATACATTTTATAAAATACAATTAGTACATACCAAGTAGAAGATGATGCTTACTCCTGTTCTCAGATATGAGAAAAATACTTTTGTATTAATTTGGATGGTACCAGTGATATCATCTATTGACTGGAAAAGTTTAAAAAGCGGTGTTTACAGTATGATGTGATTTAGGTTCAGAAAGTATACCCCTCAAATTTGTAAGAATTTATACCCGTGTGTGTGTGTGTGTGTGTGTGTGTGTGTGTGTGCGCGCGCGCGTGCGCGCGTGCATGTGCACCTATCGCATATAAATTAACATAAGAAAAATAGCAGCCTTTTTCTTCCAAATGCATGTGAGGTACATCATTGTATGTACCATAATATATTTAACCAGCCCCCTACTGATGGATGCTTAGGATATCACAGTTCTAGAATTCTAAACAGTTATGTAAGGAGAATATACAATGTAGTTCTGAATAGTAATTTGTATTAGTTTCCTTTTGCTGCTGTAACAAATGACCACAAAATTTTGGTTTAAAAAACACACAAAATTATTTCTTATAGTTTTGGAGGTCAGAAGTCCAAAATTAGATGCAGAGGGGTAAAATCAAGTTGTTGGCAAGGCTGTGTTCTTTTGGTGGCTCTGGAGAGAATCTGTTTTCTTGTCTTTTCTAGTTTCTAGAGGCTGCTCTCCTTTCTTGGCTTGCAGCCTCCATCCACCCAGCAATCACATCTCTCCATCCTCTGCTTCCACTGTTGCATCCCTTTCTCTTATTCTCCTGCCTTTCTCTTTCCTTTATAAGGACTCTTGTGATTACATTGTGCCCACTTGGATTAACTCCCCATCTCAAGATCCTTAATTTAAGCCCACAGTCACAAGTTCTATAGATTAGGGCATGGATATGTTTGTAGGGGAGGCATTATTCTATCACATAATTTAAGGCAAACTGCAAGCTTGTAGTAAGAGTGCTTATTTTGATAACCCAGTTCATGTCTGAAAACTAGGCACTAGGGATACAAAAATGAATGGCACAGTTTAGAAATTAAAAAAAAGTTTTTTTTCAGAGTGTTACAGCTTTGAAAGGGGATGGCGATTCATTAAAGAATACTGAATGTTGGAGGATCTGTGGGTCATTCATGGAGGTCGAGCATCAAGAGCAAGGTGAGAGGCAGCTAGAAATGGAGGAGGAGGGCAATTGGAGGTGGATCAACAAGTGCTTGTGTGAGCTTATGAAATGGGACTTCATCTTGTGGATCAGGGCTCCTTATCCTAGGTTAGTGGAAGGACATCAGGGGTACCTTGTACCACCTACTTTTGTGTGTACGTGAAATTTTAGGCACTATGCATTTTCTCATCAGATTTTCAATGGAATTTGTGAACCAGAGATTTAGTACCACAGCTATAGTCGATGGACCTTGAAGGACTTTAGGGAAATGACATGATTAAGTGTGCACTTAGGAGAACTGGCTCCAAGTGGGATTTGGGGTACACAAGTGAGGCAGAGACATCTTTAGGAGGCCCCCACAGTAATGGGAGCCAGGGATGATGAGGTTGGGGCAGACCGTAGAACAGAGCTGCAGTATTGGTCTATGGTAGATGAGGCAGGTAGATCTGACAGGACTTGAATGACTTCGACTGAGGAGGGTGGAGGTTCTATTTAGTGGACTTAGGGAATATAGGATGATCAGATTTAGGAGTCATTGTAGGGTGGGTAGGAGATGAAAAGTTCAGTTTTGTGTGTGTGTGTGTGTGTATCAGATGGTCTATGGGACATCCAAGTAGAGGTCAGTAGTATACAAATGTAGGCATAGAGATTTCTGGAATACAGAGGTATAGGTATTCATGAACTATATTTCTATATTTTTATTTCTTCTACTGATTTCCTCCACCCTGTTCCTCTGCAGTAGAGCTAAACCCTTAAAATGAACAGGACCTAGGTTAGGATTTTTTTTTTTGAGACAAATAGCAACAACTAATACATTTCTTATACTTTTATAATATACAGGATACTTTTTACAAACTGAATTTTATTTTGTCCTTACAGCAGTCTTGCGAAGGGTGGTAGTAGAAGGCATGTAAAGATGATGATAATGAATAATTATAGATAACATTTATTTAGCATCTATCATGTCAAGCTAGGGTCTGAGCATTTTACATTTATTAGCTTAATTTATCCTTAAAATAGCCTTATAAGAGTTTTTTTTTTTTGTATTATCCCATTGTACAGATGAAGCAGCCAAGGTCCAAAGTAACTTGTCCTAAGTCACATAGCTAGTAAGCGATGGAGCTAGGCTTTGAACCCAGACAGTTGGGGTGGTTCTTAAAACCTGTATGAGTTCCATCAGTGGTAGGGCTCAGCCCATAATCATGCTCATCAACTCCCGATTTTGTGTCCCTTTTACTTCGCCATGCTGTCTGTCCCAGGTGGGACCGGGGTGGGCTGCATGGAGGAGGGCAATGATCATGTTTCTGTTTATAGCCAGTGATGGGAAGAAATGGACTCCAGGAGAGAATGAAAGTTAGAGTTAGTAAGGAGTGGAGAGCAAGGGCATCTTTGGGGTCCACAGGATGAGGGAGTGAGGTCTTGATCGACAGCTGTGGTCAGAGGAGTTGGTATGGGGTTTTAAGTAGCCAGCCAGGGAGGCTGACGTTCCCAAATCGCCATGCTGGAGAGAGAGAGGTGCCAGGCACAGGAAAGGGAGTGTGAGAGTGTGGCTCCTTGGGCATCTGAGGCTGGATCCAAGATAATTTGTGAAGAACTAGTATTAATGATTCCTCCTAGAGACTTGCAAGGACCAGGAGTCTGCGAGCAATGAGTCTCCTAACTGATAAAGCAGTTGGGCTGGCCTCAGCAGGGTGTCTGCACTCCTGAGAAGCAACTTAGTATCTTCAGGCCGACTGAATTGGCTTTGCTAGTGACAAGGATTCTGAAATAGGGAACCTGAGCGCTGTGGGTCTGATGCCAGTCTTTGCATTATTTGCTATTAGCCTTTGTTGAGAGCTAGCAAGCTGCTGGTCAGGAGGACCAGGGATGCAGAGGTATAGGTAGGTATTCATGAATTGCCATCTTAGACTGCAGACATGGTTTAATAGGAGGATAGAAATCGTTGCCAGGAGGAAGTTTGCAGAGTGGTGTGCAGAGGGAAGGCCTTACATAGGACAAGGGTTGAGTTCCTAGATTCATATGAAGATGTATCATCTATTAGGAGGAAAGGGTCAGCCCTTGAAAGATGAACCATAATATCACAGACAGATATTTTGTTTATGCAAGCACTTACATGGTGTTGGTTTCAAAGTCCTTTAAAAACGGGGACTTTAATGTCCAGTAATTGGCTCTTTATGGAAAGGTTTCTAGTTACAAATGGGGAGCAGGTGATCTCAGATTCCATCCAAACTCAGTTAAAAGGCCTTTGGTTTTCTGAAATTGAAGCTCTCCACTCCTGTGACACGCCCCTTTCCCTTCTCCCAGCTCTCGCCTTAGCTCATTAATAAGCCTCTCTATATGTGTCACTTGCTGCTGCTGCCACAGCCATTGAATTCTAGCAACTTTCCAGCCAATGCAATGAAAGTAACTGGGCCTGTTTTGCTGTTCATTAATAAATGAGCCTGACTGTCAGTTTTTATAGGCCTGCTCTGATGGTGTGTGGCTGTCATGGTGGAGGAAGCATGGTGTAAGGTCAAGAACACTCAAGTTGGAAGTGGGAAGGCCCAGATTTTGCACAGTTCTGCCAGCCCCCCACTCTGTGTCTGCCCTTGGGAAGAACAGGGGGGTCATGCATGTCTAGCCATGGGGGTTGCCTAATTCCAGTCTGAGTTGCTTCAGGGTCTCTCAAGTCACCTTGCAAGTGGTATTGTGAAATTCTCAGCATCTTGAAGTAAAAATTCAAACTCTTATTTAGAAAAGTGCTATTTATTCTAGTAGGAGGTTGTGTTGTGAAATTAAACACTGATAAGATGTTCTAAACCTGCCCCAGAGGTGCTGAATTGCTGTCTTGGGAGAAGGGGCCAAGTCTACCAAAGGCCCTGTGTTCCAGTCACCATGGCGGTTTAAAAATAACAGTAATCCTTATTATCTCCTGGTTTCTGTGGGTCAGCTGGGTGGTTCTGTCCCAGGGTCCCTGTTGAGGTTGTGGTCAGAGAATGGCCATGGTTTGGGTCATCTCCAAAGCTTTGTTACTCACACACCTGGGGCCTGGTTAAGGAACTTTAAACAGCTTGGGGGCTGTTGCTCCTTGAACGTCTCGCTCCATCGTACGTAGTCTGTCCATGTCATCTGTCCAGCGTGGTGACTTTAGGGTCACTGGACTTCTTCCATGTTGGCTCTGGCTCTGAAGGAATGTGTCCCAAGAGAGAACCAGGTGGAAGCTGATTTGCGTTGTATGTCCTCACTTCAGAAGTTATGCTCTGTCAAATTCGCATTCTCTTGGTTGAAGAAGTTAGAAAGATCTGCCCAGGTTCAAGGGAAGAGAACATAGACCCACCTCTCCTTGGTGGGTGTCATTGTCACAATGAAGGATGCGTATGTGGGATAAGAAAGATACTGGCAAAGCCATCTTTGGAACATACAATCTACTGCACCCTGAGATGGAGAATTTTATTGGAAGCTGACTTGTTACGGCCTCTGAGCTTTGGAACTGTAGTGTTAGAGAATCTTCATTAGGGATATGGTTCCTTTTTTCCTTTCTGGGGTGATCAGATGTGATAGCAAAAAAGATGTGGAGGTGGTCAGGGCTCTTGATTATTGTCCTTCCTTTGAACTAGACTTTGAGAGGCTTAGTAGGCAATTGACCAAGGTGCGTGAAACTTCCCAAAGGGAAAAAGCAGCTCAGGGACATGGAACAGACATCAAAAGAGAGGTCCTTTTGGTCCTTGTGGTGCCAGCAAATCCTGAAAGTGATCATAAGACTTTTCATTCATTCTCCATTCTTTTTCTTCAGAGGTGAGGGGGTTCTGCTCTCATAGGATGCTACTGTGGTTAGGAAGTGGACAAGCTTGTTTGATTCACTCCTTGGCGGCAGCCTATTTCATGTAGCACATGGTGGAGGCTGTGACTTGGTATGGCTCTTGGTGTGAGAGTTCCTTTAGGACAGTGGTCCCCAACCTTTTTGGCACCAGGGACTAGTTCTTCCGTGAGAATCTAATGCCTGATGATCTGAAGTGGAGCTGAAGCAGTGATGCTAGCACTAGGGAGCAGCTGCAAATACAAATGAAGCTTCACTTGCTCTCCTGCCACTCATCTCCTGCTGTGTTGCCCAGTTCCTAATAGGCCACAGATTGGTACCAGTCCCTGTCCCGAGAGTTGAGGACCCCTGCTTTAGGAAATGTTATAGTTTAGTAACTGAAGTGGACAAATGGCCACAGGTGGTGGGTTTGGACCTTCCAGGTGTGAAACAGACACAAAGGAAAATGATGTAAACATATAACCCCCTTTGTAAGTTATTTTGTGGTTAGGTTCTTAGGAAATCAGACATTTATTTAATTTTTTTATTATTACTTATTATTATTTATGCCTACAGCACCTGCTCTCCCTAGGTGGTCTGCCATCTAAGTACTAACCAGGCCTGACCCTGCTCAGCCTCTGAGATCAGACATTGGGCTTGTTCAGGGTGGCATGGCTGTAGACCATGGACCATGGCTGCACTGGGGCGTGAACCCAGGACTTTCTACATGTAAAGCAGATGTGCTAACCACTACACTATGGAACCACGTCTCAGACATTTATTTAAAATAAATGAATCATGCTTACCATAGGTAAGCCGACATTATTGGCATGAAGAGGAAAAAGGGCAATAGGAGCCTCATTTGTTACAACATCTGTGTTCTTTAAACTGGTGAAAGAGGAACCAGAAATGGTAGAGAAGACCAAAAAAAAAAAAAAGTGAGAATGTGCTAACTGGGCCAAAGACCTGAATTTAGGGTGTTAGCATATGGAAAGATGTAAATGCCAGTAAGCAAGACTTGGGACTCTGTAGACCCCACCACCACATTCAGCAATTCTCCTCCCAACCCTTGACATGAACTAGTTATCTCAGTGAGAGGGAGATGATGCCAGTAGAGAACACAGATGGAAACTTTGGGTTTGTTTCAGGGATTGAATGTGTCAGTAGCTTCCAGGTTTCATGGGCTATACTTCTGGGTTCACATTTTTCATTTTTTGTCTTTGGTAGTTTTGTTTCTCCTTGCGGCTACTTTTGAGCCATTTCTTTCTTTGGTTGTAGAGTTTTATTCTCTTCATGTCATAGCCTCAGTGTTTCACAGATGTAGGAAGTGAGGCCTTGGTGGGGCTAAGTCCACAGCCCAGATCTCCCAGCTGCTGGTCCATATGCTTGTCCATTAGAGTGGTCCATATTGTTCCTACTGAGTGGTTCAAAACATTTGTAAGAAGAAAGCATTGTAAATGTCACTAGATGCGTTTGGGTGATATTGGTGGATTCAGACTATTGGATCGGTTTTCCTTTCCATCCCAGGAGATGGAATGATTAATGGTGCACTGTATGACTCATGAACAAACAGCATTCTAATATTCAAGCTGAACAAGTGTTCCCTTCCAAGTAGTCACTTTGGTAAATTTCATAGAATGTTATCTTTGCTTAAAACATATTTTAAACGTTTCTTTTGCAGATACATTTAGAAACCATTACATGTTTGAATTAATTGAAATATAGATTTTGTTGCTCTAGGAGACTCTACACAGTCATTGCTTAAACATATAGCTGGGGCATAAGTAGTCCTGGCTGTTGTGATGGCTCCATGGTCTCTGAGATGCTGTTTTCCTTTGTTGTTGTTGCTGCTGTTCTGCTTTCTCTAGAACGTTGATCTCATCCACATGGTTAGAAGAGAGTTCCACATTCCACATCCACCATGTTCACATGCCGATCATTGTGAAGGTAGATGGGGGAGGAGAAAGCGTACCCTTTCTCTGAAAGGGCAACACCTGGAGATGCAGTTTACACTCAGATCTCACTGGCCAGAACTTTGTCACATGACCAACTCTTAGTTAAGGAAGTCTTTCTTCTGGATACCATGTGCCCAACTAAAAACTCAGGCTCTATTACTATAGAAGAAGGGAATAAATATTAGAGGATAACTAGCAGCCTCTGCCACAGTATTTTTGGTTATTCTCAGAAGGAGCACTTCATTGGGTATGGGTTTGATTTTGGGTATTATTAGACCCTTTGAGCCAAGTGTGGTGAATAATGGTGTTCAAGAACTAGGTTATACTCCTGCTGGGATAAACAAGGAGTAAACATTAGTGACAAGTGGATTTTCCTCACATGGCTCATACACTGGTTTTGAGAGGCACAGAACCCCCAGGGGGCTTCACAAAGCTTTGTTAGAAAAGTGGAAAGCTTCCTAAGACAATGTCCCGGGAGAAGAACACTCAAACTATGCAAGTCCTGGTTACAATTTACATATACACTTACTGTGTGTTAGACATTATTTTTATGTGGGTTATCTCATTTAATCCATATAAAATCATTATATGGTAGAAAGATACTATTAAAAACTCCTTTTTATACATAAGGAACTGGAGTTGATTGCCCAAGATCCTAAGATGAGGAAGTGGTGGAACAGGGTAATGAACCCAGGCAGTCGGGTCCAGAGTTCTCTGTGCTTTGCCTTAAGTGACAGTGTCTCCGTTGGATGGTGAAACTCCCAACTGTGTTCTCCCACTTGTTCCAGAATGGGGGATAGCCAGGCTCATATCTCTCCACAGGCAGGAACGTGGAAGGGCCCTCCCTGCATGGCTGTGCTGAATGTGGAGACCAGGATAGGGCTTCCAAGGTAGAGGAAGAGGCATACCTGGAGGCAGAAAACCAGAAGAGATTTCAAAATGGAGGGAAACATGGCATAGAGGCTTTGTTCATCTCTCGTGCGACCATGTCAAAGTTGTGACAAAAGCACAGCTCAAACAGCAAGCAAAGGTGCCTGGGATCTCAATGAACAGAAGCATCACAACTAGGGAGATAAATAAGAAATCACCCTGCAATGGTAGAAGGTAGGACAGGGGTGAGGACGCCAGGCTGCCCGGTCCTGAGAGTCTGAATGGGACAGAGGCTACGGCAGCTACAGACACCTCTTAAAGGGGCTGTGTCTGTGAGTGGACTTTTGTGGTGAGCACCAGCTCTGGGTTGGCTGCTGTGTGTGTGTAAGGGGTACCAGGGACTTAAAGAGGGACACCGAGTTGACCAAGTGTGGAGCGAGGGCCAGAGGTGAGATTCTCTCCCAGGTAGAAGTGCTGGTGGTATCCTTTGGCTCTCTTTTGAGCTGTCCCCCACCATCCCAATGTGCCTACTCAGCGCCTCTGTAGCTGAGATGTCATCAAAGTGGATAACAGAAGTTGTTCCACCCAGGGGATTCCCTGAAACTCCACTTCCCCCAACTTAAGGCCCCACTCAAGCCACATCCAGTTATGTCCTCTGTGAGTCTGGTGCTCCTTGCTGAGCCAAGTCCAAGAGTCACACTGGTGGCAGCTGACCTTGTTTCTGGTGTGGCCTCTTGAGGCAACTATAAGCACAGCATCTGTAGGCTGCTTGCCACATCTTAACAGGTGGTCCTGGAGGGGAACAGGCTGGGGCTAAACTTGGACTGCAGCTGAACCCCTCTCAGGACTGTGCCACTGGATACGTACTACACAAATCCATACTAATAAGACGGGGAGGCTTAGGAGCTTTGCTTATTAGAAAAACACCAAAAGGCAGCCAAAATGGGAAGACAGTGAAGCAAAAACCAAATAAGAGAACAGAACAGAGATCCAGAAATAATGGAGTCAAGCCATCTAACAAATACAGAGTTCAAAAAAATGGTTATAAAGATGCTCAATGAACTTAGAGGAAGAATAGATGAACTCAGTGAGAACTTTAATAAAGAGATAAAAAACATAAAAATGGAAATGAAAATTATAAAAAGGAATCAGTCAGAAATGAAGAACAGATTACCTGCAATGAAGAGTATATTAGTGGGAATCAACAGAGTATTCGAACCACTGATATGGATGATGGAGAAGCCCAGGACACTCAGAACTGCAAGAAAAAAGCCAAGACTATAATAATTTAAGGAGCCTATGCAACACAATTAAATGTAAAGTATCCATGTCATAAGGGTACCTGAAAGAACACAAGAAGTTGAAGAGCTATTTGAAGAAACAATGATGGAAAACTTTTCTAATCTGGTGAAGGAAATAGGAGAAGTGCTGGTTTAGTAAGTTTGAAGTAGGTGATCGGTGAGAGTAAGCGTGAGAAATTGGAGACACTGGCAGGGTTCCTATGATACAGGAGTTAGATGGGGAGGGGAAAGGAATGATTTAAAAAAATTCTTTCTATTGTTACTATTTCTGATAATTTTTAGATGATCTGATTAGATCTCAGAGGGAGCTCTATACTAATTTGTGTCAATAAACATCATCAAGGAGGAGACTTCTGTTGATCACAGTAGGACATATGTGTTCATCTACTTTAAGTACGGTTTCAAGCCACAAAAATAATGATAACAGCAAGTGTTTGGTGAGTCTTTCTCTGAGCCAGGCAGAACTTAAACACAGCATCTTATTTTAGATGGTGCTTTGAGGTTGGTGGTGGCATTCCTGAGTTACAGATGCAGAAACCAGGGCACAAAGAGGTTAAGAGACCGGATAGGCCATAGGGCCAGTGTGTCTCAGAGTCAGGTTTTGAGCTCAGCTCTGTAGCCTTTTGCTGTGCTCTTTCCCACAGTATGAGAAGGGAGGGTGTAGGTGTGGTGTGTACTCATGATATAAAGTGTTCAGAATTGTCCTCAGATCTTCCAGGGGACCGTTCCCACAGGCACTGATCCTTAGGGTGGCATTAGGTGTGGCACAGGATAGATGGAATACAGGGTTCTCTGAGTATGGACCCTGACTAGCATTGTCAGCATCACCGGCTATATTAGTTTCCTGTGTCTGTTGTTAAAAACTACCAAAATGAAGTGGCTTAAAACAACAGAAATGTATTCTGTGACAGTTCTGGAGGCCAGGAATCTGAGCTGAATATTATGGTGCTAAAATCAAGGTATTAGTAAGGGCTGGTTTCTTCTGGAAGCTCCAGGGAAGAATTCATTCTTGCCTCTTCCAGCATTCCTTGGCTTGTGGCCACATTACTACAATCTCTGCTCCTCACTGTCAACCTGCTATCTTTGGTCTTTGAATCTTCCTCCACTTGCCTCTTAAAAGGACTCTTGAATTAAATGTATGGCTCATCAGATAATCCAGAATAATATCCCCATCTCCAGACCATTAACTCAATCACATCTACAAAGTCCCTTTTGCCATGTAAGGTAACATTTATAGGCTTCAGGGATGAGGACTTACATTTCTTTTTTTGGGGGAGGGGTGGGCAGTGGAGTGGCATTATTCAGCCTACCACATCTGAGAATTTGTTAGAAATGTAAATTCTTAGACCATACCCTAGACCTATGGAATCAGAAACTCTATGGGTAGGGCCAACAATCTGTGTGTGAACAAGCCCTCCATATGGTTCTGATGGAGGTCAAGTTGACATTGAGCTTATACTGCTCAGCCTGTAAATGGAAACTGTCCACTGACTCAGGGCTAGGGAAAAGATAGTTAAATCTGTGGGCATCTTGTGTTGCTCTGTGTTAATTCTTCCACAAGGATATAAAATGGTGCCAAGAACTAGTATGCTCTAGCCCTGATTAAAGCCTCATCAGGAAAGCTAGTCTGAGAAATCCAGACCTGGAATTTATGAAGGAGGATATGGACACGTAGTCTTGATGAGAATGCCATGATACAGGTGGGAGAAGAGGAGAATCAGGGAACAGAAATGGGAGAGATGACATTGTCTAGGTCCTTCAGACGGGACTGAGTCTGTAGGGTTACTGAGGGTCAGCACATTGGCCAGGTTGGGTACTCACCTGTCAGAGTAGCTTTGAGGAGCTGTGGCAGCAGGAAGGGTTCCCTAATAACTTCTGGAGCATCTGAGAAGGACCTGGTGTGATGCAAAGGGCAGGAATCAGACATTGAGAGTCCTGGTTTTTCCCACTTACTAACTCAGAAGCCTGGGTATGTTGCCTAATGTCACAGCATCTCCCCCTCCTCACCTGTGGGATGGTAGCGATTCTTGCTTTGCGGGTAGAAGGAGGGTTTAGGAAGACATGGGAGGGTGTGTGTAGATCTGTGCCCAGCATAAGGAAGGTCAGTGCAGTCCCCCTGATGACACTTCAGACTGAGGCTGTAGCAGGGACACCCAAGCACGAAAGGACCTGTGGGGGCACATTTTAGAACATGTGACCATAGTTTTTAATATGTCACTCTCCAGATTCATTTCTGTGTGTGAGAGATGAATAAACATAATGCAGTACATGTCCAAATAGCCCAAACCAGGGTCTCCCACAAGGGTTTATTACCTTTGCATTTTTAGGAAGTAACAAGAAGTTGATGAAGAATTTTGAACTTGATGAGTTTCTAGGACCTCTGCTGAATTCTGTCCTGTGTGTTTACCTCACTAACCATACCAAGAACCTTGGGGGGTCACCTAAGAGCCTTTGATATATTAGGACCAACAAATTTCTAAGTAGCAGAAACCAGCCTGAGCTATCTTAAGTCAAAGTCAGGGCATAATCACAAGACTTCTTCCTGTAGGTAGGGGACTTGGTGCTCAAGGCCAGGACTAGACCATTTCAGGCCTTGGAAGGCCTCTAGGACTCCAGCTACTATCTCTCACCTCTGTTCCTCTCTGTGGGTCTGTTTAAATTTTCTTTCTCTGCAACTGGGCTTTCTTTACTCCTTAGGCCATAAGGTGAAGTAGAGCCGCCTGCACAAGAGGGTCTGCTGGTAGTTGAGAGTGCCAAGCTGCAGAGGGTCTGATTTGGATTTGTCTGATGAGCTGGTTTCTCTTGCTTCTCTCTGCCACGAACTAACTTTCAAATGCTGTCTGTGGGTAGCCAGCTGAACACATTTGGAAGATAGGCGAGTCAGTCCTACTATAGGGAGACATCTTAAAGTATGCACTGTTGACTTGGGGATCAAGAAAGTAATTGTTTTTCCTTTAAAAATAATCTGAGATTTTGATGTATCCCTTTTTCTCATCCCTGCATCCAGTCTATCTGTTAGCAGTCGTTCAATATATGTCCCTAATTCCTCCTTTCTTTGCCATCTCTGCTGTTCCAAGCCAATGTCATCTCTTACCTGCACCATTCCCATGGCATCCTATTAGCCCTGATTCTCGACCCCTCCAAGCACCGCTCCCACCCCGCCATGGATAGATCAGCTTTTTGAATTGTAAACTAAATATTTCCACTCTCTTACTTTGAAATCTTCCAGTAGTTCTCCATTGTTCTTAAATGAAAATCTAAACTCTTCATGTGGACCTCCAAGTCTTGAGTAGTCTGACCTCTGCCTACCCTTTGGACCTTTTAGAAACTCTTCTCTCATTCCCACCGACTACAGCCACCGTGCTCTCCTCCAAGGCACCCAGATCCTTCAGGTATTGCCTCAAATATCCCCTTCTTAGAGAGGCCTTCCTTGACCGCCATCTAACGTAGCAACACCCCACATTACTTGATCATGTCACCCTATTTTGTGTTTTTTCCCTAAACTTAACATTGGCTTTGCTGACTTTTTAAATACTTGTTTCTCTTTGCTCCCTGAGAAAATGGCAGGGACTTGTTCTTTATCACCAAGGCATCCTGAAAGCTTAGAACAAATAGAAAGCACTTGACAAATATTAGTGGCATGGATACACTAATGTGCCAGCAGGAGATGGTCATCCCAGCCTGGAAGAGTGAGGGAGTGAGTTCCCTTCCTACTCCTACCTGCTGACGGAGTGTCTTGGATGGGGGCACACCCTGAGATGCTTCAGAGTTGTCACCCCATGCCTTAGTCTGAGAGGTCTTTCATTGCAGGATCTGTGCTCAGTATGGGGGGAAGGAGGGGAACTTTGTCTTCTTGGACTTCAAAGCCTATTGTATTTTGAGTCTCTTTGCAGATCAGAGCTTCACAAAAACCTAAGTGATTTTTCTGTTCTCTCCTGCTTTGGAATGTGCATTTTCTCCATTCACATGACAATTGTCTTGCTCAGGTCACTGATCAGAACAAGGTCAGGATATTTGTTCTGAAAACTCATTAAAAATATGTGATTTTTAGATTTATACATTAACTGTCTTTCTGCATAGTGCTGGGAGAAGTTACCATTTAAATAAAACAACAAAAAGATCTTTTACGTTGTGACCTTGGAGCTATCAAGTTGGAATAGTGAACATTGTTGAATTTTTTTAGGTGCTTTCTGTTTTCAAGTTCTGCAGGTTCTTTGGTGGTGTTGCTTTGTATTTTCACAGGCTTTCACCCACATGTCATGGAAGCTTCCTGAAGTCTACAGGAATCTGCAAATGGATAGATAGCTATAACCAGCCTGCCAATGAATAAGAATCACAATTCTTATGCCTACCTGTTATATCTACTTATTTCTAAAACAAACTTTTACTTAGGAATTAACCTTTGAGGATTGATTGATTTATATCATCTTTAATTTTATTGCTTCAATGTTACTTTAATTTTCAGCTTATTTCAGTTTGAATATGATTATACAATTGATCTTTTAAAATTTAAAAGTAATTCAGGCTGTTAAAATATATATAGTAGAGAAAGAAAGTTAAAAATAAAAGTTTTCAAACATGCTTTTTAAATGTTAATGATTGGAAATGTATAATTCTAGATATTTTATGCACATACATATACATAAATCATATGATATAGAGTATTTATTTTTATACAGAAATATGGTCATGCTGGGCACAATACCTTATACCTTCCTTTTCTCCTCTCAGCAATACATCCTGGACATCTTTGAATACCAGAACATACAGACCTCCTGCATTCTTTATCATAGCTGCCTGGTGTCCTATAGAAATGCTTTGTTATTTTACGCAATTCAATACTGGTTGACATTTAAATGGTTTTGAATTTTTGATTATTAAAATATGGATTCGTATTTTAATGTGATTTCAGTGTACTTGCAAGTTTTTAATCATTATAAACATTTATCCATGTTTCTGATTATTATTTAAGATTAACATCTTTCAGCCAAGAAAGTACCTAAACATTACCCAATTGTTATGCTCCTAAACTCCACAGTTTCGATACTGTGGAGATGTTTTAATGGGTTACGTGGGAATGGTTAACTTTTCCAGTGCAACTAGCACTTTGAAGGTGTATTGATCACTGGTATTTGGTGGGGAGCATTGGACAGAGGAATGGTGCAGGGGAGAGTGTCTGCGTTCTACTTGAGGATTCCTCAAGTTTTGTTTATTAGTTGAGACCAAACATTTCAAGTGTTTTATTTCCTTTTCTGTCAATTGTATGCACATATTTTGCTCATTCGTTTCTTGATGCTTTGATATTCTTATGAAATTGAGAATTTAGTGTATTATAGATATCATACTTTATTGTATTTCATATAAACTTTTTTTCTTTGATAGAGTCGAATGTGTTAAAGTTTTCTTTAGATATGTTGTAGGTCAGAGAATTGTCTCCAGAGTTCTAACATTCAATTTTTTTATGTATTTCATTTTGTCCCACTATAAATAAATGGATATATAATGATTCCTTAGTAGTTGAAATGATTCTTCAGCACCATGGAAGTTTTTTGTCATGATCCAGCAACTGTAGTAAAATTCCCTGAGGAAGTGTTTACTTATTGTTGAAGTGAATCATTTATATCCCATATTAGAAGGGCTAAAGGATATGAGAAATATTACAATTTAATACTGTTGGCAGGAAGCAAGTTTTTAGCACCATGATTCATGCAACCTGTTTCAAAAAGATTGTTATAATTAGAAGCAACACAGATTGACTGGTTATAAATTTGAGTGGGGTTGTTGTCTTTCCCTTTTACGTCTTTGAGCACACACCTTAAAGAGAAATGTTAATGTAATAATGTTTTCTGCTGCCAGCTGGGTGGTGGTGGTTCTCCATATCCTTATTATACATCTTCTCTACTCATCACCTAGGTTTTGCAAATACTCAAAACTGGTGGTGGGTGATATTTTGATCTGTTGGCTATTTTCTTAACATCTGTGGGGTACAGAGAACGTAAATCCCTCTATCAGTTGTGGCAGGAGACCTACTCTACAACCTCCAGAATTTACACTGAGCTTGACTGCCTAATATACAGTCTGGACAGAATGAGGGTTTAAATTTAATCCCCACTGTATGTGAGTGCTCAGGAATTGTGAAGAGAATCCTCCACAGGTGACTTTAGAGGTTGGTAGGATATTCAGAGACCATTAACTCTTTCTGAGAGATAATTGATGCTAGGAGAAACTAAGAGTTTTCCTATTTAAGTTTCATAAAAAGGCTAAGAATTTTCCTTTTATGAGTTTCTTTTGGGCACAAATCTTTTATCAGTTTTCTTGTTCATGTTTAATAAATATAGTTCATAGACATTTTGGTTAATGTTTAGATAATAACATGATCTCAATTTGAGTTGGCAGGGAATGTAAACGATGTTGGGGGTCTTTATGAATGAGGAAATTGGGGCATGGAGAGGCTGACTGACTTGGCCAAGAACGCACAACTGATTAATGGCAGGTCTGGTTTTTCAGACCAGCCCAGTGTCTTCTTGTTCCTTCTCAAGCTGGAAGCTTGTACTATTATGCTTTTTGTCATTGATGACAGAACATTCTGAGAAAGTGGAAGAAATGACCCAAATTGGGAGTGGACTTTAGTTGATTTGCCTCCAGCAGTTCTATAACTCTAGGTAGATCTAAGTTGTGAGATGAACTATTTATAAATATAAGTTGTCCTGGAACAGTTTCTTATGTGGCTTCATCATGAATCCAACCACAATGGGTTCGAGTCCCTGTGTTCCAGGCTTTTCATTTAATTGAAAAACAATGAGTTGAAACTGAAAACAGATGTCAACAACAAAAGATATACCATACATTTACACATTAAGACTATGTTATATATAGTAATCTTCAGATACTAGAAGTGAATAAATATACAAGGGGCTCATATTAGAAGCAATGCTTATCATTTAAAAACTTTACTTTCTAAATTAACAGAGTAAAATTGACTTTGTTTTTTGGTGTATACAGTACTATGACTTTTAACTTGTATAGTTTTGTGTAACCACCACTATAAATCAGGATACAGGATAGTTTCATTACTCCTCTTCAAAAGTCTCTTCGTATCTTCCCCCCACACCAAGCCCTGGCAACCACCGATCTGTTCTTTGTCACAATTGTTTTATCTTTTTGATAAAATAGTATGTAATCTTTCCAGACTGGATTCTTTCACTCAGCTAAATGCCGTTAAGATTGATCCAAATAGTTGTGTGTATCAGTAATTTGTTCCTATTTATTGTCGAGTACTATACTATGTACTCAACAATAGGGATGTACCACCATTTGTTTAAGTATTCACCTATTGAAGGACAGAAGATTGGTTCTAGTCTTTGTGATTATGAATAGAGCTGCTATAAATGTTGTATACTGGTTTTTATGTTGACCTACGTTTTGTCTTCTCAAGGGCAGATTTTGGCAAACTTTTTCTGTAAAGGGCCAGATTACAAATACTTTGCAGGCCAACAGTCTATTGCAACAACTCTGTTATTGTAGCAGAAAGCAGCCCCAAATAATAAATAAACAAAGAAGCCTGACAGGAGTAGGGCCTCCTGCTAGATTTGGCCCAAGGGCTGTAGTTTGCAGAACTCCGCTCACCAATAAATGCTTAGGAACAAGATTGCTGGGCCATGTGGCAGGAGTGTGTTTAACTTTCTAAGAAACTGTCAAACTGTTTTCCAGAGTGGTCATTTTATTCGGTATTCCTATCAACAATGTGTAAAAATTGCAGTTGCAGCTCATCCTCCTAAGTGCTTGGTATAAGCAATTCTATAAAGAGTTATTTGTTTATTTTGTTTGTTTTGTAGGCGCCTGGAGATTTTCTATATAGATAATGATGTCATCTGCAAAAAAGAGCCAGCTTGCTTTCTTCCTGTCTAATGTTTTTCTTTTATTTATTTTTCTTGCTTTATTACTCTGGTTAAGAAATATTTCAGTATGACAGAGAATAGGAGTGATGAGAGTAAACATTCTCTTCTTTTGCAGTTGCTGAGACTTTTTGACATGAATTTTCACACTTGGCAATTGATATGATCATGTGTTTTTTCTTCTTTATGCTGTTAGTATGTTGGGTTACAGTAATTTATTTTTGTACATGAAACCAGTCATGCATTTCTGGGATTAACTTGTCTATGCCATATTATTCTTTTTTGTATATAACTGGAATTTTTTTTTAGCCAGTGTTTTGTTGTGGATTTCCTCACATATGTTTATGAGGGATATTGGTCTGTAGTTTTCTGTTTTTATATTTTATTTGGTTTTAATATCAGGATAATATTGGCCTTATAAAATAAGTTGAGAAGTATTTTCTATTCTATTTTCTAGAAGATTTTGTATAGAATTGGAGTTATTCTTTAAATGTTTGGTGGTATTTGCTAGTGAAACTATCTGCACTTAGAGACTTATTGTTAAAAAGGATTTTAATTACTGATTCAATTTCTTTAGTATTTATAGGACTATTTTATCTTTTTCATTTTGAGTGAGTTTTGACAGTTGTTTATTAGGAATTGATCAGTTTCATTTGCATCGAAAGAATCAGGTGCATACAGCTTTTTTTGTTATTGTTGTGGTCTCTTATTCTTTTAATGTCTGTGGGGTCTAAAGTGATGTCTCCTTTTTTATTCTTTATATTGGTAATTTGTGTTCTCTTCTCTTCTCTTCTCTTCTCTTCTCTTCTCTTCTCTTCTCTTCTCTTCTCTTTTCTCTCTCGTCAACCTTGCTAGAGATTTATAAATTTTATTGATTTTCTTTTTCAGAGAACTGGCTTTTGGTTTCATTGATTTTTCTCTATTATTATGTTTTAATTTCATTGATTTTTGATGTTATCTTTTTCTTCTGTTTGCCTTGCTTATTTTGTTCTTTCTAGTTTTATAAGGAAACTAAGATTATTGATTTGATATCTTCTAATGTCATATTTAATGATCTAAAAGTTCTTTGTAGTACTGCTTTGTTTGCATCCCATGAATTTTTATATGCTGTATTTTAATTTTTTCAATTAAAAATATGTGTTTAAAGATTTTCATGTTATGTCTTTTCAATATTTATTTCTAATTTAATTTTATTGTTGTCAGAGAATATATTTTGTAAGGTTTCAGTTATTTTATATTGTTAAGATTTGTTTTATGATTCATGATATGGTCTATCTTGGTGAATGTTCCCTGTGCCCTTGAAACAAGTGTATATTCTACTGTTGTGAGGTGGAGTATTCTATTAATGTCAATTAGTTTTAGTTGGACCTAGCATTATTTAGTTCTGCATTCCTGCTGATTTTCCTTTTACTAGTTCCATTTATTACTAAGTGTCTAGTATCGAAGTCTCCAACTGTACTTGTAGATTTGTCTATTTCATTCAGTTTTTTCACATGTTTTGAATCTATTGTTAGGTAAAAATGCATTTAGGATGCTATATTTTCTTGATGAAGTGACCCATTCACCATTCTATAATGTCCCTCTTTATCCTTTAGTGGTTGTCTTTGCTCCGAAATCTGTTTGATCCAATAATAATATATCTACTTCAGGTTTGTTTTGATTCATGTTTCTGTGGTATATCTCTTTGATCTTTTACTTTTAACCCATTCACATAATTATATTTGAAGTGAGTTTTCTGAAGATAGCACATAATTGGGTTATTTTAAAAATTCAGTTTTGCCGCTCTCTTTTTTTAGTGTGTTTAGACCATTCACATTTAATGTAATTATAGATACACCTTAAGCATATCATTTTATTGTTTGTTTTCTGTTTGTTCCCTCTGCTTTTTGTCCCTGTTTCTTGTTTCCTGCCCTTTTTGAGTTACTTGAACATTTCTGGTGGTCCATTTCAGTTTAACCATTGTTTTTGACTATGTGTCTATATATATGTTTTAGCGTTTCTTCTGTCAGATACATATATTGTGTATGTTTCCTTCTTTAGTCTACTTGCCTTATTTTCTTAAACATGTTTTTTTTCTGAGCACAAGTTTTTAAGTTTAATTTCTCAGTTTTTTTAAAAGTGGTATTGCTTTCTGTGTTCTATTTAAGAAATCTTTACCTACACTCAGTTTGCAAAGGTATTTTCTCATGTTTTCACTTAGAAGTTTTGTAGTGGCTTTTATGTCTCTTTCAAATCAACTTTGTGTGTGTGTGTGTGTGTGTTTGTGTGTGTGTGTGTGTGTGTGTGTGTGTGTGTGTGGTTTGAGGTAGGAGTCAGAGTCCATTTTTTCTTTCAGTTTAATATTTAGTTATTCCAGCAACATTTGTTAAAATGATTTTCCATTTTCCATTGAACTACCATGGCATCTCTATTGAAAATCAGTTGACTGTATGTGTATGGGCCTATTTCTGAACTTTATATCTGTGCCATTGTTTATCTTACTACCTTTGTATCAATTTTGATCACTACTGAACATTTCTACTTGTGGGCATTTTTCTTTTGTTTTTCTAGTTATGTTTTCCTTCTGACTGGATACTTCACAAATTTTCTGAAGAATACTATGAACCTTTCTCTTTTCTATTTGTGGTATGTTTGCACATTTGCTTGCAGTTTATCACATTGCTTATCTTCACATGAATAGCTGTACCTAGACTATTTTTTGTTTTAATAAAGTAAAGCTGATTTCTCCATGACACTTTTTCCATCTTAAATGAGTTTTGTTTGCCTTCCTCTCTGTACTGCAATTTGAAGACATTGAGTATTGTTTTCATTTAAGTTTTCTGCAGCCTGAAGGTGCTTAGTAGGTGAAAGGTAGGTTGAGATGGAACTTGGATGAACTTGGGTGCAGGTGGTTTTGAATGACTTGAACTGTGCTTTCTCTTCTGAGATTTGGTTAAATGACTTAAACCATGGTTTACCGCTCATAGTTAGGGATGCATCTTTTCCCATGGGTGGGGCACATTCAGTATTGAACCATTTCCCCAGCTCACTTGGAGCTTCCCAAATAACAAGCTCTGGTAGTTTTCCTGGCCTCTACAGAGGGCTGGAGATGAAGTGAAGGTTAACACCGATACCTGCTAATGCCATTTTGCTTGACTTTTCTAGGCTATTACCTATTTCTGCATCTTGCTTCTCTCTAATTGATGTGTGTTGGTGACATTTTCCCGTATGTTAGCATACTGAAAAGAAAATCTCCTTTTGAAATTTTACACATTTCTTCCCTCCTTCCCTCCCTCCCTCCCTTCCTTCCTTCCTTCCTTCCTTCCTTCCTTCCTTCCTTCCTTCCTTCCTTTTTCTTTCCTTTTGGGGACTTTAATTTGCATCATTTTGTTAGGTATTATGGCTCATCCTTCCTTTTTCTACCTTTGGGACTATTTATAATTTTACCTTTTGATTTTGCATCTCTTGTCTTATTGAATTGAGTTTTAGTAGTGGTTGCAGAAGTGGTACTTTAAAAATTGGAGTTGTATTATGAGTAGATAGAAGTAGCAGTGAAGAAAGCCAGTCTTGGATAAACTACAACTTGGGAAAACTAGTCTTTTAAAGGAAAACTGACTTTCTAGCACTCTGTTTTGTGAGCAAAGTAAGAAGGTGATTTAATATCCAAAAGAAGTAACTTGCTGAATTTAATGCTGTTACTGACCTGATAGTATAGGAGTGAGCCAAAGAGATGTTAATGTCTTTCCTCCTTTGGAGACAAATTCAGAAAAAAATAATTTTCATTTTATTTCCAACAGTAGTTTGGAAAATGTCTAATACCCTGAGCCTTGGGAAAAGTTGAATGCCATCTTTTGCATTGCTGCTTGTTTTTATGGCATTTTCTAGATCTTTATTTCTAATTTAGCAGACAGTTTGCTATAACTAGACGGAAGAGCCCTCCATGGACAAGATTATACACAAATACAGCACATTTAGATGGCAGCTTGTGTTGGTGAAATTTTGCTGTGAGCTTCTTAGAAGCTTCTCTTATTGCAGAAACTATTGGAGATCAGTAGCTCATAGAATCTGCAATGAAGGCAAAAGGCTACCAGAAAATGGGAAATTGGAGTTGGAACCAGAAACCACAAATAAAAGAACCCATTACAGTGTCTAAACAGTGCAGCGACAGTGGTTGACTTTTCAAATTATCAGAAGCTCTGATCAGTCATGATAATAAAGCACCTGGGGCCAACAGATTTTGTTATGTCATTTATCTCTTGTCTTTTCTTCAGTTCTCTGCTCTTTTCATTTAATCCTTCTCCTTGGCTTATGAAGTCTGAACTGTCTTCCTATCTCAGGAAAGATCCACTTCCATTATACTGTTCTTTGTTCTTCGTAAGCTGCTGTGTCCATTTTGCTTAGTGCCAGCTTGGGTGCCAGCTCCAGCCTCACTTCATTTCCTTCCTTTGGTGTTTTTTCCAGTTGTGTTGAAAGACTGTAGGCCCAGGCTTCCAGATTGTCCCTTTCCCTCTTTCTCCAGGTTACTTTCTACCTTGATTCGCCTCTCTCTTGGCTTCCATGACACATCATTGTGCTTTTCTCCGCTTCCCACTCTGTCTGATTGCCTCATCCTGGCTTCCTAAATGTTAGTGATCCAAGAGAGGTGACACCTGTGCTCTGCGTCCTTCTGCCCCTGGGTGGTCCTGTCTGATCATACCCATCTCTGTAGACGGTGCCTAAATCCCTGTTTTCATTCCTGAGCTCAGTGAGACATGTCCAGCCACAGTTAACAGAATTTACCTGGTTGTCCAATAGACATCTCAATATCACCACGTGCAACATGGAACTCTCCTGCCTTCAAGATAGTGCACCTTGTGTTGAGGGTTTTGTTTAGCTCCTTTGTCCACCTAGTATTTCAGGCTTGAGAACGTGATGTGAACCTTTGGTGTTTCTTTTCCTTTCCTCACTGGTCTACCTGCTCTCTCCATTGTTCTGTCTCTGTATCACCTATTAACTCAGTTAAGTTTTTCCTTTGCATTTTCACCTGCCTTGGTACTGAGATCTGTTTTCTCTTCCTCACCTGCGCATTGCTAGAGTTACTAAGTAGTCTTTTTCTATCATCTCCTTTTTTAATCCTTTATGCCGGCAGTCCCCAATCTTTTTGGCACCAGGGGCTGGTGTTTTTATGAAAATCTAATGCCTGATGATCTGAGGTGGTGATTCTAGCGCTGGGGAGTGGCTGCAAATACAGATGAAGCTTCACTCTCTCTCCTGCCTGTCACTTCCTGCTGTGCAGCCCAGTTCCTGATGGGGCATGGACTGGTACCAGTCCATAGCCCGGGGGTTGGGGACCTGTGCTTTATACTCTTCTGTCCAGATTGCCCACCTTGACTCACAGAAGTCTCCAGTTCTCTCCCACTCACTCAGGAACCCAGTGCTGCATACTCTTTGACCCAGCATTTCCACTTCTACTAGGCTTCTTATTGCAAATTTACAGACATGCACACAAAGACTGACACACAACAGTGTTTATGTCATGTTTGTCACACGAAGTGAATAATAACCTCTGTGTCCATCACTAGAGCACTGCTTCAATAAAATAGGATAGATCTATATAATGAGTAGAATGCCTTGTGGCTATTAATAATAATAAAGTAGATATTTATTTACTGATGAAACAAACTCAAAGGTACATTGGAAAGTTGAAAAAAGACAAATGAGCAAAATAGTATATATATTAATATATTTCTGTTTGTATTAAAAAAACCAAGATGAGTTTATATATACTCTTGCATATTTATAAAGTATTTATGGAATGTTACTTAACACTTTTGTACAAATTTACTTTTTAACCATGTGTATATATCATGTTTCCTAAAAAAAACTTAGTTAACAAATAAATTAACAAAACCTTGCAAGACCTTCTTATGGACTATAGAAGCAAGTTTGGATTTTGGAACCAGCTTTCTATTAAAGCACATTTGGATTTGGTGTCCGTGAGTGTTTCCATCCTCATTTTTTTTTCCTTTTCTTTGCACTGTCTTTATTAGCTAGCCTGAGCTCAGTGGAGAGAGGCCCAGGCCTCTGACTCCTCGTCTGGTCTGGTGTGGTGTGGGCACAGCCCCGACAGAATGGGCACTGGACTTAGTGCCGGACCAATTTCTGGAGGATACTGCTTTACCTATTTTCACTTTAGTCACTGGATTACAGATATGTAGGAAGTCCCATTGTGGAAAGCAGGGAGGTAAATTGCCAGGGTGGCCCAAGTGGCCAGGGTGATGGCAGCAGAGTTGCATAAGTCAGGAGAGGGAGGGCCTGGTAGTAGCCTTATATCTTCTGATATGGAGGATTGGGGGATTTTAAGAACCAGCACAACCATTCTGCTCTCTCCCTTTTGAATATCTATCCAATGTCCTTCCTATAGCTTCTGCTTGCTGACCTGAGTGTTTGCCTATTCCCATGTCTTTTCCACCTGGAACACCCTTTCCTAATCTTTGCTTTTCTAGATCCTGCCCACTCTTCAAGGCAGGCTGAAATCTTTCTCTCTCCTCATTCCAGACTTCAGGTCATCACCCTCTGCTCTCTGAAGCTTGGAGCTTCCACATTTATCTCTTCCTACATAAGCTTATTGTGTTGTTCCTCATCTTATCGCCCTTGCTAAATACTTAAATGACATGCTGATAAGACCAGAGCCATTTGTCTTTTTTATCCTGTGCTACAAGAGGGGATTTTCCAGGACTCAGGCCATGTTGAATGTTTGCTCCTGTTCCCTTGAGTGTGGTAGTCCCTCTTATCCACTGAGCACTGAGTATAAATCTCTGTCACCAGGAAATGTGATTGTAGTATTTCCATTTTTCAGATCAGCCCAGGAAGCTTAGCAAAGAATCAGAGACTGAAATTATCTCAATTTGCATTGTAGATGGATGTTCATAAATGTTTTTATTTATGCATTTTTCTAACTTGTTTACTATTTTTCATGAGAGTTTTTTGTTTTTTCAGCCAATGTTTTTCCTCCTCCTTCTGCTTCTTTAAGAGTCACGAAACACCAAACATGTGAAGCCAGTTGTCACGCTTGAGATTATGCTGACTGAGATTCTTTAAAATTTGGTCTTGCCTCAATATTTGTTTCTCATATTTCTGTTACTTGTTTCTCTATATGTAGCAACTAAACTTAGAGGTTTAAGGACATTTGTCTTGTTTGGCTTTAGTCCCCCTTTCTTGGCGAGGGTCAGCACACTGGCCTGCAGGCCACCCCTGCCTGTTTCTGTAAATAAAGCTTTATTGGGACATGGTGCTACCCATTCATGTACGAATTGTCTCAGGCTGCTCTCACGATGCAAGGGTAGAGTAGCTGTGACAAGGACCATGTGGCTCTCAAATTCTAAAATATTTGCTATCTGGCACTTTACGGAAAAATTTGCTAATTTCTGCAGGATTGTATTACATTGTTACCCCAGTTCCCCTCACTCCATGAGCATGTTTCCTTGGTTGGTTCATCTATTGTGTTCATGTCATGATGTCATGCAAATGACACTAGCTGGAGGAGTGCAGACCTGTCCCTAGTGCTTCCCTCACCTGGCTCTCAATGCAGAGGAGAACCGCGTCACTGTCCTTAGCAGTGTTAGTGATGGGGAGGAGGAGGAATTGATGAACAGCTGTTACTGTTGATGAAGGACTGAGCGAAGTGTTTTATGTGCTTAACCTCTCATAACTTATATCCAGAGAATATTGTTATCCTCTTTTTAATGCACAAATGGAGGCACAGAGCAGATTAGTAACCTGTCCCAGGTCTCATAACTGGCAAGTGCCAAAGCCTGGAAATGAATGAAGGTGGGTCTGACTCCAGAGAGCAGTCTCTTACCTTCTGTGCTCTGCCACTGCCTCGTGGAAACCAGACCGAACCTTGAGGTCCCACAGGCTTGTGTTCGTGCCTCCTCCAACTCGATCTTTCTGGTGCATTTGAATTTGTACTACCCACATTTGGCTTTCTTACTTCTTCCACAAAAAGAATTAAAAATTCCTTCATGGCCTCTGTTTTGTCCTCCCTCTTACTTTTGCATCTTAAATGTTGGCATTCTTTAATAATACCCTTCTTTCTTATTCTGCTCTACCTTAGGAATCCTATCTGTAGTTAGAGCTTAGAGAGAGCCAAGTCTATGCAGAAGATTCCAAATCTGAAACTTGCTTTTCTTTGTGAACTAAATCATGGTCCTAGTCTTTCCCCAAAGTTCCACCCCTGCTTTCTGATGTCTTATTAAACTTCTCTCAGGTGTCTCCCTGAGATCTCAAACTCATTTTCTTCTCCGGGATCAGTTCTTTCCCTCAAAGTTTCTGTTTATGGCACCATTATTCTTTCCATCACTAAGATGCAGAAGGTAATGGTGATGTCTCTCTCTATTTTCTTCCCCCACCTCTCTCAACTGGTTTCCGCATCAACTTGTGTGTTTGTCCCAGTGTGTCCCATTTCTGCCACTTCATCCTCAGGCCAGCCTTCACTATACCTTTTGCCTATACTAGTATAATGGCCTCTTTCTATTTTTAGTATTCCAGACCAAGGAGTGACAGATGACCTCATGGTACTCTCTCTTCTTGGCCAGACTCTGCCCCAGATGTCTTCTGAACATGGCAGTGATAGCACACCAGTCCATCCCTTCTCTAATCTATTTATGCAGTTATGAAATAATTTCCTGGAAGTGCTGCATCATGCAAATCATTTATCTGCTTAGAAGCTCAATAGTTTTTCATTGACTAATAAATTAAAAACAAATATCCAGAGAAGCATATAAAAGCTGCCTTTATCTGACCTTCAGTTTTTCTTGCTAGCCTCCTATATTTTCTCCAACTTTTAAGCAATTGGGCAATTCAGTGGTCCCTTATTTCCCACCTCTGCTATTTCTCTTTCACAATTGCTATTTCTTCCGTGGTTTCTCAGATTTTCAAGCTACTGTGAATTTTCTTCCTTTTAAGGTTCCACATTGTTACAACCTTTCTCATGGAACTTGGCTCCTTACATGTGCCATGGTGACTAGAGACCTTATCCTACTGTTAGTTCACTGCACTTCTAGTGCACTGGAGCAGGAATTCTTCTCTGTGTGATGAATGTTGAAGATACCTAGAAAATGCTCAATACATTGAATGGAAGTATAGGAGAAAAATCATGGTTGGTCGTAAAATTTAACAGGCTTCTCATTCTGATCTTTGTAATGTACTGTTGATTAATGATGGTGAGTTCCATAAAACATGCCTTTGGTAATTTATTTTAGGTTTGGATGATGTTTTCAGCCAAAGTTCCAGTGTGCTGGAATATAAAGAACTGAGTAGCTCCCATGGCACGTTTCCTGCTTTGGTCATTAATTCAGTTCTGTGGTATTGAACTTGCCTCCTGGCCTTTCGAGGCTTTTGTGTTCTCATCTGTAAAGCACCTTTTTAGGTAGAGTGGCAGTACTCAGGGGTTACTTTTGTTCCCAGGGGACATTTGGCAATGTCTGGAGACATTTTTTGTAGTCACTACTCAGGGATGATGCTGAACTCCCTCACTGCACAGGACAGCCCCCACAACAAAGAATTACCTGGTCCAAAATGTCAGTAGTGTTGAGGTTGGGAAACCCTAAGGGAGAGCATACTATGACTTGAGACCTTATTTAATTAATTGAATGAGTATTATAAAACTGATATTTTAATTATAATTTAATTATAATAGGAGGCATTGTTTTTCCAAGAGGTGTTTTGAGATGCAAGATTGTTTTGATTTCCTTATTGTTTAAGCATATGGGGATAATTAACATTATTATGGAGGCTGATAATGTGTGCAATTTAAAATCACATCCACCTTCATCACACTGGATCAGTAACGCTCCAGGTTTCTATCTTAGTAGAATATTTGAAAGAGTCTGTAGAGAAGTTCAAAAGAAATGGAAACTATGTATGTGTATGTGGGCTGAATGTGAGCTTTAAATAACTTGAGGAATTAAAATGAAAAATTTTTTCCCCCTCTTAATCCCCTAAGTACAACATTTATGGATATTGCCTGAGGAAGTTCCTCATGAGAGTGGAGCCTGGGCAGGAAGAAGTGGGGAGTATTTGCCATTACTTGGGACCAGCTATGGCTTACAGTTTGGAGAGTTTGTCTTGTTTAAAAATACCGGAGCCAACCAAAGAAATAAAGCTGATGTGGAGTATCATGACTGGTCCAGTACACAAAGGCGAGTCCTGCAATGGTGTACGTACAGCGCTTGTTCCTTTAGAAGGCTAACCACCCAGCTGTGCCCTTTTGCTAGTTGCAGACCCCAAGGGTGTGCTACCTTTTTTCATGGATATGTTTGGAGTAAGTTGGGAAAACAAGATCATTTACTCTTGCTTCTTCCCTGCCTCCATCCTTCTTTCCACAGGTGAGCTTTGAAATGCTACCAGGAATAAGAAAAGCAAACGTAATTTAATTTATGGAGAATCACAGTTTTGGAATGAACTCAGAACCACTCTCTCAAAACTTAGTTTGAAGTTGGCACAATTGCAGTGCTTGGAAAAAATGTAAAGGTAACTGAAATATATAACAGGTGTGAAATTATATACTTATTAATGCATTAGATGACTTGGCATTCTGACCTATAATGCATTGTTATTAACTGATGATAATGAGAGCGAAGTCAGACTCCATGATTTTGACAGAATTCCTACAGCGTAGGATGATATGTAGCTGCAGATGACAGAAAACCTGACTGGGGCAACTTAGCTGAATGGGAGGTTTAATTTTCTTATGTAAACCTAGAAAAAGGCAGTCCCTGCCAGGGACTCAGGCCATCTAGCTTTTGTTTCTCTATCCTTAGTAGTATGAGAATTTCATTGTCATGCTCATAGGATATTTGTTTCACTGCCTGGCACAGCATCTGGCATGCCTGGAAGAAAGAAGAGGAGAAAATATCACAGTTCTCTCAGTTCATATCTTATTGGCTGGTTCTGGTTCACATGGTCACCTCTATTAGCAAGGGAGGCTGAGAATCAGGTGGTCTTACTCAGCTTAATGCTGTCCTAACAGAACTGGAGATCTCAGGGCAAGAATCAAGACAGAATGGATCTTGTGGAGGCACTGGGGAACGTCTGCTACTTGGTGCTTTTGCCCATCACCTAACAGACCTGTGCAAGGATTATGAACTCATTCCTTTGTTGGCCTAGTAGAAATAGATCAGTAAAGATAAATTTTTCCTATATTTTTTTGCTGCTTTTCCCTTTCACTGGCTAGGTTGAAAGTAATTGTCCTGTATCATGATTCCTTTTCATTGCCAGAGAGAGGTTAAAACTGTATTTTGCTGTGTGCTGCAGTACCATTGTGCAGATGGTTCCCGAGTTACAAAGGTTTGACTTAACATTTTTTTGACTTTACGATGGTGGAAAAGCATTCAGTAGAAACTGTACTTTAAATTTTGAATTTTGACCTTTTTCCTGGCTAGAGTTATGTGGCAGGATACTGTCTCATGATGCTGGACAGCGACAATAAGCCATGTGATCACGAAGGTAAACAACTGATACTCTACAGTGTATCCATTATGTTAGATGATTTTACCCAACTGTGAGCTAATGTAGTGTTCTGAGCATGTTTATGGTAGGCTAGGTTAAGCTATGATGTTTGGTAGGTTGGGTGTATTAAATGTATTTTAAACTTAATGATATTTTCAACTTAATGGTATTTTCAACTTACGATGGATTTATTGGGACGTAACCCCATTGTAAGTCAAAGAGATCTGTATATTTGAGTTCCCTGCCAGAACTAAAATCTTCACTTCCCGCTTTGGGGCATCAGTCTACCCAAAAGGCTTTTGAATGTTGCTCCAGGGAGAGGGACTACAGAATAGGGGCACTTTGTGATTTAGAGAGAGGAGCCTGAGCCTCTTTCTGTTTTCATGTTGGTTAACTTAAGTGCATCAGGTGAGATGTTTTCTGAGGGCAAGATGATCTGGTTCTCCAGGTTACCTGTATTTCTGGAATCTTCTACTCATGGGTAGGGGACGGTTCTGTGGATACTGGTAACTAGCAGTGGTTACACAGGTGTTGGCTTAAGTGCTGTGTGCTTTGTCTTGTCTGTAAGGTGTGTGCATATATATATATATATATATATATCTGCCCACACTTTTATACACTCTTGTTTTTTTTTTTAATTTTTATTTTTCAATTAGAGTTGACATTTAGTATTATATTAGTTCAGGTGTATAGCATAGTGGTTAGATGTTTATATAATTTATGAAGCGATCCCCCTGATTAGTTTAGTACCCACCTGGCACTATACATAGTTATTAGTCTGTTATTCTTTATTTTTCGATCTGAGTACCAAAGGTTTATAAGCTGTGCAACAAGAAGTTAACAAGCTGTGTTTATTATTGACCCTTCTCAACTGCCTGTGAAAGTCGGAACCTCAGTACCCACCTTGATTTATCTCTAGCCAACCCTAGTCAAAGATCTAGTAAATCTCTTTTGGATCTCTTTTTTTCCCCCTTTTTATTGGAGGTCCTTCTCTATGCATTGAAGAGACTCTGGCCTGCCTTTAATCCATTCCTTTCAGGCTCCTATTTTGTACTTGGTTGCTGATTTTCTTTTTTAAACCAATTTTTCTTTTCCTCAAGTGTTTGACACTTAGCTGAGTGAGACTGTCAAAATGTTTTACTTCTATCATTAGCATAGTCTGTCTTAGCTCAGTATTGTGTGTTTGTGGTGGCTTTTTGTTTAATCTGCTGAGCACAAATTAACAGCCAGAACCCCTCCTCTTCCCCTCACACTTCTCCCGTACAGAACATAGATATAAAAAAATTAGCTTCAAAAAGCATTCTAGACGTTTCATATCGCTGGAGAGGACAGGCTGCCTGCTTCACAGACTAGAGGTAGGGTGTCTTCCGACAGAAGGTTGCCATGGCAACTGTGTGAAAACTAACTAAACCTGCGCACAGAGGGGAGGGAGCCTGGCTGTGAGACACTTGTTCAGTCCTTCAGAAATGTCTTATTTCTTCCTGCGCCCTTGGGATTGGCATTTGATTCTCCAAGAGCACAATGGAAGTATCCGAGTGGTGAGATGGCTTTGCTGGTTGTTATCTAGGTTATTGTTTGTGCCTTTCACATTCCTGTATCAGGTGTTTTCCCTCTGTTCTTGCACCTCTTATTTATTGGCATGTTGCTACACTAGAGTTAAGAACTTAATAAAGAAAATTCAGATAAATAAGATTTCACTGATTTTAAAATGAGAGAATAAAAAGAATATTATTTGGAGGATTTTTTTTCCTTTTTTGGAAAAGGGCTACTACTTTGAAACAGGTTGTTTGTATGGCAGGGGCATTTGGAGGGATGATACTTCCCATTTCTTAGGTACCTACTATGTCCTAGAAACTTACCATGTTTTATCTCACTTGATAGCGATTCCCATTACAGATGAGAAAAATGAAGATCAGGGAGGTTAGGTAACTTGCCTAAGATCCCACAGCTATTAAGTGACAGAAGATAAACCCAGAGTGTTATTCAGGTACCTTGAACACTCTTGACACGTAGTAGACACATAGTATGTATGTTGCATGAACAAATTCACTTGCTACTGATGAGGACTTCAGGGGACCTTGAATACTGAAGTATAACTCAACATATCCTCTCATTAGAAAACTAGATTACAGGTGTTTAGATAAAGCTGTTTTCATTAGTTTATATATCCATCCGGAATGCCTGGTTAACACTGATCAGTTTGTTTATCAAACCCTTTCTTCACAAACAGCAAACGTCCACTTTGAGTCATCTCCCTTGGAATCAAAAATTCTGAACTGGTGTTCTCTTTATTAATGATGCTGTACTCTGGTGTGAAATCCATGAAAATAACTCATACTATTTTTATTATAAATGAAATTTAATTGGAGAACTTGATAAAGTGATATTGAAGTTTATTTAGAAAAGTAAATATGCAAAAATACCCCAGAGTTTGGACAGAGATTGATGAAGAAGGACCAGCATAATCAGAATTACAATGAAATTTAAATTGAAAACATTAAAATAAAACAGCATGGTACAAGGCCTGATCTGTGAAAGAAAACAGGCCAAAAGCAGGCCCCCTCCCACTGTCTTTATGAGAACTGAGCATATGATGAGGCAGATCTTATAACTTACAGAAAATTGTTATAACATCAATATGTGCTTGTACATCAAAAATATAATACATATGAAAGTTCAAAGTAAAAGTCACATTTTTTTCTACCTGTAATCTCACTCCCAAGAAGAAACTATTATTAATTAATATATATGTTTTCAGGGTTATTACAGATATACCTATGTATATGCACATATTTTGGGAGAGTAAGAATGCTGGTGCTGATGTAAGACAGCCTGGTTTCAAATCCTGCATGCATCGTTTAACCTCTGTGTGCCTCAGTTTTTCTCATCATTAAAGTAATGGAAACAATAGTAGTTACAGGGTTGTTGTAACTACTAAAAGTTAGCTTATAAAAATGTAGTGTCATACTAATCATATTTTGCAATTAACTGATCATTTATCAATCTGTTGTAGGCATCCACTGTGTGTCTATACTAACACATATATGTTTCATGCCTTTTAATGACTTTATACTGTTTTTTTTTTTGTATCAGTTTATCAAAATTCCTGTTGATAGTGTGATGGGGGTCCTCAAGATCACCCTCAGGCTTAATGCTTTGCTAGAAGGACTCATAAGATTCAGAAAAGCAGTTATACTGGTTGTTTATTAAGCAAAAGGATTCAAATTAGAATCAGCAAAAAGAAAAGGCCCTTGGTGCCAGGGGTGAAGTCAAGAGAAATTAGGCATGAGCTTGATGGTCCTCCCAGTGGAGACACATGGATGTGCCTCTCCCAGCAGTGATGTGTGACAACATCTGCAAATTGTTGTCAAGCAGGGGAGCTCACCAACTCTTGATGGCCAGCATATTTGTTCAAGAGTGTCATTATGTAGGTATAGTACCTGTGTGATTGGCCTCAGCTAATCACTCTCCAGCCCTTCAGAGCAAAAACAGGTGTCAGCCATATGTCATTGTTAACATAAACTATCTGATGAAACCTGTACTGCATGGCTGCAGGCCTCAGACATACACAAACACTCTTATTAGGCAGAATATTCCAAAGGCTCAGAGCTCGTCTTCCTAAGGCTAACCAAGAGCCAGTCCTGAAGACTGGTTTTTCTTGGGAATATGCAGAGTTTGATCAATCTAGGTATGCTGAGTTAACCCTATCCACACAGATCGGCATTTAAGAATATTCTAGTATGTTGCCAGTATCGTGTGTAAACAATATTTCAAGAAGTCACTGTATAAACATCGTGTGAACTTCTGTGACAGTTTTTGTAGTATAAATTCATAAAATTTAAATCGTTAAATGAGTCTGTAGAATTAAACTTTTGACAGTTTTTGTCATATTGTCCCCAAGAAGGTTGCTTTCTTACTCCCCTTAAGAAAATCAGTGTTGACGTTTCCTCATGTCTTCTCCAATGTTATGTTATAAACCGTTGCAATCTTTTCTATTCTGATAGTGATATAACATGAATTTAATTTGCAATTCATTATAATTAGAATACATTTTTTATATGTAAACTGTCCATTTCTTTTTCTTTTTTGAGTTGAAGAAGTAGCATTTCAAATTTGAAGGATAGAAGGGCTTAATAAATAGGGTTGACACAGTTGGTTAAATTTCTTTGGAAAAATAGGTTTCTATTTCTCGCCACATATTCGAAAATACATTTTGGATGAGTTACTTCTCCTATAAAGGACTAGGCTTTGTGGACAATATTGTTTCTGTAGCATATCCTTTTTTCCCCTCTCAAACAGATCATGGGCCAGAAAAAATAAGTAGCAGGCCATAGTTTGCTGATCCTTTATTTAAATAATTTAATGTAAAAATAAGTATCCTGGTTCTTATTTGGGTTTTATCTGATCTTTAGTATGAGAATGTTTGTGTATTAAATGAAACTCAAATATATAGTTACTACTTGCCATAGTTCAGTGTTCTATTATACTCCAGTTTAGGCTTATAACAAATAAAGGAAGTCAGCCTAAGAGAAAATGGTAGCAAAGAGAAAGCCTGATAATTAAAAAATTTTTTCATGAGGATTTAACTATTTAGTCCCAAATACCAAAATTCACAAATACAATCCAAAAAGAAAATGAAGAAGTAGGTATGTGTAAAATACATATCTATAAGAGATGAAATAAAAAAAATTTAACAATCTTAAAGACATACATTTTTCAAAAAAGAAATGTCCTATTTTATTAGAGAAACAGGCAGAAGACATGACCAGACAATTTCAAAAGAAGAAATACAGTTACTAGTAAGTATAAGATATAGAATACAGTGTTACTAGAAATAAAAGAAAATGCAGATATGAACAATAAGCTGTCATTTCTGGCTGAATTGGCAATAATTGAAAAAGAATGATGTTATTTCATGTTGGCAAGAATGATGTGAAATGGGTACTCTAATATGCTGCTGTTGAGCATGTACATAAAAAGTTCTTCCAGAGGGCAGTTTGCAAGCATGTCTCAAGAGCTTTAATCATGTGCTCAGATCCTTAGATCTGAAAATAACTGCAGGAATGCTGAAAGATTTACACAGCATAGTGTTTGTCTTAGTCAGCTTGGGCTATTGTAACAAAATACCATTGACTAGGTGGCTTACCAACAACAGAAATTTATTTCTCACAGTTCTGGAATCTGGAAGTCTGAGATCAGGGTGCTGGCATGGTTGGGTTCTGGTGAGGGGCCTCTTGGTTGCAGACAGCTGGCTTCACATAGCAGAGTACAGAGAGAGACTGAGCAAGCTCTGGTGTTTTTTCCTTCAAGGGCACTAATTTCATTCATGAGGGCTCTACCCTCATGACTTAATTACCTCCCAAACGTTCCTTCTTCTAATATTCTCAGATTGTGGGTTAGGATTTCAACATATGAATATTGGGGGACACACAAACATTCAGTCCTGTTAACAGTATCTATTTCAGCGTTATTGATAATATCAAAAAATTTATAAACAACCTAACAGAGACAGTAGAATACTTGACTTACCCATGAATGGTATACTCAACCTACCTTAAAATCCATGTTTCTGAAGAATGTTTTATTGCTAGGTGTGGTAGGCAAAATAATGGCCCTCTGAAGATGTCTGTGTCCTTATTCCAGAGTCTGTGACTATGTTAATTTACATGGTGAAAAGGATTTGGCAGAATTAGATGTGATTAAGAATATTGAAATGGAAGATTATCCAGGATTTTTTGGATGGGTCTAATGGACTTAATCCCTTCTCAGAGAGAGGCAGGAGGGTCCAGGTCAGAGAAAGTGATTCGCTGACAGGAGCAGAGGTCAGAGCGTTGTGGGGCCGTGAGCTATGGAATACAGGCAGCAATTAGAAGCTAGAAAAATCAAGGAAACAAATTCTAGAGTCTCCAGATGAAATGTAGCCCTGCCAACACCTTGATTTTTGCTCAGAGAGACTGATTCTGGATTTTTTGATTTCTAGAGTTATAAAATAATTGTGTTATTTTAAGCCACTAAATTTGTGGTAATTTGTTACAGCAGTGATAGGAAACCAATAGGCCAGGGAAAAACTCAGATACTATAAATAGCTCAGGGAGACAGGCTGTTATCAGAGAGCGATGATTGGTGGGGTGTGGTGCCCCCTGCAACAGACTCTGACAAACTGTTGACCCTATGTGCCGAAAGTATAAATTTGCTGCATTAGAAAAGCTTAGGCTTAATTTTGTCCTGTGCTATAGTCTCTTTTGTATTACTGTTTAGGAATAACATGTGAAATGACATTTTAGTAGACAATATGGAATTGAGATTAGGGACAATTTCTGGTTTTTGGGATACTCTTATTTAGTCTACTTTTGGCAATGAATGTGTATTGATTTTTTAAAAAATGCATTTCTTAAAAAAAGAGAGTAGCTTCTATGTACACTTAATGCTTTTACATATGTAACTCTATTACCTGATCATAGTTTTCAGCAATGAGCATTTCTTCAGTGTTAGTAGAACATATGTATATATTTAAAGACCTGCCTTTGGGTGCTGGCACCAAATTTGGCAGGTGGTGGATAGAGGTGCCTGAGGGTTCTTATTTCTGAGCATTCCTGGAAATAATACATATACCAGGGATGGTGTACACTTTTTTATTCAGTGATTACCTTACTTTAATTAATGTCTTGATGTTGATTGAGAAACTGTAGTTGTGGAGTGAAATGTTCTATGTGCTCAGTAGCAAGAGTAAGGAGTCATATTACTGTTGGTTGTCTTTTTGGTCTTGAATAATTTTCTCTTTTTGTGTTATAAAAGTGAAACATGGAATAATGGAAAGAACACCAAATTCAGAATCAGGTCAATATCTTGCTACAGGCCTCTTGTAAAACTTGCTTTACCTCTCTGGGCCCTGTATGCCTAGATCCCTTTTAATAAAATAGTGGAGTTTGCATGTTGTGAACTTTCTGGTCCTTTCCATGCTTACCACTCTAGACTTCTTAGTTGAAGCTAGTCCTCGCAGGAGAGTGCTGCTTGCTAAAGTGTAAATGGAAGGCAAAAGATGCATTCAAGTATATTAATGGGTTGAGTGGCTGCCATCAGAATTTGCCCGAGGTCTGCATCGTTATGTAAGGGGGAAAAAAAACCACACTAAATTAGTGTAGATGAGAAGATGAAGTTTCTGTCCCTTCTTTTTTTCTTTTTTATCTGTTCTTTTTCATCAGCACCAGAAATCTTGAGGAGAGAGAGAGAAAGAACAGAAAGGGAGGGAAGAATTGATGCACACTGAAAATCCTCCTTAAGAAATTGATGGTGCTAGTTTGGAGGTTAGAGACCATTTCTTGCTCATTCATGTGTTTTAGATTCCACCTCTCTGCTCTGCCTTCTTCTTTCTGCTTTCTTCTAGTGGTGAGAAGGAGATTTTGTTTAATATTAAGATACCTGAAGGGCCTGCCCTGGCCTTCCTGTGTCTAGCGTTCCATTCAGCAAGCAGATGGTCGTTTTTCAGGGCTTGAGAAAATGACTTGATTTAACACGATAGAAATCAACATACATTGTTATTTAAATGGACTTATTTCTGCTGATTTGCAGTTTTATCATAATTCTTTCTGCTGGGAATTCACTTCTAAGTCAGTGGGATAAGTAAAACCAGTATCATTTGCCCCAGTACGGAATAACAGACCACACCTCTCCCAGTCTTTTGCGCTCTGAAGCCAAATGCTTCAGTTTCACCACAGACTGTTGGTGATGCAAACATGTAGCCTTTGCTGTAATTTAGCAAAAGGATCTTCTTGGCATGTTTTATGACAGCAATTAGCAACCTACCCATAAGGAAGAGAAGCCATTGATTCCCTGCTGTGGAAGCGACAGGCGATGTAGGGATAAAGCAAACATATTTGCTGTGCTATCCAAACTACGGTTTTTTTATTGAGGTATAATTTACATATAAAATTTACCACGTGTAAATTTATAAAGTTATACAACCATGGTCCAGTTGTAAAACATTTCATCATCCCCAAAGTTTCTCTTATGCCTATTTGCATTTAGTCTCTGCTCCTAACCCCAAGTAACCACAGATCTGTTTTCTTTTCTATAGGTTTCTCTCTTCTGCAAATCTAGTATAAATAGAACCATGCAATATGTAGTCTTTGTGTTTGCTTCTTTCATTTAGCATAATATTTTTAAGTTTCACCCATGTTGAAGCAAATATGAGTATTCTTTTTTAAAATTGAAATATAATTGACATTATGTAGGCTGAAGATATACAACATGATGATTTGATACATTTATATATTGCAGTGTGATTACCATCATAGCATTAGCTACACCTTTATCATGTCACATAGTTTCTCTTTTTTGTGATGAGAACAGCTATTATCTAGTCTCTTGGCACCTTTGAAATCTGCAATATAGTATTGCTGCCTATAATCATTATGCTGTAGTTAGATCTCCAGGACTTATTTACTAGTTGCAAGTTTGTATCCTTAAAAAACATATCCTCAAGTCCCTGGTAATATTATGTTACTCTATTTTTAGGAGTTTGGCTTTATTAGATTCCATATATTAGTGATATCATACAGTATTTGTCTTTCTCTGACTTATCTTACTTAACATAATGCCCTCAATGAGGTTCATTCATGTCACAAACGTCAGGATTTTCTTCTTATGACTGAATAATATTCCATGATATGTATGTGCCACATCTTCTTTATCCATTAGTCCATTGATGGACACTTAGGTCGTTTCTATATCTTGGCTATTGTAAATAATGCTACTACAATGAACATGGGAGTGCAGTATCTTTTTGATGTTTTGTTTTCATTTCTTTGGGTATATACCTAGAAGTGGGATTGCTGGATCATATAGTAGTTCTATTTTTAATTTTTTGAGATACCTCCACAATGTTTTCCATGGTGGCTGAACCAATTTCCATTTCTACCAGTAGTGTACTAGGATTCCATTTTCTCCACATCCTTGACAACTATTACCTCTTGTCTTCGTGATGACATTCATTTTAACAGGTATGAGGTGCTGTCTCATTGTGCTCTTATTTGCATTTCCTTGATGAATATTGATGTGGTGCATCTTTTCATGTGCCTTTTAGCCATTTGGATGACTTCTTTGGAAAAATGCCTATATCATTTCTCTGCATATTATTTTAAATCAAATCGTTTTTTTTTTCATTATTGAGTTGTATCAGTTCTTTATATGTTTTGAATATTAACCCCTTATTCGATATTTGGTTTGCAAGTATTTTCTCCCATTCCATAGGTTACCCCCCTTTTTTTTTTTAACCCCTACAGCACCTGGTATTCCTAGGTGGTCTCCCATCCAAGTACTAACCAGGCCCGACCCTGCTTAGCTTCTGAGATCAGATGAGATCAGGCATGTTCAGGGTGGCATGATTGTAGACCATAGGCTGCCTTTTAATTTTGTTGATTGTTTCTTTTGCTGTGCAGATGCTTCTAATTGTGATGTAGTCCCACTTGTTTTTTTTTTATTTGTATTTTTGTTGTTACATCTAAAAAATCATTTCAAGACCAATATTAAGGAGCTTCTTCCCTATGTTTACTTCTTAGAATTTTATGGTATAAGGTCTTATGTTTAAGTCTTTAATCCATTTTAAGTTAATTTTTGTGAGTGGTGTAAGATAGGGGTTGGGTTTCATTTTTCTGCATGTGGCTTTTCAGTCTTTCCAACACCATTTGTTGAAGAGACTATCCTTTCCCTATTGTCTATTTTTGGCTCCCCTGTCAAATATTAGTTGAATATGTATATCAGGATAGTTTTTTGTTTTGTTTTCTTTTTAATTCTTGGATACTTTCCATTGTAAAGATATACCACATATGGTTTAGCTAGTCAGTCAATGAATATTCAGACTGCTTTCAGTTTGGGGCTTTTATGAATAATGAAATATCTATGAATATTTCCATACAAGGCTTTGTGTGGATGTACGTTTTTATTTCTCTTTTGGGTATATACTTAGGAGTGGAATTGCTGGATTATATGGTAATTCCATGTTTAACCTTTTAAGAGACCATCAAACTGGTTTCCAAAGTGGCTGTACCTTTTTACATTCCCAACTATGAGAGTTCCAATTTTTCTAAGTTGTCTATGAATACTGCTTATTGTTTGTCTTTTGATTATAGCCATCCTAATGGATATGTAATCATATTTCATTGTTTTAATTTGTGTTTTCCTAATGACTAATGCTGTTCAGCATCTTTTCGTGTGCTTATTAACCATTTGTATGTTTTCTTTGGTAAAATGTCCATTCAGATCATTTGCCTGTTTTTAATTGAGTTGTTCGACTTATTGAATGGTATGTATATACTAGATAAAAGTTATTTATCAGAAATATAATTTGCAGGTATTTTCTTCCTGGCTGGTCTTTTCCTTTTCTTAATGGTATCTTTTGAAGTACAGAAGATTTTAATTGTGATCATGTCCAGTTTATCAACTTTTCCTTTCATGGATTATGTTTTTAGTGTTGTATCTAAGAAATTTTGGCATTTACTACCAGGTTATGAAGATTTCTCCTACATTTCCTTCTACACATTTTATAGTGTGAGCTCTTACACTTAGGTCTGTTATGCATTTTAGTTATTTTTTTTTATGGTGTTAGATAAGGCTTCAAGTTCACTTTTTCTTTTGTGTATGAATGTTCAGTTTCCCAGAGCTATTTGTTGAAAAGATCAATCTTTCTTCCACTGAATTGTGTTGGCACCTTTATCAAAAATTTTTTTTTCTTTCTGGAATCTCAATTCTATTTCATTAATGATTATATCCATACTTATGCCACTACCACACTGTTTGGATTACTATACTACTAAAGCGTTGAAATCAGATAGTGTAAATCTTCCAACTTATTTTTTTCTTTCAACAAGTGTTTGGACTTTTCTAAGTCCTTTTCATTTCTACATAGATTTTTATGATTAGCTTGTCAATTTCTTTAATAAAAATCCTGCTTGGATTTTGACAGTATTTTGTATTAAATCTGTAGATCAATTTTTGGAGAACTGCCATTTTAATATTGCTGGACACCAACATGGAACATCCCTCCTTTCATTTATTTTTATTTTATTATTTATTATTATTTATGCCTATAGCACCTGGTATTCCTAGGTGGTCTCCCATCCAAGTACTAACCAGGCCTGACCCTGCTTAGCTTCTGAGATCAGACATCAGCTTGTTCAGGGTGGTATGGCCATAGACCATGGGCTGTGGCTCCACTGGGTTGTGAACCCAGGACCTTCTGCATGTAAAGCAGATATGCTAACCGCTACACTATGGAACCACATCTCTTCCTTTCATTTAGATTTTTACCTTCAATAATGTTGGTAGCTTCTAGTGTCTTTCACTTCATTTGTTAACTTTTATTCCTAAGTACTTTATTCTTTTAAGCTTTTGTGAATGGAATTGTTTTCCTAATACCATTTTCTGATTGTTCATTGCTAGTATATAATATATAGAAATACATCAGACACCCACTCTGTGCCCAGAACTATGTAAAGATCTGACACCGTTAATGAAAGTTATATGAGAGAGACTTAAATAACTATTAAAATAACTATTAGTCTTGTTTAATTTGCTGTAGACATTAATAATCAGAAATCCAAGCCTGCTACACTTTGAGCTGCAATTGAATTTATAGAAGAAAATACAGGTTATAATTTAACTTAACAATGCCCTTTAGACAATGTAATTAATACTAATGTTTTAGTAATTTGTTAGCTGGTTGTTGAAGGCAGTTAGGATAAAATACTGAGGCTACAATGAAGTTTAAAAGTCTGTGTGGTTTTGCACAAATTAATTACCTAACACAAACATATTATTTTTAAATTTTAAGGCCACTTGTGACTCTTCAGTGCAATATTTCATTTTTGGCAGAGATACCAAAGATCATTTCTCAAAAAGGCAAGATTATTTTATTTTCAAAGTTAAAATGTAGGCTATATCCTAGCAAGCTGAATTCATCAATATGAGAAAGGATTATACACAACAGCCTGGGATTTATCCCTGGAATGCAAAGTTAGTTTAACATTTGAAAATTAATTAGTGTAATGCCTTGTATTAATAGAATATATGACAAAAATAGACAGTCATCTGAATAAACACAGAAAAAGCATTTCACAAAATCGACTCTTTCTGGATCAAAACACTCAACAAACTAGGAATAGAAGGGAACTTCCTCAATCTGATAAATAATATCTGTGAGAAACCAGTTAATATCATACTTAAGGGTGAAAGACTGAATGCTTTTTTCCTATGATCAAGATATCTACTCTCACCATTTCTATTCATTTCATCACTGTACTGGATGGTTTAGTCAAGGCAATTAGGCAAGAAAAACAAAATGTATCCAGATAGGAAAAGAAGTAGTAAAACTATATTTGCAGGTGACGTAGTCTTGTATAGAAAATACTAAGAATAAACTAAAAAGCTATTAGAACTAATTAATCAGTTCAGCAAGGCTGCAGAATACAAACAAGATAAATATATGGAATGAATTACATTAGCATGCGATAACAATGAAAAGTTTAAAAAATCAAGTTAAGGAAACAATTCTACTTATAATAGCATCAAAAAGAATGAAATACTTGGGAATAAATTTAACAAAAGTGCAAAATTAACCTTAAAACTACAAACTATTGTTAGAAGAAAATAAAGAAGACCCAAATGAATGGAAATACATTTCATGTTAATGGATAAGAACACTTAATAGTTTTAAGATAGCTTTACTCCCTAAATTGATCTACAGAGTTAATGCAATCCCTATTGAAATTCCAGCTTCCTACTTTGCAGAAATTGACAAGCTTATTCTGACATTTATATGGAAATGAAGGGGACCCAGAATTGACAAAACAATCTTGAAAAGAAGAACATTGGTGGACAAACTTTCTGCAAAACTACAGTAATCAAGACAGTAGTTTTGGTATAAGGATAGATACATAGATCAATGGAATGGAAATGAGAGCCCAGAACTAGACCCTTACATTTATAATCAATTGATTTTTGCAAGGATATCAAGACAGTTCAAAGGAGAACAGAACAGTCTTGTCAACAGATTGCTTTGGAACAACTGGATAGCCACCTAAGAAATGCTGGATTGATGCTGAACTTCCTTCTTCATATCATATGCAAAAATTACCTCAAAATGGACCATAGACTTAGATGTAGGAGCTAAAATTAGAAAATTCTTAGGGAAAAAAATAAGAAATCTTTGTGACCTTGGGTTAGGGAAAACCTTCATAAATATGACTACAAAAACACATTTTTTTTATTGGATTGCTTTTTTTCTTATTGATGCAGGGAGGTTTTATAAATATGTTAGATTTAATCCTTTTATTTAAATTTAATATTTGAATTTACTTAATGTTTTAAATTACAGATGCAGTATGTGAATGCTGTGAATTCCCATGAGGGCACCCCTTCCCCAGTCCTTTCCCTTTTCCCACTGTCCCAGAACTTCAGCTGTTACCATTTTGAGAGTGACCTTTCAGGCCCCTTTATGTCCCTTTACACACACCTATGTACCTACAGAAACCTTCTTGCAATACTTTGAGACATACTATTAAAAGCGAGTTCTGAAACTCACTTTTAATAGTATGTCTACTCCATCTTTCTTTGTTACTACTTACAAGTATAGCAATGTGTTTACCTGCTGCAGGTAACAATTTATTTAACCATTCCCCATAGTGAATGCAGACCCTCCCCCCGCCTCATTTTTCCTGGGAGTGCTGTAGTTAGTATTCTTGTGCATGTCTCCTTGGGCACACTAATATTTTTCATGGAAGGTTTAAAGCTGGGGAGAGTTAGAGTCAGATGTGTCTATCCAAAGACACTGACAGCAGAATGAAGGAAAGGAGGTTAGGTTGGAACCACTTAGTAGGTGATTGCAATACTCCAGGCGAAAGAGAAAATGAACCTGAACTGATAGGGCGGGTTTGGGGAGACAGAGGGTACCTGTGGAAGAGATTTGGAATTAGTTTAGACTGTCCACAGGCTAAGGCCAGCATTTGAAAGTTGAAACAAAGATTCTTTCTTAATAATTGAGCCCAGAACACAGATTATTCAATATGAGTAAAACTGTCAACTGTATCAAAGTCTCCTGTATGCTGGTCTCAAGTAAAGAAGGAGAGAATCTTTAGCCCAGGGAGGGTAAAGGGTTACAGTTGTCACCCTGACAGGCAGGACCCAACATATATTGAGGTCATGTGTGTGCATGCATCTGTGCATGTGTATCTGTGGTCCCAGTGACCTGGAATCCTGACGAGTGCTACGTGGCTTACTTTTGTTATGGAAGGGTCAGCATTTCTACTAGTGATTCTCAGAAAGTGCCACAGAAGTCTCCTAGCTTTGCCTTGGGCCTAGGGCCAGAAGGCCTCTTCCTTTATGAGGTTTCTTTACTAGATCACCTGAGGTTTAATGGGGTATATTTTACTCTCCATCTTAAATTACTTTGCAAAAATCTCTCCTGATCTTCAGTTCAAATGTGGCCTTTGGGGCCAAATCCAAACTATTGTAACAAAATAAAATTGCATCATCTTTTAAAATAACATTTAGGGCCTTTGAGAGAGTCTGGTACAAAGGGAAAAAGCCTTATTAAAAGGTAAAATCTGCCGTGGCCTTTTGAAGATGTTCTGGGTGAGCTTGCCTAGCAGAAAGCGATGAGGTTGAAATGACTTGATGTTAGATACGAGACTGGGAAAGAACAGCCAAGAGTGACTCTGAGTTAGTACTTCAGGTTGTCAGGATGATACTGTTATTACTGTTCCAGATGACTGAAGAGGGGGTGGCATGTTTTAGAGGCAAGGTAAATTGGTGTTGGAATACAGTTGTAAATTTATAATATGCATAACCCATGTGTTAGGGTTCTCCAAAGAAACAGAACTGGTAGGATGAATGGACACACACACACACACACACTTTAGTATCAGGAATTGGCTCATGTGGTTATGGAGACTGAGAAGTCCTATGATCTTTCCAGGAAAGCCAGTGGTATACTGCTATCCAGGCCTGAGAACCAGAGTAGTCAATGGTATAAGTCATTCCAAGGATGGGGGATGACCAGTGTTCCTGCTCAGCAGTCAGAGGGAGAAGCCACTTCTCTTTCTCTTCCCTTTTTTTTCATCCCAGCCCCTCAGTGGATTGAATGAGGCCCACCCACATGGAGAGTAATCTGCTTCACTCAGCCTACTGATTCAAATATTAATCTCTTCTAGGGACACCCTCAGACATACCCAAAAGTAACGTTAGTCACATCCCATAAGATGTGTCCAGTAGGGATTGTAGCTCAAGAGATAGGTGAGAACTATAGATATAGGTGAGGAACTTATGAGTGTGCAAGTAGGAGTTGAAGCTTTGAGAGTGAATGGGGTCCCTAGAGAGAAGGTGTATCAGCTGAGGTGGAACACCCCATGTCAGGGATAGGCAGAAAAGGAAATGGAATAGCCAGTGAGACAGTAGAAATCCAGGGAAGAACCAAGTTCTAAAGCCTAAAAAAGTTTCAAGGAGTGAAAAATGAAATAATTTAGACATATCCAGTAAGACTGAAGAGGAATTTTCCACCCAGAAGGCTAACCTTATAACCAGCTCTTTGTTCTGCATTTGTAGATATGCTTGCCGCATAGACCAAAGGGCAGGGTGACCTCAAAATTAACTAGAGACTCATCCTCCCTTTCACTTGTTCTGTCTAGATAACAGATGTGTTGTCTGAAAATTTCATGCTCTATGACTGCCTGTAACCCATAGCAACTCCCATGGTCTGTAACCACCTGAGGACAAATTAACTAATTGGCCCATGCCAATTACAACTGCAAGAATAAGCCCTATAAAAGCAAAGTTGCATGTAAGCTCAAGGCCCAAATCTTTAGAGCGCTCTTTTGGGACCACCAATGTAATAAACCTGAGTTCTCCAACTCTCTGAGAGATGCTTGGTTTCTCACCGGTCTGATTATTCTGCAACAAGATAAGGCTTAATTAGTTCTTGTCCTTGGAAATCGTGAGGTCATTATTCACCTTCACAAGACAGATTCAAAAGAGGAATGATCCCTCAGTGATATTGGTTCTACTCTAAGTATCTGCTCTGTAAAGATGTCTGTTGCATTAGTCTGAGCGATTCCACTAGCTGATTTAACAACCTGAAATCTCAGGGGCTTAACACAATGAACTCAATAGTTTCTCCCTCATACCACATCCTGTGTGGATTGAGCCGCCCTTCTTGGCAGCAATCCTTCAAGCAGTGACTTGGAATCTGAGAGCCTTGTCTCGTATGATGCTGCCATCTTAAAAATGAGGTCACTGCAGCTGCTGTGGATGGTAAAGAGAGAGCATGAACAAGCCTGCAGGGGGTTTATGTCCCATAACCAAAGGCACACCTATATTGTTCACCTCTCTCTCTAGCTACAGAGTTCATGTGTCTAATTTTTTTTGTGGACATTTCAGACTCAACTTGTTTGAATTAATCTTAACTACTCCCTTCTTCCATCAAAAGTAAAGATTGCTTTCAGTTGCTGGTAACAGATTTTAATTTTCTTCTTTAAGGACAAGTTTGGGAGTAGTTAAAGAGATACATTCCCATCTTCAAGCCTTTGCTCAAACTGTTCTCTCTTTCTGGAAAGCTTTTCCCCAGGTATCTATTTCACTGCTATTATGTCTTGACTGAAACTTTTATCTTCTTAGTGAGAATTACTTTCCCTGCTTTATTTAATACTGTAACACCCTCCATCCAGAATTCCTACCTCTTTCCTTACATCTCTTACTACCTTTGTATGCACTATATACTTATTTATTATACTTAACTGTTTATTAGATCCCAGGGCAGGGATCTTTGTTTTGGTATCAGGTGTCTCGAACAGTGTCTTGAATATATAGTAGGCACTCTAAATATGTGCTAAGTGAATTGAACTTGGATCACTTAGACCAGAAAATGTTGAAAGCAGTTTAGGAGGAAGAAATACAGAAAAGATATGCTTGGTGGTCAAGTCCAGCAGTGTTTTCTTGTCATTTGCCTTGGCATCTGTTCCCTGCCATGCTTGTCATTTAGTTTTTACTACACTGTTGGGTTGGTTTATGCATCACTTGTCTCTGGGGCTCCAGCCATGCCTTCTCCCCATCTTGAATGGGCAGCCAGATGGATCCTTGTGCAATGCCACTCTTATTTCATGGTCATGTGTTGTATGAACATGGCTCTTGCACATGGTCTGGTTTGAGAGGGTATGGCTGGTGGTACTTGTCCTCATGGAATAGATTTAGGTTGATTTATCCCTAAGTTACAATACACAGTCTTTTAAGTGTATGATACTTTTGTTTTGTGCCCATTAAAATATTTTCTTTTAAAATTGGTAGAATAAAACAACTTCTAGGTCAAAGAAAATGTTTTAATAGATAATATTAGAATACTCATCTATAAAGTTGTAAAATATAATAAAATATAATATATAATTAATGTGTAATTGTTGGGAAAAGGGCTAAAGTGTCCAAGGTCCATTAAGTCATAATATAGCCCTGATTATGACTTGCTTGGTGTCATCCAGAGTATGGTAGACATAGGCCTAAAAGTGTCTTCAAGTTCATTGGGCAAATGTAGCCCCTTTAATAGATGAGGGAACTGTGACCCAGTTGGCTGTGCTTGGCTGAAAGCCATATAGCTGATGAACTGTTAAGCTCATATGAACCACTAGCTAATACTTCGTGCCATGCTCCTCTGCCTGACGAACCTTCAGAAGCAATAACTTAGATGAGTATAGTTTCTAAGTATATGTCATTTATTTCAATTATTCAGCAACTGCTTATTGATCCTCCAGTCCCTTGTCATTTGTAAGGAGATCACCTGTGAGTAATATAAAGTGTTCATTCCATTCTTTGATCAAACATTTACTGAATTACTAATAAGACAAGTCTTAAAGGGAGTAAGGGGCTATTAGACAAATGTATAGAATTCTAAGTGGGTAAGAACTGATTTACAGATTTTCATGTTTTAAAATAAAAATGTGTCTGAAAAACATTTGGTACTTAGTAGGCTCTCAGGTATTAATTTATTCCCTTCCCTTCTTCCATTAGACAGCATTTTTAGTCCTTTGTATAACTTATATTTTATAACATCATTTACTCATTACCCTGCTGGATCAGAGACAAATGAAGAATTATGCTATTCACAATGAAGTCACATAAAACTACATTCACCTTCTTTACCTGCCAGGATCCTTCCCAATGCTGTCTTGCTTATCTAGACCTCGTTTCACCTAGCCCGTGTTGCATTTGCACACAATTCTCATTCATTCAGTTATGTAGTCATTATTCAACAAATAATCAATTGCCTTTTATGTGGTGGGTGTTTTTCTAGGGTCTGGAAAATGAACAAAGCAGGCAAACTCTGTTCTCAAGAAGCTTGATTTCAAAGGCGGGCAAGACTTGTTTAGACAGCCTTTTCTATTTTGAGGTTCTTGATATTTCTGGAGGTGTGTGTGTGGAGGTATGTTAGCTCACCTACATACAACAGAAGCATCTTTACCGATGTGATTAAGACGAGGTGTTTTGATAATTAAAATATAGGGTAAAGCTTGGAATGTAGATATTTTTAATGTTATATTTTAACTTCACATGTACAAAGTTTATATGTCTACGCATTAAACAAGTAGACTCTTTCTTTGAAGATGGATTTCGTGCCTGCAGTTCTGAATTGAACTTGTTGTAAACCATATCTAGAACTTGCTGCCTCTGATTTCCAGTTCCTTGGGGTTAAAGCAGAGCAAGCACATCCATACCTGTTAGGTCATCTGAGCCCTAAATTCTATACCTTTTGTGATTTTTATTTTCTTCCAGTCTTTCACAAATGTCTTGCCCACACCTGATGCGAAGTCAACTGATATTCAATAGTGGCTTTCATGAGGCTTTCCAAAGGTTTTCATCTAATTCCTAGAAACTATCATCGCTTTTTGCTCTCATGAATATCAGTATTCCTCTTACTTATGTGGGAAGGGCCAGTAGTTAGAAGCATGGGCTTTGGAGCCAGACTGCCCAGGTTCTTATCTGAGCTCTAAAGCTGGACTGTGGCCTCAGTTTTTTCCTTTGTGGAATAAACCTGATGATCATACATACCTCATAGGATTGCTGTTGAGAATTACATCAATGAATACAAATAAAGGCCTTAAAAAATGTCTGGTACATAGTATTTGCTACCTATTATTATTACTGTAAATATTTAGCATTATGTAATTGTACTAACAGATACAACTGGCATAAGCAGATTTGGGAGCAGACAACACCATTGCTTGGCTAGAAATTGCTGAAGTAGAACTGTGAGTGCCTGGCCAGTTAGGGCGTTTTACAGATGGACTAGTGTCCGCCACTGCAGCAAGTGGATAAGCGGAGGTCAGTTAAAAGAGATTACACTCTGTATATAATTGATCACACACCTGAACATAGTGTAATTCAGAACATACCTCAAGCTGCCCAGATATAGATTTTCTATCTTTTTTTTTTGTTCAGTGAAACCTATTACCTTGCTACTTTGCCAGAACCTCTCCTTGTCGTTCGTTCTTCTTTTGAGAAGGGAGGGAGGGAGGGGCAGACAGACAGACAGACAGACAGACTGACCAACCTTGAGTCTATGCAGCATATTGTAGTGTAGAGCTTATATTCTGCAGATTCTATGGATTAAGAGAATTGGCTTCTGTGTTTTCTTCTGAATTTGGCACATTTGTGCGCTTGATAAAATGATATTTACTTGCTGATTATCTAAACTAGTAGATGGAAATGGAGCTAAATTAACAAATTCAACAAGCAGGATTTCTGCCAGTGGATGTGTCTCCCTGATTTACAGTTCTGTTGTATCTTGGGCTCTAGGGGAATGGGAGAGTAGCTTTTTGTGCCACATATGTCTTTGTTTTTATCCTGCTGAGTGTGCGAGAGGGCATGGTGACAGGCAGCATATAAATAGCTAGCTTCCATTTTTATTTTTAGTGGTAATGACTTTTTTTTTTTTGAAATGGGATTTCTCCTTTAATAAGTTATGGAATGTAATTACCACCTAGCAGAAGTCAGATGCATCACACTCATTTGAAACTCTCAGTTAAGATTCACATTCAGTGGAATAAAATAAGCCTGATGATGAAATAGATAACCTTTAGGCTGCCTTAATGTTCAGCACTTTCCTTTCTCTCTCTTTCCCTCCCTCTGTCGCTCTCTCCCTTCCTTCCTTTATTTCTCTTAAATCAGAATGATGCAGATTAAAAGTGTTTCAGGAGGGAGCTAGATGGCACATGTTTTCTGCTTTTAGGTGGGGTGTGGAAGTTCTGCCATCTCAGCTCTCCTATTGTTCGAGGGTTGCACCAATAACTGGATTTCCCCTGGATCTTCATTTAAGTAGTTGCCTATGGCCTTTAAATTCTTCACCTAGAGAACCTGAAGACTTCATTTAATGATCCTCTTGCCCTGTCTCACATGTTGACTTCTGCACTTCCCCTGGAAGGAAAGCTTCCAGAAAGGCTGCTTGTTGGCTTAGTGTCTTCATAGGGGTTAATCGCCACAAAGCAGCCAGCATCTTCCTGAGTTAAAAAATACCCAGAGTCAGAGTCGTCTTCAATTTTTTATGAATCAAGCTTTTAGTCACTAGAAACTATTAACCCTGCAGTAGCACATGTTCTGAGCTTCCTGGACCGAACTGATTGATTGGCGAAGCAGTGACTAATAGTCAGTTTGGGACTTGGCTTACCTTCCATCCCTCCCCTCAATCCCTGCCGCCTCCCTACTGTGCTGGCTCTGTTCTTACCACCTTATGTCTTCACATACAAGGCTTTTCATCAGAGCTGTTTCTTAGGAGATCTCCTCCAAACAGAACTGCAGGCAGCGCTGGGGCATGAGGCATCTGCCTTTTGAAGAGCGTGATGGTGAACAGTCCTGCTCAGTTTCTGGGAGATGCTAATGGAGGGAGGGAAGACTGTCTACTTGGGCTGCTGTTTTCAGCAGTCTCAGGGGGATGGTATGGTGTTCTGTCAGGTTTCCTCACTGGCTGTCAGGCTCAGTGCTACAGAATGGGGGCGCCTCATGTAATATTAAGTGAATGCATCTAGACTCACAGTGGAACCTTTGGGGAATTTGCATGTTTTCTGCAAAGTTGAAAGCGTCTGACACTCTTCTCCACATGTCTCAGTTCTGCCTTCACCTTTAAAGACAGCTCGAGTTGTAATCTACTTTTTATGGTAGGTCCTGTCCACTTGGATTTCTCTCTTTGCTGAGCTCATAGGAGCTTAAGCTTTACCATACAACCCTGGTATTGATAACTCGTTGTCTATTCTTCCAAAAAGCTTCCTGCCTTGTATTCCCAATAAAACAGGTCTTGGAGCTTGAGCTCTTTCAAAAAGCCATGTAGAGTACTGTATGAGAATAGATAATTATTATGACATTGCTTTTCTCTCATTTCCAAGGAGATTCTCTATCTTTATCTTCATCTCTACCTCTGTCTCTATACCTAAACCTTAATGACTGTCTTATATGTGCACATTTATGGGCTGTGAAGGCTGCAGGAAAACATAAAATGGTTATTGCTCCTAAAAAGAAATGGGAGGTAGCAACATATGTAAGTTGTGGCATTTGACCAGTGGTGGGAGTCCCTGAATGTCAGGCTATGGAATTTGAGCCGTATGTGGTGAGCATCAGGAAGCTATGAACATTTGTGATGCAAATCTAGTTTTAGGCAGATTTATCTGGAAGCACTACTGGACAGGAACTGGGAGAGAGCAGACCAGAGGTATATGGTTACTCAGATGTAAGTTGACAGGATGACTGACAGGGTAATGCGGAGGTGGGAGGAAAGGTTGGATAGAAGATTTCAGGGAGGGGCTGGCATCTAAGAACACAGGATTAGGGACAGACAAGCTGATTTGGCCACTCACTGACTGTGTAACCTTAGGCAAGTTACTTAACCTTTCTAGTATGTATCTCCACTAGGTCCTTGTCTGAAAATAGGGACCTCGATCTTAAACTTCATAGGATTGGCATGGGTGTAGCTTATTGATAACTCTTAAAAAATTATGTATCAGTGAGGCTGGAGGGTAGAAGAGGCCTGAAAGGTGATGAGAATTTCAAGTTTAAGTGAATGATGAATAAATTCAAGCAAATCTATTTACCCGTAAAGCCCGAATCATGGAGTTCTTGCTGTTAGTATGGTAGCTAGTGATGCTCTATCTCCCTTAGGTTTCTTGTGGGTTATGAGGTGTACCTTCCTCATATTTGTATCGCCAGTGCACTGTATGCAATAGGCACGCAATGAGTGTTGAGTGGGTCATCCTTCTTTATGTGTTGGCCTCTTTTTCAATCCTTGCCTCTCTTGTTCCCTTTTTATTGCTCAGGTCCTGTGTATTCTGTCTGTGCATCAGAGCTTTCTTGGGTCCCTGCTCTTTCTGCTGTCTCTCACTTCTTGATTTCTTGACCTTGTGCATGACTATTGCAGTAGCCTCATAAATACACTCCCTTCCTCCAACTTTGCCTTGTCCTATCCATCCTGCGATTACTGGATAATAGAGTAAGCTTTTAAAAGCACATCTCATATTCCCTCTAAGATGAAAATGGCCCTCATTCTCTACTAAGTTAAGCCTGTGCTCCTTAGTCTGCTGATTAAGACTTTTCATGAGCCCTACTCTTAAATCTCATTAGTCTGCTTCCTTCCCCTGGAAATGGCCTCCTTTCCCCCCAAGTTTTGCATATCTACTTACTACTCTTCTATTCCAGCTCAAATGTCACCTGTTACATGTGCATCCTTTGTTGATTTTGCCATTATCAAGTGATAAAACCTATGACAAATGTACTGTATATTTGAAACTAATAAAAATAAAATAAAATAAAATGGTTTAAAAAACCCCTCTGGCCTTTGTACCCTTTTGATAGGCAAACCTTACACTGTGATATAATTGCCTTACTGGAGTGCATTTCTAGAGATCAGAGTCCATGTGAATGTGCTGTAGGTTCTTCCCTACCTCATTTAACACATGTTTTTTTTTGTTGTTTGTTTTTTTGCACACAATAGGCATCTAATGGATGCTTGAAAGATTTTTTTGTCTTCACTACCTCTGTGGTGTTGCCTTGGTTGATGGCATATGCTGGTTGAGCGCCCTCTCCCTATGCTCCGGGATGGCCTTGTCTTTCCACTCAGATGTTTGTGATGCCACTACAGTTACATCTGATTTAGGAACTGTAGATTGGACCCCAAGGTGATAATTGTCTTTTTTGTTTGGCTTTGCTGTTCTCGCCTGAATGATGGTGTGACGAGATGTGATCAGCAATAGGTTAGCAGTGGTGGCAGGTGTCGCCATTGCAGAATCTCCTTCTCACTCCTTTCTTGTTCCCTGACTTACTTTTTTTCTTGGAATTGCCAGAGAATGGTTTTTAAATTTAAATTCTATTGAAAACTTAACAGCTTTCCAGGCCTGTGGCCTGACTGAGACTCTAGATTCTTCTCTGAGCCCTATGCATAGTAGGATTTTTGGAAAGACAACAATCCTCATATTCACGTGTTGAATTTTCTTGGCTCCAGAAGTGTTAATTCTAGGACCTGAAATAAGTAGACTTCAGTTTATTATAAGCCGAGTAAGAAGCTACCTGGCGTTGAAGGGACTTGTTCAGTTTTTTTTCTGATCTTCTGTAACATTTTACTTCTCTTTGAGAGACTGACAGGATTATTTTTCTTGTAACACAACAGAGAACACCATGGAGCAGCTTTCTTCCTATAAGTAAATTAAATATAAACACTCTACAGTAATTGGATTTGAAGTGCATCCCTTCTTTTTATATATTTGAATACCTCTTCATCAGAGCCCAGGAGAAAGTCTCTGGAGCCTTGCAGGTTTTTGACATCATGTGGCTAAACTGAAAAAGGCGTTCCATCAGTCAGAAACCCTATGGTAGCATTTGGGACTGTTTGGTTAAAAAATTGCCTTCTTATTCACTCTTAGTATTCCAGAATGAGAACAGTGAGGACAGAGTTCTTTGATGCTCTTGCTGTGTGATTTACCTTTGTGTTCAGGTCTCTTTTTTTTTTTCTTTGTTGGCCTTTTATGTGGACATATACACCTGGACATGCAAAAAGGCTGATATCAGGGACTGTGAGTTATGCAGGGGTTCAGGATTTTTGTACATGGTACTCCTAACCCAGCTTCCCAGATTGGGGTGATACATTGTTTCAAGGGCAGTATAGACCTTTGTATTCTTTTATAAAAGGCTTTAAAGGCCATAGTTTTTCAGGACTCTGGAACTAGATTTTATTAGATCCCTGTTTTTCCATTTTCTCATTTTGTCCAGGTCTCATGGGAAAGGAAATGCTTCTCTGTCCACTATTATAGGTGTGGAAGGGAAAAAGCACTCTTTTGGCTTTTTCTGGTGAATTAAATTAGCAAATATAACTGATGCTTGATTTAAGATGGCTTGCTATAGTAACCCCTTCCACTCGATTACATTTCTATAGTTAATTAAAGCCCTCAGACACTGGTACTTACTGCCATCTTGTGACGGCTCCAGGAGTTCCATTGATGCTGCCGTACCAATCATACTGGTGGCCCTGGTGGATCAGGCCTGCTCTCTGTGAGCAGCTATTATGGGTTGAATTGTGTTCTCTCCAAGTTAATATGTTGAAGCTCTGACTCCAGTACCTCAGAATGTGACCTCATTTGGAAATATGATCATGCAGATGTAATTGATTAAGAGAAAGTCATACTGGAATAAGGTGGGCCCCTAGTCCAATATGACAAGGTATCCTTTTATAATAAGGGAAAATTTGAACACAGACCTAACACAGGGAGAATGCTATATGAAGATGAACGTAAAGAATTTGGGTGAAGCTTAAGAAAGATGAAGATTGCCAGCAAAGCACTAGAAACTAGGGGAAAGCATAGAACCCTGTTCTCTCTCGGGACCTCCAGAAGGAATCAACCCTCTTAACACCTTAATCTTAGCCTTCTAGCTTATAGAACTGTGAGACAGTAAGTTTGTTGTTTAAGCCACCTTCATGGTACTTGGTCACAGGAGCCTTACCCAACTAATAAATAGAAGCTTGGCTTGAGATTAAAGGATCCCACGTGGAAAGGAACTGGCCCTGGCTTCAGCCTTTTCTCCAACAAGTACCATCCAGGGACTATGAGTGGCATTTATGTACCTTGACTCAACTGTAAAATTTGTTAAAATTGACAACTTAAATTTGAACACTGGAGGTCCTTAGAACCGGCTCTTCATTACAGATTTCATGGAGCTCTTATTTAAACAAATTTAAGGCCTATGCACAAAAATCCTCCCCAGAAGGAACATTTATGATAAGGCTTCTATACTAAAAATTGTTCTGTCTTTATATTAAATAAATTAAAAAGCAACTGTTCTTTTCATAGTTAGATTTTTATTAATGAAATATCCCAATTTTTATATTTATAAAAAAATTAATGATAACAATAGCTAACAGTTATTGAGCATTGACCATGTGGGACACTGTTCTAAGCACTTTATTAACTCATTTGATTCTCACATCAGCCCTCTAAGGAGAAATGAAGGAACAGAGAGATTAAGTAACTTGCCCAGAGTCACCCAGGGAAGAAGTGGAGATGAGATTATAAGGGTTTTACGGATTGTTGAGTTTACACCCATTACCTAGAAATTGATTAGGTTGCTAATCAATTAGGTTGCTAATTCTTTCTACCTTTTTTTCTGGGGGGTAAAAACTAAATGTATAAATTTAATGAATGCCTCTATATGTGGTTATAAAAGAATGAAAATGTAGGCAGAACGTGCAGCTCTTTGGCCTACCCGGTAAGTTCCTAGCTAAAGAACTTCCAGGTGTCCATGAAATGTCTTGGCCATAAGCATTTGTGGGAGAGTGGGCAGATCACCGTGGGCAGTTGAGGTCCAGAGCTGGCCTTTGAACTCTGCTGTGTACCAGCTCTGTGATTCTGGACAAATCATGGCATTGGTGTGCCTCGGCTTCCTTAGCAATAAATGGAAATGTACCACCAGGCCCAGTACGCAGGCCTTGATACTTTCAAGTTATAGATAACTTTTAAAAACTGTGACATATGAAACCAATACAAGTTACTGCCCAGACCTCCTTCTCTCCTTAGGAAGAGTCTTGGATCCTCACCCCATGTTTTTGGATTATTTTTTACAAGCAATTTCATAGAGGTCTTCAAAAATGAAATGGTCAACAAATTCATGGTTCTTGGTACTTTGCTTTCCAAATAGACTTTGAGGATTATACCTAGCCTGAAACTTAGCTTCTGGAGAGGTTTTTTTTTTCCCCCCCTCTTAGAAAGGGATTTTCACATGAGTGACAGTAGAGGGCTTCTGCAGAGCACCTGGCAATCCTACTGAATGCTTTCTGAGTATTCTTTCCATGACCTTGTAGGAGCTCAGTGAATACATGCTTTTGTGAATGTTACTTTGAGCACCATGAATGGGCAGTGAGTTTGTGGTTTTTGTTCGAAACTGATGCCCTTCTCTGATCCAGTTCTGTCTTGGTCAAAAGAAAGCCCAGTATGATATGTTTACATGTTTCATTTCAAGGGTTTGCATTGTTCTCAGCTTGGCTCCTGGCAACTGTTGAGAAATTTTACTTGGACATCATTTAGGTTACCTAAAAATGTAACTTAATCTTAGAAGAGCTTTATCATTTAACCTTTACTTCTAACAATAATATGATCCGTCTTGTAGCCCATTTACTTAGCACCTACTATGTGCCAAGTGCTGTTCTAGGTTCTAGGGATAGAGCCATGAACAGAAATCCCTGCCTTTCTGGAGCTCAAAAGAAATAAGATACATATTAGATTGTGAATAGTGCTGTGGATAAAAGTGAAATTGGCAAGAGATGGAGAAGGACAGAAATGGTGGTTACATGTTAAATAATGTAGTCAGTGCCTCACTGAGAAACTTAAAAGATGCAAAGGCTGTGAGGGAACACACATGCAGATACCTGGGAAGAAGAGCATTTCACACAGAAGAAAGAGCAAGGCAGTGGCCATAAAGGGAGGGGATATGGGTTTCAGAACTTTTGGGGTGGCCAGTATGACTGGGGTGAGATTGGAGGCCATGAGGTCACATGATATGATTCAGAGTCTGAGAGCTGAGCTAATAAAAGTCTGTTAAAGGTTTTAGAGCATAGGCTACTACAGGTAGCTTCCACTGATGTGGTGAGGCCCCTTTCCCAGAATTCCCTTGGCTTCAGCTTTCTTATTTGCCCTTGCATTCCGTCTCGATTGCAGACCAAGTGGCCTACCACTTCTGAGGGCTTGGGGCCTTCTCAGTGGGGTTTTGAGTGAGAGGCCTCATTAGCCCTGGTCTTGTTTGTTTGTTTTTTGTTTGTTTGTTTTTTGTTTTTTCTCTTCAATCTATAGGAGCCTCTTATCAAATATTTTTTCTCTGAAAGTTTTATCACCGTAAGTGAGGGTCTGGAAGGTAATAATGGCAAGAGCTAATTGGTAGAAACTTACATGTTCTCTGCAGGTGCTTAATGTGTGCTCTGAATGCTTTACATGTATCAATACACAGAAACTCCATAAGCTAGAGATAACTATTCCCATTTTATAGGTTAAGGAACCAAGGCACAAAGACGGTAAAGAAATTGCCCAGTGTTCCATGCCTGGCAAAGGTGGGATGAGGATTCAAATCCAGGCAGCTGAGTTCCAAAGCTGGTGCTCTAAGTAACTTCTATGCCAAGAGTAGCATTCTAAGCAAGTTCCAAAGTTTCTTTTTCCACAAAGTAAGCAAAAATGAAGTGATTCTAACAGATTCTTTTATCCAAATAATCACTACACAGAGGTGCCTCTTAAAAATAGAGGAATATGTTTTAGTGCCATTGTTATAGGAAGAATAGTCCCAAAAGTAGAGATGTCCTAGGAGGCCTGTGGGGTGTGTACCAGCAGGTGGATTCTTTTCTACTTCCTGAAGGTAAGAGGGAATTTAGGCCCCTTCAACTTCCTTTGTCCCCTGTCTCCTCTTCTCTCAGGGTGGAAGCTACCCCTCCACCCCCACCTGAGACAGCACCACCACCTCCTCTCCTTTGGCAGTCAGTGACTTGATGTTGTGGAATAGGCATCGACGTGATGCAAGACTTAATTTCCTTCTCCCAGAGACTGAGCATTATTATGACTAGTTGGTGCAGGCAGGTCATTGTAATTGTGTGATAGGACCAACTTTGGTTAGGGTTTCTGATTACTGTGGGTGAACCTTTGACATGAATTTGCAAAACTTATCCCTCCCAACCCTAGCCTCTGCTCCCTCTTTAGTTCATTTCTCTTTTGTAAGGCATCTTTCAGTAGCACATAGTTGTCTCTCTCTCTCTCTCTCTCTCTCTCTCTTTTTTTTTTTTTTTTGAAATGATTATACTTTCCAGGAAACCCTCTGAAAGTTTTCTGAAACTCTTGGCATTTCTTGTGCGCTGTCCTGGTCCTCTTCTGTTGGGTGTGTGTTTGTGCATGTGCTATATATTGGTAGCCATATATTGAGCCATTGAATATTTAAAATGGAGAATTATTTTAAATGATTCTAAAGGTGACCTAAAGGTAGGAGGGAGACTGAGGGATGGTTGCTTTTTTGGTTCTGCTTCATGTAAGGTTGTCTTCTTTATGGCTAATATGGTGTAACTGGTGATATATAGAGTGGTAAAGGGTGGGGAAAGTAAAAATAGAATTTTCTTCATCAATTTTATAAAAGGCCCCCCTCAACCTCAAAAGAGTATGAAGAATGTTCTAAGCTCCTGTAGATGGAGTTGGTGGTGGCGGGGGGTTGGCGGGGTGGGTAGTCAGGCTCCACTAGCTAAGCTGTAGAAAAATTGTTGCTTTGTGTGCATCTGCATGTGTCTGCACACACAAACCCATTTCTTTATATATCTGCTTAGACCGTGAGGTTTTACACGATCAGAATTACTGCCTCGAGGCTGCGTGTCAGATTACCAGGACAGGATGAGAGAAGAGTAATCACAGCCGCATATTAGAATTATTTTGGATGTTTACAGTCTTTCTCATATTAACTGTACCGTGGGGAAGTGTCATCAGGTGTCTTTTGCAATTTGTTGTGACATTAATCTTCTCCAAATGGCTGCATGCAACAATCTAACTATGATGGTAAATGCTTCACTATTCACGTGTGTGGCAAGATGGAAATATGATTGGCTGACATGAATGCCACCCATTACATTTCTTGTTCTAGAGGGCAATATCACTGCATGGAGGCGTTAGTGTATCCAAAACGTTTGCTCTTCCTTTTGGTGATGATGTCTGGGTTCTCTTGTTTGGCTTTGGTGAGGATAATGTTTTTTTAAATGCGTAAATCCAAAACATGAAATGTGTGAGCAGAATCTATATGTAGACTTTTCTTTTTCTAGCTAAATCCTGTGATTAAGACCTTAAATGAAAGCCTGCAGAATACTGCATACTTCATCTGAAAGCTATCTTTTCCTTTACCTCTTATATTTAATTATGAAACTAACATAACTGTAATTTAATCGAAAGTAGAAAAATTGGAGCGTTAAAAGAGTTATTCAGCCATAATTTCCCCATATTTAGGACAGATGTAAGGATTCTGGGGGCAGGAGGCTCCCAGTGGCAGGTGGGGAGATGCTGGGAAATGCCCCCCAACTGATGTAGGTTTGGCCCAAGAGGCTGCCAGCCATGGCCAGGAGGTTGTAGGGTTGAAGGAGAGAGATTCAGGACACTTCCCTGCTCCCTGTGTCTGGGTTCTGAGCCTCTGGCATTGCAGCTCGGCAGTCACTTCTTTCTGGGGCAGCACCGCTTTGAGGGCTTCAGCTCCTGCTGGCTCTGGGGACACTGTCTTCTCCCCTTGCTACTCCAGCCCCAGGAGAGGAACTGACTGTTACTCGTTCCTGGGTAACTTACCATCCTAGTTTTGCTCCCCCGAACCTGCAAGGTAAAGTCTCTTCACCTGCGCCTCTAGGTGACTTCTGTTACCTGCTGGGAACTTGACTGATAGAGGCAATTCTTGAGGGAAGAAGGAAAGATCTGGAAGAGAGATGATGTGACTCTCACAGAGGAAGAATACAGAGTTGTGTTTCTTAAAAGAGATGATGTAGAGTTGATGCCATATGTATGTGTGTATTGTGTGGCATATATAAGTGTGTATGTATGTGACACATATGTTTACTTAAAGTGCTAAAAAAAACATGACAGCTGCCTTCATTAAGTTCAGGAAATATCTATTGGGTGCCTGTTTTGTGTCACTCCTGGCTCTAGGGCGAGGTTGGAGGAGCATTTTACAAAGAGGAATAAGATAAGGCCCCTGGGGAGCTTCCAGGCTGGAAAAGTAAGAAGGAGCAAACAGAAATTTGGGTGGGATGTGCTAGTGCACACATAAAGATATTTATGAGATCTAGAGTTGGCTGTGCTGCTTATCAGCAGGGAGTGTCTGTTTAATGATACTTTAATTTAGGAGATTTTAAAGGGTTGTCAGTACTTCGGTCTTTAGATAGCCTTTGTAGCAGGGGAAGGAAGGAAACTGTCCATGGGAAGAATGGAGGTGGGCCTCTTTGCAAGTGCAAAGTGTGTCTTTTCTCTTTGAAATGTTTGCAGATGCATTCGGTTTTGAGGAAAGGTGCATATCCTGCTGACCCTAAACCTTCTGCTTTGTAAGCAGAGAGGCTCAGGAAAGGCTAAGCCATTATCTGCCTTTCCTGTTGGCTCCTGCGGGTTTGTGTGGTAGGGAGCCCTTTCTCTCCTAAAAATAAAAACTTGGCCTCTGAGAGGCATTCAGCCTGATTGGTAAGAGGTCCTGCTGGGCCATTTGTTCCAGGTTAAAATTCTTACTGCCACTTAATGGGTGGCCTTTTATATTGGGAGAGCTTACTTTTGCAAGCTAAAATTAAGCTCACCTGGGATCCAGCCCTTATAACTGGGGATGCAGCTTTTTGAAAACATGGCTACAAAAGGTCCTATTGGCATTTTTTTGTTCCCTAATTTAGGGCTTAGTGAAGAATATAACAGTAACATGCTCTTCGATGAAGAAAACCTCTGTAGAATTTCACAGGCAGGTCATAATGTTCTGCTACGTTTTTTGTGACGTTTGCTTTAAGATCTCGTAGTCCCTCTATCCTTTCTTTGTGTCCCCCCAGACGTCTCCCCCACACCCAACAGTTGACTAGTCAAGTGTTGTTTCCTTACTTGTCCACTCGTGGACGCTGTTGATGGCCTAGCCCCTGAGAACGTCTCCTTTGACCGCTAGGGCACTAAACCTACTAGCCCTCATTTTTCTGCTCCCATGGTTCCTTTGTCTTTTTTTTTTTCACTAACTTTTCTCCCTTTGCCTACCTCTTAAGCACAGGCATTCCCCAGCGTCCTTCCTTATCCTTCTTTCCAAGGAGAAGCCCTCTTTCATATCCCTGGGATCTCCCCTGTTTGTGGACAAGTCCCTGGTCCCGTCTTAAGCCCTAGTGCTGCTTGGAGACCCGTCTTCCCCAAACATGGCTCGTTTTGACATAGAATGTTCTCTCTCACTCACCTGCTGAATTCCTGCCTAACTTGAAACAGAATTAGGCTCGTGTGTGCAACCCTTTGTGTTCTTTCCCACCAAACTGGACACACTGTACTGCCTCACAAGTTCATCCTGCCTTCTGAGAGTCTGGGCTGTGGCCCCTGTGATGGGAGACCTGTCTGACAGAATGACACAGAGCAGTGGTGTGGAGCTAGGAAAAATCCTGAGAATTCTGTGTGTGCGTTCATGTATGTATGTGTCTCTCCAACTTGACTAACAACTGAGGGGAAGGGATTGTTTTCTTCACTTATGTACCGGCAACCCTGCACACATGATGAGCCCTCAGGAAAAGTGTGTGGAGCGGAAATGAAGGGAAGGTGTCAGCATTACCCCAGGGAATTGTCTGACAACATAGGGAACAGTTCTCAGCCTTGGCTCCTGGGTGAACAGAGGCAGTGACGGGTCTCACCATGGTTCAGACAGATGTATCAAGACTGCTTAATAGGTCACATTTTGTAGATGAAAAATCAAGGCCAACCATCTTTATAAAGTTATTCCCAGATAATAGTACTTGTGCTTTATGGTTGTTTCCTGCCTCTTGATTCTTTCCCCTCAAGCTATGCTGAAGAAAAATCCACAGGCCAAGGAGGTAATGACTCTTCCCTCCCCTCCACCTGGTCTCCCATTCAGCATGCTTAGGGTCCATATCTGTCTTCTTTCTCCCCGGAGTCCCATGTGCTTGGGCTGGCCTTGTTGGCAAATGGTTCCTTCCTCTCTCTTCACCGTGTGGCCTAATCACTGTTAAGGCATCTTTCCTGAGCACCACACTGGGGTGCTCAGCTTAGCTAGCCCACTGGCTTGGGTTTCAGCCCTCACAGGATCCCTCAGCAGGAAGCCTTTGGGTGGTAGACAGCCCGTACAGCTGTATGTGGGGCTTTGCATCAAGCCGAGCCCTCATGCAATCTATTCTGGTCTTGCAGTTGGGAACTGTACAAGCACAGTGGCTTCAGTTAATGAGTTTACCCTCCTATTTGGTCTTCAGCTAATTTCTAAATCCAAGTGGTGTTTTCTTGGTGCAAATTTGAAGAAGACCAAAAGACTTTGACAAGTACTAAATAATTTTGGAGGTGACCTTTGAACACACCTTTTTAGATCTTTGGTACAGTCTGTGCCCTAGCACGGTTTTACTTTCTTAATGCTTGGTCACTTTTTTTTTTTTTTAATAAACACACAATATGCAGATCTTAATTATTTTTATTTTAGTCACCTTCTCTGTCTTCTGAGTTACCAGGATTTCTTGCTTCTGTTTGGCAATATAGGTTTAATTTCTTACTCCCAATTACTGTCTTGATTTACTAGTGTTTTCATAGTGGTTTAGAAAATTTTACTCGAAAACCTTAGAAAAAATTAAAAACAAATGCTAGGTGGTAGCTGGAATCGCTGGCAAGCAGGCCATGTAACAGATGATGGCTGTCTGGGCAAGCTCTGTGCTGTGGATCCCTCTCCAAGTTCACCTGAGGGCCCTTCACTCTGGGCTCTAATAATGGAGGCAAAGCTGCAACTGGCATCTCAAGCATAATGACCAAATTCCAGCCTAAACACATTTGAAGTTGTGAGGGGTGAAAGGACATATATCTTAAAGCAGAGAAATAAACAAACTAAAACTCTTATCTAAAATTTGACGGCAACCAGAATTCTTTGGTTAATTGAATAATGTTTTTAATTATGTTTTAATGTTTGAATTTAATTTACCTTTATATATCATCATACTTAACTAGAACAGCATAGAATTCTCAGAATCAATCTATCTGCATACTATCAAGAACTATGAGTTGGCCTTCATTTCTTTAGATCAGGGTTTCTCAATTTTGGTTCTGTCATTACTTTGAGATAGATAATTTTCATGGTCGGGGGCTGGTCTGTGCACTGTAGGGTATAACCACATCTCTGACCTCTAACTCACAAGATGCCAGTAATACTCCCCCTCCCCAGCTATTCCAACAACCATCAAACAATGTCTCCAGAGGTTACCAGATGTCCCCTGTGGGGGATGGGGGCAAAAGTGCCCCCAGTTGAGAAGCATTGGGTTTATACTTTGCTGATGCACCTTGAATATCACTTTCTACACTGAGCTCCTTCTATTTGTCAGGGTTTTTTTACATGTATTTCACATGTAAATATGGAGGAATTCTTATCATCTGGTTTTTTTTCAATTGCTAGGTGACACACTATGAGAGTCTGTTTTGTGGAGAAATGTGCCTTTGTGGCCCTCTGTGCGGTAACATGCTGGGAAGCCTGAATCTGTGTTTCTCCTGGCCCTATAAATAAGCCCATTAAGTTCTTTCATCTGCACAGGCATGGCTTGCTCAGGAGCTAGACAGGGCTTGTAAGTCCTCTTGGTGGTCAATCTGGTTTTGTTTGTGGGGCATGGACGTCTGGGGCATGTTGAATCTTTGCAGATTGAGCACTGTGTAATACTGGGCAACCAAACATTCAAAAGGGGATGCATACATACAGCATCTAAATATCACATAAGATCTCCATTGCAATAATTTTTATTTGCTTTCTAATTTGAGGAGTATTGGCTCTTTGCAGGGCTGTAGAGACTTCCTTGTACAGGTCACAAAGAGGAATTTATTTCAAATCTTTATGTACTTAAGGGCCTCTAATAAGTATATGGTCTTCTGAGCTCTGAGCCTGGGCTGGTGGGACAGCAAGTTACAGTAGAAGGGGGTGTGACTTAAAGTCAAAAAAGGAGGCTTCTCACCCTGGCTTTTAAACACGTTGATGATGAGGCCTCAGTCAAGTTGCTTTCCTCTCTGAACGCCAGTGCCTTTTCTGTTAAATAAAGATTTTGGACTAGGTAGACCATCTCTAAGGACTCTTCCAGCTCTAAGTTAAAATAGATGGTTTTAATTAAAGTGAAAATGAGCTTGGTATTTTCAAATATAATTAAATTGAGTTGAAGAGGTATTTTTCTAAGAGGAAGGATCATGATAGGATATTAAAAATTGTATTTATTCCATCAGTGAAACTTTGAAGTGATAGATATAATTAATGTTGCCATGGAGAATTTGTGGATTATGAATCAAAGCTGTTTTCGAATCTTCCTCATTTGTAGTCTCTGCTCTGAGGCAAACTTCTTTGGAAAATATGTGTGCGTGTGTCCGGAGGCTGAGGGTGGGGGTGTCTATCTTCCTCTCTCTGCAAAACTGGATGCCTGTATCTTTCTCTTCCTCTAAAACTGGATGCTAGTTTTAGCTTTGCTATGTGATTTTTTGGTAAGCCCTTTATGTTTTAGGACTCAGTTCTCACTTAAATGTGAATAATTAAGCTTGGTTTTGTGCAGAAAAGGTTAACCTAGCAGGTATGCCCCTGCAGGTGGGAACTTGGCTATTAAACTTTCTATATTAAACTTTCTCTTGATGGTTAGAATGGCTCACTGAGCCTAAATTGCCATATAAACAATTTAATTTATGTCGAACACCTGCTTGCCTTCTGAGAGTCTGGAATTTTGCTACACACTTGATAGAAGGTGTAGTAGTTCCTCTTTATCCACAGGAGATATTTTCCAAGACCCCAGTGGATGCCTGTGTTGGGGAGAAGAATTTTCCTCTATCCTTCTAGGTTCATTCACCTGGCCTAATAATTAAATCAGCATGTGACAGATTATGAGCACGTGATGTTTGCCCTACCCTATATATAGGTCATAGAAAGTCATCTCTGGTACTAACTCTTATTGTTGGCAAGGCTCCTAATTTAAATTTTAGCCAGTTAAGAGTGGGTGGTCAGAAATTTGCCTTGAGTCCACAGGGTCTTGATTGCCTTCAGCTCAAAATAATTCACATGTCAAAGTAGGACATCATGGGAGGACTGTTCTGAACCCCTTCAGTCCCAGATTTGAAACTTCCTGAGAAGTTTCACATTTTAGAAGTTGGTTCAATGGATTGCTCCATCTCATTAGACCAAGTCAGTTCAGTTAACGATTCCAAATTAAGAGAGTGGAAGAAAAATGGGAAATGTTAGTTTAGAGAGTCATAGCCAGATATTAGAAGAAACTGGAATAATTCAGTATCCAGTCCAGTTTACAGATAGGAGCAAAACCTCAAAACACAGTGAATAGTACTAGAATCTAATCTCCACAAAGGTGTGTTACTTTTCTCTCCCAAATAACCCCCAGTTTTACTAAAGATAGTCAAATTAAGACTAGTTTGTTTGCAGAATAAGCCTCGTTTCAGTAAACTAGAGTATATTGAACAAATTTCAATAAACTTGGCATGTTATTTACATAGATGCATCAAAAACAGTAATTAACCATGTAGGTTCTTTTAAATTCACTTCATTGGAACTTTTCATAAAGAATCTCAGATTGAACTTTAAGGACCTCTTGAGGCAGGATGGAGTGGAGTAAGTTGGCGTGAAATTACATAATGCTACTCAGAATGGTGTACAATTTAAAACTTATGAATTGTTTATTTCCGGAATTTTCTATTAAATATTTTCAGACTATGGTTGACCACAGGTAACTGAAACCGCAGAAGATGAAGCGAAACCATGGATAAAAGGGGAACTATTATACCTATGTGATGAGCCCCTGATAAAATCTCTGGGTGCTGAGTCTCTAATGAGCTTCCCTGGTAGACAACACTTTGTGTAGTCACAACTTATTGCTAGAGGCATTAAGCACATCCTTCATGTCTTCCCTGAGAGAAGACTCTTGGAGGCTTGTACCTCATCACCTCTGCATTTTGCTCCATGTGCTTTTTTCTTTCATTTATTTGGCTCATATCCTTTTGCTGTAATAAATCTTAGCCAGGGATATAACTATATGCTTATTCCTATGAGCCCTTCTGGTGGATCACTGAGCCTGGGTTTGGTCTTAAGAACACATAAGTACTCTAAAACCTGAAAATCTGTAAGGTAGAATTCTTTGGGTTATTTTTTTTTTCTGAGTAAAAATTATTTCAGTACCTTAGGCTTTCTCTCCTCCTCTCTTAGCTTGGTATTGAGAAAAAGTCATAGTGGAGGCAAGTGGGGTAAGTTGGAATAAATACTCCTGTTCTTTGATCAAACCATAGCCTTGATGTGTGCTTTCGATTATAAGAAAATAAATAAAGTGAGAAAGGGACAGTATAAAGTGAATCAGTAACTAGTGTCAACAGAAGGTTGTCACCACCAACTCAACACCAGCAAGAGTCCCCAGTTTGAGGTGTGATGAGGAGAGAGATTTCATTCAGTGGAAACAGCTTGGCTGAAACAGCTGAATTGTGAGATACCTCTGCTGTTACAGCTTTGCTTGACTGGCATCTCCAGCTGGGGAAACATAGTCTTTGGTGGAAACTGAAAATACGCCTGTTGGAGCAGAGGTAAAACTGGCTTATATAGAGAAGAGTACCCCCTCCCCATCCTTGATTGGCCATTTTCTATGGAAATGAGGACTCCAAATTCTCACGGTTTGATTGGTCCAAATAGCACTGTCCTAATTGATCAGAATGGAGCCACTCTGATTTGTCGGAAATGATGCAAATGAGGATGTAACTGCATAGTTCCACTTAGATGGAGAAAGTCTCGGTTTTATTGGTCATTTCAATCCTGGGAGCTCTTTTATAAGGGCTGACTCAGACAGCAGAAGCACAGTGCAGGAGGCTTGGCAGTCCAGCCTGTAAGTTTTCCCTGAAATGCAGCATGTATGAGAGACCCCTGTAAATGATGGCTGCTAGACTCTGGTTATGAATTTGAGCCCAGTTAACCAAGAGGGGTTCTTTTTTGCAGGTATATTCTTCTCAGGGTCAACACTGGGTAGTACCATTTCAGCCATTATCCTATTAGCAGTGTGTGTTTACGTGTTGGTGTATCCTTCTATATTGTTGAATTGGATATAATTGGATTTTTAAGACAGGCTATTTATAATTTGAGGGGAGCTTATTGTTTGAAGAAGTCCTCCTGTGAATCTGGTTCTAATTTATCTTTGATGTGAAGCTAGTCAGCATGAGTGTGTGTGTGTGTGTGTGTGGCGGGAGGTGTAGTATGAACTTTAGCATCGAGTATTCTGATTAAAACAGATGTATACATGTTGTAGCAGTCAAGAGGGTTTCATTTACTAGCAATAGAAATCTCTCATATTAGTTTGAGCAAAATAAATGATAACATATTACAGAATGCCATTGGCTGGATTCATGGCTCAAGTGATGATGTCAGAATTTCGTTTCTCTCCCTCTTCTCCGTGGCTCCTTCCTTCTGTCTTCTCTCTCTTCTGTGTCAGCTTCATTCTCAGGCCAGCTCTCCTGTATATGGTGGACTTGAATTGTCCCTGAAGGCAGGATCACCTTAGTGTCAACCTCCACCTCTCACCACTGGAAAGGGACAAAACTCTCTAAATAAAAGACTTATTTTTACCAGAAGAAGGAATAAAGAAGGATAAGCAAAAACAACTGTCTAGAATATGTGTTTATGTGAATCTTGGGAAAAGGTTTCATGATATCTACAAAGTTGAGTGTCATGGGTCTCATTGATTAGTGTTAGTTGATGGACATCTTTCAGGAACATCTATGAGTATGGAAACAGAATATAGCCTATTTTACTGATGGGTAATAATTGTATTAGAGGCTCCATCTGTGCCAGGGAATGGGGATGTGATTGTGACTAGAATACTAGTCCTACCTACAGAGGGTGGCATGTAGTGTGAAGGCCATCCTCCTTATTAATGTGGATGGGGTGGTGTCTTTATTCACATGTGTTTTTCAAGTGTTCTTTTTAAATTTAATTTTTGCAGTTAAATTTTGACAGAACCCCAATTCTGTGAGAAGGAAGTTGCTCTGGTTGAAACGAGGTAAGAGTGGGATGGGAGGCCATGTGTGATCCTGAAAGCCTTAAAGCTACAGCATCTCAGGAATTCATTTTGAAAAACCTGAGGTAGATAGGCCAACTGTAGCAGAGAGTTTGGAAATGTTTAATTCACTGTCCTGATACCTAGTTATGACTTATTTATCAGCACTGAGTGGAAGTAAAACTGATCCTATCAGGTAAGAATTATTGTCCTAAGATCAAGAAAAACCAGGACTCCTTATTTTTATTTTCTTTTGGGGCATCAACACTGATTCATCTTTGATTTATAGCTCAATATTTCTGGGAGACCATCCCAGTTCATGTAGAATGACTCAAACACAGCACTCCATCTATAAAATCTTACCATAGCTTAGTCTAGGTTATTTGTATCAGGGTTATCAGCTACACTATGTGTCTTTGGCTTAGTGACATCATGGAATGCCTGTAATTTCACTTTGGAGGATTTTATTTCTTCTTGTGATAGATCCCCAGGCTTCTCTTCTGAAGTTGTATTGATCATATGAAGGATACGATGTCTTTTCTTTGCTGTTGTATTCTCATTTTAGAATGCTCAGGGGACAGTGTGTACAGCTAATGTATTTGTTGACTTAAAACCTGACTTAGGATTTCTTTCCTTTATTCTTGTTTCTACCTTTTTGTAGGCTATAGTGTGACTCATGCTCAAGTTAATAAAAGCTGGTGATAATTTATTGAAACATAATAGACCTTCGGGCACCCCAAAATACATCAGTTAACATAAACTTTCAAATAAAGTGAATCATTTGTTGAGTAAATTACCTTATTCTATTCTAAATCTTTTAAGGTCTATTTTTTTATTATTTTAAGTGGTAAGAATGCTAAGTTTATGTAATGAACTTACCTCAGATATGATGCCAACCTTTAATATAGAGATTATATAAGTTTTCAGCCCCTTAACAGAGGAGGCAGTGTAGCAAGTGGAGACCTGACCTTTTTAGCTATGAAATATGTTCTCTGTCTGGGACAGTTTTAACATTGAGAATATTTGCATTTGTTCCTCCTCTACATCATCTTCAACTAGGAAGTAAACATTTTGTTACAGATGGAGAAAGGTGCTAACTTGGGGGCTTTAATTTTGGGAAATCTCTGACTTCTTATTTTAATTTTATTTTATGTATATTGAAAACTAATGAATCAATTTGATTTTGCACTGGAAAGTAGGCCCAGGTAGTCTATAATGTTAGCAACTTAAATATTCATTTACACAAGCCCTTTTTGGTTATTTCCAGTTTAAGTTTATGATGGCAGGCAACTAATTAGTAACTGATTTGCAGGGGCCTTATCAAAAGTGGTTAGGCTTCTTTCTTTGGTTATGGTGCATGAACCTCTTTCTTCACAAAAGAGATACATACATGCAGATACATACAAAGAGTAAGACAACCAGAGTATACAAAAAAGATATACAGTAAAATGGAGCATCCTTTCAACCCCACTCTCCTAATCTCTTTCTGAGGTAATTATCATCGACCATTTGTTGTATAATTTCTCTGAAATTTTTTCACGTTTTTATTTGTATGCACAATGTACATACACATAACTTTTAATAATCACTGTTAATTACCTTGCTTTATTCACTCACTATATTTTGTAGCATTACAAATCTTTTTCAAGACCTTGATAATATTATCTCTTAGCATGAATGCATGATAATTTATTAAATCGCTTCATTATCAGTGGATGCCTGAGTGATTAATGTTTTGTTGTTACACAGCTGTAATAAAGTCTTGTATGTATTCTTTTTGCACCCGTGCCAGTACAAACTAAGAATACATTTCTCAAAGTAGAACTGCAAGATTCAATGAATGTGCATCTTACATTTTGCTAATCATTTCCAAGTTTCCCTTCAAAGAGGTTTTCCCACTGACATTGAAGGAGATTTCTATCTCCATACCTTCTCCAGCACTCAACATTTTAAAAAATCTTTTATTTTTGCCATTCTAATAGGTGAAATGGGACTTATATTTTCTTTTATTCAATTTTGCGGTCATATGTTTGTTGGCTGTTTTCGTTTTTTTCCAATATTACCTCTTCCTGTCCTTTCTTTACTTACCTTTTAGGCTTTTGAACTTTTAAAAACATGATTTGTATTTTAAAAATTTGAAGTATAACATACAGAAAAATGCAAAGATCCAAGTTATGCAGTTTGATACAAGATGAACACACCACTCACACTCATCTTTTCACCTGAGAAGCGCTTCTCCTGCCCACTTCTAGTTACTACTCCCTGATTCAAAGGTAACCATGACTACCATGAATTCAGTTACCATACATTGCTTTGTCTGTTTTTTGAATGTTTTACAAACAAAATCATAAATAATTTGTTCAATGAATGCTTTTGTTCTTGCCTTTTTTCCTCCTATCATTATTTGTTGAGATTCATACATGTAGTTGCAGGTAGCTATAATTCATTTATAGTCATCGTCGTATAGTATTTCATTGGATGACTATTATCCATTCTACTGTAGAACATTTGTATTATTTCCAGTTTTGATAATTATGGACACTGCTGCTGTGTACATCTTTTGTGATCTATATGTATGCATTTCTTTTGGATATATATCAAGGAATGGAATAGCTGGATTGGAGAGTATGGTAAGTTTTTATAGAGTCTGTCAACCAGTTTTCTAAAGTTTTTGTACCATTTTACTCTTCTATCAGTTTTTAAGAGTTCTACTTGGACGGCATCCTGAAATGGTCAGGCTTTTTTCTTGCGTAATGGTACCTCTTTGTGGTTTAAGTTTTATTTTTCCTAGTTACTAATGAAATTAAGCATATTTTCTTACGTTTATCAGTCATTTCTGTATCATCTTTCATGAGCTTGTTAAATCTTTCACTCATTTTTCTATTAGGTTGTTTTCCTCTTACTAATTTGTAAGACTTCTTTATATATTTTGTATATAATCTGCCAGTAGTTATAAGTATTGCAGAAATCTTCTTCCACTCTGTGGCTTACTGATTTGCTCTTTTAATGGAGTCTTGTAATACAGTCTAATTTGCTGATATTTCCTTTGAGGATGAATGCATTTGTGTCCTGTTTAAGAAATCTTTTTCTTCCACCAAGATTATGAAAATATTCTCCCACATTGTATTTCAGATATCTTTTGTATTATATTGTCCTTAGTATGTCTGTGTATCTACAGCTCATCTACAGTTGTTTTTTTTTGTATGTATGTCTGATATGAGGTAAGGTCAGGACCCATAATTGCTCAGGACCATTATTGAAAAGATCTTCCCCCCAGTTTACTTCAACTGTATATTTGTTATAAATCAAGTGACCACATATATGTAGATCTTCTTTTGTTCTGTGGTCTTTTTGTTTATCCTTGTGCCAGGACTATTCTATCTGAACTACTGTAGCTTTGAAATAAATCTTGATACTTACTTGTGAACAAGTATCATTGTCCAGTGTTGTTTTGGCTGTTCTTGACTCTTCACTTTCCACTTAAACTTTAGAATTAAAGTTTAATTCTCTCACAAGAAATTGATAGAATTTTGATTGCTAATATCGAGTCTTCTAATCCATGAACATTGTATATCCTTCCATATGTATAGCCTTTTTAAAATTTCTCTCAGTAATGTTTTGTTATTTTTCTACGTAGAGGTCTTACACATTTTTCATTAGTTTATTCCTAGATATTTGATTTTTGTGCTGTTAAAAATAATATTTTTAAAGTTGCATTTTCTTACTGTTGGTGGCTAAGATAGAAATAACTGGTATTTGTGTATTGATTTAGTATGTGGTGGCCTAATGTATTCTGAATTGACTTATTAATTCTTTTTGGTTCCCTGGTTCTGTCTGTCAGTTTTCCATTACTTCACTGTTCTAATAATTTGGGCTTTATGGAGAGCTGGGGCATGGAAGGAAGCAGCATGTAGCTCTTTGAGTATCTTTTCTCATGGTGCTTTACATCTGAACTTGATAGTCTACGTTGGGTCACATCTCTCTGCCCGTAAGCAAGAGAAGACTATGTGCCTGACAGTGCAACTTCTGCTGCACTCGTTGAAAATGCCATTGATGTTTTCTAACTTCCCGTTCCTTACACTGAAGGCAATCTGAGCAATTACTCCTTTGGTTTTACCTCCCTTGCTCCCTAGTGTGTGGAATATAGGGAAAGGGTTTACTCTCCTTTTACTGCAGCTAACTCCCCAGCTTGGTATTGCATGTAAATGATAATTATTTGGGATCTTGATGATTGTACCATCTGAGCTCTGCATAAGATTTGATTGAGATATGTTATCAATTCTTGGCATCTTCCCTCAGTATAATATAAATTTTATTGTATTTGGTAGATATTCTTTAAAACTTGGAGTTTGAGGTTTGCCTTTTCCTAGTTTCTTTGATAATTATATTTCTTCTCTGGTTTTTCATGTTCTTTGTTGCCTTGGTGGGTTTTATAGAGAAGAGTGGCAGAGAGGGAGAGAAAATGCCTTTATTCTGTTTAACTTTTATTCTCTAAGTGATAATGGTAATGGTTTTCTAATGATTAATTAGCTCAGGTGAGTAAATATTTATTCAGCATCATTTCTTTAAGTCAAGTCTTTGAAGTCTTATTTAGTGTTATTCCTTTTGTCTCTCTCTATATTTTTAATTCCATAGTAACTCTTTAAACTAAAGTGGTTAAATGTGTGGTGTCAACAGTGTCAGACAAAAGGCCATCTTAGTGATCTGACAAGGATGACCTTAGGTGGCAGCATCCATGCCATTGCTAACTCTAGTTGATCATAGTATTAGCTTTTGGTTCTGGCATGAATTAATAATTGCAGGTTAAATAAAAAACAGATATTATTGTTAGAGTTTAGTGATTCCTTAAGCATTTATTGCTCAACAAGCATTTTTTGAGTGCTAACTGTGTGTTGATACTTTCGTAGGCCCTGAGGATAGAAAGTTGAATATGGCGTAACAACCCCTGACTTCAAGTTTTCATACACTGGTTGGAGAAGACACAAGATATTTTCTTTGTGATAAAGGTGAGGGCAGTAGGGGCAGAAGGCTTTGGGTGCTAGAGGAGAGACACTGAGCCAAGTTAGAAATAATGGATTGGGAATGAGCATTCAGACTTTAAATTCCTAGCAACCAGAACAGCAATTAGAACAGAAGGCTAGAGAAGACAAACTGTGAGTGTTCTGTTTTATAAAATTTCCACTGCCTCTGTTTTCTAGTCAATGAATGTTTTATTTACTAGGCAAAAGTAGCAGTGTTCTAATAGACTCATGGACATGGACTATAGACTAGTGTTTACCAGAGGGTAGGGGGTATGGGAGGAGAAGGGAGATAGATGGGGTAAAGGGGGTCAGCTGTAGGGGTATAGGGGAGGGTGACATGGGTAAAGGGGATCAAATATATGGTAGCTGAAGGAAACTGGACTTTGGGTGTTAAACACAATATAATATACAGATGTCAAATAATAATGTACACCTGAAGATTATATAATTGTAGTAACCAATGTTACCCCAATAAACTTAATTAAAAAATAAAATAAAATAAAATAAAATATTTGTTATACTTAAAAAAAGTAGCAGTGTTCTGTGATTAAGAGATAGGGCTTTAAGAGGCATATTTCATCAGACTATTGGGCAAGGAACTGCTGTATCTTCAGCTCATTGCAACAGTGTGTGGCATATAGTAGATGCTCAATAATCATTTGTTTATTGAATGAGAGAAAGATTGGTGTGCTCAGGCACCCTTTGTTGGTTTGGATAGGTGGACGACAGGACAGGGGTTGAGTGTAGGATGCCTGGCTAGCCTGGACAGGGACATGGCCAGACCTGTTGCTCACAGGTAATAGATTACTTTCTTGAGGCTGTGCTGGCATCACAGGAAACCACAGTACTGGTAGGAGTAAAATTTTATACAGGGGAGAACATGCAGTTGACATTCAACAAGCGCTCTGCTCCTATCGTTAGTTCTGGTGCGTGAGTTCTTTGGAATGAATGTAGCACCAAGCAAGAGGATTGTTTTACTCCCCTGTGGACAGTTCATACACATTCACAAAGGTTGGGTGACCATGGATTCAAGCAGTGCTTCTTCTTCTCTATTCTCAGTTTGTAGAAAAATCAAGGTCAAAGTGCGCAGTGCTGTGCTGTGGAAGAAACATTAACATGAACGCCTGGGCTCAGGGCGATTTGTTCGTGAGCTGGTACCCTCTGTGTGTGTGATTGCTGGGTCTCTTCCTGTTAACTGGCAGTTGTCCTGCTCATGTTCCAGTAACGTGGATTCCCGCTCTGGAATTGGGGTCGGTACGTTCCATGTTATGCTGACTGAAGCAGAGCGAATGTATGGTGTGTATTGGAGCCCGCGGAGGTGCCCTGGACCAAGGTGGAGACTCTCCTTAGGTTTTCTCATTCTGATTTTTTTTGTGTGTGTACAATTCTGGGCTTCCTCAAGGATATCTAGGTTAGGGATTTTCTTGCTCTTCCTCTTCCTTTGTCATTTACAGATGCTCCATGTTTACCTTAAAAGAATGGTCCTTGTTTGAAGCTGATTTCTCCATTATGCCCCACAGAGTGCTGGCTGCCACCTCATTTGCCAGGGCGTGGCTGCCTGGTAACATAGCTGGCCTCTTGTTCTATTGAACTCTTAGTCCTTTCTGCTTTCTCCCTAAAGATTCTTGTTTACTGCAAGTTGGAGGTAAGGTGTTATTTCAAGCAATCAATCAATCAATCAATCAATCAGTCAATCAGTCAGCCAATCAACCAATCAATCAACCAATCAATCAGAATACTTTCATGTGTTCAGGCACTGATCTAGGCATTTGGGAGACATCAGGGAACAAAGCAGAAAAGCTTTCTGTCTCTGGAAAGATTACATTCTAATGAGTGGTGGGGGCACTCATTTTCGTGGATAAGTAAAGTGAATAGTATGGTAGAAGGTGATATGTGCTCCTGATAAAGAAAATGTAGAGCAAGATGGGGAGGAGATAAGATGTGGGAGCTGGGACAGGTTGTAATATTACATAAGGTGGACAGGACAGGCCAATAAGGTAAACTTTGACTAGAGACCTGAAGGAAATGAGGGAGTGGCCAGTTGGATCCTGGGAAAAGAACCTTCAGGTAGAGGAATGAGCTAGAGCCCAGCCTGGCAGGAGCGTGCTGGGCTATGGGGAGGTCAGTGAAGAGACCTATGGGACTAGAGTGGAGTGAGCAGGTACAGCAGGTAGGGGAGAAGGTCAGCTCATGGTACCTCATCCGTTATAAAAACTTCAGCTTTTACCCAGAGCGCAGCTTGTTGAACCACTCTGGTTTCATGTCAAAAATGTTTGGGCAGAGGTACATGCAGGGGACTGTTAGGATATTGGGGTACAGGCAAGACATTTTGTTGGTTATTTCCTGTTATAAACCTGAACAAAAAAGGCATCTTTCATTGCAAAACTGTCTCTGTCACTATCAAATGACATTCCCTGCCCTAATAGCAGTAGCTCAAGGGCAATACCTTACAACCTCTTCAAGCCCACTCTTGCTGTGGGTTGCAGAGGTTATTGTGGCGAAGGAACTATATGGCCACTTTTTGTACATGACCACCCACCTCTTGGTCATTTGAAAGAGAGAGAAATTAACTTGTGGTCATCCCTGAGGTCTTGCAAGGGTTTGTCTGTCTGTAGACAGGCGGAGCCCTGGAGGCTGGGTGGGTAGTGTGCACAGCCTCCCTGGAGCCAATTAATGGTTGTCAGGTTCTACGGAAGACAAAGAGCTCTCAAAGAATGGTATAAGCTTTGAGAACCTGGCTTGTGGTATAGCTTTTTACAATTTGCTGAGAGCCAGAACTTACAGTAGAAAATACTGGAGGCTACTGTTCATGCAGCAAAATGAATATTTGCCAGGCATTTGCTGGAAACGGCAGATATGGAAATGAAACTATTGTCCCTTCCCTTAAGCTGCTCATGGGCTGCATCTGAAGTCCCAGAACTCAGGCTCGCCCACTGGGTCAGCTAGCTACCCAGAGGGGCCAGAGAGGTGAGCAAGGCCAGCTGGGTCTAATGCTGCAGAACAGGAAGGTGCCCAAGAGCGCACGCTCTATCCAATGCAGTGCTGACGGTACTAGGAGAAAGGGGAACAGACAACCCACTGTTGGCAGATCTCAGTTTTTCCAGAGAAGCCAAAAATCTAGTGTTTCTTTCTTTCTTTTTTTTTTTTTTTAATTGGTGTGGGCTCCCGATTTAAAAATGTTGGAAGCCAATTCTGATATTTGAATAATATTGTATAGGTGGAACAGAAACCTCCACATTTCATCCTGAGGTAGCCCTTTTGCAAATTTTGATCTACATAAATAAAATACAAGGTGAAGTCACTGTACAGCAGCTAAGAATGAGTAGTTATAGGGGCTAAGTGGTCAGTGGTTTTGTTGATTTGTTGTTCAAACTGCTTCATCCTCTTTTTCCTTCAGTGATGACTGAATTCATCATCACAAATTTTTGTAGTCCATTATAATTTAATTTGAGTGGGAGAGAGTCTGGAAGCTGTTGAAGGTTCTGTTGAAGTGACTCAGAATGTAAATCAGTTAAATTTGACCTCTCTTAGCTGCATCTCTTCTGTGTGGGTTACAGCAAGCGTGATGAAGGTGGGTGATGGAGTCAGGTTCTTACATTGGGTTAGTTCTCACCCATGGCTGGGGATAAGGTTGTTGCCAGGCATCTGTTTGACAGAGGTGGTCTAATTAAAGTGAGATTGATTTATTAACAGAGCTTTACTGGTCACATAATTTAGCAACTCGGAGGTGTTATGGAGCCTAGGGTATTGCTAAAGAGTGCTAAGGCTCAAGGTAATTATTGCCTGACTTCGAGAGAATGACAGATGGGTCCTCATTGTTGCTATAAATCTAGCCTGCAATTGAAATGGTGTTCTTTGTTTAACATTGTTGAGGGGCTCTGGCATTGATCCTCAGTTCTGCCTTGCTGGCACTCTTTCCTCTCTGTGCATTTCCAAGGCACTTTGTCTGAACCTCGCAACACTCCTGCAAGGCCTGCTGATTATTCAGCTGTGGGATTTGCATTTAGCTTTGCCCTAACAATGGGTTGCCTGGGTCCCACCATTTTCCAGCTGTCTTTCTGTTTGAATTTGAGTTTCCAGCTGACATGTTTTCTGGCCCGAATGCGACTTAGCTAAAGAAGATCTGGTCTTTAACTAGACCTGTATAAATATTTATTTAAGACTTCTGTTGTATGTGCACTTCTGGGAGTGTAGCTGTTATTACCTCCTTGACACAAATGGAAGTAGAGTGTATGACAAGCAGCAACCTGGGAGGCAGGAGGCCCCTTAGACAGAGAGTGACATTTTGCTTGTGTTCTACTCCCTGGCTTGCCTGGCCCTCTGCCATGCTCTGGTGGACTCTTGGGGGAATTAGCAACCTGCTTGTGTAGGTGATTTGGCCTAGAGAGATGGATTTCAGAAACATAGATGTAATAAAGACATGTAAGGTAGCCAGAAGCATTCACAAGTTCACAGTACAGCTCACTCCCTGATGGGCATCATAAATCTGGTTTCTGCTCTTCTGTTTTAGATCTTTGGCTATATTGTTATGAATTGGGCAACTTTTTCCCCAAATAGAATGGATTTCTTTTTTTGATCTGAATGGCCCTATATATGACGGTTATAGAAAATGTAAAAAATACAAAAAAAAGTTGATAGTAAAGAAATTTACTTAAATATTTCCACCCATCAAAAGATAACCACTGTTACCAGTTGAGGGATTTTTTTTTCTATTTGTTTTCAATTGTTTTTTTAAAATAAGGTTTTACTGTAAAGCTAGTTATATCACATATATCATCTTATATCTTGCCCCTTTCTACCTGTTTTTCGTTCGTTTGTTTTTGTTTTTTGCTAAAACTATAGGGAAATCTGTTATAACTTCCCTCTTTCTCTCTTTTGCTTCAGACAAAATGGCCTCTCATATGCCAGGTGTTCCACCTCAGGGCCTTTGCACAGACTCTGCCTATTATCAGGAAGGTTCTTCCTCTGACTGTATGGCTCACTCCCTCACCTCCTCTAAGTCTTTGTTCAAATGTCACCTTCTCAGTAAAGCCTCTCCTGACCTCTCTATTCAGTTTCCACCTGTATTAGCCAGAATGACTCCTGACCCAGACCCATCCTTTCTCATGGCACGCAGTGCTGATGGCACCAAACACATCACTGGTTTATTATCAATATCATTATTTTAACTAATATACTAATATAAGCATTAACCAACACTCCTTTTTATAAGCATTTTGAATAACTACGTATAGCTTATTTTTTGAATGGACCATACTTTAATCATCAACTGCTGGACATTTAGATTGTGTTCAGTGTTTTGCTATTATAAATTGTATAAACCTACTATGAACCTTCTGTGTATAAAGTGTTTTTCCATTTATTCGAAGTTAAAAGATTTTAGACATGGATTACTGGATCAGTGTATATCGTATTGAGACATTTGGCTGCAAGTGATACAAACTCAACTCAAACTGGCTTAAGCAAATTAAATTATTGACCAACATGTCTGAAAAATACAGGTAGACTTCAAGTAGGGCTGACCCGAGAGGTTCAGTCTATGTCATCAGGGGTTTGATATGTATCTCTTAGCTTTATCTGCTTTCCTCTGTGCTGGTTTCATTCTGAGGTAGCCTCTCTGCATTTAGCTCAAAACTGCTACCTTAAACTGCTATTTTCATCCTACCAACTCCTACCAACTTAGAAAGATATCCTCCTCCCAATGTTTTCAACAAAAACTCAGGACAGATCTTCATTGGCTCATCTTTGAATCATTCACTTTGGTTGTAGGACAAGGATATACTAGAATGGAAATAATGATGTCATCCCACCCACACCACATTGTCTGAGGGTTGGGAGGTTCAGTTTCCCAGAGTAGACGTGAGGTGCTTTGACCTGGAGAGCGGGAATGGAGAATGGGCACTGGGCAGGTCCCAAACTGCAGATCTTCATCTTGCTTGTGATCATTGTAAGGACTCTGTGTCTTAGATTAAAAAAAAAAAAAAAGAGTAAAAAGTAAAAAGTTTGGAAAGTGAGAGGAGTCCAGTCACACCCTAAGCATGCATTTTGGATTGTGTGAGGCCAGCTCTATCAGATGGCAGTCTGCCTCCACCATCACCATGAGGGAATAAAAGGGTGGATTAAGAGGCGGGAAACTGGGCCTCAGCTACCTGGGGAATGAAGCTTCTATGGCCTCCAATTGAATGCCTCACAGGCTGTTGGTGACCACTGGCTCCCTAAGGGCATGTTTAAGTTATGAGCAAGGAGACAAGTTCTAAATGTGAGGAGCAGAAATATTCTTGACAATCTCCCTAAGGGATTCTGACAGCAGTGCTATCCAGATGAATTCGGAGACTGCTGACAGTGGAGCGCTCCATTCCAGAGCAGCTGCAGTGTTTGTCAAACAGGCCCCACACCATGTGCTGACAGGCACAGTGACTTCATTATCTTCAGCTCTATGGCCCCCTCCTTGACTGAAAGCCATCTTTATAGGACAGCTCCGCTTCACAGCTGCCTGACTACCTGTCTGTCCATTGACCTTGCCAGCTTGCAGCATAATTGTCTGAGGTCAAAAGGGCCCTAGTCTGTTGTCCACTGTCGAATTTGCACCTGCTTTAAAGGCACTGCTGGACTTTTGTTGGACCTATAGTGGCTTTCAGCTTACCTTAGCCAAGTGTGTGGGGGCCTTCAGGAGCACCTACCTTGGAATCTCTACCCGGATGAGTCATCCTGACCCAGGCCTGCTGTTCTGCAAGTAGAACCCATTCTAGTGTGAGGGACTTGGAACTGTCCTGATGAAAACCTCACAGTTTTGCTCTCTTTCCGTGGGAACGGGGTCTGTTTAAACCAATCCGACTCTTTCTTTTGAGTCCATTCTTATCTCAGAATTAGGATGTGTCACATTTAGTTATAGGCCAAATAAAATAAGGTTATTACTTTATACTCTTCAGAAATTCCTGAAAGGCTGCTCATCTCTTCCATTCTGGTTTGAGCTAATGCCTGTTCGCTATTATTTCATCATGAGTGGTACTGGGGAGTTGCCACGAAAGGAGGCCGCTTGAGCCAAGGTTGTGTGGAGAGCCCTTCAGTGTACCCAGGGTTCTCCATGCAATTTGTGGCTTTTTCTCCCTTTCCATCTCATCAAGAGATTATATGGAGCCAATTTATAAGTAAATGACACATGTTAATCCTTCTCTTCTGTGAAGGACTCAGGGTTAACTTGGAGTCCTCTTGCTTACATTTACCCTGGTGCAGGGGTATAGAAAAGTATTAATATGGGCAGGCTGAACTCACAAACACAGACAGAGCTTTCCAGTATAATTCTTTGAGTGTTTGAGGTCATGGACTGACTCTGATTGAATCAGGGAAACTCCACCAGTCAATGACCAGCTTCTCTGTCAGAGGCCAGAGCCTAAGACAAGGGTCTTTGTTTTCTCAGTATGGTCAAGTGGGCATCTACCTCTTTGAAATCTCTAGCCCACTGTATACATGTCTGGTATTACCAAAAAAACTTAATTAAATCTTTCACAGTAGTGGTTTACTGCTTGGGAAGCTGGCAGTCTTCTGTGATGGTGAGTGGAGTGCTTTTCCGGCTGTACCTTCCATCTTGTGTGCCCAGGCCGGTCAGTGCAGGGAGAGACAGAGCAGAAGCTCTGGCTGGGCCAGTCTTCGTGATCCATTGTGTATATCGAGCATCTGTGCAAGATGTTAGTGGGAGTTCAAAACATTTTCACTGTTGGTAAAGAAGTAATCCACAAAAAGCACACAGCTAAGATAGTCTAAAAACAGGTTGTAAAGGGGTGGAAATACACACACACACACACACACACACACACACATTTTGACTTGTTTCTGTGAAAGTTTACGAAGCTTAATTAACAGTTCCCAGGCACTTACTGCAAACCAGGCTCAGTGTTCCATGGGACATCTTAGTGCTGAGGGCAACCAACAAGGCATCCGCTGACCTTTTCACACATGTTAACATGGCCTGTGAGTTGAGTTCTCTGGGAAGGCCCAGTGCCCCTTTCCACTGCCACGGCTGTGTTGCCCACAAAAGCTATAGTTGGTCACTGCGCACAGCTGGCTCTGCCCTTCTCCCTGTGCTCATAGGAGCAACAGCAAGGATGACTAGAGCAGCTCAAGTCAGAAACTAATGGGGTCAGGAATTTAATAGATTGCATTACATAGCCTGAGGACTGGCATGTGGCTGAGTGTCAGGAAAGGCGTGGAAACTAGGAAGCCAGAGGTTCTTTCTTGCCCCAGAGCTGTTTACCTCATGCTGTCTTTCTGCTCCTCAGTCTTTATAGCAAATGAAAGTTTACAGAAAATGAAATATGCTTTCTTCACATTGAGTCACATGACCTCCTGTGGTTAGGGGCAGGGGTACAAAGCACAACAGATCTATGCAAGGCCTATTCCTGGATCCTATGGACAGAATGGATAGCAGGTCCCAGAGAAGGGGGTGAGCTGAGCGGGATTGTTGACCTCCATGCCCCACACCTCTCTTACTCAATGAGTGAGCGCTTGCAACACCTGTGCCCGGAATAATCCTCTTCAAAGCTTTGCTGACCCACTGGGTAGGGTTTCATTTTTTGTTGGTGAATGGACGTATGCTTGTTCAATGTGGAGAGCTGCCTTTATTATGTTGTACTGAGAACCGTCTTCGAAGCTGGATATTGCTTGGGCACAGAGCAGATCACTCAGTTAGGCAGAGGTGCTACTCAGTTGACTTACCCCACAAAAGGTAGATTTTTGAATATGTATAAGTATTTTAATTATACTTGTTTCATCTACATTTCTAGATTATCTTTGTTTAAGATCATTTGTTATTGTCTACAATTAGATTTTAAACTCTGATGGGCAATAGATTTATTTCAACTGTTAGCAATACGTGTGCATGTAGATACTACTAATTACCTTATTATGGGAACAGTTTGGGTGGTTCTACTTTCATTTGGGAAGTGTAATATAGTTCCCAGCTCTCTATTCCCCATTGCTAAATTCTCAGAGTCTCAGCAGTCGTTTGATTGACAACTGCTTAAGCATTTTCATTTTGAAACTGACCCTTTGGTCTCAGAGCACACTGCGAGGGGAAGCTGCTGTAGATGAGATCTGGAATCTTTTCACTTCACTCTGCTTTTTTTTTAGTTCTCAGATTTTACAACTACAGTTAATTTTTAATTTTATTCTCTTGGAACTTTTCCATTGATGTTTAAAAGGGCACATGAAACATATTAATGTACTCACAAATGAGGGAAAATATCCATGAGGTCTTAAAATATTCTGAATAATATTTTCTTTCTTTTTAGCTGTCTCCGTTATGAGGTACAGCGCCTCTGCTTTTGGGTTTGCAGTAAGTAACATGAAATGTACTTTTATGAAGTTTTGCACGTTTTTTCCTGAGCCCACGAATCTTTCCCTGGGCTCTCAGTTAAGACGGTATTAGTGGATGAGAATTTAACATGACAGACATTCACCTTTTATGGAAATAGCTTCTATAAGAAATTACAATTTAATAGAAGCAATTTGCAATGACACCGTATGAGCCTCAAGAACAGATTAGGGGCTCGCATTCTCACAGTTGATTTGAGAAGATGTTTTAGGATTTCAGCCCTTTCCCCTCCTCAAGGGTGTAGGTTTGAAAGTGGGCACACAGTGTAGTGAAGCCTCTGCTGGCGCAGGCAAAGTGTTGGGAGTTAAGAGCCAGGGCTGCTGGCACTCGATAAGTCTGGCTGTAGCCCGACCAAGGGTAACTTGGCTTCCCAGCCTGCTTCCTGATGCTAAAACACAACATCAAGGAAAACAGGTATCAGGTGTTTTATAGGCTAGACATGTTGAAAACTCTGGTGAAGGTTCACCATGTCCCTTTAGAGAGCACTAGTGCTTGTAATTTTTCAGATGACGAGTGTGGTATGGCGCAATGACATATAGAGAGCTCCTATAAACATCCCTCCTGCATAGCTTTAGGGTTTCCTGTACCTGAGGGTGTGTGTTCCTGTTCCCAAACCCACATCTTCCCTTTGTTGTGAGAACTGAAGGGGTTGCAGAATCTTTTCAGAATTGTTTGAAAGTTGTGGGACTGTCTCTCCAGAAAATGCACCCCTCCACACACACACTCCTTTCTCTTTCTTCTCCTTTGCCTCCCGTCCTCTCTCCTTCTCACATTCACTCATTTATTCAAAAAGAAAAAAAGCATTGAATTTCAAACTGTTGGCATACCTCCCAGAACTCTTGGATAACCTACCCTCACCCAGGACCCCAGGTAGAACAGTCCCATTGAGAACCAGACACAGAACTCACCCCGAATATTTTACTTGGGACATACAGGAAAATGCTGAAATTATCTTTCTTCCCATGGGGAAGCCATTTTTATATGTCAGAACAGTGTGCTCCCCATCCATACCTCCAGAATGCTGGGAGCCAGGGACCCTGGGAGTGGACCCTACATGCCACAGAGTGTGTTTTCCCAGGCCGTGGGAGCAGTGTGAGATGCGAGGAGGAGCTGGCATATGGGGTGCCCTGGGGTCCAGCTCTCCGGGATCCACCGTGAGGAGGTTGAGTGGCCTGTGTCATAGTGATGCCAATCCGGTTTACTCTGAGGTCACTTGCTCAGATGTTCCGAGTCACAGAACAGTTGCCTTGTAACTTCACAGTCGTGTCCTATTGACTCTGGAAAGCCACTAATGCTGTGTCTTCTTCTCCTAGTTTGATGCCATCCTTGATGTCCTGTCATCGGCGATTGTCCTGTGGCGTTATAGCAATGCAGCCGCTGTACACTCTGCCTATAGGGAATACATGTAAGTGGATTTTTATCTTCTTCCAGACTGCAGAACCCTTGCAAATGAAGGCCACATAATTAGGTTGTCAGCACAGCTTATTCTGCAGCTTTGGTCCCAGTGACAGGAATAAGGCTCCCAAATTGCCTTCGAGAATGGCTGGTGTAATTTAAGCCATATGATAGACCCCTTCTGTGATGGTCAGATAGGTGGAATGTCCCTTTATAATTCTCTCTGTTCTCTGTTCTTGAGTCCTGAGTGACTATTTGTATGTTCATTTGTCTGCCCGTCACTTTGTACATTCATCTATCCATTTATCGATCCTTCTATTCTTTCTGTTTGTGTTATTGGAATTTTTGTTCTCTTAAATTTTCATGCTTTTTTTCTTTTAAAAGAAGGTGAATTCTCCAGTAATTTACAAAAAACATATTGAGGGTATTCTAAATTATTTCACTTATCTTTCAACCCTCCTTGTGTTAGAGAATATTGCTTGCCTCAGCCTTCACATCCTCTGGGAGATGATACTGTCTTTGAAGGATTTGTGTTTGGGACCATAAAACATGTGTCTATTCCAGCTTCCATCTTTTTATTCCATTTGTAATCTTCAGGGTGATGACAGCATAGGTTCTAGAGTGAGACTTTTTGGCTTTAAATCTCAGCTCCCCCTCTTGTTACCTTTTTGACCGTGAGTAGCTACTGACTGCTGTGTATCTCATTTCCTCACCTGGAAAAGTAGGAAAACAATACCTCTTGTAAGGGTTGTTGTGATGATTGTATGACTGAGATATAATCATCACAGCATAACACACACACACACACACACGGAAGGAGGGAGAGTAGGAGGTAGAGAGAAAATGAGAGAACAAGAGAACAATGTGTGGCCTATAGTTTAGGAAACCTTAGCAACCATCATTAATTATTAAGGGAGCTCCCCTGGACCTGAGCCAGCACTGGTCATCAGGGTGTAAGGTTTACTCTACCTCTGCAGCTTTTGAACAGTTGACTACTAATGAGTAAATGCTCCTTGCTGTGGTTTATGGTGGTGCCCAGACAAAGGTGTTTTTGGTGGGAATGCCATGTCATACTCAAACATACAAATGTTAGGTGCCAGGAGACTCAGGAAATATATATGAGATTGCATGTGCCAAATGGAAAGCTTTTGAAAGATGATGCCATACTGATTAGCAGATGGGAACAAATATTAATTTATTTCATCATTGGCTTTAGTTAGGGCACAGAAACTTCTTTTAAGCGTTAAATATTTATTTTAATGTGCTTCAGCTCTTTCAACAAATATAATTAAAGTATCAAAAGGGTCAAATTTGTGATATGTGATATTGTTTAGGATAAGGTTAATTTTGAAAAAAGTGAGTCAATTTGTGGCTCAAAAAAGTTGAAATAAGAAAATTGAAAATAAGAAATTGAAAATAAGAAAACAGTAGTAGTAAACTGATTTTGTAAGATTTCAACTGATGCTACCATAATGACCACAGTTGAATTAACATTTGTCTAGCCAAAACAGCGGCTAATGCATCCACCCAAGCTGTTGCTGGCTGTTATTGGGGGAATACAGTGAGAACAGTCTACAGAGTACAACCCAGAGATATACTTAAATTTCAAGGACTAGTTTCTGTCCTATCAGAGAACGTATATCCTTTGTTCCAGTAGTTCTGCCATTTGAGATGATAGCCACTATTGGGTACATTAGCATTTATATGTGGCTGGTACTAAGAGGTGTTGTAAGTGTAAAATACACACCAAATTCAAAAGACGTAGAAAGAAAAAATGTAAACATTTTATTAATAATTTATAAAATAGGAGTTATATTTTGATATAAGAATAGTTTGGCTATATTGGGTTAAATAAATGATTACAATTAATTTTACTTATGTTTACATTTTTTAATGTGGTTTTTAGAAATTTAAAATATACAGGTGGTTTATTTTATTTCTATTGAGCCTTTCCCTCAAAAGAGAAAGTTCTTCCCTCTGCCTTTTTTTATTTCAGAATTAATAATTCAGAATATGATTTGCAATTCTAGAAGGAATCGAGTTCAGTGTTTCTTAGTTTTTCTCTTCTAAATGCTTATTTTTAATCTGATTTTCTTTATGCTAAAATGAGTTTCTTACATATTAACAAAGTTACACATTGTTGTGGCTTTTCTGCAGTGTTGAGATCTCTGTATTTGCCCGGTGGCCTGGAGATTTTCCAAGGTTAAGATTGATAAAAGAAAATGTCTTTGATTTTAATGATCCCAAAGCAGGTATCATTTTTAAAAAATGTGTGTATTAATACTCAAAAGGCAAAAACTCACAGAGGAGCTGTTTTGATAATTCTCAGATAATAGTTCATGTGATTTTGCTAGTGAATTCATTCAGAGAGTCTTAATCTGGGGATTAAAACGACACTCACAATTCTCTGTTGTTGGCTTTAGTTTAAAGTTTTAATCTCTGTCTCATTCCATGTAAATTAAAAAAACATGAAATTACTACCAGCTGAGAAACTGATGTTTGCATATTAATGAGCATGAGTGAATTAAGATAGAGCTGGAAAAGCTATTGGTTTTCAGTTGTTAGAGAATAATACTTGAGAAAATGGGGATGGTACCCAACTGGTTCTTAGTTAATTCTTCTAATTTCCTACTTGGACTCTAAGATTCAGAATGAATCTTGAGCTTGGAATTGCCAGTGCAAACAGATACCTTCCTCAGCCTTGCCACCTGCTAACTGTGGATGTTATGGGATGTTTGATGCTCAAAGGGAAGAGTATGTCTTCAGCACTGCCACAGAATGGAACTTCAACCAATAGTTTTATTTTATACTTTTTTATTATGGTAAAAGCATATAACGTTAAATTTACCATCGTAAACATTTTAAATGTATAGTTCGGTAGTGTTAAATATATTCATGTTTTTGTTAACAGATATCCAGAAGTTCTTCACCTTACAAAACTGAAGCTCTGTACTCATTAAACAACTCCCAACAACCCCTCCCCCATTCCTTGGCAACTACCACTCTGGTTTTTGTTTCTATGAATTTGACTAATTTAGGTACCTCAGATAAGTGGGATCCTACAGTATTTATCTTTTCGTGACTGGCTTATTTCACTTAGCATAATGTCTATATTGTAGCATATGTCAGAATTTCTTTTATTTTTATGGCCATATAATATTCCATTGTATGTATAAATTACATGTTTATCCCTTCATCTGTTTATAGACATTTGGGTTCTTTACACCTCAACTATTGGGAATAATGCTGCTATGAACATGGGTGTACAAAAATCTCTTTACGACCGTGCTTTTAATTCTTTTGTATATTTATCCAGAAGTGGGATTGCTGGGTCACATGGTAGTATTATTTTTAATTTTATTGAGGAACCTCCACAGCTGTTTTCCATAGCAGATGCTCCATTTTGTAACCATATCAATTAGTTATTTATTTTGAAAAGCTCCAAATTTGACTAGTCACCTTCTAGTGGTGGGGGATATGTATGAGGAGTTAGGTGGACTATCAGTTTTACACATGGTCAGAGTTTTCAACAAGTGAGTAAGATAGGAAACGGGGGAAGGGAGTCAACTTTGTTTGAAAGAGAGGGATTCTAATAACAACAGAATATCCAGCCTGGGTAAGGAGTGATGGGAGGACAATGGCAAAGTTAATTAATAGTCATCATAGATTAGCTTGACAGTTGTTGGTGTGGGACACTAATTTGAAAGTGAGTTGCTAAAAACTAGGATGTCACAGGTGGTTTGTTTATTGGCATAGATTTAGGCTGGGAGTGGGTGGCTGATGTAGGGTGAGGACAAAAGAACAGGTGCAAGGCCAGGAGTTGGCTGGACGCTCCACCGGGATCAAGGAAATGTTTGTAGAATTTAGATGAGAGGAGTGACGCAGGTGCTGTTGTCCTCAATGAAGGCAGAAGAAGGGCCAGGAGGTTGGGTTAATGACAAAAAGGTGTGGTGGGTGGTTTTGAGGGAGAAAGCCTGAGAAACTGGTTTGGAATTTACCAGGTGAAAGAGGCTTTGAGAATATGGATGAGAGAGAATGCCCCCTTCTCTTCAAAAGTTGGGAAGGCAACTTCCTCAGGAACAGCTAGGTTTTATTAGACCAAGAGGTGAGAGGAAGAGTCAGAAGAGTCCAAGGATGTGGAGACTGGGAGTAGGATGAAAATGTTTGGGAGAGAAGGGAGCAGGGCCACACAGGGAGACACAGAGAGTGTGGTTGTAAGGCTGGGGTGGTGATGGGGGTTCTGGTGACATTCAGTGAAGGAAGCATGGAGTGAAATAGTCTTTAGGGTATTTTCTCAATTGTTTTAATAAAAGAGATTTGCGTCCACACACACTTGTTTAGACACATAAAAATTCTCTGCAATGATACAAAGGAGACTAGCAGCAAGATCGCCTCTGAGAGGGGAACGGGGGACAGATGAAGGAGGGGAGACATTTTCTTTATATCCTTTAGACCAGGGCTGTCCAACAGAATTCTCTGGGATAATAGACGTTTTCTGTGTCTGCATTGTCCATTGTGGCAGCATCAAGCCACATGTGGCCATTGAGTACTTGCCATGTGGCTGGAGAGTGGCTGAGGAACTGGGTTTTTAACTTTATTTCATTTTAATTAAAATAGTCACATGTGTACTGTATTGGACAATGCCTTTTTAGATGGTTTGATTACTTTTAATGTATATATTTTTTAAAGCAGATAAAGTTGTTAATAAATCAAAGTGCCGGGGATTTGGAAATGAGAGAAAGGTATCGATGGAGGGAAGGAGGTGCTGGAGGTAGAGGGCATGGGAGAAATTAGTGTAGGAGGAACTTGGCAAGGCCAGATGACACAGGGGATTTCATGCCTGTCTTAGCCATTCTCAGCTCTGTGTACTATGTAAGGCCACAGGAAATATAGCCTCCTGCTGCCGTCAGCTGTGGAGGGCCATCGGGATGCTTGCTAGGGAAGGTACAGATTGATTGATGCCCATTGCTCATCAGGGGCCTCTGACATTTTACATGTGATTGCAGCACACAGGTGGGAGTCCCCATGGAGACTCCCCAGTCCCAGCTGTCTCTTCAGGCCATCCGTCAGCTACTGAGATATAGAAGTGGAGGCAGATGGGAGGCTGTTCACCTTTATAGGCTTCTAAGTCTGCAGCACTGAGGCGAGAAAACAGCTCAGGAGGTTGGTTGTTTGTTCCAAATGGACCTCCAAGTGGCATTATGCTCAGCAGCCAATTGGAGAGCTCTGAAGGGGATATTCTTCGAGAGGCATAAATCCTTTGTGTGTCTCCTCATGTGGAATAAATGGACCATACTGGTTCTTACCCACGCAGGGCATTTGCTCTGTTTTCTTTTTCAATTTGCTGAGCCAAGTGCTTGGCCTGAAAACTACCAGTAGACAAGATGGCTTGACAGTCCTTTGATTACTGGTTTCAACAGCACTGTCGCTGCTTTTGGAAGTAGCCCTGGAAATTGAAAAAGAAACGTCACTGATTCAGTTAAGAAATGATGGATGGGTAATTTGCTTTTGGTGTCTCATCTAAGTAGACTGCAAAGACAATGAGTTATATGAAGAATACATTAAAATAGTACCTCGTCTGCCCCTCTTCTCATTAGATATTTGATCGACCTTACATCAGGATCTCTGGGAAAGTGAATTGCATTTCCTCCACATTGGTCTAGTGCTGTTAGCTTTACAAAGCTGTGGAGTATATTTTAGCTCAAGAGCAGACCTTGAACTAGAGGAATGAATAACTTCGGACATGCCCTCAGTGACTAATGAGAGCCAGTGCAGAAGGCAGAGACTGAACAGGATGGCATGAACTCACCTGCCTTGAATAGTTCAGTTTAGTCTTACCTGATGGCAGAAAGACATAGCCTTCTGTCATGAAAAGGGCATATGAAACTTCCTGTGACACAGACATGACAATAATGGTTGTACTGTGGACAGGACACAGTAGGGAAAGGAATATTAGGTTCCTTGATCTCTGTTATGAATTGAATTGTTTACCCCAGAAAAGAGATGTTGTAGGCTTAACCACCCCCAGTACCACAGAATGTGACCCTATTGGGAAAGAGGGTCTTTGAAGATGAGGTACTGATCCAGTATGATACTGGGGTTCTTATGAGAAGAGTCACAGAGACAGACACACAAGAAGATGACCATATGATCACAGAGGTAGAGGTCAGAGTGATGTGTGTACAAGTCAAGGAATGCCAAGGATTGTTGGCAAGCACCAGCTGCTAGAAGAGGTAAGGAGGGATTCTGTTCTACAGGTGTCAAAGGGAGTGTGAGTCCAACACCTTTGATATTGGACTTCTAGCCTCCAGAACTGTGAGACAATAAATTTCTGTTGTTTTAAGCCCCCCCAGTTTGTAGTGCTTTGTTATAGCAGTCACAGGAAACTAGTACTGTCTGTGAGAAGAATTCTCTATCAGAACTGTACTCACCTGCTCTGTGATCTTAAGTGATTTATTAATTTTTCCAAAACCCAGTTTTCTTGTGTGTGAAAGGGAGGAGGGCCATGATAGCTACTGAATAGCACATTGGTGATAGTTAAACATGATGTTCTGTGTAACATCAATATATGCTCAAAAAACGTTAGGCCACTTATTTTCCATTGCTAGAGTTTTGAAAATGTTTTTTAGTTAGTCATAATGAGATAGTTTTAAATTGTTCTCTTGTCTTACTTTGATTTTTCAAGAGTATGAAATAAAAGAATTGGCCAAAAAAATTTAAAAAACTCAAAACACAACTTTGGCGTATGTAGAAAGTTGCTTTTGACCTCGAGACATGGGAGTAGTAGTGTAGTGAGGCAATATGATTATTTCTTGATTTCCTGACTTTACCTCCAAACCCCCTCTACCCAAAAGAAATCTGAAACAAGATAAAGCAACATGTGATTATTGTAAAAGGTTGAGGTAATTCATAGAATTATGAAGAGTACAGTAAAACTCACTTGTTAGAGGGCCCCCCAGCGCTAACATTTTTCATGTGTAAACACACACACACACACACACACACACACACACACACACACACACACACACACACACACACATTTTTAAACCCAAGTAGAGATGTTGCATGTATACCCTTTTGAAAACTGGGTTTTCTCTATTAACCACCATGTTTTGAATGTCATTCCATCACATGATAGAAATATGTTATTTTTTGATAGCTATGTGGATGTATTCTATGTATGGATTTAACATATTTTGTTTAAGCAATTTTCTACTGAAGACGTGGGTTGTTTCCAGGGTCTTTGGGGGTAGAAACAACCCAAAAGAACTGTTCTTACCCATTAGTATTTTAATGCTTGTCTTCTTATTTCTTTAGAGTAAATTACTGGAAATCTGAGTCAAAGAATTTGCTAATTTATAGTTTTGATGCCTGGTGTCAGACTGTGCTCCAAAAAGATCATACTGATTGACATTTTCACTGGCAGGAATGAGAATGTCTGTTTACTCACCTTTGCCAGTACTAAGGGTTGTAATTCCTTTTGATCTTAGCCACTTGTCCAGGTGGAAAATTGAATTCTCTATGTTAATATGCATTTCTTTAGTTACTGGTATAGTTGAACATATTCTCTTATGCTTTTTTGGCGTCTATATTTCTTTGGGGGAATGAGTTGCCAGAATTTCAGATGGGATTGAGAAGCCTTTTATTTCCGTTTTGGGACATTTCCCAGACTCCAGCTACTAGAATTTCAGTGACTAAGGAAGTGCAACTTTAGTAATTGATCAGGTCCTTCCTGCCTTGCCCCCTACCCCCCATATTCTTTTTTTGCAGTGCCATATGTTTTTCTTTCTTAGATCTAATTACTTGTATTTAATTTCCATATTGGTGTATTTGTTTATTATCCATTGCCCTCACAAGACTTTAAGCTCACTAGGGTAAGGATATTTCGTAACTATCTTATTTTTTCATTTTCAATCCCTAGGCTAATACCTGGTACTTAAAGAGTTACAGAATGAAAGAGATTGAGCCGTGGAACCCTTTCATCTTATGTAAATTTTTCATATCCTTTATGAAGATGTTAATAAGTATTTACTGAGTGCCTGCTTTATGCCAGGTATCATGCCGGGCTCTGTTAGGTAGAGGTATTATTTAACACCTGGTAGAGGAGGTAAATATTTTCCCCGAGGGCACGTGGCTAGAAGTGGATACAGCGGGGGTTTGAACTTAACATCTTTCTATTTCTGAAATTTTGCTCGTTGCCATTATGTAGTGCTACCTTTCCAAATGATCATTTGTGTGTCTTATTGTTTTTCCCCTCCCCTACTTCTTCCTAGAAATGTTCCTTCCTAGCAAATAGCTACAACCCAAGTTTAATTGGAGGGTCAGAGAAAGTGGTCATGAAGCCAGAGGAATTAAGGGCTATAAAATTCTCCAACTGGAAACACAGTCCTGGGCTTTGGGTTCTAACTCTGCAAGGTGGAGGAATGATTGGCAGTTTGCCACACATGGATGGACTTCCTGAGCAAGGCAATCTAGGGGCGGGGCTGGTATTCCCAAGAGGTATGATAACTCTGTGCCTAACATGGTTCACTCTGTGTCTATTATCCAAAGTGGCTGCACCGTTTACATACCCACCAGCAATGTGTAAGGGTTCCAATTTCTCCACACCTTTGTCAACACTTATTATTGTCTGTCTTTTTTATTCTAGCAATTCTAATGGGTGTGAATTATATCTCATGGTTTTGATTTATACTTGACAGTTTATGCTTTAAAAAAAAATCACCCTTCGCTTGTTTGAGTCTTGGTTTTGATTCCCACAAACCCTTAAGAAATTGCTTTACCCCTGCTTGTAAAGTAACCTGTGTCTGAAGAAAACTTCTTCCATGAGGCCCTCCACCCCCTGATGATGTCTTCCTGGCTTCCTTAATGTCTCTGCACAGTCTGCCTTTTGGCCTTACAGGTTGAGGCTTGGTGTTGGTGGCATAAGATCAGGGTTCTCAGATTAAACACGCTCACAGAACTGACATGTAAAAACCGCATGCCGATTTATTAGTGGATGAAGTTTCTCCATCATAAGACCCTGTCTGGGTATCCATGTGGTTTCTTCCATTTTCTCCCTGTAAGTAGAAATGTAAAAATCCTGGGCATTAAAACAGGAAGAGTTAAGTGAATGCAATGTTGTGTGGCATCAGGTTCTGAGAGCCAGAAAGATCAGTGTGTACTTAGATTTGAGTCTAAGAGGAACCTCCTTTGAGATCAGGACACAGGCTAAAATTCCTTCTCCTCTGGGTAACACATGTTGGAAGGATCTGCCATATTTGCCTCTGTAGCAACCTTTTTTGTGTTTTCTTAGCTGACCAACCCCTTCTCTGTTTTATGACCTTTTTCTTTAGTTATGTTGATACTAACACCATCAGCTAGCAATGGAGGAGGCTTCCTATTTTTTTTTTAATTCTATATTTTCTAGCTTTTTGAATTCTGAACATACAGCTGTGGGTTTTATATTCTGGCAGAAATCATGGCCTGGGAACCAGGGGATTTTTGTAGAGTTCCTGTTTTGGTCTGAGAGGTTTTGATTTAAACGTTTAACCTTAGGACAGTTTTAATTACTGATTTTCTTATCATGCTTTGGGCACTGTGCTATATACATTTTATGTTGTGTTTCATTTAATCTTCAGAACAATCCTATGAGATATAGGTGTCTCCATTCCAATTTTAAAGGAGAGGGCATGGAGGCTTAGAGAGTCGGTGACTTGCCCTGAGTTGTAGAGCTGGGATTTATGCTGGTGATTGGCACCACGCCCTCCCAGACACCAGAGCCTGTTGTTGCCTTCATTTTGAGGCAGTGCTGTATGTCCTGCCCTGGGCATTCATTGTGTGCTGACGACGGGTATGACTGGACTCAGAGGTGGGGAAGAGTCAGGAGAGAAACAGCTGTCTGTGAACAGCTTCGAACCTTAGTTGACCCCCAGAGGACGTCTTTATTTTCCCTGTAGCCGAGAAAGAAGTCATTTTTCCAACTTGAGAGGCAAAAATGCATGTTTTAGGCCCCTTTCTGTTACACATAAATGTAATTACCCTTTGCTTTCATGTCTTCATCTGCCTTGGAGGTAATCAAGAAAAGAATTAAAAGGAAATGTTTTGAAGAGTTGAAAAGTATGTGTGGGTGTATGTGTGTGTACACATATATATACACATACATATGTACACAATATATATAGAAGTAAATATATAAAATATATGTATAAAAGTAATATATATTCTTAAATACAATTGAATTAGTGAACTTAAATTTTAAAAAATTTTTAATTTTGAAGTAAGGAAATGTAACATGAGAGCCACCTTAACAAATTTTCAAGAATATAATACAGTATTGCTACTGTAGGCACAGTGTTGTACAGCAGATCTCTAGAACTTTTCTATTTCGTGTGACTGAAAATTTATGCCCATTGATGAGTGACTTCCTATTTGCCCCTCCCCTTTTAACTTAAATTCTTAAATACAAGCCACTAGAAGGAAAAAATCTCTGAGAGGGTTTAGTATATGTGCAGACAAGTTGTTGCATGCTTTAAATGACAAGTCTTACCTTCCACCCCCTTTTCCTGCCCTATAATTTTCCTAGGGTGACTGTGAGGACAGGCAAAGTTGCTGTGTTACTCTATTTGCTGTTGTCTTTTGCTACAAATGGATTGTTTAGTGTGTGTGTTAGCACCCACCAAAAATTGTTCCTTGACATTTTCAGCCATGAAATCTTTTGCTTTTTTTCTGTGTGTGTGTTTTTAATGAAGAAACCCATGTGCAAATATCGTCAGTGGTATGGAAGTCCCCTGAACAAACCGTACTCTGACCTTATCTACTTTTATTTATTTATTTATTTATTTATTTATTTATTTATTTATTTTATTTTATTTTATTTTATTTTATTTTATTTTATTTTATTTTATTATTTTGTTTTATTTTACCCGGTTTTAAATAAAAAATCAAATTCTTGTCCTCTCCTAAGGTGACTGAGGCAGAGACCATGGGAAAACCAGGTTATCATAGGTGCAGTTCTTCCTGTATATGAGGCATATGATGGAATCTAACACTGAGTACCTGCCAGAACAGCCGTGGCATATGAACGGTCTGTTGACAAGTCCTGTCTGAGAGAACAGATGGAAGTTTGGAAAGTGACATATATGGGCCCCTGTATCTCAATAGACCCTGTTATGCCTACTTTGAGTAGGCTGTTTTGCTGGTCCCCGTTAAGACCAACCTGGCTGAATATCTACTCTTTCTCAGGGTTCATTTGGTTGTTTGTATTGACAACTCAGGAAAGGTGGTCATGGAGAAACTTCTTTTTTACCTTTTTTAACCATAGTGGATCAATAAATGTTGAGGGACTTCCTTGAAATATTAGTGAATATAAACCTCATCCTTACTTTGAATTCTCTGTAGTCTGCATTTCTGGCTGGTGAATGGTGATCTAGGCATCTGGTTTCTGGTCAGATACATGTTCTGTCAATTTAGTGTGCATTTTATTTCATATGTGAAAAGGTAAAATTGATTTAGAAAAAGTCCAGTTTTATCGATCAGCTTTCTATCAGGAGATGCATTTTCTAACACCTGACTCTGGTAGGTATTTGTTGATTTAGCATGAGTTATTGAATATCCGCTGTTTGCCAGGTACTTTGCCAGGCACCACAAAACAAGAGACAAGACTGTTCCCATCTTTGTGGACCTCCAAAGAGGAGGGGTGATAACATAATTGCAGAGAGAAGTAAGAACGGTGAAGGAAATCAGCCAGGGTGTGGCAGAGAATGTGAGAAGGGATCCTCTGAAGTTGGAGTTAAGGTCTCAGAACTGATATTTCTGGACAGAGGATTTGGTGCAAAGGCCCAAATCAGCTTGATGCGTTTGAGGGTCAGAAAAGTAGTTGGGCCCAGTTAATGAGAGGCAAAGGAGAAATGAAACCTGGAGGTGACAGAGCTTTGGGACTCTTGGGAGGAATGTTGATTATAAGAACAGTTGGAAGCCATGGGCAAGTTATTAAGCTAGGGAGTAAATAATCTGATTATATAATTTACATCACAAAGCTCATGAGGGAGTTCTGCCATTCTTATAAATGTATGAGATTCTATGTTGTTTATTTTTATTAATTTTACTGATTACAATTGTGGTATCTATTTGTAGAACAAATGCATTTAGAATAATAGAAATTTTAAAGTGAAAGTTTCCCTTATTTGTACTTACCTTCATCCTTTCCTCTCTCCACGATTAAAGATAACCACAATCGACAATTTGGTGTATGTGCTTCTAGAATATTTTCTATGTAAATGAAATAGAATACACATCCATATGCTTTAAACACACTTATATTCACATGTTAGGCATAAATGAAAACAGGATCGTTCTGGAATCTGTTTCTTTATCCTAACGTAAAACCAAGGACATTTAAAAATCTCCTGCCTGTATATCTAACCCATTCTTTTTAAGGGCCTGATGGAGTTCTGCTGTTAGCTTTATAATTTATTTTATACTCTCCCATTAGGAAATCTGAGTTGTTCCAGCTTTTGCTATTTTAAGTTGCGATGCCATTTACTGCTCGTGCATGAATCTGTGTATACTTTTTTGTGTATTCCTTTGGACTCTAATAAGAGACTTTTTTCCTTTAATAAGAGACAGTTAAACTGTTGAGTTTAAAAATCCACTTGTGCATTCTAGCCCTGTCTGTATTCTGAATGAAGGTGAAAGCTGGTTTGTGGGAAGGGGTGTGCCTTATATGGGAGACCTGTCAGTCCCTGAGCATGGCAGGACTGTCGTGTTTCACTGATCTGTAATCTGGGTTGTTCACGAGGTGGCCATTGTTATTGGAAATGATGCCAGCCACAAATGCAGACAAGAATGAGGAACATATGCGGGGAATGGTAAGCTCACCTAGTTTATATGCACATCAAGCCAGCATTATTCCCCCAGCACCCTTCACTATGCGGGCACAGCTGCGGGTCTGTATGAGGTTGCTTTCCTGAATATCATGAGTAACTAACGCCAGGGACAGGCTTACAAACAATAGACTACACAAAGCTGGGTCTGCCCTTTGCATAATTAACTACGATTCTGCATTTTCAGAAATCTGATTGTTGGAGGAAGTGGCAAGCATATTCAGGATCAAATACATATTTCCTTACTATCAAATCTACATTTTGCAAATATCACATTCTATTAAAAGCACAGGAGCTTAGGGAGGAGGATTTGGCTGATGAAAGGTCTTGGGAGAGAGTAATGACTTTCTGTATGTGTTTTTATATCCAATCCCTGTGATGATCCAAGAAGACTGGCCTGACTGAGATGTTTCTGGAGGAACTGCATAGCACTTGATGCTTGTTGTCTTCTGTTTGGTCACGAGACACGGGTCCACCCTACTTCACTAGGGTTGGCCTCTGTTGACTTTTTCTTCCTGCCCATTCACCAGCAGGGAGGTGGGCATCCACATGAAAAGCTCTATGGGGATAAATTTAGGATATTAGCCAAAGTACACATTTCAAGGGCCTATTAAAAGTGGAATTTTAATGGCAAAGCAGAACAAATGTAAATCCCCCTTACTCTCTTCTCTACATCAAAACCTCTCTACATATTTAAGCTGATAAATGTTGGCGCTCAGGCCAGAAAGAATCAAAGCATAGTTGAGGAAATGTAGAAAAGTATATAAATCAGTTTCTCTCTGGACCCTCAGCTTTATAATTTTTGACCGGCCTATTTCAAAGGAAAGGTGCTGTGTATATGAGTATGGGAAATTTTATTGTGGGAGAAAATACATTTGTACATTAGCTACTTTCCAGAAATAATTACTTTGATTTATTCTCTCTTCATTCCCACCGGGGAGCAGAGGTTATTAGATTCAGACCAGAGAAGGCATATGTTATTGCGTTAAAGCAAAGGCTTTAAAGTAGTAATTCAAGTTTTTTCTTCTTCTAAAATAAAAATGATTTAGGTAGATTTATTGAGGAAGACTTTTTTTTTTTTTTAATTTCGCTAGGGCCCGTTTCATGTTGGGAAGTCAATATTTTTTCTTCTAACTGCCTCTTAGGGAGTTGAATCAGAGGCACTTACTGTGAAGAATGAACTGTTTCTTGAACATTTGAAGAAATAGGAGTATTTGTAGAATGAACTTCAAGAGGGGAAAGCAGGTGCTGCTCCTCTCATTCCAAAAATATCTCTTACTTTTGGTTGGGGACCAACTTTACACTAGTTTGGGATTCATAGGGGGATATGGGGCTCCCCAATCTACATGATTATAATTTTCCTGTGAAGGCCTGTACTGGCCACTAGGTTGGAAGTGGCCGTGGAGCCTCAGTGCCATCTCTTCCCTATTGTAGGAATCTTATTGAATTCCCTTTGTAAACCTGATTGATGGCCCTTCAGCCCTGCTCGGATATTTGTAACTTACCTTTTTATGATTTTTGAAAACCAATTGTAAGAAAAAAGTCCTAAATGGCGTTTTATGACTTTAAATTAAAATATAGTCATTATTTTATATTTGCAAAATCTTGAAATATAAAAACAAAAATCACCCATCATCACACCACCCAGGGAAAATGGTTAACTTTTTATTTCTTTTATGCACATGTACAGGTTTATGGGCATTTTTACAAAATTGAGTTATGCTTTGTGTTTTGTTGCATATTCTGCTTTTCTTCCCCACTTAACTTCCTAGAATGAGCATTTCTCCATCATCCAAAAAATCTTGAATTTTAAATTTTCTTTTTAATTAATTTATTTGATTTAATTATCCAATTACTTGATTTTTAAATTGCATTACGGAGCTGTTTTCACTGCTGTGTGTAAAGTAACATTAGCTCTGATTTTAGAAGGAGCTCACCTCAGGCAGACGATTTGTCTGACATAGCTGTAGAGTGGATTTTAATTCAGCTCCTCCCTGAGAGACTTCTGATGTGGATAACTGTTTTACTTAAAATATTTTACAAATTTTGGGCAGTTTTATAAAATTTTATTTGCCATGCTAATGTGTCCTTAAGCATCCCTTCTCTTTTCTTTAATTAAACAGGAAAAATGCCTTTCTTCCTCCCTGTTGGCTCCAGAAAAAGAGTCTTAAATTCGAAAAGTGAAAGTAATCATATTTTGACCTATTGTAGGCTGGATGAATCTAGCTTTGAAATCCTACCCAGAATTGTGGTTGATACCACAAGCAGTCATGCCTGGAGAATCCCTGCAACGTGGCCCAAACCATCTCTCCAGCTTTTCCTGTATCCCCTGCAGGAACCCCTGATGGATGAATTGGTTGTGTGGTCTACATGCCTGCAGCATTCCTGCTTTCTTGGTCTCATGCAGTTCTCCTGTTGGCCTCCTCATTCATCATAACCTCAGTCCCCGAAAGATGTATCCAACTTAGGAAAGCTTTTCTGGACTCTGTATACCTTCCAGGTCTGGGAGATGGGTTAGGGGAGATGCCCATGAAGTCCAGCCAGGTGCCAGGGGCAGGTTCTACAGTTTGCAAGTGGTGCCCACCCTTCTCTGGGGTGTATGGGGCAGGGCAGGAGGCATTTTTGTTTCAATGGGTCTTTCCCCAAATATAGACTTGAAGGTCAAGTTCCTTGGAGTGGTTCCAAACTGTATGTACTTATACCTTTCACTCAGAGGTCAGCCTCAGAAGCAAACTGCCTATTCCATTGGGTACACCTTTATAAAAACACTTATGGGGTCACAGCAAAATCACCAGGGCCCCACAGTGGAAGAATACAATGAAGTAGTTCCAAATGATCTGAAACTGCTAGGCGACTGTGGACGCATTATTTATTGCAGTGGTACTCAGACTGTGGGCACCCCAGAGCCCCCTGAAGACTTACTAAAGCACATACTGCTAGGCCCATCCCAGAATCTAGAAGATTGGAGAGAGGCTGAACGTTTGTATTTCTAATGAGTTCCCAGGTAGTGCTGACGCTGCTAGTCTGGGGACCACTTTGAGTAGCATTGATTTAACATATTTACCATATTTGAAGACAGTGGTCCACACATTAGAATCACTTGATGCTCAGGCCACTCCCCAGGTTAATTACACTTGAATGTCTGAGCACAGGCCCCAAGCAGCGAGCCACTCAGGTAATGCCAGTGAGCAGTCAACTTTGAGAAACACTATTCTGAGTTGGCTCAATTTTTAATGCACTTACAAGTTGGTCTGGGAGATGAAAATGCAGATTCTGGTTCCAGAGGTCTAGGGAGAGACTTGAGAGTCTAATGAGCTCCCCGGTGATGTCAGTGCTGCTGGTCTATGATCTGCATTTTAGGCTGTGAGGCTCTAAAATATTAGAGTAGAACAGGGTATCAGTTAACATTCTGAGCTGGATAATTCTTTGCTGTCATGCTGTCTAGAATGTTTAGCAGCATTCCTGGCCTCTACCAAATAAATGCTATTAACAGCTACCCACCCAGTTGTGACAACCAAAAATATCTCTAGGCCGGTGCCAGATGTCTCCCAGGGGTGGGGGTAAGTATCTCCACAGGATGAAAAACCACTGGAGTAGCGTTACTTAGTGAGGCTGGACTTAAGGGTCTCTTTCTGATTCTTCAATAGTTTTTCTTTTTAATGGAGCCATTATTCCTTTCAACAGGAGAAAAACCATTTATCCACACTGATTCTATGTGCCTGGAAGAGGTCACACAATGACTAGAGTAATTCATATCAAGATGAATTAAATACAACTTCTTTGCCTAAGGCAGAAGAAGATGGTGGGGTGGTGATGATGCAGTAGGTGCCTGAGAAGTTTGAGGGGTTTAGAGTGGGGCAAAGAAGTGCCCTGATGATTTTCTCTATAATGGATTTTGGAAGACTTCAATAAGAGCTTTATTTTTAAGTGAAATTTTGCTTGTCCCCATTTCCACTCATCTCTGAGTTAAAAAAAGAAATTGAATACAACACCTCAGCTCCTTTCTGTTGAATGAAGTTTTTGGCATGTAACCTTTTAACAAGCCCATGAATAATTCTCTTAGTTGACTGGCTGGTGATGTTTTTATTCCGGGATGTCGTAGCAGTTCAATGATAATGCACACACTCCAGCCCCCACCCACACACCCACAGACAAGCTATTAAATCGATGAGGGGTGCAAATTGCATATCCCTTTTATAGTTTTGAATAGGAAGCCTTTCTTATACAAAATACATGAATAGTTAATAAAATTATTGAGTACACAGGCATCAGCCTTTATTCACAAGACCCTTATTCTTTGGTTGAAACACCTCTGGCATTAATGGTGCAGATTGAATGTCCAGTTGTAATTAGCTAGGGCCTTATTACAAAAGCGCTGGTAGGAGCAGTGTCATTCTTTCCCATCTGTCAGGAAGCCAATGGCTTGGTCATTAGGGAGGGAATTGGCATAGCAAGAGCTGCTCAGAGCCACACAGTGTTTTACTTTCAACATGTATGGAATTTGATCTTTTTTTGTTTAAAAAGAGCAGTGGCAGGTTACTTTAATTCAAAATCATTGGGCAAACAAATTAGAGCAAAATGGGATACTTGCAACAGTAGGGCAAATTGTAATGAGCGTCAGATAAACCAGCAGAATAATTATAGTGGGAATAATAAATGACTTTCCTCTTTATTGCTTCTATAATCATTTGCCCCATGTGGATGGCAACCTGTCCCTGTGAGGTTGATTCTGTTGTTGGCAAACTAAAGACCACGGTTGGTAAAGTCTCTGTTAGATCTGAGGCCTCCAACACAGACACAAGTGGATTATTTGCGAACGTGTTCTTGTTATTGCTGGTTGTGAGACTTTGGGGGCCAAATTATCCAATCCACGTATCCACAAAGCCCTGGCTTGGGGGCACTGCAGACACTGTTTATTCATGAAACTAATCTGCTTAAGTGAAACCCATTTCTTCTCTTAGGAGCTGGCTTCCCTAAATAGAGGAACGCAAATTCAAATACTTTTCCTTCTCACTGATTGAGCCAGCATTTTGTTTTGTTTTTGTTTCTCTTCAGGGGAATGTTTATGTTCTTATATGGCAGATCCCATCTCTGTCCTCCATAGGAAACAAACCAGGTCATCAGCCTCATTGATACATTTGGACAAAGGCCATCGAAGGACAGTGTCTGGTCCTCAGACTTCAGGGTGCTCTGGAACCATCAGTGGAGCTTATAAAGACCCCAGAGTCTGTCCTCACTCTCCTCTAGAAATTTCTTCCAGATTTGTAGGAGGCCACGGAATGTAAGATATTCTAGGTGCCTCAGACTATGTTTTGGAGAAACAGACACAGAATTGAGATGAGAAGCAGGATGGTGATGGCCAGAGCCCCTGCATTCTGAATTAGGCACAGCCCAGCTTGGCAGCCTTAAATACACTTCTTTGACCCTTGGAACTATGGTTCCCTGAACTGCTCAAGACAGTTGATAATATCTGTCTTAGGGGCAATTTTGGGGAATAAATGGGCCAGTATAGGCAGAGCGTCTGTCCTGTGCCTGCCACATAGTGGGTGTACTGCAGGTGGAGCTGGCACTAACTGGTCAGAAGGAGCAGCTCTGTGTTGTGATGTGTCATCGATGTTGGGATTATTGGTGCGCTCTTCTTAAAGTTTGTTTGCCCTCTGTGCACAGAGGTTATAGTGGCCTTCCTGTGAATTCATAATTGCTTTTTGAAAGCCATTTCCTTGCTATCAGTCCAACACATATTACCCAATTTGGTCCTGTAGTGGGTTGGCCCCGGTTGATGATGTCTATTCTCTGGGCACCACCAAGAGAAAGTCACAGGCTGAAAACAACTTAGAGTAGGGTTTTTCAGTGTTGGCATGGCTGACATTTTGGACCAGACTAGTCTTTGTATGGGACTCTCCTGTGCATTGTAGGATGTTTATCAGCATCCCTGGTCTCTACCCACCAGATTTCAGTAGCACTTTCCAAAGTCGTGACAATAGAAAATGTCTCCAGACATTGTCAAGTGTCCCCATGTTCACTGGGGGCAAAGTCACCCAGACTGAGAAACACTTACTTAGAGTCACAACTGTGCCTTAGAAAAAAGTTCCCAAGCCTCTTGCTCATGAGATACCTGGAGAGCTTTGTGAAAACAGAGAAAAGCAAACTGACAAACACTACTCGCCTACACTTTCCTGCATACTACAGGTGCAGAAATCTGCAAAAATCTTAAAAAAAAATTTTGTGCCAGGTATCATAAGCTCTGTATCTGAATTAACTCATGACGAACCTATCATACATAGAGGACAAAACTGTGTTAGAGATTAAATAGCTCTTCTGAGGTCATACCTTTTTGCTAAGTGCTGGTGCCGCAGTGTAGCCAGACACTGGTTCCAGAGCCCACACTTTGAAAACTACTCTGTACTGTCTCTTTTCATAGTGAGAATGAAGACTCAGCCAGAGCCTTCAGTGTGGTTGCCAATAGTAAGGACGTTATAATAGACTTACAGACATTGGGTATGATCATCCCTTATCAGAGGTGCTTGCATCCTTAATTAACTGACAGATCAGCCATTGCTTTGATTGTCTACTTGGGGGAATGTGTGGTTAGAGTGACAGGTTGTCTTAGTAAAATGTTTTTTTTCCTACTTTGCTTCTCTAAGAAGTAGTACATTAGTTAGATATATATCATAACAAGGTTTTTTCCTCTGTCCCTCCAACCCCATCTTTACACTGGCATGAGAGTTTAGTTTCCAGTTGAATACGTTGATGGAAGAACTGGTATGTGAACTGTCTTTGCCTCTATTTTGTGCCCCAGACATGTTCCACGTACGTAGCTGTCCACATCTGCCTCCCTCCCTGTACTTACCCCTTATTCTGCAGACTTTTCTGTGTTTTAAAGATTGCTCACATTGCTCTTTTTTTTTTTTCTGATTGAGCTTTTTTCAGATGACTGAGCACTCAGATTCTCCCCTCCATTCTGGACAGTGCCAGCCACTGGAAGGACTACTGGCCAGCCTTCCTGTGTTATCTGGCCACAGGAAGTCCGTGTCTCTTTCTCTTCCAAACTCACTGGTGCTTCCTAATTCACACCAAGATACAGGCACAAACCTCAGCACCGACTCACGCAAGCCTCCTTCTATGGACTGTACCAAGTTTTAAAGACCGCTCCCAAAAGGAGAAGGAAAGCTATGGATTTCAGAAGCAAAATATGTAATTTGAAGGAGGGAAGTCTCACTTTTTTTGCCTCTCTCATTCCATTTGTTTGGCTTGCTTTTAGGTCTGAGAGTTTCTTAAAGAGTACTAGGGAATTATAAGCCCCTACAACAATTGTGCCAAGACTGCTACTTTTGGTTGAGCATCTGAGTCTTGGAGAATGGTCCAATTCTGGGAGGCCGAGACAGATTTAATCTGCAAAACAAGGAGACTGTCGAAGCTCCTGACCCAAATCTATATTTGATTTGTTCTCATGGGTGTTTGTGGTCAAATTCTGAGGTTATCTTCAAGTTATTTTACTTTCTCTTTATTTTGACAATGCACTGTGACCATTCCTCTTTTAAGTTCTTCCTGGCAGTCCCCCCTGCCTCCGTTTGGGCATTGATTCCAAAAGTCATCTCTGGTGCAGGACTGAGGGAGAGGAGAGAGTTAAGAAGGGAGGAAAAGCCAATAAAGGTGTGGTACTGTGGTCACTGCTGTAGTGGAGGTCCAATTCTGCCCCTGCCTGTGCTAGTGTACACCATGTTACTCTGATGGATCCTGAGCTGGGACTAGTGAGAGAGCATGGAACCATCCACCAGGGTAGCAGCTGCAATCTGACCTGGCCGAGGGGACGTGGCATGGCTCCAGAGGCATTACTGCACCGCTTGCCCCTTGCAGTCTTTCAGATAACCCCCAGCGGTTAAAAGGTATGTCTTACCTGTGTTTATGCTGAGATGTCCTTGTATTTATTTAGCATTACAAGTTACATGTAGGTTCCTTAATTTCTCTTTCTGAAATGGGTTGGATGATAATGGATGTGTCAACATAGTATTTATCTCTTGAGATGGTATGATTGACGTTTTTGGCTTTCACTGCTGATTTTGGGACTGAATCAATATCTATGTATAGGCAGATCTATATTTTATAGGGAAGCCTTGGCATTTTGTGGATCTAATAAGAGATATCACTCACTGTAATTTAAAGTTCTAGAATTTCCAGGAACCTAGGTCCTCTAGGTGAAGGCTTTTAGGATTAATCATTAATGTGCATTTCTCAAGTTGTAATATAGTGAGGCTACAGTGTGTTAATACTCTTCACATAACTTAAAACCATTGTTCTGTTTAGAAAGCTAGTTGCTCAACTCAGTGGATGAATAACATTTTCTTTTAAAATGCTCTTTCTGTATTCTCTCTTTTTTTCTATCTTACTCTGGGAAATGTCAACTCTTTAAAATAGTGGAGTGTATAGGTCACAGGGAAGTTGTGGAAATAAGTAAGTTCCAGTAAAAAATCTGGTGGACCTTTCTGTTGTCTGACACATTGGTAGTAATATATGAAAAGAAGCTCATAATTTGTACATTGCTCAGGGAGAAACACATTTCCCCCCCTAACTTTCCAGTAGGTAAATAATACCTACTCTTCAGTTCTTACATTTTGGTTATGCAAATAAATCTGTGCCTCAAGCCTGTTGATTTAAACCAAAAATCTTGAATGAGCCAGAATACCCATTGCTACATTTAGACTAGAGTTTTCATCTTCGGACCTTGGTGATTAAGTCAAAGTTACTAATTTTCTGTGTGAGGAAACTGAGATCTAGAGAGGCGTAATTGTTTTCCTAGTCTTCCTTAACTAATGATGAGGACAGATCTGGAACCCAGGACTCCTGAGCTCCACCCCAACTTAGTGACTTCAGCAACACTAAGTTAGCACACGAGTTAGTGCACAAAACTGTGTACAAAAACTGCGTGTTAAATTTGACAGAGCACTCATAAAGAAACTACCATCATGTCTATGTTTTGCTTTGAGTTCCAGCACAGCTCCAGACTGGCTTTATAACCCTGGATAGGTCATGGCCTTTTCCAACGCCTTCCCTAGCTCTCTCCTACTCTGAAGCGTCCCCCTCATTCCTTCTAACTTGTCAGATGGCAGCACTGATGAGAAGTCCACAAGAAGGCTGTGAGTGTTTTGTGTAAATCACAAACCCTTACCCACATGCCAACGGGTATTTGCCCCAGAGAAATCATACCCCTAGGACTTGGCCCCAACATGGTGCTTCAGATAGGCATGGCTAGGTGATGCATTTTACCAGAAGTCCTGTTTATGGAAGAAAATGCAATAACATTAAATTAGAAATCTTATCTCTGGCAATTTACATATGCTTCATATCTTTTTTTAATGATATGTGGCATTTTATCCATCATCTTGTTTATCTTTACACTAATTTTGGAAGATAAGTAATATGTTTATCATTCCCATTTTATTTATAAGTAAACAGGAAAAGGAGACATGAACAGTTGAGCTCGGGTGGAAGCTTACTGTTTTGCTCCAGCAACAGCATTTTAATCCACCAAAAAGCATGCTGTACACAACTCTGCCCCCTCACCATGTAGGAAGTACAGTAGATGCTCAGTTAAAACCTGATTAGTCTGTGCCATCAAGTTTGAGACTTGATAGTGACCAACATTTGAAGTTGTATCAGGATACAATAGAAGGAAATGTTAAAAGTGATGTAGCTGTAGAAGATATTTTTAGAAGTTTTCTTTCCATCATGAAAGTACAACATACAGAAAAGTAGAAGGGAAGAAAGATCATCTCACCACAGTTTATTTTATGCATTTTCTGCCAAACATATTTTCCTGGGTTTAGATTTGTTTTTACATATTTCTAATCAGCTTTTATACAATTTTTTATCTTGCTTTTTCATTCAGTATTTTATCTATTGGATACTATTACGTTATTGACAAAAGCAGTTTAAGTGGCACCTAATAGTCTACTGAATTGATGTATCTCAGTTACTTAAACACTCCTTTTGTGGCACATTTAACTTTCCCACTTTTAAATATAATTAATGCTGCTGTGAACATTCTTCTGCAAACAGCTTTATCTTTGGGGATAGCGTCCCAGAAGTGGATCAAAGTGAATGAACAATTTAAGCCAATTATTTTAAATACTGTAATCAAGTGGGTTAGAAACACTGGAGAATAGGTTACCAAGGAAATGATAGAGTATTTTTGTAGGGATGAAAAGAAAGAAAAGATTCAATTAACCCAGTCATGCCGATAAAAGAATGTGTCCTGAAGCAGGGCTTTTCATTTCCCACAGAGACAGACAGTGAGTTGCTGCCTGATGCCTCCAGTACACGGCTGGGAGTTCCAGAGATCGCAGGAGGCTTCTGTTCTTGCACATCTTACTTGATGCAGTAAGAATACTCATTCAGGAAGTGGTTTTCTGTACCTATCTATGACATTTGGATAGCCTGATTTTCTGGATGGAGTAAAACCGGGTGATTCCTCTTTTTCATTAAAAAAAGCTGCCATGAGACAGGTGTTCCAAAGTGGTCCTCAAACAGGCAACTTCCTGCTCCAGTTCCAGGTGCTGCTTTTTGGAGATAGCCTTTTGCTGCCACTGCCATAAGGTGTTTTTCTCTTTCAAGAACCTTGTACCAGTCATTCCTCCATCAAGAGGTGGCATCTCTCCCCCTCCCCTTTTATCTTAGCAGATTTAGGACTGGCTTATAACCAACAGAGTGCTGTGGAAGGATGCTGCATGATTCTAAGGGCTGGCAGTTTCTGCCTGATTTTCAGGAAACACTTGCTCCGGGGAAAGTCAGCCATCAGATAGGAAGCCTGACTACACCGAGGGAAACTGGTTAACCAATGTGGTCCACAGTCCCAGCAGAGCTTGGCTTTCTAGCCATCCCTGCTGTGAGGTGAATCATCTCTGTTTTCAGTCCTAGTTATCAATAATCTTAGATTCAGACTCTAGGGAAAAAATATCTGATCAGCCCAAGCTTAGGTCAGGTGCGTTTGTTCAAGGCTGAGTGCAGTGACTATCAATTCTTTCCTTGAGGAGCGTGGGGCCTGAAAGGAGAATTGAGGTCCATTACCAGTGATAGAAGGAGTGAATACAAATCATGCCCAGCACATGTTCACAACAGATATTGCCTGCATCAGCTGTTGGAAATGCAAATCTAATCATCTTACTCCATCATTTTCAAAGCTGTCAGGGGCTCTGCATGGTTTTCATAAGCAAGCTTGCACAACTTAGCATGTGAGGCTCTTCAGGGTTGGATCTTGCGTACCTCTCTACCAGCTTCCCAGCCAGGATCCCTTATGGAAACTTTGCTCCAGCCTAACGGAGGCATTTGTCTTTTCTTAAAATGGTCTCGTCCCCTCTCAAGGCTTTAAATACAATCCATATTCCAATGACTCCTAATTTATAAACCCTCTTGAACTTTTCTCTGAAACTAAACTCCTATCTCCAACTGCCTTCTCAACACCTCAACTTGGATGCATAATAGACATCCCACATTTAGCATGTCCAAAACTGAACTCCTGATCCACCCTGCCCCTGCTCCCCTCCAAAAAGCCCTGTTTCTCCTGCAGCCTTCCCAGTCTCAGAAAATGGCAACTTCACTTTTCTCAGGTCAAAAACCTCAAATAATTCTCGACTCTTATTTGTTTCATATTATACATAAGCAAAACTTGTCAGCTGTACCTTCAGAATATATCGGCAAACAAAAACTTGAAATCAGAGTATACCCTTCAGTGCTACTCTCCTGATCTAAGATACCGTCAGCTGTGACTTTCTCACCTCTATTGCAGCAGCCTCCTAACTGGTCTCCCTGTTTTTGCCTTTGCCAAGCAGCAGCATTCTTGTCATTTGCATCAAGTCGGATCTGCCAGTGTCTTCCCATCTTTGCAGATGCCTGAGTCCTTACAGTGGTTGTAGGACTTTGCATGACCCTCACCCCTGACTTCACTTCCACTGTTTTCTTCCTTCCTCACTCCTCTTCCACTGCCAGTCTGCCTTGTCAAGGCAGGTGGACTCCTGCCTCAAAGCCTCTCTCCTCCCTCGGCCTGGAGGCTTTTTACCCCATATGTCTGCATGGCTTGCTCCCTAGAACCGAGCCTGGCACAAAATAGGTTTGCAGTGAAACTGTGCTGAATGAATGAATTTTGATAGACCTTTGGACATACTTTCTCTTTTCTTGGGATAGACTCTTCACTCATCCTTGGATCAAGCTTATTTCTTTGGCTTCTTTCAAAGTCAACTAAAATCTCAACTTCTCGAGACAATTCCGGTGTTATTTAAATGCACCCTTTTCTCTGAGGAAGAGGACTCTCTTATTTGTCATTGTATCTAGTGCATAGAAGTTTTTTTGGCATCTGGTAGACCCTCCGTAAACATTTCCCCCAGTCTCAACATCGATGTACTATTTGTTGATTTTAATAAGTGGTAAAAAGATATAAGAAGCATGATAGAGCATATATGGAAGAGCAAGCTTCTGTTCCCCACGTGTTTTCTGCAGAGGCTGGTATCTTTTTGTGTATCTTTCTGGATATAGTCTATACATAGACAAGCAGTTATGTATTCAGTAAATATTTAAGAAAAAATTGAAATTGATGCACATATAATTGACCTGACATTGAAGATACTTAAGTGGTTCACTTTGAATAACAAATTTGCTAAAATAGTAAGATTTCTGAGGCTTCTTATTCTCCCGAGAAACAGGTTTACTTTGAAAGTCCTTTCTTAAATCTTTCTAAAACCTACTAGTTCGCTTCTTCACTTCACTAGACCAAATATAGTGAATATAAGCAAATCTTCCTTGGATCTCACAGGAACTGGTAGAAAGCAGCCCTCTCTCCCACCCGTACATCTCCTGCCCTGTTTTAGTGTAATCCCTTTCTGGGATTGTCATTTACTCTCATTCTTGTCTCCTTGCTTTCACCAGAGTCCCTCTGGTCTGTTCTCAGCAGAGCAGCCAGAGTGATCCTGTTTAAATGTGAGTCATTTCTCTGCTTAACCCAATGTTGGTTTCCTACCCTAGTTAGAGGAAAAGCCCAAGTCCTTGGTATGACCTTTCGGCCCTGGATGGCCGCCATCCAGCGTCCAGCTTTGCTGGTCTCATCGCTGTTCACTGTGTATGCTGGCTTCCCTCCCGCATGGGAGCCTCTGTACTGTTTCTTCTGTCTAGAGTGCTCTTCCTCAGATAGCTGTGCAGCTCACTCTCCCACCTTTGGGATTTTTGGTCAAATGTCCCTTCATTATGGAGAAGTGTGACTACTCTATATAAAATAATAATTCCATTATCGTTCCCCTCTATTTTGCTTTATGTCTGTATGCATAATGTGCTTACTGTCTATCTCTCCTCATGTAAGCTTCATGAAAGCAGGCAATTGTTCACTCTCTTGTTCACTGCTGAATCCTAGCACCAGGACACAGTGGTATTAATCACTATTTGTTGACTGATTGAAAGAGTTAGGGACACGAGTCTCAGCATGCATTACACTTGCAGTGTGTACTAGCAGTTAGAGGTACTGCGTGGGGTTTGGGAATCTTGAGATGGGGTGTCCCCTGTGTGTTTCTCTCCTTCCATCTCCCTATACCCCAGAAACACATTGTGAGGCCCGGGAGCCTACGCTCAGTTCATACTTCTTCGGCTAAGCTCCCTATATTTGGATGTCTGGACATTTCTCCTCAAGATTAGCAAGCCCCAAAGTAGACTCACTACCAGCCTGGCACCATTAGCTCTTGCATGTGCCACCACTTTCCTTTTGGCCTGTCTCCACATTGAGGTTGTCCTTGCATCCTGCTCTGCTGTTCACGCCTAGTCGGTTACCAAGTTCTATCAATTCTGTCTTCTCAGGATCTTTCCCTATTGATCTCTCTCAGCTGAGACAGCTTCTGTGTAGGGAGTCACTTTGTTTTCTCGGCCGCTAGCATGTCCCCCAGCTCATTCCTCTGCCTCTAGTTTGTTTCCCTTCAGCCCTGCCAAACCCCAACCATAGTCAGAGGGTCTGTGTGAAGCCCAGATCACATCATGAGCCTTCCTTGCTCAAAGTCCTTCGACAACTTCCTGTCACTACTGCAGGTTTCCTCAAGCTCAGACATGGGTATTTCAACTTGATTTTTGCTGTATTGGTGTAGCATCTGTGCTGTTATTTACTTAATATGTATTTACATATGATTACACATTTTTACCTAGGCAATAAAACCTTTGCAGACATGGAGTGATAATCATGTTTTTTGTTTTCCTAATGTACATTAAAAAAACATAACTATTAAATACAATACACTGGTTGGTTCGCATATCATCTGTGTGTATCATGGGTGTTGAACCTGTCATCTTAAGGGGACTTCCAGGACACAGGGCTCTTCTCCATGTGGCACTTGCATTGCTGATCCCCTTAGGCCAAATATTCCAAGAACAGCATCTCCACTTTAAATTTCTACCCCATGGTGCTGTGTCTTTATACTTTTTCTCATAAAGCCCCCTCTGCCCTTCAAAGGGGTGCCCTTCAAAGCTTTCTAGTTTCTCTGCTTGATGATTCCTGCCCATTCTTCCAGACCCAGTTTAAAAGTCACACTGCAGAGCCATTCTTTCTTCTAACCCTGTCCCCAGGTTGCATTTCATCAGTCTGACCCCTTCATTTTGATCCTTGTCCATTGTCTGTTTTCACATTCATAAATAAGAACTGTCCTGTAAGATTTTCTATCCTAGACTTGTGCTCTTGCAAGATTGAGAATAAGTTTTATTTGCTTTAGCCTCAGGGCTTGGTATGTAGATCTTAAAATGTGAGTGACTGAAGTTCAAATCCCCTTCTAAAACACAGTTACCATTGGTGGAGCAGTAGCTGTGGCTGGGATTGGTTGACCTGTGAGAACAAGAATGAGACTCGCCATGTATACCTGGGAAATTGGGGGGAATTTACTGTAGGGAGAGAAATGATGCACTCATTGGTGGAACGTACCCAAAGCATGAGACTCTGTGCAGGGTTTCCTAGGGAAGACCCTGCTGGCCCACACAAATTTACCTGATCTTGATGAGTAGCTTCTGGGTGGGTGGGTCTGTCTGTCTGTCCGTCCATCCATCTCTCTTGTCTCTCTCTCTTCCTCCCTCCCCCACCCTTTTCTCTATTTCTCCCCTCCCACACTCTCTCTTCCACTGGCCCCTCCTTCTCCACACACTTTGGTGAGTCTGTTTTCAACCCAACCTTTAGGGTGGCACTGTCTGATATGATAACCACACATGGCCATTTGGATTTTAATTAATTACAGGTGATTACAATTTCATTTTTTTCAGTTACACTAGCCACACTGGAAGTGCTCAGTAGCCGCATATGGCTAGCGGCTACTCTGTTGGAGAGTGCAGAGTAGAGCACTTCTGTTATCACAGAAAATTCTATTGTACTGTACTGCTCTAAAATCTGATTCTTTAACGTCTTCTTTGTTGACTTTTGTTCAAGTGGAAGCCAAGAAATAAGCCCTATCTAAATGAGATTTCACTTGGGTGGATTTAGTCACCTTGCATATTATTACAGATACAAGCAAAAGGCCGTTTGTTGAGTGAGGAGAGGATTTAAATGGTTACATGTTGAGGAAATGGACGATCTTCCCATGGGCGGGGTATGGACCCCTTGCCCAGCGAGTTCTGTCCTGAGTGACCATCCCTGGTCCAAGCTACCCTCCCCCTGCTACAACCTGTTAACAGCTTAGCAGGTAGATGGGGTAGAGAAGAAAGATGGGGTTTAGAGCCTAGGAAAGTCAAGGGAAGGAGCTAAGATGAGTAAGAACAGAAAGAGGAGAGGAGGGAACTCCTGCAGTAGGCAGGGAGTGTGTTGGTAGCAACCGAGTGAGGAAGGCTGAGAGTCTTGAAAAACAAAGGTGACTATTTGGCATAGCCATTATAGAGAATGAGAAACGGCTCATAAACCTTTTTTGCTCAGTTTCTCCTTCCTTTTTACCCTGTCTCCCAACTGATTTTGTTGGTTGTTTTATTTTAAATGGCAGAATACATGGAACGACATAGGAGCTAGCTAGACTACAACAGCATTAGAAATCGTGCACCCATAAGTGCTGTGTGTACTCACTATTTGCATTTGCACAATGTTCCGGATTACAAGTGCTTTGGAGACTAGGGTGAAGGATGGTAAAACATTTACACTTCAAGCTGTAGACTGAATTGGTTAATTGCCAGGGCTACTACTATGCTTTAGATCTTTTATAAATTCGGGGATGATTAGAGGAAGCTTCTCTTTGGAAAATAAGTTAGAATTGGAATAATAAGACTCAGGCTTTATTAATGTGAACCACAGGCCTTTAAACCAACAATTAATTGACAAGGGACCAAACTTTCAGTCTTATATCATTTTGGATGTGACAGTACCTGTCAAAGGTTTTGCCCCTGTAATTTTAGAGGTGAAAATTAATGCTTACCTGCAAGGCTATTCATAGATTTATAATGTTTATACACAATTAGCAATTTACAGTCTATAGCAGAACAGGAAAGAAGGTGCTGGTGGCTTTAACCAGTCTTCTTTCAGAAATTAAATGTCTGTGGCAAGACTAATACAGACTCAAGTTTGAGTGTACATCAGAATCACCCGAAGGGTATATTAAACAGTAAAACACAGATTGCTGGGCCCCTCCCAGAGTGTCCGATTCAGTTGGTGTGGGGCTGGACTCCAGAGTTTGCTGATTTAACGAGTTCCAGGCAATGCTGCTGCTGATGTGTGGACCATGCTTTGATGACCACTGGTCTTGTAAGAATTTAAATTCAGCTTCAGTCTGGGTTGATTGGGGGATTATACTGAAGGTCCTGATAGTTTATTTTCCCCTTTCCGACTCCCTCTCTGGGGTTTGGGCAGGACAGAGGAGGAGTCTGTATTCATTCTGGTGACTGGGCTTCTCGGTGCTGTCAGGTCCGTGGGCACACTGCCCTTTCTACTTGTCAGACCGGCCTCTCCAGGTGAAGGCCACTGTGTGCTGATGGAGCAGTTACTCTCGCTGCTCCCCCTTTCCCCAAACCAGGAAGCAGCAGATTCAGAAGCAGCCATGTTTGCTTCTGACCCAGATCTCCTCTTCATCCATGCCATAGTCCCCAGGTGGTGGTGGCGTGAGAATGTGACGTGGATGTCCAGAGCCTTTCAGACCGCGTGGTTTACTGGGACTCACCACTGGGAGGGACTTAGAGGACCTGGATTCTGTTTCTGGGCAGACTTCAACTCCTCGTGTGACCTTGGGCAATCTTCTTAGTCCTTGACTCCCCCACTTTGACTCCTTGTGTTGATGAAACATACTTCTCCCATTCTCAATCCATAAAATAGCAGGAAAACAAAAAACCAGGTCTAGGGAGTGGCCTCCAGGGCATTTATGAGCTTATGTGCAGAACTCGAAGTGCCTGTGGAAAAAGCTGCTGTGTAAACACAATATATTATTAATAAAATGTTTAAAAAAATAGCATCACACCCTCTACTGATAATAGCTGCTAGGTGTGGGAGCTGCTCTGACACATAGGCTCCCAGCAGTGGGGAAGGGTGACCGAGGGTTTTTAATTTGAAACACATTTAAAAGAGGTTGAAAATAGGTTTCTAAAACATTTTTTGGGTATATTTGTAGGTATATTTGTGAAGAAAATGTGATGCAGTTCTGTAAAATTCAATTGCAACTAACCAGATCATCAATTTCTTTTGATTTTCATTACACTTCAAAGTTTTTTACGATGTGGGCTATTCCATAGCATTTTGGCTGAAGTATCAGGAGTGTCTTTCCTCCTCCTATCCCTGTTGGTAAGTAGAAGTGTACAAAAGAGCTGGGGATTAATCAGTTAATGTTTATGTACACTCTGCAGATGCATACGGAGCACCTGCTATGTGCTGCAGTAGACACTGAGATATAAAAGTATTGTTCTTGCCTTTTAAGGATTTGTGGTATAGTTTTGATTAAAGATACATAAGCAAGATATTATGTAAGGAGACCATTGTATTCTTAATACTTGTCTCCTTAAGTATTGTTAACAAAGCCCAAATCTGCTTTTCGTGCATTATAGAGGTATGCCTGTGGTGATCTGGAGAAAGAGAGATTCCTGCAGTCTTACCGTTCCCTGTCAGGAAGAAGCTCAGACATTTGTTCCTTATCCCCTGAGGAGTGTAGAGATGGCATCTTCTTGAGGATGTTGTGAAAAATGGTCTGTAGAAGGTCTAGCACCCAAGGGGTGGCTGTCCTACTCATCTCAGGAGGAGAAAGCTGCTGTGTACGCAGATGCACTACAAGTCTCCTAGGGAACATTAGACACCATTGCTTCTTCATCAGCTGGGATGACCGTTCCCTCCTTGCCTTCCATCCAGAGAGTTGTGGCTTTTTAGCCCGTAGTGGAAGCTCCCTAAGGGCAAGGCCACACCTGGCTCTGGACAGGTACCCTTGGCCCTTGCACATGTGGGGACTTACCTGGGGAGCTTTTAATCAAATACGGATGCCTGGGTTCACCTCCAGAGGTTCTGACGAAACTGAACTGGAGCAGTCTCTGGGCAGCTGTTCAAAAAATTTGTTGAGTGCAATGTGCCATCGGGGTTGAGAAGCGCTGAGTTGGTGGCTGAATTTATGTGAAAGAGTGAATCAGAGAGCGAGCCTCTGCTAGTCAGGAGTTTTTTGAATGCAGGGAAAAAACCACATCACAAATCTTATCTTGGAGGTTTATCCTGACTTTCAGTTCTTTTTCTAAAATGTGACCTGTTATAGTCCCATTTGCTCACAGGTAGAAATGGCCACTTCAGGTGTTGGACACAGCTGGCCTATAGCCATCTTAACTGTGGGCATGGCTGGGACTCAGAGGCCTGAGGAGCATTGATGCATCAAGCCCTGGGAGAGCCTGGTCTTGCCCCAGGATCTTGTCACTAAAGGGCCTCCTGTAGGCACACCTCATTCCTGTATGACTCCTTTCTCAACTGTAGCCCCCTTCACCCTGATCGTCCTGCTAGGACTGTGCTGAGCAGCCCTAAGCCCAATGCATCTCATTAGCGTCCTTCATTCCTGCTGCTATGTCAGTGTGTACTTTATGCCGGCATTATTTTTTCTCCCCCTTGAGTGTATGTTCCCTCCCACCCTGGCTGATTACAAGGACATGTGGCACTCATGGCGGATCACCATTTAGTTATAGGGCAAGGTTTTTCTGTTGCTCAAATATGAACCAAGACCCACAGCCCATTCATGACTTCCTACATCTTTGTTCTTTCATATTTCACCCCAGTGGGCCTTTTTTTCTGTCTGTGTAAAATCTACAACTAGAGTGTGGCTTAGAACCCTACCGAGTCGGTTCCCTGTAGCAGGTTCACCTGCCGATTTCTGACTTTTAGGTTTAAGGGAACACGTCCAGCCACAGGTTTGTTAGCATTCTAATGTTACTTGGGGCCATTTTTTTAGTCCAGAGAAAGAAATCCAAGATGGATAATGAAAAACAATTTTATTTGAAAGTGGGGGAAGAGGCCCGAAGAGGTTGCCAGATGCTGGAGGCTTTAGGGTGGGACAGGAGTGATCTAGAGCTAACTGTAGTCCTTGTTGTGTTTTTGATGTCTGTTCTTTCTCTTTTCATTTTCATTTGGTATTTTGACCCTTGTAGTACTACCATCATTTTCTCATGTTGACTTTCATTTTCTATCTTTCTTTCTCCTGTGAGTTGTTGTGTCTGGGTTGCCAGAGATAGCCCTTACATCCCGAGTACCATAGACTTCCTTTTACGTCACACCCCTGGCTGTGTACCCTTGACTTCACCCTTGGCTTCATTCCTGATTTTCTGGGTGTCTTGGTTGTCCTTAACTTACCTCCCTTCATTTCTTTTTCAAGAATTGCTCCATCTTGTCATAAATATGCTTGCTGTCTTCTGTCATTGCCAAAGTATTCCTCCTTTTTATCTTTGGAAAAATCCAAAGGTATCTTCTCACCAAAAAGAGATATCCAGAATGGACTTTTTTTTTTACCCTTTGTTTAAGCCAACGTTCATGGGTTACTCTGTGCATTATCTCTTTCATTGTCAAGTAGAAATATTCCCATTTGACTGGTGAGAAAATAGAAACTGAAAGAAATTAAGTAGCTTGTCCAAGATAAACAACATTTAAATGATAGGGGTGTAGTATGCTAGAGCATCCTCTCTTTGTTATTAAACTGTACTGTCCAGCTGGAGGAGGAGTGAAATATCGTGTGTTATCAGGCTGGGGGGCGATGTATTTCATAGCCTTGGTACCCTTCTATGCCAGCATTCATGAGAAGCTATGAGATTAAGTAGGATGGTGAACCCCTTTCCCCTGGGGTTGACTTTGGTGATAAAATTCTGAACTGTATTCTTCTAGAGATGATACAGTGTCAATTCTGAGACTGTGGGTGGTCACGTTGGGAGTGTGGCAAAGTCTGGTTGGGTCTCAGTGCTTTAGGTTGTGTCTTTGCCACTGTCATTGTATAAACCAACAGAGCGGAGTTCTCCCATTTAAGTTTCTCAATGTTCTGTTTCTTTGCAGAGCCTGTGTCATCTTGGGGGTGATATTCCTTCTCTCATCCATATGTATAGTGGTCAAAGCTATCCATGACCTCTCAACTAAGCTGCTCCCAGAAGTGGTAAGGTCCTTCTTCTTCCCTAACGGTCTTTCCTGAAGATATCGGCTTTCTGTTACCTCTCTCCACAGGTTTACTGAGGGAAGCTGAGTGAGTGGAGAGAATATACAGCATTTTAGGAGTTCTGAAGAACTCAGTGCAGAATGTGAACAACTTTAGCAGAGAGAAGCACTAGGCAAGATGAAAAGACTGCAAATAATTGAACCTGTACTGGGTTGTGTTCCTCTCCTTAGATTTTTGACTGTTCTTAAGGCACAATATCTTTTATGTAAAGAGAAATGGGCTGATTTTTATATAGCAGAGTGATCCAATCTGTGTTGTTGGCATCTGTTGTTTTGTGTCCATTCAGTGACTGTCATAATAATTATATTTTCTTTTGCATTTTAATTCTGTATGTATATCTGTTTACACCAGATTTTCTGACACAACTGACATTTTGATGCAGAAACTGAGGACACAATTTCATATGGAGCGGTGTCTTTCACTGTGTTGTTCTTTGAGTGAGAGTTATTACCTGCAATCTGATTCTTCCTCCCCTGATGAATGCCGAGAAAATAAATATTTTTACAGTCTCCTATCAGGCTGTCTTCATAGAAGGCAGCTAGTTTACTTACCAGGAGGTGAAAATGCTGCCATTACAATAATTCCTCTGTATACGAGTTGCATAGTGATTTAAATGCAAAAATACTGGATTTTCTCTTAGGATATGATTTGATTTGAGCTTGGCCATGTGCCTGATCTTAATATAAGCCATAAATTATCTTTAATTTCACTTAAAAAAATATGTTAATCCTTTTTTGGAGTAATGTATATATTTTGTGTGTGTGTGAAAATGAAGTGAGACATTCCACTGCATTTTGTTAGAGCTACTAAAGTAACTGCTTTAAGTACCCCCACCCTCACTGTAAATTGAGATTAGAACCATTCCTTTAGTAACTCATCAGAATCTTAACTATTATTTATCACACAGATGGAAAAGCTTGTTCTCTCATGTCTCAGTGACAGGCAGAAAAAAATGGATATCCTGGTAGAAATGTACCTTCCTGTGGTTTTTAGTCTTTTTCAGCAGATATTACTATTTATTCTACTATGTTCGCTTCATCTCACCAATATGTTATTTCATCTTTGTCTTCCTGGTTACATAGGATCCTGGAATTTTTTATCTTTTTTTCCACCATTAGACTTACTATCCTCTCGGAATCTGAAGCTTAGGTAAAATGTAGACATGAAAGTAATAAGTGTGATTAACATGTTAGTCAGTTAACATGTTTATATTTTACAAGAGATAGAAATCTGACTTCACTCTAAGAAATGTTTATTTTGGGGAATTTTCAGCACTAGGCTAGTTGATGCATCCATTTATTTAGTCACTGAAAATCAATTTCTAGCAGGGCTAACTTGATATGGAATGGACAGCTGTGCTCACAGACGCTTGCAGAGGCTCTCCTTGTTTTTCTCTTGATTGCTGAACCATTTTTAACTGGTAGCAGTCTCGTATCCTGTGGTACAAATACTCCTCTGACATATGAAGCTCACCAACTTGAATTCCACATCAAGGTGCAAATGTCGAATGCCCTACACCGGGTTGGGGACAGAAAGGGTGAAGAGCTCTATGATTTTACCCAAGACTGGACCTGGCCTTGGAGAACTCACACCTACTGCATCTTTTATCAGTTCTGGCATGAAATTTAAAAATCACACCCATTTATCACATCAGAACTCTGAGGAAAAGATGTAAGGTGGTGCAACGCCCCCTGCCCCAAGCCTTCCAATTTATGGAATGGTAGCAAAGATGCCTTAAAGTTGCATGAGCTCCTGTCTCCAAAGGGTAGGCCTTCTGGTCAGCCGACTGGCATGTGGGGGGCCAGGTAAATGCTGCCAGGTCATAGCCAACAGCAGTTTAATTCCAGGTCTTAGGATTTCCTCCTTCTGCTCTTGGAGTTTGTGGAAGCCAGCAGGTTATAGCCAGACCCCTGACCTCTCCAGCAATTCAGAAATGAGCATTTGTCCACAATATCCCATCTAAATTAGAAGTCACAAACTCAGATGACTGCAGAAGCCAGTCCTGAAAATAGGAGAAACTGCTTAGGTCAGTGGCAGTTAGGGAGTGTGTGCTCAGGTGAAGGGCCTGTTCTCTAGTAGAGTCACCTTGTGAGAGAATGTGGACCCAGGATTGTCAGATCACCCAAGATTTTAAGAGAAAGTGGAAACCTGTGTTTAATGTGAATATAAATTGGCAGCTAATTAAAAATTTTTTAAAAGTCTGGCTGGGAATGGTTGGACAATTTTAAATGGGCCAAATGAAGTATGCCTTCTGGCTCTTTCTAGCCTGGGGTGGTTGAAACCAGGGAGACTGACGTTTAGAGCCTACTTGTGAATTTAGGTCCAAGTCATAGCTTCACCCTTGCCCTCAACTGCAGAATTGCCTTTTTACGTGTGATTTTCTGTCAGGTTGTTACTGGGTTTGTCAGAAGCAGCATTTCCCTACCCTAGACCTGTTCCCCTGGCACCTTTTAATGTTAAATGCACGATTCTTAGCATGAGAGTAATTGCAAGAATGGGTAGGTTTTGAATCAGAAAATTGTGCAGTTAGGAATATTGTAATTGTGAAGTTGGTTAGCTCTGAGCCTTGGTGGTGTCAGCTGCCCCTTGGTGGCATTGTGGTAGGGCGGTCAGGCCAGTCCAGCTCTGGGGGAACACTGGAATGGGAGCCCGTGGTGTCCGCTGCAAGGGTTTCATGAGCAAATGGCATTAAGTCTGCTCCCTCACAGCCTGCACATCGTCACACTGGATCGTTAATGAAGCATATTTCAAAAGAGCCTACTTGGAAATGCTGTATGAACTGTGATTCCAGAAGTTGGGGACAGTGGGAAGTATTACAAATGTCGTGGTACTAGTGCTCACCTTATGTTTGTGGGTGACTTCAAAAGGAGCATAATCCTCGTCCTATTTTTATGTCTGCCACATCCTACTTTGGTAAGAAGGAATAGGTGGTATGCTTCTCCATTTTGGTAGGACACAGGGCCTCCAGAAGCTGAAGTGATGTTCCTGAGGTCGTCACCTGGCACAGTCTGGATTTGAACCCTTGTCTCCTAGTCTTGGGCCATCTTGGCTCCTGCTACAGTGGGTCCTCCTATTCATTGGCTTTTCAGTTCTGCACCTCCTGTAGGACTTCTTTTTTCTTTTTTGTTTTTATTTACTTTTTTACATCTCTGTATTTTTTTTTCTCTGTCTTCTCATACTCAGAAGAGGGTGCTGCCAAGGGCTGTCTAGAGGGAGGGTGTACAGGCCCCTAGCTGGTCCTGTCCCTATCCTTGACCTTTCTGGCTGTTCCTTCTGCCTCCACCCTTTACCACATGGCCTTCCTGCCCTCTGTGCCACTGGCTGGTGTGTGCCCACGTTGCTTTGTCTCCTGAAACACCACAGGCAGGGCTGACTAAGAAGCAATGGAAAATACAGTAGGACAAGTGTTGAGTGAGGGAATCACAGGATAGATGGAATCAATGGAAGGAAGAGCTTTAGGGCAGCTGTTTAGCAAGTGGGGCGTGGGCATGGCGGGCTGACCTGTGGGCGGTGAGAATCCTCTCTCTGCTTCTTACCCCTGTGACCACTACAGCAAGTCACTTAGTCTCCTTGATCCTGGGCCTCCCGATATGTAAAATGGAGACTATACTTACATCATAGATTTATGATAATCATAAAATGAGCAATTTATTTAAAATAATTGGCATTAGAAAGTGCTACTACTATGGTGGCTGCTACTCTTAACATTTTGATTTTTTATGTTTCTGAATTTCTAATCCAAATTACTTCAGTTTGTGGCCTGAGGTAATTTCAGACTGGACCCCTGTTAAGGTAGGAGATATTTAACAGAAGGAAATGAAAGAGAATGGTAGAGTGGGCAGTAAAGTTCTGGGGCCAGGTAAACCATTTCCCAGAGATGCTACCCACCTAGTCAGCTTGTCAGCCTCAGGTCCTCGGAGCAAGTGTCTCATCCACAGGAGTGAGTTTCTAAAGTTTCCTCAGTACAGACTGAATACTCTGTACCCCTGGGATTAAGGATATGAGAGCCAAGTCAGAGAGACAGATCTTAACTCTACTACCTCCTAACTGCAGGCACTTAGATAGGTTTAAAACCTCTCTTTGCCACAGCTTTATGTTTGTAAAAAGGAAATTCTTTTTTTGTAGGATTGTTAGGAAAACAAAATAGTAAAAAAGATGTCAGCGTATAACTATTGAATGAATGTTGGCTGATATTATTGGTCTAGAAAAGAAACTTCTAAGATAGTTGGCTGACCTTTTGATGCTTTTAGTTCCAGAAGCTTAAGACTCTATTGAACTGTTCAGGAAATATCTTCAGGGACACTGTTCTCAGCACAGTTGGGTAATGCTGTAGGTTCCTTCTTGGGCAATGACCTATAAATCATGGATCTACCACCAGCAATAGAGAAATCTATCTTCCACTATGACACACTGTCAAGCATAACTCTAAATTTCGTTTGGGAGTTGTGTTGACAAATACTTTTTTTAGAAAAACAATCACAATGAAGGTCCTCAACATCTCCCTCTGTTAACATCTTCCCAGCACTGTGCAAAGAAAGGCAGAAATCATGGTGTCAGATTATTAATGGTGTCCCAGTCTTGTTACTTCAGACAGAATAATTCCAATACCTCAGCAGGCTGACCCTCTTTTTTCAGCCTAGGACCTATCAGCTCCTAAACAGAAGAGAACTGAACACTGATGAAAGTAGATTATTATTGGCTGAGTGAGTTCCAGGAGAGCAGAGAGTCCAGAAATAGATCTATACATATCTGGTAAACTGGTTTTTAATAAGGGCACCAAGGCAATTCAATAGAGGAAATAAAAGTGTCTATAACAAATGGTGCTGGAGCAGCTGGATAGCCATATGGACAAAAATGGACATCCACCCTTCATCAGAATTAACTCAAAATGGATCATAAACCTCAATGTAAAACCTAAAACTAAAATTTCTAAGAGAAAATAAAAGAGAAAATCTTTGCAACCTTGGGATAGGCAAAGGTTTCAGCACTAAATGCATGAACTGTAAAATAAAAAACTCGAAAATTATACTTCATCAAAATAAAAAAAACCTCTACTCTTCTCAGATACCATTAAGAAAATGACAAGACAGCATAGACAATACACATAGAAAGAACTTGTATCCAGATCGTATAAAGAACAGCATAAGAAGTCAACCCATAAAAAGATAGGCAAAAGATTTATACATACAATTCATAAGAGAAGAGATGAATGGCCAGTAAATTCAGGAGAAAGTCTCAACATCATTAGTTGTCAGGCCATTGCCAATTAAAACTACCATAAGATACCACTACAGACCCATTGGAATGTCTGGAATTCAAACAAACAAACAAAACCCCAAATGTGTGGCGTATCTAGAGCTTTCATACAATGGTGAGAGAGTAAAATAGTTTAATCACTTTTGAAAACGGTTCAGAGGTTCATTAAAAAGGTAAATATCCATTAATATACAATCTAGCCATTCTTCCACTAGCTATTTATCCAAGGAAAATGAAAATGTATGTTTGCACAAAGACTCTTACACAAATATTTGTTGCATTTTTATTTCTAATGTCAAAAACTGGAAACAACCCAAATGCCTATCAACAGGTGAAAGGATGAACAAATCATGGTATAGTCCCATAAGAAAATATTACTCAGCAATTGACCCATGCAACAACATGAACGAACCTCAAAATAATTAAGGTGGTTACCAGAAGCAAGGCAGAAAGGAATATATACTATATCATTTCATTTATATAAAATTTTAGCTGCAAACTAATCTATAGTGACAGAAGGCAGATGATTGCCTTAGGATGGTGGGAGGGGGTGAAAGAAGGAATTATTTAAGACACACAAGGAAACTTTTGGGGGTATTAGAAATATGCTCTTCCTTTTGGTGATGGTTTCACAGGTGTAAGAATATGTTGACATTGATCAAGCTGTACACTTTAAATATATATGCAGTTCAAGTACATCTAGGAGCTGTACTTGGCCACAAATGACCTCACATTGCTAGGACAGGTGGAATCCTGCTCAGATCTATAGAAAATAAATATTTTAAGTGACTCTGAGTTTTATTTTCCTGACTGTAACCCATACATTCAGCACTTGGGATGTTGACAGCGCCAATAAAAGTTATAAATAGGCAGTGATATGAAGACAAAGTGTATGATAAGAGGAGAAAGTGTAAATAGTAGGCTAACTATAACAGCTGTCATCAGAGGTACATAGTAAGAAGAGTTTTTGCTGAAGTATGACTGATCTTGTCCTGTTGCCAGAAACACTCATGGAGTGCCTGCTGGTAGCTCAGGCTCTTGAGAGTATTAACCATTTTAAATATGAAAGCATGGGTACTCTGTCTTTTCTATCTCTTGCATACAGTGTGGTTTGTTTATCAGTTAGGTGTTACCTAGGAAGTGGCTGTATGAGCATCTCTGATTGGTTCTCTTTCCTTCATCGTGTTAGCTTTGGATTTTAATCAGAATTGATATGTCTTTTGAGCAGTTTGCCATGTTCTGTTCTGTCTATTATGCCTCTTTACATTTTCCACCTCAAAAAGGTGCTTTTCAGCTTGAGTCTCCTAAGACCATCACAGTGTTCCTGAAGCAGATAGAGTCATTACACTCGCTGCCATTTGATTAGGAAACAAATATTCCTCCAGACTGCATGATATCAATGTCAGGCACACACACAAATGGAACTAGGTCTTTTGACAACTGATTGAGGGCTCTTACTGTCTCCTCCTGAAGTACCACAGAACTTGAGACATGAAAGTCTGCCTTCAGGAAAAGCTAATGTAACTGGGTTAGTTTTCTGATTGAAAAAATAGGGCCCAGAGACTCAGTCTAACAGAAGATTCCGAATAAACTTCAAGTCTAGGATTTTCCACACCCTACTGAATGGGAGTGAACTCTACACCCTCTCCCACCACGTACCCGCCATTTTCCCATTGGCCTTGGAGGTTCCAGCATGACATGTGTTGTGAAAACCTACCTTAGGTGGCTGCTGGGTTCTGGTAATAAAAATGGAGAAGAGAAAGGAAGTGAAGTGGGGAGAAAGGGGGAGGAAAAAGGAGGGAAATGTGCTAATTCCTCTCCATCCCTCAGTCTAATTTAGGGGCATCTGTGTCTTTAAGGATACTGGTTTTGTCAAAGATGGATGTTGCTGGGTCAAGGTTGAGTAGTTTGCTATTCAAATGAATCTGTGTTTGGCCTTATTTATTTAATCTGTTGGCACTTGTTTTTTCATCTGGAATGTGAGAATTCAGCACTTCAAATTTAGCACCTTTTTTTCTCTGAGGTTTTGAGAGCACTTGCTTATCTATTGAAGAAAGAAAAGTAAATATGTTTTTTTATTCGTTTCCTAAGTATAATATGGACAATGCAGTCCTCATAACATTTCTCTGTTTATTGGTTAGCTAATGGAGAGAATCATACCAAATGCCTTTTTACTTCTCAAGCTTTGAATAAAATGCTCCTGCTTATACAGTGCTTACAATACCTCCTAGTACAGGACAGCGTTCGGGATTACGCTCCTCCAGTGATGAGAGCTCCTCCTGTAAATCACTTGGGCTTCACCCTCCTATCACGTGAGCAGTGCTTTTACTTTGAAATAGTCTGCCTGTGACCAGAATATTGGTATTTGGTGACAAAGTCACACACGTGACTGAATTGTTGGGGGCAACATTTGATACTTTTCTAGGAAGTAGTTTAGGGCCACTGCGTAAAAATCCTTAATTCTTAAGTACTCCTATCAAAGTGGGCTCTCTGGTCCCTATGGACTCAGTATGGGGTCTTTACCCTTCTTCCAGGGAGAGGCAGAACACGAAAACCAGGCTGACTCAGGGCACTCGTGAAGGCCAGCTGCTTCAGGCGGGACCCTGGGCTTCCTCCTTTATTTTCTGTGTCAGGACTTTCCAAAGAGAGGGTGTATACAGAGAAGGCTAGAAGAGGTACAGCCGAGTTAATGCTCTGCTGTTGAGAGCAGTGTTGATGCAAGTTAGTGTTGCATGAGGTTCTGCCTATTGTCCTTCTCTTTTACCTCTAGCCCCCTTCCATTGGACTTCCCCGAACACCACCCAGCTCCCATGTGGGCGCCCATCCTCCAAGCATAACACCTCACGCTGATTGCAGCGGTTTCTCTGGCCACACTGCAATGTAATTTTCTATCTATTTATCTCCCAGCATACACTCTAAACTCTTGGAAGACTTAAGGCTCACTGTCCTGCCAGCACTGAATAGAGCCTGGCTTGTAGCAGGGACTTAATAAACATATGTTGAATGAATGAATTCAGGCATGCATGAGGCCTCTGGCTGTACCAGGTAATAAATAGGCCAGTACCATACTTAGAAAAGGGGTATATATAGCTGTGGTATTATAAACTTGTACACCTGAAATTTATATAATGTTATCAACCAACATTACTCCCCATAAATTTAATAAAAAAAGAAAAGAAATAAATGGTGTAACCAAGAGGAGTTTATCTTTCAAGGAATCCCAACCAGAGGCTTCTTGGGATCTTGCTATGGACATTTTTATACACCTGTGGGAGAAATATAGCTAGGAATGAGGACTTGTCCCAGACTACTCCCCTCCATTCATAGCCTTCAGTTTTTTTCTCTTTCGTGCTGTGGTGTTAGTGCTGTATGTGAACAGGTGATATGCAGGTGAGGCAGCCCATATACATCTGGCTCCTTTGACCATCACTCCTGATTTTTGTATGATACATATTTATATTCATAAGAAATATGTGTGTTATTACATGAATGGATATTGTACATATCACACTGCAACTTATTTGGTCAACATGTTTTTCAGATCTAGAGTATATATAATATTAATGTCCATCCTATAAATTCATGTATTATAGTCACTTGATGGGCATTTGGGTAGGTTCCAGTTGTTGTTGTTTTTTTTTTTTTACAAAGCTGTTAGAATGAATAGTGTTGTACAATCATGGTAATGTGTAATGTATGCAGATGGTGTTTCTCTAGGGTAAATATCCGGAAGAGGAATATTGGATAGTGACCTGTTTATATGTTCTCAGAAGGTCACCATACTTGATATCTTCAAAATTATCAGTTTTTCAGTGTATTGGGTGAAAAATGATATCTATTTTTTTGCTTTCTCCTGATTATTGGTAAAGTTGATTATACTTTTTAATATTTCTTGTCTGTGTTTCTTCTTTTATAAACTGCTTTATACACCCTTTGCCCATTTTTCTGTTGTCTTTTTCTTACTGGTTTTTAGGTGGTGTTTATATGTTCTGAGTATGAATCTTGTGTACAGGTAGCAATGACTTTCTCTTAATATGTAGTTTTTCTTTTTAATTAGAAGAAAATTACTTCTGCTATTAGAAGACCCGTGCTTCCCACACCCACCTTCCAGTATGGTATAATCAAAGTTATCAGTCCTTTATAGGATTCTAGTGGTTTTGTTTTATTGGAGGAGATAGGGGTTTAAGAAAGCCTTACTGCCCTGATACCATAAAGATGTTTGTCTATATCTTTTTGTTTTCTTTTAATATATATAAAGAATTAAGCTTTAAAATTGGATCATTAATTCATCTAGAATTTATTTTCATGTTTTAAATGAGGTAGGGATCCAATTTTGTTGTTTGCAAATGAATATGCAACTTTCCTGACACCTTTTCAAAGGCCACTTCCATCATACACAAATTCCTATAGGTGCATGTCTGTCTCTAGACTTGGGGCAGTTATGTTCCATTCTGTGGATCTGTCGTCCTTCTATTCTAGTGTCATACTTTTTATTTTCTGTTAAACAATGTTTTAATGTTTGGCCACCCTTTTTTCTGGGATTTTGAAAGTGGCTTTGACTAATGTTGTATTCGTAGTACTCAATATGAATTTCAACATCACTTTGCCAAATTTAATGAAAAATCCTGTTGTAGTATTGAGTGAGGTTGCATTTAATTTATTAATTTTAAGAGAATTGGCTCTTTTTAACTATTGAATCCTCCCTTTCATTTCATTTTTCTCCTTTTATGTTTTCCTTTATGTGCTGTAGTGAATTTTTGTAATTTTCTCCATAAGGACCTTCCCCTTTTTTTAAAGGGTCATTCCTTTATATTTTATGAGTTTTATTGCTGTTTTAAGGATTTATATTTATTTTCTAAATTTTTTCCTGCATAAAAAGCTAATGGTATTTGAAAATTGATTTTCTTGAACTGTAACCTTGCTGATTTCTTAAAAATTAGTTTTGTTTATCAGTTGTTTTGTGTATACTATGTAATGGCAGTCTGTCTCCTTTTTCCAATTTTAATATTTATTTTTTCTTGTCTTATTTATTAACCAACATTTTCAATGCAATATATAATGGATTGCTGCTAATTTTGGAGGGACGAATTGACTTCAATTTTTTTTTGTTAAGAATTTTTTAAATTACAAATAGGTGATGAATTTTGAGTACTTTTTCTTGTATATACTGAGATTTTTTTTTGTTGAGATGTTCATATTTTGAATTAATCAGTAATTTAATATTGAGGCATCCTTGCATTCTTGGGGTAAACCTTATTTGGTCAGAGAGTGTTATTCTTTTAATCCATTGCTGGTTCCCACTTACTACTTCATTTAGGATTTTTTTTTTTTTAATTTAAGACTTCCGTATCTATGCTTGTAAGTGACATTGGTCTAAAGTCTCGGTGTTTATGTACCATATTAAATGTGTTGCTTTTCTTCTTTTTCTGTGCTCTGGAGTACTGGTCATAAGGTAGGAATTATTATTTTTTTTAAGTTTTAGTAGAGTTTATCTACAAAATTGAGGCTGTTGCCTTTTGGAGAGGCAGTAAGTGTAAGTTCTCTGTAGTGGACTCTGGAGCCAGACTTCTTGGGTGTATCAGCTGTGAAACTTGGACAAGTTACTTTAATTCTTTGGCTCCAGTTTTTCATCTATGAAATAAACATAACATTAATACCTATCTCATAGAGTTATAAGGATTAGCTTAGTTAATGAATATAAAAAGCATTTAAAATGTGTCTAGTACTTAGTGTTACAATAGATGTTTGTTGTTTCTATCATCATCATCATCATCATCATCATCACCATCATCATTATTATTATTCAGTTTTTTTCCCCCCTGCCATCTCAAGTATTTTTACAGTTTGTTTTTGGAACATTTTTCAAAATTTGTTTTTGTAGAAAATTGCCTATATTATCCAGGCTTTCAAATCAACTACATTAAGGTTGCTCTTGTTACTCTCATGTGATTTTAAAAAAATCACTAATCCATCTGTACTATGTGTTTTGTTATACTGCTAATGTTTATTTGTGTTCTTTTTGTATCTTAAGACAGCTTGCCAAAAGTTTGTTTCATCTTTTTAAGAAACCTCCATTTGATTTATAGATCAAGTCTATCGATTTGCTTTTTAGTTATTAAGTTCTCACGTTTATTGGGTCTTTCTGTTTTGTTCACACTCAGTTCTAGGGAGTGGGTAAGTGAGGTTTATGTTTATTTATTTATTTTTCTATTGGAATCTCATATTTTGCTGTTTTGTTTTCAAACTGTAAGAGACAAATGGTCATTTATATAAGGAGCTGGAAAAGTTAGTTTGCATACTAGTGTGTTCTGCATGGCACTTTTCCATACTGTGTTTTTTTTAAAAAGCTTATTTTTAAAAAATAATATTTTAGTTTTAAGTGTACAGCATAGTGACTAGACTCATATAATTTGTGAAGTATTCCCACGATTAGTACCCACCTGGCACTATACAGTTATTACAGTATTATTTACTGTATTTCCTATGCTGTACTTCACATCCCTGTGGCTGTTTTCTAATTACTAATTTGTGCTTCTTAATCTCACCTTTTCACCCATCTCCTACAACGCCCCTCCCATCTAGCAATCTCCAGTTTGTTTTCTGTATCTATGAGTCTGTTTTTGTTTTGTTTGCTCATCTATTTTTGTTCTTTAGATTCCCCATGTAAGTGAAATCATATGGTATTTGTCTTTCACCGTCTGGCTTATTTTACTCAGCATAATACCCTCTAGGTCCATCTGCATCATTGCAAATGGTAAGATTTCCCTTTTTGTGGCTAAATAATATTCCGTTATACATATGTACCATAACTTTTTCATCCAGTCATTTATTGATAGGCACTTAGGTTGCTTCCATATCTTGGCTATTGTAAATAGTGCCAAAATGAAGTAGGGGTACATATATCTTTTTGAATTAGTGTTTTGGTTTTATTTAGATAAATACCAAGTAGTGCAATTGCTGGGTCATATGGTAGTTCTGTTTTTAATTTTTTAAGGAACCTCTAAACTATTTTTCATAGGGACTATACCAGTTTGCATTCTTACCAATAATGTATGAAGGTTTCCTTTTCTCCACATACTCACCAATATTAGTTGTTTTTTGATTTATCGATGATAACCATTCTGACAGGTATGAGGTGATATCTCTTTGTGCCTTTAATTTGCATATCTCTGAAGACTAGATACCTTGAGCATCTTTTCATGTGTCTCTTGTCTGTCTGTATGTCCTCTTTGGAGAATACCTATAGAAGTCTTCTGCCCGTTTTTCAATCAGATTGTTTGTTGTTGTTCTATGTTGAGTTGTACAGGTTCTTTATAAATTTTGATATTAACCCCTTATCAGATATAGCATTGGCTAATATCTTCTCCCATTCAGTAGGTTGTCTTTTTGTTTTGTTGATGGTTTCCTTTGCTGTACAAAACCTTTTTAGTTTGATGTAGTTTCATTTGTTTATTTTTTCTTATGTTTACATTGTATTTTATAGGTCTTAGGTGGCTTTCAGATTTTGGCCTAACCTACACTCTTCCAGGTAAGAACTTCTGATGGAGCCCTGATTATTTAACAGTGAGAAACAGTTTAAATTCTTCAAAGACCAAACAGCAGTGAGTATTCTCAGGATAAACCTCTCGTGGAGCAGACCAGGAGCATGGGTGACCCAGTGTGATGTCAGGTCTATGCGTCCACTGGCTAGGCTGTCATGGATGCCTACACTGTTCAATTAAACACTCATCTAGGTTTTGTTGGGAGAGAATTTTGTAGAAGTGATTACTATCTATAACCCAGTTGACATTAAGTAAAGGAGATTATCCTTGATAATCTGTGTGGGCTTGATTCAGTCATTTGAAAGTTTTTAAGAGCAGAACTGAGGCTTCCCTGAGGAAGAAGAAATTCTGCCTGTGGACAGCAGCTTTACCTACCACCTGAGTCCCCCCCTTGCCCTTCCTCTGTGGATCTCTGACGTGCCCAGCCAGCCCCTACAGTCACATAAGCCAGTTCCTTGCAATACATCTCTTAATATTTTTCTACTCCTGATTCTCTTTCTCTGAGTAATACACTCAGAAATTACTGCCCTGAAACATTTCTTTATATTGAGTTTTAATTTTTAAATTTTCATCATCAAGTTGTATGTGTATATAATCCAAATTTATTCTCCAAAACTCATTAAAAAATTATCCTTTCCCTAGAGGCAACTGATTATAATTCCTTTCAGCCTCCACATCTCTAACACGCACATGTTGCTACATCTTGCCTTTGAAGTTAAGGCATGGTTTCTTGACTTCCCACTCTGTCTGGCCCTCTAATCATCTCCCATTGCCTGATAACCTCTTAGTACATACACATTGTTATTTTGGTTAGATCAATATTCAACATTGTTGTTAATAAGATTGTAAATGTTATTTATAGCTGAGCCCTGTAGTCTCATGTAATTTTTTTCCTTTCTTGCATTATGTTGTATGATCCTCTTACTAATAAGTGAATATATAATGTCAATTACATACATGTATATATGTGCGCACTCTAGGTCAGCTCTGCTGTTGTCACTCTGGCATCTCATTCATTGTAATCCTGGGGAATGCATTTTACTTTTCTCTTAGGTTGTATCTCATTGGATCTCATGTTGTCTTTCCTGGTTTACTCTTTTGTTTTAGAAGAGCATACCCTTCAGTAACTTCTTAAGAACAGATACAAGGAAGGCACATTTTTTTGAGACTTTGAAGGTCTGAAAATGTTGGCATTCTATTTTCATACTTTATTTGGTGGTTTGCCTCGGTGGAAATGAGTTACTGTTAGAATTTTGAAGGCATAATTCACTGTCTTCTAATTCTAGTGTTGGCTTTGAGACATTTAATGTTATTGTAATAACCAATTGTTTTTTTCCCATTCTTTTCCTTTTTAAAAATATATTTTTTTAAAGCCCTGTTTTCTGCTCCGGAAGCTTGTGTGTGTAACATCTTCTTTTTGTCATCAGTGTTCTGATGAAAGTTTACAGTTATTAGCCTTGGTGAGGATTTAACTCATATCTTCAGTCCTGGGAGATTTTCTTAAATTATTTTATTAATGTTTTTTTCTTTCTTTTTTTGCTGTTTTCTACATTTTTAGGTCTTCCTATTCAAATTTTGGACTTCTTGGACTAGTCTTCTAAATCTCCTATATTTTATTTTTTTGTGTTTTTCTTCTACTTTCTGAGATTCCCTCATCCTTATCTTCTGATGCTTTTGTTACGTTGTTAATTTCTGTTACTATGTTTTTAAATTCTAAGAACTTTTTTCCTTACATGTTCTTTTTATAACACCCTTTTCTTGTATGACAGGTGCAATATCTCTTATTTATGGTGATGCTAATGATAATTTTAAAAAGTTTCTTTTCTCTGCATACTATTGTTGCCAAGTAACATTTTTCTATTTGTTCAGGTCTCTATAGTATTAGATGGCTTCCCAAAAGTCTAGTGATTATTGGTCATCAGATTATATTTAAGAAGAATACATTTACAGTTATTTGCATGAGGCTTGTCAATGTGATCTCAATTCTAGGGCCAAGAGTTTTAACCTGGTATTTTGGTCCATGGATGGAATTTAGGGGAACTATGAACTTTAATTGGAAAGGATTTTTATCTTCTTTTAAATTTCACCTCTATCTGAAATTTAGCAATTTCTTTCCTCATAAAATTAGGCAATAAACCACAGTTGTTATATTAGAGTACTTGTGACTTTGTCACTGATAAAATGAAACAGATATTTTTAAGATTGGTTTTGCAGATTTCTCAAAATTTTTTGTGCTTATTACATCTTAAAATTACTGTACTTAGTAAATCTGCTATTGGATTTGCTATTTAATATATTAAATATATTACTTATATTACTAAAGTACAGTTTTTGTCTATCTTATTAAGTGTATGCTAATATAATTAATTTTGTTTATAAGTCTGTACATTTTACTTAATGGACTTAAATAGTTTTCTCTCTTTTCCTGAGCTAGTCGTCTTAGAAGGGTAGTAAGTAAACTCCCTTTATCCCATTTTTCAATTCAATAGTCCCTGCCTTCAGCTGAACCTGGTGTGCCCAGTGCAGAGACCCTTTATTTTGATCTGTGACAGTCAGTCGGCTTTCTACCCTGGGAAACAGCACCAAAACACTGTGCACAGAGGGGAGGGGTCTGGGTCTCTCAAGGGCTTTGTCAATGAATCCTCCTGCTTTTCGTATCACCTCTTTTACCCTTGTTCCACGAATGCCTGGTGATGTGTAGATTTCTGAGCCTTGAGGGGTTCTAGCATCTTGCTTTTCAACCTCCCTTTCTGTCCTGGGATTCCACCATTCCCTGCTCCTTGAAGGCAGCTACTATTCTGTCGACTTTCCCAGCCACACAGTTTTGTGGCTGTCATCATTTTCTTCTTTGTCCTTGTGGGTTCATGCTTTTAAAAAAAATTTCTATGCTGCCATTTAGTGACCTTATAAAAGCTGAGTATGTGTTCATCCCATCATCTTAATTGGAATCCCTTCTGATTTTTAAGGCATTTTCAAATATTTGAAGCAATGCTCTTAACATTGTGACTTGTTTGTCCTTTTTATTTAGGCAAAATTGAAATTCAGGGCCATCAGGCAACATTATGGAAAGATTGTTCTCCATTTTTAGATGTGAAGGGCAGTAGACTTTAGGTCAGACAGATGGGGATTTTAATACCTTCTACATTACTGACTTCTACATTAATGACCTGACCCTAAGGGGTCACTTAGCCTCTTTTTGGGGTCATAATTTCTACCCAGCAGGGATCTTGCAATGGTTATGTTTAAAATGAAATTGTTTATCAAGCCTTTGGAAAAGAGCCTCATTTTAAATAGACATTAATAATAGTATCTGCTTGTATTATGACTGTTAGTTAAGGAACACTCTAGTTTGGTACTGGTGTGTTGGCGTGGTCCTCATTACTAACCAAGAGAGCAAAAGCAGGCAGCCAGGAGACCCTCCTTCCTTTGCAGAGCAGAGCTGTTCAGGGCACAATGCCTCTGTGTCATGAGGGTTTAGCAGAGAAGTCATTATTCTTGATCCCAGTTGTAGAAAAACTTGGAGGTGTCATTTCCTGTAAATACCCAGTGGTCTCCCTGGGAGGAAGGTGTGTGAGCCCTGCCAGGATGGCTCATCTCAGATTTCATGGCAATTTTCAGGGATTAGAGTGCTTGTCCCCAGTGAGCTCTGCTTTCCTATCTTGCATTAGCAAACAGCTATCAGACTGATGCCTTGTTTAACTGAAATGTGGCTGTATCTTGGAGTGGCAGTCAAGCACTTCACAGTGTCCTCTTTGTCCCTGAAGCAGTCACAGTGCCTCAGCTGATGCTGCCTTGCCCTCTTCTGTGGCATCTTGTGACCCTGCAACTTCAGCTTCATGGTGCCCATTCTCCTTGCACAAGGCTTTGCAGATGGATCGGTCCAGCCAGAAGTCACCAGGGACCAGGGCTTCTAAGTCTCTCTGTAAGTCACAACAGTGACCCCAATGTCCATCGGCTGCAAAACCTCCCAGCTGCTTACCTAATTGTCTAAACACCAACTTTTAACCCTCTTGACATCAAAATGACTTGATATGCTAATTTAAAAAATTATGAAGTCATTTAATGTGAATCCATTGCAATTTGTCAATATAATTTAATAACCAGCGGAAATTGAGGGCTTGTGCTGGGTATAATTTTCTCCACATCTGCCAGCGTTTCTCATTTGCCTGGGGGTGACAAAAAGATCTGAGGGTAAGAATGACTTTTAATTTCACCTGGGGCCATAAATCGATATACATTTATTATTCAGCCAGCACTAGCATTTCCCTGGGAAATTCTATAACACGTGTAGTGTCAGAATGGTTTGAAATTTGTCCTCATTAGGAAAGTAAAGGACGCCTTTTATTTGCAGGCGTAAGCAAGCGAGCATCCATATTCTCCCACATCCTGTCACACAGCTTATGAAAAAGGAAAGTGTTGGTCTTTGGGGGGAATGGGGGAGTTGGATTTTCAGACACGGCCTTTGTCTGGTGTGAGCACAGTTCACTGTGACCTGGAATTACAACTACTGGTGTCACCTATGATGTGGAGTAAACTTAGAGCAGGACATGACAAGTGGTACTGCCAAAAAAAAAAAAAATCCTACAAAAGGTTTTTCTTTGAGCAATGCTGTGAATAAAAATGTTTTAAGAAGAAGCTGTATGAAAAAATGGGGGTGGCAGGGAGGATGGAGAAACTCAGTGTCACAATGTTAGAAACTGCTGCTGGCTGATAATCAGCCATAAAAGAAGGATCATCCATTTCATGTGATAATGTGAATCAGTCAAAAAATGAATGTTATTTATAAGTGTTAACTCACACCCCACCTCTGTTTTTGTGTACGGGATATTGGTGAGAGTGATGGTGTGTTGTCTGGCTGCTATAACAAAATATAGACTGGGTGGCTTCACCAACAAACATTTTTCATAGTTATAGGAAGGCTGAGATCAAAGTGCTAGCAGGGTTGGTGTCTGATGAGAACACTCTTCCTGGCTTGCAGATGGCCACCTTCTTGCTGTGTCCTCACATGGCACAGAGGGACATCCTTTCTCTTGTGTCTTTTCTTATGAGGGCACTAATCCTATTCATGAGGCCCCCACCCTCATAACCTAATTACCTCCCAGAGGCCCCACGTCTAAAAAACATTACTGGGGATTAGAGCTTCAACATATGGATTTTGGGGGAACACAAACATGCAGTCCATAGCAGGGAGAGTGGGTGGAATTCAGTTTTAGCTAGCAGATTGAAGGGGTTGGGGAGTTTTATTGGGCACCCTGACAGCCAAAATCTTGGTCACTGTTCAGACTGACTTTTTTGGAGGCTGCTGGTAGATGGAGTAAATTGATGGAGTAGATTGTTCCAGCAGCTTCTCCACTTGAGCTCATTTCACTCTGATATTTTGACCTAAACGTACAGCTCTCATGATGGCAGATAATCTCCCATGTAGGGGGAAAGAATTAGACCCTGTTAGCTTCTTTACTATTTCTTTGTATGTTCCTTGCATCTCAACTGTCCATATCCATTGAGAACCTAAATAAAAATGCCTGGTGTCAACAGGAGGCATTTAGATTGAATTATAGAAAGCCATTCAAGAGGAGGGCTCTGAAACTGATCACTAGACTAAGATGCAGTGATAGGACAGAATACACTATTGATACTTGCAACAACAGAGATGAGTCTCAAAAACATTGTATTGACAAAAGCCAGACAAAACTATGATTTCATTTACATAAAGTTCAAGAGTAGGATAAATTTATCCCTGGTGATTGAAGTCAGAAGGTGGTTGTGGGGGGTGGGGGGTGGAGGTGGAGAAAGGGACATGAAAGAACTCTCTGCAGCAGTGGAAATGTTCTCTGTTTTGGGAGTGGTTAAATGGGTGTCAGCATTGCCAGAATTCATCAGATTGATTATCTAAAACATGTACATTTTCTTACATGTCAGCTATACCTCAGTTAAAAAGTATGTAACAGTTAAACTCAGTCCCTAGATGCCTTTTGGAGGCTGGATATTGGTTCATCATGATGAATTTTAGCCCTGTAATTGCTGAGCTCCGGGTCTGATCTCCTTGCCTAACTACTTTTTTAAGACTATTTGCCAGGTTTCAATCTCTCTCTGCTTCTACCCTGCCATATACTTGTCTAAGACCACTTTCTAGTCACTTATTGTTTTATCCCAGTTCAGAGGGAATAACTAACTTGTTTCCAAGTCACTGTCCAATACATACTCTCCAATGACAGCCAATGGGTATATGTGACTATTGAACACTGAAATGTGGCTAGTCAAATGAGGAACTGTTTTCAGTTTTATTAATTTTAAACTTAGCCACATATGTGTTTGAATGTTATAAGTGCCATATTAAAAAAAGATTGGAGATGATAAGAGGTTATGGTCAGGGACCACCTCACTGAGAAGACGATATTTGAGCAGAGATATGACAGAGATGAGGGAGTGAGAGGGAACAGCATAAGCAAAGGTCCTGTGGTAGAAGTGTTTTTATCATGTGTGAGGACCAGGGAGGAGGCCAGGGTGGTAGAGCAGAGCGAGAACTGGGGAGAATGGTAAAGGTGAGGCAGAGGGGTCGGCTTCATCCAGTTGGTTTGGTTGGGCTTTGCTGAGAGGAGCTAGAAAAGATCATCATTCTATCAGTGTACATTGGGCCATAGGAACTCTAGACCCCCAGACAATGTGTGGAGCAGTGCAGGGCCCTGCATCCTCCTGGAGAAAAAGCTGACTGAGACTCAGATTTGGCTGACAAGGTCTCTTCAGCTGGTTCACAATGACTGATATCACAAGTCAGCACAAAGATCCTCCTCAGATTAGGCTTTATCAGCTTTCTCCTGGTTGCCTTTGAATCCTAAAATTAGCCCTGTCGCTTTCACCACATTCCAGCCTGGACTTGGGGAATTAGAAGGGGTTGATAGTGTCAGGCTGCCAGGAGAGAGGTGGAGGATGGTTGGGAGCCGTGAGCTCTGGCGTGGTTTCTCTGCTGTCTTTGGAATAGCTACCTGTTCTTTCTGAGCCTTAGTTTCCCTGCTTGCAGCATGGATTAGATGGTGTCTCAGCCCTTTTCCAATTCTAATGCTCTATAATTTTAAGACCTCTTTATGTTTATACAGAACATATGTGTTCTCTTGCCTGGTGATGGGCCAGGTTTGGGGAGCCAGTCGTGGTGGTGCTGGGAAACCTGGGCAGAGGATGTGGCTGTCTCCATGACTTTGTCTCTTAGGTAAGAAAGCGTTAGTCTTGGCATAGACCAAAGGATTTGGAGTGGAAAACTTTTTGTACACCAGGTTCTTGGAATTCCTACACAAGTGATTTGCTCCATTGAGTTAAGATGCGGCTTTTTATGTTTTGTACCATTGAAGTTGGAAAATTACATAGTTAAGGCATTACTAGCTCTAAGAAAAGGCACTCCACTCAGATGGACTGACCGTTGGCCTTTGTCACTTGCGGTCTGGAAGGTAGAGGCTGCATTGAGGGCAGGCTGCGGCGGCTTCTCAGCTTTCCTGAAGTTTGGGTTGGTCACAGGCTGTTTCTCAGAGTGCAGGCGGAGTTTGGCAACCCTGATGATGGGCATGGGGAGGCACCACAGCCGAGCCTGTGCGTTCCTCAGCCCTGGCTGGAGGGAGCAGAAGGTCTCACCTTCTGTTTGGCATCTTGGGGTGCAAGTGCGCCGATGAGGATCTGTCAACCCAGGCCCCTTACGGCTTTTGCAGAATTTCATTCTTGGTCTCACTGATGTCCCACTTCCCTCCAAAGTTCCAGAGAAAAAGCTGGTGCCTGGTAATACCGTCTCTGGGGTGGTGTAGTTTTCCATTCCAAGGTACATTCATTCCCATACCCTGTTTAGTTCTTAGAAAACCGTCTGCTTAACTAGCCCTCGCCTCTCCCTGCCCCACCACCCCAGGAGTGCCTTTACTGAAGTAGGTTTGTAACCTTATGCCCCTGACTTTCACCACGGGTTAAGATGACAAATAACTATATGGATACACATTTTTGCAACTTCTATAGAAATGCTTTTAAAGTCTGTGTTATGATTTTGACATCCCTCTGTGCAGTGTGGTAGTTCCTATCACAGTTTTAATTGGCATAGGGGTAGATACGGAGGTGGATGAGGAAGGATCTCTCTCCTGTCAGTGAGCTTGTAGGAGAGGCGGACAAGGAAGGAAACCTGTGAGGCCATCATTAGTAGGGACATGGAGTGGAAACGTGGGCTCTTAAAGCGTGAATTGGCAGGAAATGCGCAAGAAGGGAGGAAATGCTTGAGATAAGTGTATAAAAAGAAGTGTTTACCCACCCAGACACTGGAAATACCTTAGAGGAAATTCATGAGATCTGAAGTCAGGGTTCGTGTTCCATTGCTGACCTCTCTACCCTCTGTTTTAATCTTTATAATGATTGTGCTTTTGATCTCTGTCCTCTACCTCACATCATGGCAGTGGACATTGTGTATATTATTATAATGTGCATAAGGCAAACTATATGACTATTTGTAATTGTTACCTAAGGATCCTTGAGATAAATTTCTTTTCCTAAAAAAATATTTTATTGACATGTAATGTACATACAGTAAAATTACCCATGTAACTTGCTGGGTTTTGATAGATGTATATCACAGAATTACCATCACAGTGACGATATAAAATATTTCTGTCCAGAAAGTTTTGTCATGCACTTTTGCAGGTGTTGATTACCTCCCTTCCCCACCCACCAATCTGCTTCTGTCAGCATAGTTTTCCTTTTCTAGAATGTAATATAAATGAAATCGTACAGTAGTCTCTTGTGTCTCCGTTCTTTAACTTAGCAAAGTGCTTTTGATATGCAGTCATGTTCTTGCTATGTATCAGTAGTTTATTCTTTTTCATTGTTAGGTAGCATTCTATTGCATGGCTTTATCCCACAGTTCATTTATCCATTCATCAGTTGTTGGACATTTAGGCTGTTTCCAGTTTTTTTTTGACAGTATAAAAATAGTAGCTAAGAACATAGGTGTGCAGGTTTTTGTGTGGACATATGCTTTTGTTTCTTTTGTGTAATACCAGTAAGCAGAATTGCTGGGTTCTATGCTAAGTCAATATTTAACTTTACAAAGAATGGCCAATCTGGTTTACAAAGTGGCTGTACCATTTTATATTCCTACCAGAAGTACATGATAAGTGCTAGTTGTTCCTCATTCTCACTGTGATTGGTATTATTTCTTTATAATTTTACTGATTCTAATTGGCATGTAGTAGTATCTCATGGTGGTTTTGATTTACATTTCCCTGTTGACGAATGATGTTGGTGATCTTTTCATGTGCTTGTTTGCTAATCATGTATCTTTTTTTGTGAACTGTTTGTATCTTTTGCTCATTTTTAAAAAAACAAGTCATTTTCTTATTTAGTTGTAGAAATTCTTAATCTATTCTTTATATAAGTCCTTTGACAAATATGTTTGCAAATATATTTTCCCAATCTGTGGCTTCCCTTCATTTTCTGAACAGTATTATTCAGAGAACAAAAGTATTTTAATAATACTTTTGGTTGGTTAGGTGAAAAATGATTAATTATCTCAGTATAGTTTTGTTTTTTATTTCTTTTATGAGTGAGTTTAAGCATGCTTCATATACTTAAAATTCAGTTTGATTTTCTGATTGTCTTTTGCCCAATTTTTTTGTCCATTTTCTACTTTGTCTTTTTCTTATAGATTTCTAGGAGCTTTTTATATTAATTAGGGAGATTAACCCTTTGTGATATTATTTTTCCATTTGTATTTGTATATAACCTATCTCCTGCATATCTTTTAATTTTCTTGTAGCCAACTATATAAATGTTTCATGGCTTTGAGATGATTATAAAAGGTCTTCACCACTACAGGATTGTAGAGAAGCTTGTCACCAGGGACATAATTTATGTAGCATCTACCTGTAATATACATATATCCTTGGTTTCTTGAGTAGTAGCTGGTTTTCTTGAACCCTTTTGCCCTGATCTTCTTGCTATTCAGTAGAGATTCAATTCTGAGAAATCACAGGGACCCAGTGCTGGCAACAGTGGAAACCAAATATTTAGTAAGGAAATGGCTGCCCCTTCTGTTTTTGTAGAGTCCACAGTTCAGCGATATGAGAGATGTTTACAAGGCTATAAATGAGGCACCCTGGTACAGTTTAACGCTGGAAATAAATCCAGGTCCCACCACTAGCTACGTGACCCTGGGCATGTCATTCAGCCTCTGTGCATCCGTTTCTCCACCTGTAAGGTGCTGGCTGGACCTGGCTATGAGATTAAGTGAGATTTAACAGCTAGGGCTACACTTTGAAAGAAGTCAGTCGTGGTGCATATCTATTTAGGTTGCAATTTCTCATCATTATCTATGCATTGACCAGGATTGTGGGGAGATGCTTTAACACTATACAGATATCCCAGTTCCAATGACGTGATTTTTCTAACTTTGTTCGGTTTTGAACCTAGGGAAACAGGCTGTCTTCCCTCGTCCCAGATTTCTGTCACTAGATTAGTGAATTTGAATAATAAAATGCTTAAAGAATTCTATTTCTCTGCATACATATGATACTTTATCAGATTTCTGCTGGCAGTTGCATTTTAATATTAGAGAATCTGAAGGCTGTGTCTCATGGGAATAATGCATGAGAGCCTGAAGCTGAGGAGCTTGATGGGCCCTAATATCATGAGATAGTGGTGTCCTCTTTTGCATGTGACTTACTCATTTGCTTGCAAAGGTAAGGTAACAACTAACAAGAAGTGCTAAGATAACATCAGCAGAAGACTGTATTTTTAGATGCCTTTTTTTCTCACATTGAAGGCTATAATTGAACTTCTGTTTGCCTTGTGTGAATTTAAGGAAACATGTTTATCAATAGCTCTAGCCATACTTGACCCTGTGACAAATGCAGTTGGCTTCGTGCTAAAGTGTTCTTACTTCAGTGTTGTACTTACATGTTTCAAAATTCTCTATCAGCTGCATTTTGAATTATCTGTAGAAAACTCTACATAGAAAGCACCATTTTTGGCATTCTGACCGGCTCTGTTATTGATCAATGATTGGCAGTCATTTTAGCAGAATGGTGTAAAGAAGAATTTCCTACAGGAAAATAAATACTCAATGGATTTTATAAGGAAATATAAACCTGGATTATCTTTTTCTGATCATCTTTTCCAGTTTCCAGTGACACAGGTAACTGACGTATGCAAACAAGCAATATACTCCCACCTGGTGGCAGCATACCCAACTTATTATTTGTTCTGGGAGCAAAGCTGATCTTTAAGGCAAATGGCTTGTAGATAATACGCTCTAGCAGGTAAACTGTTGAAATCTGGAACTCTCTCTTCTAGGATGATTTCCTGTTCAGCGTCTCCATTTTAAGTGGGATCCTTTGCAGCATCCTGGCAGTGTTGAAGTTTATGTTGGGGAAGGTTCTGACCAGCAGAGCACTCATAACAGATGGTGAGTAAGGCCAGTGTGCCTGATCTTTGGGGGCTTAGCTCACAGTGAGGGAAGATGCTGTGTGGTTCACTTCTAGTTGCTTGTCTTGAAGAAGAGGTCAACAATTGGGAATCTGTTCTCACTAGCTTCCTTTCCCCAAGTTGTTTAATGATTCTCAGGGTTCCTATATCAGGGCAGATGTCTTGTGCTCTGGGAATTTAATAAACTCTTTATGAATCACCTTTACCCTGATCTCTGAACAGGGTGGTTTGGGGCTCCCCAGACTCTTATCCATGAAGCACAAAGGGCTTCCGGAGTCTTGGATTTTATATGCATTGCTCCAAATAAAAAGTAAATGGCTTTTCTGGATTCTATGAAAGCTTCCTTTGTGACTTCTCCATGCTCATTTTCCCTTCCAGCTAGTGAGATGCTCACCTGGGAGTTCAAGTTGCAACTCCCAGGGCTTTGCTGGGGAAGTGATCCACGTGTTCTCTGCTGAAAATCCAAACCAGGTAGACTTGTCCCTCTGTGTCTCTAAGGGTCAGGAGGAGCTTCCTGCATGGCCTTTGGGATGACAGAGAAGGGTGAGTGAAAGTAGGAAAAGCGCATTTCAGTGTGCAAAGTAGTGCTGGTGTGGAAACAGAAACTCGACAAACATTATCACCTGGCCATTTTCTTGTTCTTCATTCTTGAGCACGTGAAGTTGCCACGGGGTCAGTAGTAGGGACCCGCGTGCCCCTACCCTGGGATGAGAGATCAAAGGTTCGAAACTTATGGGTGTGTGTATACAAAATGGAGCAGAAATCATTGTATTTCTTTTTAAAGAGAAGAACCATTTCTCCCTGCTCCCCACTCTCAAACTCTCAAGGTTCTCTCTGGTGTGAAATATGTACATGTAGGCATGCGTGGGTGGCTGTTCTGTTGTGGAGTGGGTGGATGGCAATGCAGGGCGCCCTTTTCTCCCAAGTGACAAAGCATGGTGACACGGCTCTAACTGCTTGTCCCCCCTCATGCTGTTGCTCTGCTATGTGTGGTGCTGGGCTTTTGTACAGTAGAGCAGGTGGACTGGAAGTCAAAGTGATGTTTCCAGCTTTGCAATCACAGCTGCCCTGGGAGAAGCATATTGTGTGTGTGTGTGTGTGTGTGTGTGTGTGTGTGTGTGTGTGTGTGTGTGTGTGTGTGGTTTCTTTGAACAGGCCTAAGAAGTTGGAGATTTTATGATCTGTTATACTGACTGTCAAACCCGGGGACCCCAGATGCTAGTCAGTTGATTACTACCACTAACAGCATCAAAATTGCTCATGGTGTTTGTTACAAATACAGATTCTTGGTCTCACCCCTGAAGATTCTGGTTCTGGGGGTTTGAGGTAGGTCCCAGGAAGTTGTATTTTACACCGGCACTGGGTTCATGTGATGTGAAGTGAGGTTCACGCTGTCTCCTTGGCCAGTCCAAGAGGCCGGGACACATTGCACACCAGGAAAGGTGGACCCTGCAGTGTCCCATACGTGATTTTGACCAGCAGCTCTCAGAATCTTTCCTCAGGTGGCCACTTCCAACAGGGCCTGGCATCTGCTGCCCTTGCAAGATGCTGTCTTTCTCCCTGTGTTACGGAGGCCATTTGCCCGTAGGAAACCAGCACTTTTTAAATAGTAAAAACTGTTTAAAGTAGTAAAAAATATTGGTGGCTGGGATCGAGGCCTCTGCTTCTCTGTTCTGCTTTCAGGAAGCTTGTAGGCCCCTTGTGGGTACCAGGCAGCTCAGTCCAGTTCCTCAAACTCCCAAATGAACCCCTTAGATTGCCTGCCTTGGTCAGGCCCAGGGCAATGAGCCAACATCACGTCCTGGGTTTGTTGCTATTGGAGCTGGTGCCACAGTGACACTGATCAGTAGGTTTTATAGAGTTCTGTTGTGCTTGATCCTGTGCTAGGTGCCATGTTAGTGGGGAAACCAGCCCCTAATGCATAATCAGAATGACGTCTTTCAGGTATGTGCCCTGTTGCTGTGAAGGGTCCTGTCTGGTCTCCAAAAGTGGGGTTGCAACTTAGTTAAATAACTCTACTGGTATAAAGGGGTAGTTCTTTCACCTAGCGCAGGACCTAAAGAACCTGTGGCTCAGTCTCATGAGAATGATGCACATGTGCCTGAGGCCACAGCCTGGGTGGGTCTTGCAAGGTCTCTGTCACTCACGGAGACAGCATGGATTTATAGGCAGTTTGCATCAAGCCCACCCTAATATCTTATCTCACAAGACCCTTGGCAATCTTGGTGCCTTTTCTTCTCTGGGGCAGACTCAGAATTTGGGGAGGAGTGTTCATTTTCTGTGAGGTTTGTGATCTGGTGCTTTTTAATCTGGAAAAGAAAACACTCGCTTTGGCTGTGGAGTCCTCCTTTTCTTAGGGATGAACAGCACAGGGGTGCTTGTGCTGAGAGCGGAAGGCTGTGTGGCATTATCAGGTGTGCGGGTGTAGCTTTCCAGCCACCTTCAAGGTTCTTTTATGCTGCTCTAAGGGACACAGTTCTGTCTGGGCCCTGGCTTCTCCAGCCCCATGCTCCGTGCTTCCCTCTCATGTGTCTTTTCCTGGAACGTGGGTCACGGGGAAGGCAGGCCGGAGGAGGTTGCACTGGTCAGCACAGCCCTGGGCTCCCAGTGGTGAGCATTCAGTGGATGCTCTCTTCCTAGTCCTGAATTGGGCCTTCGAGTCTCGAAGGCCCTCCAACTTGCAGAGTTTCACATTCTGTTTATTCAGTTGATTATGGTCAAGACACAGGAAAGCATTCCCCACCCTTCATCCTCCTGCAGGGTGGACCTGACAGTCCTCCATGCAGGGGGCCCTATTTCCCTTGTTACCCATGACTGTGGGGCTTGACCTGCTTCTTCTCAGAACAGCAGGCCCTCTGCCTTGACTGGGGGTTTTAACATTTTATAGACATTCCAGATACTAAGTTTCTTTTTAGGCTTCACTGTTCTTCTGACCAACCTCCGTTTTATATGGTAAACCGAGAAGACTCCAATTATAAGTATGTTTTTTCTAATGAAATAACTTCTGGCTTCTTGATTTTCACTCATAAAACCACCCACGTGAAAAAGCAATATTTCCTTCATACTCTTGAACCAGGGAGGGGTCATTACAAAGAGTGGTGGATCGTTTAAGTGGAAATTGTTCCACAAACAGGCGAGAAGCAGGGGAGAGTTTTCCTCAGGCAGAGGGAAGTGCGTGAGAGTGAGCCTGGCACCTCTGAGGGGCTGGGTGAGGAGCAGGCACAAGGCGTGAGGGGTCTGACCGTGGGCAGGGGCGGATCATGCAGGACTTTGGGTCAAGGGTAGGATTTTGGATGTTTTTCTTTGTATTTAAACAGATGAGGGGACATGATTGATATTTTCTAAAGAGCCTGTCGGGTGGAGAACAAAGCCGAGGGAATAAATACTGAAGCAGGGAGCAGTCTCAGGAGCTGAGGGGTGGCGGTGGTTTGGACAGGGATGAGAGCAAAGGGGTGGAGGATGTGGGGCATTTGAGGAAATGTTGGTGATATCTATAAAATGGGCAGGGCTAGGGGATGAATGGGCCATCGGGGGTTGATGAGAGGTGGACAAGACAGTGCTACTGCAAAGAACAGAGGTTCTACCCCCACCCCCAGCCTGTTACCCACAAGGGCCGCTGCGGGCAGGGGTTTGGAGTGCTCTGCAGTCTCTCGCTTGGTGGGAGTGTCAGCGAAATATGCAGCAGTAATTGCAGTATTGTCTGGGATCTGTTTTACTCATTCATTGATTAGCAGAGCTAGGGAACTATCTGTAATGATCTCCTCTTGGTTCTTCCCCCACTTTGGGAGGTGGGGGCAGGACAAGGTTTGGAAACCTTGCCTATCATTAATGTTGGGAGTTTTTTGGAGGGGCTGGCTCTGGAGGGCATCCCTCGTGGCCACCTTGGGAATGCCTCTCATGGTCTGGCCCCTTCCCTCTGAGAAGGAAGCAAGCTTGACAAAGTGCTTCTGGTGCAGGCGGGGCAGGCCTCACCTGTCACTTGGTGAGGTGGCCGGTTCCCAAGTTGGAGCCATGTGCGACCTGGGTCAGTACCAGATCCTTCATCCTGGGTTGTGCCCTTACAGGAAGCAGTTCTCAGGGAGCGGGGTGGGGGTGGGGTGGGGGGGCAGCTGGGTGTGGGTAAATTCCAGAGATCCCCACTGCTGTGTGGCGCAGTCAATCTCGTCGTATTTTGTTGTTGTGGATATTTAAGTCTACATTTGATTTTTGCTATCAGTATTAGGTGGAAGCTGGCTTTGTGTTATTTAAGGTAAAATGATTTTGTACAGGATGTTAACACTACAGATCTGGCAGAGGGAGACTGTAGAAAGGTACCTGGTAAGAAGTTCTGGCCCAGGGGCCAGAAATCGGGCTCCAGTGCTGCTCACAGGGACGGCTGGAAACCTCTCCGAGTTGAGGGGCCCAGGCTGACTCTCCGCTTGCTCCCTCCAAAACACTCAGAGTCCATATGGTTTTCAAGCACACAGAAACTTTTAATCAGTTTTCTGCAAAAAATTAATGTGATTTATAGTACAGATCCTTATCTAGTCATTAAGGCCAGACTGGTGAGGACACTAACCAAGGCAGCCTCAGACGTTTTGTGTTCTTAAACCGATAACCACATTTATTCTTTACAGCAGCTCTGGTTTACACTGAGAAGGCAGTTACAAGCTTATGGGCTTGGGTGGGGACAGCACCTCAGAGGTGAGTGACCAATAGGCTGGCATTGTGTCCTGTGTGGGTAAGATGAGTAGTCTGGTGGGTGGGCTTGTGAGTGCTGGGTTCTTCATGTGGAGTGATTGTGGCTGGAAAGACTCTAAAATTCTGAAGGATGTTGCCAGGCAGATAAAGAAGCATGCCCCAGTGTGTGTGCTTGGCCCAGTGTTCCATGCAGGCTTATAAGAGGGGAAGCTGAAATGAGTTAGGCTCTGTCACAGCCAAAGGTGAGCAGACCCGAGCTGATCAGAAGCTCCTCCTAGAGGGTGAATGCACCATGAATCCATCAGCTATGAATGACTGGGAGCATGCATGGGGCGGGGGCCTATTGTCAGAAACCAAGGAGGCTGGGCTATCCTTGGCTGACAGAGCTGATGACTTGGTGTAGTTGAATAGACATCTAGTGGCCATTTGGGGAACCTCATGCTTTCTCTGCATCCTTTCTGAGCTCCACTGGGCTTCTCTGTGGGCCTAGTTAAGCCCAAGGCAGAGATGAAGAGAAGGGAGTGGAGGATTCTAGTTTGCCCTGGGCCAGAGTCCATCTCTTCATCTCTCCTTTCCCTTTCCCTGTAGACACGCCCAAAACAAAACCTCAATTTTGAAATTGCTGAGAAGTAAACTCCAGCCCAGGTTGCCTGTGACAGAGTAATGGTCTCTGCTGATGCTTTCAGTGGTCTTCTGAGAAAAGATGTGGGCTGCAGACTTTTAAAAAAGAGAACCGGAAACCCTGTGGACAGGCTTGGAAGGGAGTGGGAAGGTTGATGTTCCAGGACGCCCCAGGCCCTACCTTGGCAGGGAAGCCCCCAGAGCCTGGGCAAGGGTCGCTTCCTCTCTCTTGGGACAGCTCAGCCCAGGTGCTGATAACTAGGAGCACTGCAAAAGCCATGTCCCATGCCTTCCTTTTCTACTTCCCTCCATTTATTACTTCAGCCAGTTTGAGCTCCTGAAAGATGCCAACCCCTATTCTGGGACTTGGAATATAGAAAGAAGAAACAACAACAAAAAAAACATTCTTAAGCTTATGTTTTTAGTGAGAAAGAGATGTTTGTAAAAAGGACAATGGGAGAAACATCATGTTATGAAGAGCTACGGAGAAAAATGCAGCAGCAGCAGCAAAAACAAGAAGGTAGGAGGGTGTGGCTGGGGTGGAAAGCGATCAGTCTATGAAGGAGGTATCCATGGGGGGCTCCAGAAGAGAGGTCCACACTGGTGGGTGGTAAGTCTCTGGCTGCTGTGAGGAGAGTGGATTGAAGGAAATGTGGGCAAGAATGGTGGTGAGGCTGTTGCAGGGGTGAAGGCAAGGGGGGCGTGGAGAGGTAGATGTAGAATGAGTTTTGTAGGTAACAGTTGGCAAGAGTTACTTGATGGATTAGATTTGGGGATTGATTAGATATTGGGAGTGAAGTCAAGGATGGGCTCCTAGATTTTCGGCCTTGGCAGCTAGGTGGATGGTGATGTCATTTACAGAGAAGTCGAGGTATATGGTGGCATAAATTGAGATTTTTGCTTCAAATATGTTCAGTTTGAGATGCTTATATACGAATGAATCTGCAGCTGAGGGGAAGGGTCAGGCCGAAGAGAGGAAGTTGGGAGACAGTGACATATGGGATTGGAGGTGATAGCCCGTGGGACGGGGGGCATGTAGACAGAAGAAGAGCTCAGAGGACTGAGGAAGGGTGCTCAGACAAGAGAGAAGTAAGAGCATATAGCAAAGAAGGAATACCTGGAGCAGAAAGAGGAAATCCGGCAATCCTGGAAGCTAAAGGAAAGTGTTCCTAGGAGGTTGTAAGATAAGGCCAAGGAATCAGCCATGCTGCGTGGCAGCATGGAGCGAGTCATCACTCATCTCAGGGAGGGTTTTGGGGAGGAGGGAACTTGAGAGGGATGGGTGAAGAGAGAATGGGAGGTGGGGTTAGGTGGTGCATGGGGGTTGCGCTGCAGGTGGTGTGGGGACAGGGGAGGAGTGTGAACTGGGTGATGGAAGGGTAAGATTTTTCCTCTGGGGAATGTTCCAAGAGAGGGAGAATTTCAAGAAAAAGTCCTTTGATGAGCAGGTAGGAAGGAGTTGGCCTTACATAGGAATAGCAGTAATTGGAGAAGCAGCTGAGTATGTAGGAATAGCTCTCACAGTGGGTGGTGGGTTTGGTGTTGGGAAGGTGAGGTTTTCTTGTCTGAACCTGTGTGCTCAGAGAAGTACAAGGGTAAGACATCAACTAAGAATTGGAGTGAGGAGATGACGTATTCAAGGTAAGAGAAGAGGATTGCAACACTCAGAGATGTTGTTGCAGGCCCCGGCCAGGTTCAGTTTGTTCCCTTAATGGGGAGCAGCCTGTTGAAGTCTCCCCCTTGGATCCTGAGAAGGGGTCTTACTCAGGCTTTGCTCACATCATCTACCCCTATATTCTTCCTCTCCACCTGCCCTTCATTTAGAACCTTGCCCCAAGGTGTACAGCCCCCAGTGGATGCATTTAAGGTTGTTTCATCTCACTTTTCCTGCTTGAACCTGGACTTAATGCTTTTGAGTTCAGCAAAAGCCTGGTACTTACGCAGGTGGAGTTGCCCTGGGAATTAAATAGAGCCTGTTGTTGGAGAGGTTACTGGCTCTGCACAGAGCAGGTGCCAGGGGACAACCAGGGCAGCAAGGACCTACAGCTTCCTTGGGCCACTGTCACGCTGAGGCCGGCGGGGAGTCTTGGGGCTCCTACCACAGTGTGACCTTGGCAGTCCCTCGAAGCCATTCCCTTCCCATGTGGCCTTTGAAAAACTCAGGTAAAATGGAAGTGTGACACCTCAGTTGTGGGGACCGACTGAGGTTGACATCTGTGAAAGGAGATGGTGATCCATGTCTATTAGCTGCAGTTCTGTTTTGGTTGCCATTTTTATAGCCATTAGCTAATTCTAGACTTTGATTTCTCTTCCCGGAGAATGAAATTTTTCAGGTGACTTAAAGAGACTCTGGAGGGGAAAGACATGGGTTCAGGTAGAAGCTTAGCCCTGCCCCTCTCAATCTGTGTAACCTTGGTCAATTTATTTAACCTCACTCTTTTTTAACTTAGTTCTCCAATCAGTAAAATAGGATAAATGGCCTTCATAAGGTTGAGAAGATTCCAGCTGGGTCCTGGGCCCAGCAGATATTCACAGGTTTGAATCACCACATATTTGAATGTCTCCTGTGTGCCAGGCACTGTCCTGGACCTTGCACCTCATGAGTTCTTCATTCCAGTGCATGAGAGAAAGACCGACAACGAACACAGGCTATGACAAGCAGGCCTAAGTGCCTGGCTCCATCTAGCGAGGTCTCCAGTGACATTTGAGCAGAGACTTGACAAACCATATAGGTGTCTGAGGTGGTGATGATCGCCTGTGAGAGTGTTTCTGGGCAACGTCCCTTATAGCACATGTTCTGGAATGCAGAGGCAATGTCTGGCATTTGGGTAGTTTTCTTGGTGGCTAAGAAACTTCACTTGGCACTGCTATCAGTCTCTCTTTGCTTCTTTCCCAGGGTTTAACTCCCTTGTGGGAGGTGTGATGGGCTTCTCCATTCTTCTGAGCGCAGAGGTGTTCAAGCATGACGCGGCAGTCTGGTACCTGGACGGCAGCATAGGTGTGCTGATTGGACTCACCATATTTGCCTACGGGGTCAAGTAAGTGTCTGCTTCCCTGGTGGCCGGGAGTGACTCTGAGTAATGCGACTGGCAAAGCTCTCAGCTGGCACCAAAGGGGCAAGGAATTGAGAAGGACTTTAAGTCACAGCAAGTGTGGGGAGGCCAAGTAGCACCACTCAGCTAGACACTGGGCCCCCATATTTAGGGAACTTTTTTCAAAAGGTACTTGTCAGTGCAGAAAGGCCATGCTGAATAAAAACCCACCCTGAAGGTGTCGCTGATTCCACATTCAGTCAGGAGTTGGCCTTTGAGAAAACCATTTCTAAAAGGCACTGAGTTTTTAAATGTTAAAATGTCTCCAACTAGGATGGCTATAACAGTAAAGACAAGTGTTGACAAGGATGTAGAAATATTATAAACCTTACACATAGCTGGTGGAAATGTAAAATTGTGTAACTGCTTTGAAGACAGTTATGTAGTTCCTCAAAATGTTCATTATGCAGTTACCATTTGATCTAGCAATTCCACTCCTAGGTATATACTCCAGAGAAATGAACACATACATCCATGCAAAAACTTATAAATGATTGTTCACAGTGCCATTATTCGTAGTAGACAAACAGTAGAAATAACACAAATATCCAGTAGCTGATTGATACCCAAAATGTGGTAGATCCATAAAAAGGACGAAATACTGATCTGTGCTACAACATGGATGAACCTCAAAAATATGTCAAACAAAAGAAGCCTGTTATAAACAGCCACTTACTGAATGATTCCATTTATAGGAAGTATCTAGAATGTGCAAATCTCGAGAGAGTGAAAGTAGCTTAGTGGAGGAGACTTCCTGGTTAAGATGGTAGAGTAGTTAAATGCGGCATTTGCCTCCTCTCACATCAGAATTACAGCTAAATTATAGAACAGGCATCACTAAGAACCACCTGAAGACTAGCTAAACAGAATTCCTATAACCAGGGTAGAAAGAAGCAGCCACACCGACTGGGAGAAGGGGAAGAGATGCAGAACAGGCAGGCCCCACATCCACAGTGTGGTGTTTAGGAATCTGGAGGGAGATCTAGGCTATGGAGGTCCCCCTGAGGAGTGAGGAGTTCCCTTAAAATCTGTGAAAACCAGTGGGGATTGTATCTGAGACGGTGTGTGGGGGGGCTGCTGGTGTTCCTCTTGAGGGGCCTCTGCATGCACTTGCCCACAAGAACTCAAAAAGTTCAAAAAGCAGCAGCTCAAAAAGTGTCACAGACGGGAAGAGAACCAAAATGGTGTAGATGATGAGGCTCTGTTCATCCCTCTGGTGACCAACTCAAAGTTGTGACGGAAACAAAGAGCAGTAGCAAGGGAGAATCGCCTGGGATCTTGATGAACAAGCCATATAACCAGGGAGAAAGCCAAGAAAGTACCCTGCAGTGGCAGAAGGTAGAATGGGGCGACCCAATCTCCGGTGGCTAAGCGAGACAGGCTGTGGTGACAGCAGCAGCAGAGGCCTCTTAAAGGGGCCATGTCTGCGAGAGGGTTTTCGCGGTGACGGACCTGCTCACTCTGAGCACCATTGCAGATTCGGCTGTGCAGAGGAGGCACCAAGGACTTACAGGGAGACATTGTCAGAGTGAGGGCCAAGGTGAGATTTACTTTGTACAGAAGTGCCAGAGGCATCCAGTGTTCCCTGTTGAGCCCTCTCCATTCCCAGTGCACGGACACAGCACCACCATAGCCATGAAGTCATCAAACTGGATAACAGAGGTTGCTCCGCCCAGAGGATTCCCTGAAACCCTGCCTCCCCCAACTCGCGGCCCCACCCAAGCCACATCCAGGCATATTATTAGGGAGTCAGGTGCTTTTTGCTGAGCAGCACCTAGACTCACACTGGAGGCAGCTAGCTTTGGTTTCTCGTGTGCCCTTTTGAGGCAACTATAAGCACAGTGTCTGTGGATTGCTTGCTGAATCTTAACATGTGGCCCCGGATGGGTAGAGGCTTGGGCTAAGTTTGGCCTGCAACTGAACCCCTCTCAGGACTGTGCCACTGGACACCTACTTTACAAATCCATACTAATAAGACCGGGAGACTTAGGAGCTTTGCTTAGTACATAGAAACAGACACGGAAAGGCAGCCAAAATGGGAAGACAACAGAAACCATATGAGAAAAGATCCAGATATAACAGAGTCAAGTAATCTAACAGATGCAGAGTTCAAAATACTGGTTATAAAGATGCTTAATGAACTTTTGGGAAGTGTAGATAAATTCAGTGAGAACTTCAACAAAGAGATAAAAAACATACAAATGAAAATGTAAATTATAAAAAGGAAGTAGTCTGAAATGAAGAACACATTATCTGAGATGAGAAGTATATTAAATGGAATAAACAGAGTGAATAAAGAAAAGGATCAAAGTGCCCTATCTAGAAGATGGAAAAGCCAAGGATATTTAATCAGAATGGCAATAGATAAGATGCCAAGACTATAAAAATAATTTAAGGAGAATATGAGACACTATTAAGGGTCTAAATATCCATCCGATAGGCATAACGGAAGAAAAATCAAGATGTTGAACAGTTATTTGAAGAAATAATGATGGAAAACTTCCCTAACCTGCTGAAGGAAATGGACAGAAAACCCCAGGAAGCTCAGAGAATTCCAAACATCAGGGATCCAAAGAGGCACACACCAAGACACATAATTAAAATACCAAAGGTTAAACACAAAGAATAGTTACTTATAAGGGAAAACCCATAAGCCTGGCAGCTGATTTCTCAAAAGAAACTATACAGGACAGAAGGGCTTTGCAAATAATATTCAACAGGATGAAGACCCAGGATCTACAACCAAGAATAATTTATCCAGCAAAGCAATCATTTAGAGTTGAAGGACAGATAAAGAGCTTCCAGACAAAAATAATCCAAAGAATTTTATCACCACCAAGCCAGTATTATAGAAAATGTTGGAGGGACTTCTTTAAGAAGAAAATACATGTATTAAAAACTGGAATAAAGAATGGTAACAACTACATTCCTATCAATAAGTACCTTAAATGGAAAAGAATTAAGTGCTCCAACTAAAAGAGTGGATGAATGGAAAAAAAAAAAGACCTCTACATGTTGCCTGTAAGAGACTCACTTCAGATTAAGAAACATAGACTAAAAGGAAGGGGATGGAAGAAGATATTGCTTTGATGGACCTAAAAAGTATTAAAGTTAGAGAAGACACTATATGATTTCACTTATATGTGGAATCTAAGGAATAAAAAGAACAAACTAATCAAAAACAATTCATAAATATAGTAGACAATTTGGTGCTGGACAGATGGGAGGGGAATTTGGGGGGCTGGGAGAATGGAGTGAAGGGTTAAATAAGTATAAATTAGTAGCTGATGGATGGACATGGCATAGGGAATGCAATTAGGATGAATATGTTGGCTAGGTGGAGAGTCGGGAGGGAGGGAGCAGTTGGGGGGAGACCATTTTATGAACTATATAGATGTCTAACCAATGTACTGTGTACTTGAAACTAATTAAAATTTAAAAAAAGTGGCAGGGACATACAGGAACTGAATTGACTAGTGTCATGGCTGAAGGGTCAGGAGTCATAGCAGCTCTTTCTGGAGACAGAAGCGCTGGCAGACATCATTGCTCCTTTGTTGAGCCTTCTTGCCACACAGCTGGTAGGCACTGTGTGGCTCCATTAATCTGGCTAACATTATTCACCCAGCCAAACTTGGGAGCCTAGTCTGAATGTTTCCAGTGGTTCTTCTACACAAGCAGCCTGCCTTGGCTCATGCTGCAGACTTTCCTAAAATCTCTCAAAGCTCAACATGCCCCAAACAAGCAGTGGCTTGCCTCACAGTGCCCTGCACCTCTTGCTAAGTGGCTTCAAACCTGGCATAAACTGAAGCCAGTGTTGGCTTAGAATATAGCTTAAACTAAGTTTCTACAAGTGGCACCTGATTTTGGTTCATAGCATAACCTCGCCCATGTGCCTCCAAGCTGGGCATAAATGGTGGCTGACCTTGGCCTGCACTGAAGCCCCTCCTACGAGTCTCCATAACCAACACACCTGGTTGCCAGCTTCAGACACCAGAGCACCACCCAATCATCTCCGCAAATGACACTCTGAAGAGTGGACTTGACTGACACTAGAAGCCTGCTAAAGCGACTCTTATTCTGGGTGGTCAGCCCCATAATAACAGCTTATCTGCTGTAGTCACAATAACCAGTCAGCCTTAGGATCAATCCTACTCACTGAATATGCTAACAGCAATCAAGGCTTAACTACAACAGGAAGGTACACACAACTCCTACAAGGGACACCCCTGGAGCATCTAGCACAGCTGAACAGGGAGACTGGGCCCCACAAGACATCTACTACATAAGGCAGCTCTACCAAGACTGGGAGACATAGCAGCTCTACCTAATATATAGAAACAAATACAGGGAGGCAGCCAAAATGAGAAAAATATGCCTCTGATGAATAGGACAAAACTCCAGAAAAAGAACTAAACAGAATGGAGATAAGCAATCTACCAGATATGTTCAAAATGCTGGTTTTAAGGATGCTCAATAAACTTAGGGAGAGAATAGATGAACTCAGAACTTCAACAAGGAGATAGAAACCATAAAAAAAGAACTGGTTAGAAATGCAGAATGTAATTGAAATGAATACATTTGAGGGAATCAATAGCAGATTAGATGAAGCAGAGGACTGAATCAGCAATCTGAAAGACAAGGTCAGAGAAAACTCCCAATAGGAACAGCAAAAAGGAAAACAAATGAGAGTTTAAGGGACCTCTGGGACAACATCAAGTGTAACAGTATTTGCATCATGGGCACAAGAAAGGGAAGAGAGAGAACAAGGTATTGAAAATCAATCTGAAGACATAGTGACTGAAAATTCCCTAAATCTTTGCTTTGCAAGTCCAGGAAACAGTTCCCAACAAGATGAACCCAAAGAAGTCCACACCAAAACACATCACAATTAAAATGCCAAAGGTTAAAGACAGAGAATCTTAAAAGCAGCAAGAGAAAGGCAGTTACCTACTGACAAGGGAGCTCCCATGAGACTGTGAGCTGATTTCTCAACAGAAACTCTGCAGGACAGAAAGGATTGGCATGAAATATTCAGTGTTGAAAAGCAAAGACCTACAACCAAGATGACTACCAAGCAAGGCTATAATTTAGAATCAAAAGACAGATAAAAAGCTTCTCAGACAAGAAAAAGCTAAAGGGGTACATCTAGACCAGTATTACAAGGAATGAATGTTAAACAGACTTCTTTAAGATTAAAAAAAAGAAAGAAAGAAATCTACCAAAGAAAAAAACTCTCACCAACAAAGGCAAACACATAATAAAAGTAGTGGAATAATAAACTATAAAGCTAGTACAAAGAGTAAAAGGCAAAAACAGGAAAATCATGTGTAATTACAATAAATTAAGGGATATACACACAAGAAGTAAAAAATGACCATAACAAACATGGATAGGGGAGTAATAATTTTGATTTTAGAATATGCTTCACCTTAAGTGATCATCAGTTTAAAATAGAGTGCTAGAAACACAGCTTGGTAGAGATGAAGCACATAGTAATCATAAACCAAAAATCTACGAGAGATATAAGAAATAAAGAGGAAGGAATCCAAATACAACACTACAGAAAGTCATCATCATGCAAGAGAATAAGGAACAGAAAACAAATCAATTAATAAAATGGCAATAACTACATGCCTATCAATAATTACTTCAATGGATTACATGTTCCACTCAAAAGATATAATGTGGCTGAATGGATTAAAAAAACAAGGCTTGTACATATGCTGCCCACAAGAGACCTAATTCAGACTGAAAGACATACACAGACTAAATAAAGGGGTGAAAAAAGATACTTCATGCAATGGAAATAAATGCTGAGGCAGCAATACTTAATATCAGGCAAAACACACTTTAAAACAAAGGAAGAGATGAAAAAGGGCATTTCATAAGGATAAAGGGATCAATCCAACAAGAGGACGTAACTCTTGTAAACATGTACATACCCACATATTTAGGAGCACCTAAATATGTAAAGCATTTATGTCCAAATATTGATGGACATAAAGGAAGAGATTGACATTAATACAGTCATTTATAGGAGGGGACTTTATAACACCCCATAGACATCAATGGGTAAATCATTAAGACAGAAAATCAAGGAAACAGTGGTCTTCAATGACACATTAGACCAGACTGACTTAATTTATATTTTTAAGACATTTCATCTCAAAGCAGCAGAATATATTCTTTCCAAGTGCATATGGAACATTTTCCAGGATTAGATCACATGTTAGGCTGTAAGGTAAGTTTCAGTAAATTTAAGAACTAAAATTTATCCAGCATCTTCTCTGATCACAATAGTATGAAATTAGAAATCAATTCCAAGAGGAAAACTAAAAAAATACATAAACATGGGGTGGCTAAATAACATGCCGCTACATAATTGGTTAACAAAGAGATCAAGGAAGAAATCAAAAGATAACCTTGATACAAATGAAAATGAAAACAAATTTATGAGACATAGCCAAAGCACTTAGAAGAGGGAAATTTATAGCAACAGAGGCCTACCTCAAGAAACAAGAAAAGTATCAATCTACCCTTGCACTTAAATGAACTAGAAAAAAAAGAACAAAGGCCAAAGTGAACAGAAGGAAGGAAATTATAAAGATCAGAGCAGAAATAAAGGAATAGAGTCCAAAAAAAAAAAAAAAACAGAAAAGATCAATGATACCAAGAGCTGGTTCTTTGCAAAGATAAAATTGGTAAACCTTTAGCCAGACTCATCAGGAAAGAGAGGACCCAAATAAAATCAGAAATGAAAGAGGAAAAGTGACATCTAACATCACAGAAATACAAAAGATGATAAGAAAATACTACAAATAATTACATGGCAACAAATTGGACAATGTGGGATAAATGGATAAATTGTTAGAAACATGCAATACTTTAAGGCTGAGTGAAGAAGAAACAAAAAATCTGAGCAGACCAATTACTAGAAAAGAAATTGAATCAGTAATAAAAGCTCCCAACAAACATAAGTCCAGTACTAGACAGATTCACAGGTAAATTCTACCAAGCATTTAAAGAACACCATTCTCAAACTATTCCAAAAAATTGAAGAGGAGGGAAAGCTCCCAAGGTCATTTTACAAGGCCAGAATTACTCTTATTCCAAAACCAGACAAAGATACTACCAAAAAAAAACAATTTACAGGCCAATATCCCTGATGAACATAGATGTAAAATCCTAATACATTAAAAAGATACACCATGATCAACTGGATTCCTAGGTTGGTTCAATATCGGCATATCAATTAACATGATACTCTGCATAAACAAAATGAAGGATGAAATCATATGATAATATCAATAATGCAGAAAAGTCATTTGACAAAATCCAGCATCCATTTATGACAAAAATCCTCATTAAAGTGAGATCAGAGGGAACATACCTCAGCATAATAAAGGCCATATGATAAACTCATAGCTAACATCATACACAATGGGGAAAAGCTGAAGGCCTTGTCTTTAACATCAGGAACTGTCACCACTTTTATTCAACACAGTATTGGAAGTCCTAGCCATAGCACTGAGACAAGAAAAAGGAAAGGCATACAGATTGGAAAGGAAGAAGTAAAACTCATTATTTGCAGATGACATGATACTATACATAGAGAACCCTAAAGAGTCCACCAAAAACAAACTTTTAGAATAAATGAATTCAACAAATTATGATATAAAATGAATATTCAGAAATCGGGTGAATTTTTATATATCAATAAACTATTAGCAAAATTAAGAAAATCCCATTTGCAATTGCATCAAAAATAAAATACCTAGGAATAAATTTAATGAAGGAGGTAAAAGACCTGTACTTGGAAGACATCAAAAAAAGAAATGAAAGTAAATGGAAGGCTATACTGTGCTCATGGTTAGGATTAACATTGTTAAAATGCCCATACTATACGAGGCAATCTCTATCAAAGTACCAATGGCATTTTTCACATAAATAGAACAAATAACCCTAAAATTTATATGGAACCATTAAAGACCCCGAATACCAAAGCAATCTTGAGAAAGAACAACAAAGAACAACAAAGTTAAAGGTATCATACTACCTGACATCAAACTATACTAACAGGTGATAATAATCAAAACAGCATAGTATTGGCATAAAAACAGACACATAGATCAATAAAACAGAATAGAAAGTGCAGAGATAAACCCACACCTATATGACAGAGGCAAGAGTATACATTAGGTAAAGATAGTCTCTTCAGTAAATGGGGTTTGGAAAAATGGACAGATGCATGCAAAAGAAACTAGACCACTTTCTTACACTTGTATACAAGAATAAACTCAAAATGGATTAAAGACTTAAATGTAAGACCCAAAACATTAACTCCTAGAAGAAAACACAGGCAGTAAACTCTTAGTAATAATTTTCTGGCTACATCTTCTCAGGCAAGGGAAACAAGAAAAAAATAATCAAATGAGACTTTATCAAACTAAAAAGTTTTTGCACAGGGAAGGAAACCATCAATAAATCACAAATACATCCTACTGAATGGAAGAAGATATATGCAAATGATACATCCAATAAAGGGTTAATATCCAAAATATATATAGAACTCATATAATTCATGCCCCCCCCAAAGAAAACAACCTCCAAACAATCCAATTAAGAAATGGCCAGAGGACCTGAACAGATATTTTTCCAAAGAGGACATATAGATGGTCAATAGACATATGAAAATATGTCCAACATCACTAATAATCATGGAAATCCAAATTAAAACCACAATATCACCTCACACCTGTCAGAATGGCTATTGGTAATACAATGAATGTTGGCAAGGATGTAGGGAAAAAGGAACCTTTGTGCACTGATGATGACATTGTAAAATTTTTCAGCCACTATGGAAATCATTATATAGGTTCTTCAAAACATTAAAATAGAACTAGTATATGACTTAGCAATTCAACTTCTATGTATTCATCTGAAGAAATCCAAAACACAAATTTAAAAAGATATACACACCCTTATGTTCATGGCTGCATTATTTACAGTAATAAATATGGAACCACCCTAAGTACCCATGAATAGACGAATGGATGTGTATACACACACACGCATACTACATATGTACAATGGAATATTACACAGCCATAAGAAAGAGTGAAAGCCTGGCATTTGCAATAATGTGGGTGAACCTAGAATTGTGGTCCCCAACCTTTCTGGCACCAGGTACTGGTGCTCCTATGAGAATCTAAAGCCTGATGATCTGAGGTGGAGCTGAGGCAGTGATGCTAGTGCTGAGGAATGGCTACAAATACAGATGAAGCTTTGCTCTCTGGCTTGCTGCTCACTTCCTGCTGTGCAGCCTGGTTCCTAACAGACCACAGACCAGTACTGGTCCACGGCTCAGGGGTTGGGGACCCCTGACCTAGAAGGTATTATGCTAAGTGAAAAAAGTTAGAGAAATACCATGATTTCACTTAAATGTGGGGACAAAAAACATTAAATTTTACACTTGAAACAACTAGGTGAATTTTAAAAGCAGTTTTCTAAAGAAATGTCCACTTCTATAGATTAAATCTTTTCCTGGGAAAGAAAGATTAGTAGTTGTAAGGGGAGGTTGGGAGGGGAGAAAGGGGAGTGAGTGCTAGTGGGTTTCTTTTTTGGGGTGAAGAAAATGTTCTAGAAGCAGGAAGTGGTTATGGTTGTACAACCTGTGTGTGTACTAAACACCACGGAATCATGTTCTTTAAAAGGCTGACTTTGTGATATACGAATTATATTTTTAAGAAATTACCTCTCCTGTCCACTTCCCCAGGGGCACAAGCCCCAGGGATATGGGGGTCTGTGTTGGGGTGACCTGTCCGTCTCCTCTGTGCAGACTCCTCATCGACATGGTGCCCAGGGCGAGGCAGACGCGCCACTACGAGATGTTCGAGTGAAGGGGCCAGAGCCACTGGTTCTGCATCTGCATGAAGACCGTCAGGACGACGAGAGGTTTCTACACAGGCAGACGGTGCCAACATTTAAGTGAACGTCCAGTTTCTTTTTGGGAAAGTTTATGTTCATGGAACGAGGCCTGCCGGCAGGTTGGTCTGCACTGCTCCCCTCGCTCCATTCCTCCCGTCACACCTGTCAGGACAACCCGCACAGGAGGGGAGGCTGGTTTCCCCGTCTCCAGTGGGAACTGACCTTTTCTATTTTTTGGAGTAAAAAGGTTCTTGTGGGTAGGATAAGATCTCTGCATGGAAGAAAGTTCTTCGGCAGTGCTCCAGGCCTGAAATGGATAGCAACTGACCAGACCCACGTCCTCTGGCCTCCAAGTGGCCCCAGCCACGTTGTAGTTCTAGTCTCTTACCTCCTGGCAGAATTTAAAGGAAGACCGTACGTACCCTTTTGTCCACCCCCTCTCCAGAACCACCAGTATATATCACTTCCTAATTTCTATCAGTGTATTTCATTAGTTTCATACTGTTTTACTAATCCTAAAATTCAACAGATTTATTCAAAAGGAGACCATTCTATTTTTAAAGTCCTTAGTGATATATGTATGAGCTTTGCATGGATGAACTAAGCACATGATCCTTTCTTGTACATGGAGAACCTGAACATACATGTAAAAACAAGATCCATTTTTTGACAGATGTGACACTGTTTATTTGTAATAAATAATTATATAATCTATCCATATATGCATATATCTATATGCCGTGTCAAGTGGTAATGGTACATTACATACAGTCCGTTAGAGATGGTTGACTCCTCTGTAAGGTACAAGATATCTTCAGTTTATGTAACTTTAGGTATAGATTTCTGTAAAAATGTTCCCCAACATACAACAGTCTGTACCTCTAGCACTGCCACTTTTCCAGGAGACAGTGTCTGACCAATAAAGACCTTTACCTGTTTTGTATGGTACAGGAAGGTTATCTTTGAGAGTTATCACCACCATGGGCATCATCCTTCCTCACTGAAGGATGATGTGGAAAGATCACTCGTTCCCGGTAGAGTATGAGTAGAGACCTTTAAGGACTGTCATAATGGTCTTGGTGGCCTGTAGGGCAGGCCCACCCACTGCTCAGGCAAGGAAAGTGGCCACACACTCATTTGGTTGTGCCCGGGGCTCTTGGAGCTGAGCTTGTCCGGGAGGGATAGCTGCTCCCCAGGCCTCACCCGCCCCCCCACCTTCTGTGCCCATTTCCCACCTGGGTATGTCAGGCTGGTTAAGGGAAGGTGGTTTGGTCTAAGAAGTCGCTGACCTTGATTCAGTCTGATCCTTCAGTGTGGCTTCCTCCAACATCATTTTGAGAAGTGTTCTGTGGGATGTTAACATGTTATAAGGAAAAAAGTGTCGGTTGTTTGAATAGGTCTGGGAAAGGCAAGATTCAATAGGTTTCTTTTCTGCAGGTTTTCTCATTGTATGTAATGTATATTGTGGAAGATCAGAGAGGGGAGGCTAGGATGTAGCCTCCCTTGAGAACTCAAGTTTTTCTTGGCACCTGTTTTGGGATTCATGTCTCACTAAATATGCTATATTTGGGAACAATGCAGGTGTCTCCATTCTGGGCAGTAGCAAGGAGCTCCACTGGCTTCAGAGAGGCTGTGCTGATCAGGGCTGAGCCATACCTTCCAGCAGGCAAGCCCTTGGTGGAGGCACGGACTAGACTTTCCATACATTTCTAGGGCATGTGCTTAACCAGGCACTCATGGCCCATTGAGACCTGTGTCAAAAATTCTGTCAAGAGGGGGGAATGTATTCCAACCCTCGGCCTTTTTAGGACTATTTTACTAGCACATCCTTAAAGATTTTCAAACACCTGATGTAGTAGTTCATAGCTATCTCAAAGTAACAGAAAACAACCCACTTCCTAATACAGTTCTTTTCTTAGTAAATGTTCTGAAATTAGTATTGGTAGATGTGATACGAGGGAAAGAATACTCAACAGTACAATCGTTCTCCTCCACTCTTGAAGCATACCTTCCTCAGCATTTTCAGCAGTGTGTTTGCAAACGCAGTCAATGGAATACCAGCGTGGGGGAATATAGTTGCGCTGTGTTCTTCAGGTGACCCTGCAACCCACCCAGCCCCCAAAAATCACTTCCATCCATCACACAAGAAAAGTTTATTGAAAAATAAAGTTCTCCCTAGTTTTCTCTACAACAGTGGAAAACAAAGCAGTGCTCTCTATGCCGGTACAGTACGTTTGGACAGCAACACCTCATTTGCAGAATCCTGCACTACTTATACTTAACCCCAGAGTGAACAGTAGAAAATGGTTGTTCCAGGAGCTTTTTAAAGACACAGATACAAACAGCCATTAGCTTAAAGACATCAAAGTTTAGACAGCAACTACAGTAGAAAGGAAATCACCATCTCCTTTGGCATCAATTGTTCCACTATTGTCCTGTTAATACCTGGGCAGGCCAGTGAGCAAAATGTTTCCCACGTTTGCTGCATCTACCCTTTGGCAGAGGTGGCTAAGTTCCTGTCCCACTGTCCCAGCCAGGCTTTCAGATCTCCAGAACGGCAAATGCTCCCTGCTCGTCCCTAAAACCCGCCCTGCGCCACCCAGATACGCCTGACTGCCTACCTGAGGTATGAGCACATGCTGGCTGGCCTTTCTCCCCTCAGCCATGCCTCACTGGCTGAAGGGGGTGGAGGAGGTAATCTTAAGGCTCCACAGAATTGGGGATAGAGGGCATGATGCTTTGAAGAAGGTAAATGCTAATCTTATGCCCACAGAAGTCTAAGACCACCGATTCAGCTAAAGGGAAAACAAAGGAACTTAAACACACGAGACTCCAGCAAATTTCTCCATATTCCACAACTGCAGTCTGTGCAGGATAGGGCCAAGATAGGAGATGAGATACAACTCTAAATCTGTCAGGGAAGTAAAGAGGCTAAAACCCCAATAAAACAAAAAGCAAACTGATGTTTAGGTGATCTGGGAAATAATCACAGAACCGTGAGCAGCCTCTGGAGTGATTGTGAATGAAGACACTCCCCACCCGACCCCACCCCCCGCCCACAGGGCTCCACTTGGGTGGTGGGATAGTCTAGGGGTCCCCAGGTTAGTGGAACTGGCCTGGGGAACAAATGTATCTTCCCTGGGACTGGGGCCAATATAAACATGTGACAGTTAACCAGTCCATGAGTCTGATCCCTGTGGACTGTACTGCGGAGGAGCCACCAAGGCCAGCAAGAAACAGACAGCAAAGGGATTTGCTAGGCAATGAGTAAGCTCAATTGGTCATTCCTTCCCCCTTACATAAAAAACAAACAAACAAAAAACAAGAAAAGCTTCTCTTACTGCATTTCAGAGGAATATAGTTAACTTTGTTTTAAAGGGTACAGTCTGTCAGATAACTCATTTTAATTGCCGGCTGAAAAAGTTCCACAAAAACCTGGAATGGTCCAGGAGACATCAGAGGGGTGAGGTCCAGCATGGGGCCAGAGGTCACCCTTGTCATCCCCCGTTTACAGATTCTTGCAGCCTAGTTTCAACTGAGGCTGAAGTCAGGCATATTTTCAAATCAGTCAGTGCATTCAAGGATACAGTAACATTCCAACCAGCAGGGTGGGCGTGGGTCTTGGACATGCTAAATCAGTCATTCCTACAACATTCCATCAACCTGGAATAATATTTTCATGAACGTATTACTTTTGAATCAACAGGGAGTGAGCTCAGCTCTTTATTTCTCTAATCATATGAAATGCTAATAACAACAACAATTTAACATTTACTAGGGCTTACTATGGGCCAGACACTTCTAAACACTGAATCCTCACAAAAACCCTAAATGCTAAGAAAGCTAGGGTAATTTTTTCCTGCATCTGAGACTATACAGCTAATTTGGCCTTTTGCTATAAAAAGTCGGTTTTCCATGCTTTGTTAAAGCCAGCAAAGAATGAAAGGAACTCACCCTCAGCTTTAGGAAGTTCCCACCTTCTAGAGAAGTCTAAATCTATGTTCATCTATCTCTTCACATGAAGGTGCTCTGAAGCCCTATAGGGATGGATGGGATTAGAATGAAGCCAATACGAAAATTAAAGTATTTTTAAATAAATAAAACAATCCAGGCTTGGGATAGTAACATATAACAGAGCCTGTCGTTAACAAAATAGTTTTTTTTTTTTTAATCAAGAATTTTGAGGGCATGGGAGAAGGTGGTAATATCCCAATTATATACACGATCCCGGTAAACCATCTTGGAGAAATGGGGTGGCCTGCCTTGGTCTGGTCTAAAAAAAGCACACACTCACCTAAAAACAACACACAGTTTCAGTCCAATCTGTCACATTTATGCCTTCACTGCCAGTAAGATGCACAAGGACTGTCTTCTCAAATGGGAAACTATGTAGTCGCTTTGTGTTCACAAAGGAAACAAAAAAGGGGTGCACAGTCTCTCCCTTCGTGATAGTAACCAGATAAAGTGTTTAGTTAGGGGCCAGTGCTACTAATGAGCTCATCAGGGATTGCTCCCTTCAGTGCAGTCCCTCAGCTAGGGCTGCTGGTCTTCTGCCCTGGCTGCACCTCACCAGGTGCCTGGTGGCAGGGAGCAGAGGCCCACTGGCACATTGGCAACTAGCAGTTCCCAGGCCCAAAGACATGATAGCAGCCTGGGAAGGTATGGGCTGGCCTGGAGAAAGCCAGCCCTTGGGGTTCTTACGGCTTCACACAGTTATGTGGTGGTTTAGGGGGCTTGAAAGGCATTTCTGGCGCCTAGCCTGAGCATCCACAGTGGTGCAAAGACAGGTCCCATCTCCAAGCTAAAAACAGTCTGTGCTCTTCCTTCAACACCTAGATTGCAAAAATCAACCCCAAATAAAAGTGAAAAGGCACATCAGAGAAACAATAAATATTGCCAAAGAAACAGACACTCAATATTTCTGAACATACAGCAAACACAAAAAAGCCAACTATAATCAGTGACAAAAGCCCAATCTAGGCACAAATGCAAAAAAATGTCTCCATTTGTACATGTGCAAATCAAATTACATACATGAAATAACTGAGGTGTTTACTGGCATTAAAAGAAGTATGTTTCCCCTTCGAGTTTTTACACCTTAAAGTGTTTACAGGTCAAAGGACAGCTTTCTTTTAATAAATTAGATAAATTCTTTCCTTCAAGTTTTTTAAGAACTTAGGATAACGTACGTGTGTACGTGTGTGTGTGTGTGTGTGTGTGTGTGTGTGTGTGTGTGTGTAGCAGGGGGAGAGCCAAATTTCACTTAGGAAAAAAAGTACAAAATATTACATACAGATCTGGCAAGATATGCTCATAGCACAGGAAGACACTGTTCCTGGCCTAGCGTGTCTCTCTGTGGAACTGTCGTTAGTTACAAATTGGTTTAGAGTTTATTAAGAAAAAGCATAACTTTATAAACCGATGTCACCCCAATAAATTTAAAAAAAGAAACCACCAAAGGCCCACACTCCGATCACCTTCCTCTTCCACAACAGGCAGGAGTCAAGCCTTTTCCACACAGGGCAGATGGAAGTCCCTCCCAGTTTTCTCTTGTGGGCCACTGACTTAACTTGGGCCAAGCCCATGTACCTCCGGGTGTCAGAGCCTCTAGTCATAATGCCCTCAACAACTGAATGTGGCTTGGTCTGCACCAGGAGCTGCAGCCCGACCAGCAGAACTGCGCTTCACTTTGGCCAATACTGGACTGGCAGAAGCAAGTGGCATCGGAAATGGGGAATGTACACTGCTGGTCTGCCTGATCAGAGGAGCCTGACACAGAAAGAACCGGAAAAGGGAGAGGCCCTGAGCTCAGCGGCAGCCAGTAAACAATCCTTGCAGCTTCTGGGACACAAGGCAGGCACAGCATCTTTCCACAGAACAGAGCTTCCCAGTGTCCTTGCTTTCTGATTTCCCGTGCTTGTTTAAACAGCTCTTTGCAAAAAGTTAACTTCGCTGAGCATGGGAAATCCGTCTTGGCCCACAGGCTCTCCCTGCCGGTTGAATGCCTGCACGGACATTCTCAGCACTGGAAGCTCCTGGAAGAGCCCAGGAGAGGGCAGCACTCACCCAGGAATTATAGGCCTGGGCCGGCAGGCAAATTCCCACAATTTAGGGTGCAGCCAATGGGCCCATTCATGGGGAAAAGCAGCTCCTAGCAGCAAGAATGGCAGTTATTTCTCCTCCAACTGCAGGAAACTGCCCTTGCAAAGCTGAAAAAAACATACTAACTCACACTCTACTACCAAGGTTTCCTTTGGACTTCTGTCCTTGTTGCTGAGTCCCTGGCCACATGACAGGGGGACCCTAGCTGCCCCTCCTTAGCCCTTCCATTCTCAAGGACTGGAGGTGTGATTCAGACCCACTGAGATAAGCCAAAAAAAAAAAAAAAAAAAAAGACTGATTGTGCATTTGGTATTATTTATGCACCAAAGAAGAATAAAGGAGCAGGCAGAATCTGACTTCTCATAACCTAAGGCTCCACTCTCTCTCTGGTCCTCCTAAAACAGATTCCTTCATTTAGCTTCACTTCTCGAAGGCCCACCCACCCATTAGTCTTGCTAGCTGTTCTATCTGGTGGAGGCTGGGCCAGCTGCCAGGGCTGCTGGTGGCACCAAGGCACTCAAAACCACCCTGAGCGCTGGGACATTCTGCAAGAGGGAGAGGGCTCACTTACCAGCATGGAGATGCCAGGGGCGTCACAGGAAACATACACTTATACCCAGAGAACTGAAACAGTGTTTAGTGGGGGTGGAGTGATGGGGGCGGAAAACTCACATGAGGGCAGAGCACAGGGACTCTGGGGCTGGAAACGGGGTCAAATGAGTCTGACCAGGCCATCCTGCCAACTGGCTCAACCCTCTCTGAATATTCAGGCCTGGAGTAAAAGCCAGCATCAGACTGCCTTGCAAGCCACCCACATCTGCACCCCCAAGGGGGAGCAGCCAGGATAGTGAGTCACTTTCATCTTGGCCTGCCCTTGCTCCCCAGGCCAACATCAAGTTGACAGAGAGCTCTGCATGCCCAGGGGGCACCTGTTCTCTAGCTGCCATCCCTCAAGCACACGCACAAGATTTTCTTCCGTTTTGCCACTATCCTCATTGAGGAGCGAGGTTCCCACAGCTGCTCTAAGTGTCACCAGCCCCAAAGCGCACCCTGTCTCTGTCCCTCCTGCACCCCGCCTGAAGCTGACAGATACATTCTAGTGAAGGTGGATGGTAAACAGTGGGAAATCAAAAAAGACGTGTGATCCCTCTTTGCCCTCCCCTGATCTCCCTCCCTCCCTCCCAAATAAATAACTTAATGGATTCAGGAATGTTCCCATACAAAGTTCTATCCAACCAGCCCAATTCTTCCTCTGGTTTTGTTTTGTTTTAAGTGAATCTTGAGATTCTCGATCCTGGAGCAGCTGCATCGACAGATTCTCCGTACAGTTGCTCCTCAAAAAATAAAATGAAGTTGTGCTGGGAAGAAGCCAGGCTCCCCTCCTGCTCTCGTTTTGTTTTGGGGAAAACTCCACTGTGCTGCTCTGACCCAGTAGGAGCATTCCCAAATCGAAACCTTTCAACAAAAACTTCAGGCTCTGGCAAGAGTCCCTGAATGAGGTCTGCACCCGCCCCGGCTCTGCCAGGACGGGGTTGGAGCCACTGTCTTCCCCAGTGGAGTGCATGTGGGGCCATGCCAGTGGCCACTATAGACAGTCTTTACAGAGAGCCACCTGGCCTTTGATGAAGTCCCGGCAGGGGCAGATCCTCTGGTGCCTGGGGTGGGCGCCTGCACAGCTGAACAGCAGGAGGTCACCTTGAAACACACAGTGCTTGCTCCTGGGGTCAAAGGAGGGCACCAGGATGTCCTTGGCCAGCTCTGAGCTTTGGCAGATCACCTTGTACCTGAAGAGGAACAGAAAGGCACAGAGGTTGGCACTGTCCTGTTCCTGAGTCCTATGGCCCACCTTCTGAGGTGTGGGGAGCACGTTTGGTTCTCTAGCTGTAGAGGTTCTCTTGCTGTAGAAACGAGATGACAGCTACTCTCTGACCCAGCAAATTACCAGCCCAAGGGATCATGGCTTGAAAAAGGTATGTGCCTGAATATGTGTGAGTGGGGATAATGTATGGAAGGCTGCTTAGTGAGGCTCGTCTGTAGTAGAGAAAAACTAGAAATAACCCAAATCCTCACCAAGCGGGGAACGGCTGAAAAATGATGGCCCATCTGTGCTTTTGGAGTTTTAAGCAGGCCTTGAAAAAGAATGAGGTAGAAATGCAAGCACAAGCATGGAGAGCTGTCCTGGAGGAGGCAAGTAACAGAATGGGATGTACAATGTGATCAACCTATGTGTGACGGTATGTGTTAATGTGTAGGAGAGTATACATGAGTGTGTGTGTGCATGTGTGAGACAGTGTGTGCATGAGAGAGAGAAGGGGGGAGGGAGACAAAGGGGGAGGGGGAAAAAGAGTGTGTGTGTACAAAAAGTTGACAAGGCTACACACCAAAACCTTCATAATGGTTACTTTTAAGGAGTGAGACTGGGGTAGGGATGTATATTATTTAAATATTTTTAAGAACTATGTTTAATGATTTTACTACTGGCTTACAGATTCTTGCTATACTGCTTTACTCTCCCGCAGAGCAATCAGACGGTCCACGGGGGGGCAGAGGTTGGGGGGGGGGCGGGAAGGTGCTGTCCCAGGGGCATGGATTCACTAGACCTTTGTAGCCACCCTCCCAGCAGCCATGGAAATAGTAACCTCCTCCTCCCACCTCCTAGAGGTTAGTGCCTGAGGCTTCAGGAGGTCCAGAGCAGGGGTTTGAATCTGGGCCCTGATCCCAAACCCCTGCTCTCAGTCCTCTGCCATCTTCCCCCAGCAGCTGAACTGTCAGAGTGCTGGATACCCTTTTGCTTTGCTTTCTCAGGCTGAAACTACTGCCTGGGGGCTACAGATAACCAGGTCTTCCTGCATCCAATGATACTGGCCTTTTATCTCAAAGAAGAGCCCCATATCTTCTCCTCTGGCCTGGGGTACACTGGGCCCGCTCACCTTGGCTCCCCCAGAACAAGGAGGCCTCACCGGGTGTCCAGCCTGTTGTCCCATATGCCAGGTGGGGGCGAGTTCAGAGAAGAAGGTGTAGGGGAGGGAGGCAGGCACACCTTGGTTTGTGTTCTGGCTTCATTAGACAAATGACTGAGCCTCTCTGTAGTTCAGTTTCCTCTTCTTTGAACTGGGGATAAATAATCCTAAACTCACAGGGGAGGTACAAGAGAGACCTTTGTGCTTATTAAGCACTTGACAGAGTCTAGCTCTGGGTACGTGTTCAGTAAAGGGTTACTATTATCATTATGACAAGCATCGTCGTTACGATGATCACCCTACCTTGGCAGACACTGGATGAGCCATGCCACCTTCCTCCCTTGCTCTACACTGTGAATTTACACACACGCCAACCTTTTCCTTTTTGCTCTGTTCACAGAGGTCTTGATTCTTTCAGACAGGGCAGGAATCCAGATGGGGAACTCAAGGTTTCCTGCGGCCTCTGGAAAGCTTCCAAATGTTGGGGAAAAGCATCGTACCCCATTGCTCCTGCGCCTTCTTGTCCTCCAGTCCCACTACCTGCCAGACCATGCGGCCTTGCCAACTTCAGCCAGGCGACTCCCAGCACATCTGGCGGGGCTTCTGGTGGCTTTCTGGTCTGGGGCTGCCAGCCTGGCTCCCAATGCTCAGAAGGGTAGCACCCCCTCTCATCTTGCTCCTGCAGGCACCGGGGGGCTCTGTGACTTCCCTACATGCCCTAACACCTCTGGTCCTGGCATGCTGTGAGATGGAGGCGCCCAGAGAGTTAAGGGCATGGACCATGAAGGCAAGGGCAGGAAGTGGAGATTTTATGATTTTCCTAAAGGAAAATGAGTCAGAGATTCGGGGCTTCCAGGTCCTACACAGGATATCCCTGCTGGCCACTCCACAGAAAGGGTCTTCAGAGCTCACTTGTACATTAGGTTCCCATATGGAATGTGGCCTTGGGAAACAGAATTATGCTTATGCTATTTATTTATTTAGGCCAATTTACAGCAGCTGGTATGTCTTAACTCAAGCCATCTCCTGGTATACTGCTAACCAGGAACATAGAAATCTCTACAGCTCGTCTCAGACCCCACAGCAAGGGGAGTAATTGTCAGGAACCATGAAGAAACCCTCCTACTCCCGCCCCGGGTCATCTGGACTCAGACTCCAGGCACAGCCTCCCAGGTGTGAGCACACTTGGGCGTGAGTGTGAGCACATCTTAGCCGAGGCTGTGGTGAAAGCAGCCTGCTTGCCTGAGGACAATGTTCAAAGACCACCACAAAGTGCTCAAGCAGCATGTGTTCCCAGAACCACAGGTGACCCACCGCGAGGCAGCTCCCCAAAGGTTCACTTGATACAGTGTCATGGGCACGCATGGCTCCAGCTACTTTTGGATCCCATCCAAGGAGCTCTCCCTTTTATGAGTCTGTGGGTCCCTGTCCCATAGCCCTGGGCAGTCAGGAAGGCCACTCCATCATCCTTGCTTAACTAGTGAGCTGAAGTCATCAGAGAGGCAAGGTGACTTTCCCTAGTCGCTGGGGTGCATCCAGAAATCAGACAGCCTCCCCAGCCCAGCAATCCTCATTTTCAACCTATAGACCCCTTGCCTTTCCAGGGCATGCATGTTGCCACTTCTGCCTCTCTATTCCTGTGACGTCTCTCTTCTTCTCCCCACCCCCACCCATCTTTCCTCCCTCTCTCTCTCTCTCTCTCTCTCTCTCTCAGCCATCCATACTCTCCCACCACCACCACTCATTCACACACATACTCTCTCACATCCGCTCAAAGACCCTGGCACAGTGTGCAATTTCCTTTCTGCAGCCCCCTGTGGTGCTGACCTCCCCAGCTGGCCTGAACAGCTTCCCTTACAGGATGGGAGCTAGGCTTCTGAGGCCCACCAGTCCTCAGTTTACATTTTATAGCCCTTGCAGAAGAATAAAAGGGGGAAGACCCATCTTCCCATGGGACCACTGACTTCCTGAGAGGACAGGAGTCGCCCATGCTTCATGACACAGGGTGAAGGGAAGGAAGTTGGCTTTTCTTCTCCCATCTTCTCTGCCCTGGAGTTCCCTCCCTCACCCCCTGCCATACTTATTACAACCCCATGTTGGCCAAATGTCCCCAAATCCCTTATAACTCAGGGCTACCTCCCTTCTCTCGGGCAGCAAAGTGCTCATAGTTCATGGTTCAGAACTCCCTCAAACTCAATAATCTAATATTTTAGGAGATACAGTTTGAAAAGGTGGCAAAATTACAAATGAGGTCTCACATGAACACACGTTCCATTTCATGGAGTCAAGGTCCTCTCCATGGGCCACATGAGCATGGACTCTGGCTCTTCCAGGGCCTCTGTCCTTTGGTCTGAGTCAAGTCACACCTGAGTCATGCTGTGTGCACGGGAGTTCGTGGTCACCCCTCCAGCACTATGAACAGGTGCTCAAAGACTAGCTGCCTGATTCCCCAATTCAAGACAACAGTGTGGGATACTCCAAAGGACTCAATTCATGTCATAATCCAGGCCCCAAGTTGGAGAAGAAAAAGCAGCACTGGCTTGTCGGAGCGCTCACTGCTAATTGGGCATGAATATGGATGGGCCAGGGTTGCCTCATGCTGAGGAGGCACTCATCAGACTGCCAGGTAGCAGGGGTTTTACAACATTATCAGTATTTACAAATGCAAGACCAATGTACTCAATAAGGCTCTTAGGATCAGAGAATTAATTTCGGGCAGCTTTATTGCCAAGTTAGCATTCACTGTAGACTCTTAAGAAGAAAACCCACATATCTACAGTGAGGGGATGGGAGGGGTTGTTAAGCAATCCCAGGACACAGGGCCTGGTTCTTCCGTCTCCACCCGGTGGCCTCAGGCCTGCTTCATTGCCCGAAGCTCTAGAAGGGGCTGCTCTGCTCTGTCTTCAGCAGTGGCTGCACAGTGTCTCATTTTCACCCAGGATGTCCCCATTTTATAGGTGAGAAAATTGAGGAAACAGAGGAAAGTGGCCCATTAACTCCTTTTTCTGTCCATCTGGTAGACCTACTCCTCTGCTCTGGATATGGGCTGGCTGTGCGGGGCACTGTGGTATCTGGGCAAGGCTCGATCATGGGACTGGGGCAGAAGACCTGACTCCTACATGGCTACATGAGGATCCCAGTGAAGGAGTCACATTTGGATTCCACTCCCAGGTTGCAGAGTCTCATGTTCCCTGCTCCAGAACTGTACACGTAGACAGTTCTATGTGCACAGTCCTCAGTCTACCCCCAGTGAACACAGACTCCAATACAGAGAGAGACACTCAGGCTTCTCAAACAGCCTTCTTACTAAGGAAGCTGTTTGCAAAAGGAGCTAGAGGGAAGGCCCTGTTGGAATCTTAGAATTCAGCATGTGTGCTATGAAAATGGAAGCTTCTAGTACCATAATAGGCTTTCCATAAACATCAGACTACCACTACCTTTCAGGGCAGGACACTGCACCGACTCTGCGTTCATTCTGATGGTGAATCAAAGCAACCTCTCTCTGGTTCTGGTCTTCACGGGAAAAACAGCATCTCTCACATCCCTCCTCAGGACTGCTGCCCATGGGTGAGATGCTAGCGGCCATGTGCTCTTTCCAAAAAGGGTGAGATGGTGTAAAAGGGTGGTGTAAAAATACCATGCTTGAGAATAAGAAGACTGACAGGTGAGACCAGGCCAGCTCAGCCCACTGTGCACAGATAAACACAATGGCCAACCGCATTCTCTCTCAGAGCGTGAAGGCAGAAAGCGGGGCAGGCAAGCCTCAAACCTGAGTCTACTCTACTCCTTAAACGTCCTCTTCAAGACTGGAACAATACCACTGCTTTGCTGAATATCTAGGGCTGGAATAGCAAATCTTTTTAGGGGAAGACACCTAATTAGAGCTATCCAGGTGGTGGCAGAGGGTAGGTAATTAAGAAAAATGTGGCCCAGAGTGGAGTGTGATAAAAATGAGGAGATTTGCACTGACAGGGGATTGTGAGTCACAGGCCAGAAGAAACCCTCACTTGGAAATTTGGGAACTGCAAATGCCAAATTCAAAACGCCAATGCAAAGGGGTACGAATGACATCAGCAGAAGTAATGCAAGCACGAGGGCAAAAGTTCAAACAACACAGACGGCTCCTCCTGGGTACGGCTCTCGTCTGCAAACCTGGTGCTGCACCCAGCACAGGCAGGCCTGCTCGCCCTGCAAGAGGGGAAGGTGGACCTGGGCTTTGCTGTGGGCAGTTCTGTGCCAGGTCGGAAGACTGTCACCTGCTGCCTGCACTGCTCAGACTCTGCTGGAGGCCATCTGGGGTCCTGGCTACTGTGAGGGCACCCCAGGGGCGGGTCCATTCATGCTAATGATTCTGTGCCCATCTCTGCCCTCGCGGTTCCTGGGTATATAACATTAGCAAACGGAACACCTCCCACAATCTCTAAGCCCAGATGTGGCATTATTTATGCAAATACGACACCCCCAAATTCTAAATATATCAGCATACCAGGTAACCTCATCTAACTTAACTATAAACATGTTAGGCTAACTATCTTTGGGGGGATCATGCTGCAACCTGCTCCGCTTGCCACATCTCTTCCCAGCAGCCCACAAGCCTGGACATGAAAACCTCGCCCCTCTCAACCCACCTCTAACCCTCTAGCCCAGCTGAGCTGCTCCCCCCCGGACTCGCACTTACTTCAATATGTCCTTGTCCTTGTTGAGATGCTGAAAGAAAGAAGGCTCACAGATGAGCTGGTTCTCCTGGCACACCTGCTTGCAGGACTGTCCAGGCTCAGCAAGCTTTACCTGCAGGGCACTGAGGGGTGGCCACATCACTTGCCCGTGGCAGAAATCCTAGAAACGACAACAAAGCCATCAGCCAAGGGACCAAGGGTGCGAATGGGGATTCCCAGCTTGTCAAGCAGTCCTCCAATAAGGGAGAGCAGCTCACTGTGAGAACAGTGAAGGGGAGGAGGTGGAAGCCAGATGGACTTGGGTGGGAACTGGGTTCGGCCAGAACATATCTTTGGGCCAGCTATTCACCTCTCTTTCCACCAGCTTCCTCAAATGCTAAAAGGGACAACAACAGTATCTCCCATACAGGGTTCCAGGATGAGAGGTAATACATGTTATGCACATAGCCGCGGTGGCCAGTCATTATTATTGCATCAGCAATCATGCAGCCCAGCTATTTAAAGCCTCTGCCCTCCCTGGCCCATCCCGGGGCCCACCTTCACCAGCTGTTCTGTTCTGTAGCTCTAATTCCAAAGACATTTTGGTGTCTACCTAATTTGGCAGTTACCTAAGATGACACTGTTTTGTGAACACTGGTTTCAACTCTGTGAAGCGAAAGAGCACAGTAAGGTGTCTGCTTGCATTGCTGACAGAACCTCTCGTGGGGCCATGGCCTTGGTGAGGGCTCAAGGCTTGTTAGTTGAAAGTAAGTGCAATACTGCACTAATTCAACAGCTAGAGAAGCAGCCTGAGACATGTGATAGGAAGTACAGTAACCTGGCACCCCCTGCAAAGAGAGGTGCCCCCAGCATGGAAGGTGTGTGGGAGCTCAGAATGGGGCAAGCCCAGTCACCCCTGGGACCTACAGGTAGTGGAGGAAACCAGCCTGTCCAAGGGAGACCCAGGGTTGGGCTGAGGGAAGCTGCATGGGACCAGGAAGGAACTTGTGCACTGTGATGAAGGTACAGCCTGAGTGGTGGGGACCCCAGCTTTCATTTCAGCTACACCCAGAGGAACCCTGAGTGGGTGCCAGCGGTGGGAACACATGGACCACTGGCACCAGAGCTTGCTCTGCTTGTATGTTGTCCTCTGTATCCCCCAGGCTGCCCAACCTGTGGAAGGTGCTGTCTATGCAGGAGATTTGAAAAGTTAAATTTAACTCCTGGGGTGAGCTGGCCCCCAGGAGTGCCTAGGGGTGTAGGATTCTGGGCTCTGAATTCACTCCACAGACATATGGGGACACACTGTGCAGAGAAACCTACTCGGGATATCAGAGCAGTGTTGTCAGAACAGAAGCAGAAAATGTGAAACAATCTAAAGATTGCATTTATATAGATAACTATTTAAATACAAATAATAACAGAAATGTAACTGGTTTCTATGTGTTGACATGGCACATCTTGAGGACACACTGAGAAGTCAATGTGGCAGGGTGAAGGATGGTGTATGATGTATTTCCATTTGTGTCAAGCACTGGGAGAGGAAATGGAGAGATACATATAAACACCAATTTGCTCCTGCAAGAATCTCTCTGGTTGGCATGGGTGCCACTCATCAAGATTGAGGGTGGAAGGAAATCTACTTTCCAATGTATGTCCTTCTGGAATATTTTATTTTTCCCCATGTGTTCTCTCCCTGCTCTGTGTGGATGAAGAGCTGGTGAATAATCTCAGAACTGGTGCAGGTGGAGGGAAGGTTTCATGCCCCATTTTGTTTATCACCTGGAGTGCTGCAGGTGGGGCAGGAGGGTTCCTTAGTAGCACAGTGGGCGCAGCCCCAGAATGCAGGCCCGAGCTGCATTCAGGAGAGGCCTTCCATATTACTTGCATTAAAAAAGTCTGTTTCTATTGCTTTTAAGTAAGCAAAAAGAAAACAAAAGAGAGCAAAGTGAAATGTATCCCAGGTTCTGTAGGCAGCAGGCTCAGAGGGAACACTCTGCCTTTTCCTTTACCAGCTGTGAAGCTTTGGGTAACTTTCTGAAGACCATGATACCGGTGATTTCTCCCTACCTCCTTTGTGAAGGAGCTAATGCTGATACATACTGAGAAAGACAACTGGCAGGCAATGAACACTCAGTGCTGGCTTCTATTCTAGTCTCCTTGAAACTCCAACGAGTTAGGCAAACCCACTGTCTCCACCCACATCACATCCTATGAGGAGGGGATGTGACTGCTTGATCCTGAGTTTGGAGGTTAACAAACAGAAATCCTTCATTGCACTGTGGCTGGGAAACCTAGAATCTTATCAGCTGAAAACCAGAGATTTACGACGAGTTTAATAATTCAGAGATAACAGAAACACACTGGATTACTTAGAGATATTAGGATCCACCTTAATCTTCTGGAAGTGAAGAATGTGGGAGGGTAAGCAGAATGTCCCGCCACACAGTCCTGGGCGTCACCAGAGACAGAGGGCTCTATAGGCAGGAAGAGCCTCATCTGACTCCTCAGGTTCATGATCTTGAGCACATTTCACATACTTGCTAAGCCATGGGCAGCACGATAACTTTGGTCTGGATGCCATTACTAAGGAGATGGCATGGCTGCAGAGAACTGGTGGCACCCTAAATGGGAACAGGGTGTTCACCAGTGGCCATCCTTCTCTTAACCTGGCAGGATAGGGAAACTTGCTGGCTGGGCTTTGATACTCTGTCCATCCCATGAGGATGGCTCTCATCAAATAAAGAAGGAAAACACAGATGATCAATGTAGTTATTGCTGATCAGAGCTGAGTGGATGCATGAATATTGGGAAAAGGTTAAGTGTTGCTTTTAAATTGTTTTTTTTCTGGCTGGCTCATGTGAACAACTTTGTTTATAATTCTCTAGGAGACACCTGATAATGTGTACAGCCATAAAATATTACAATAAAGGGATTTTAAATCCAAAGTACACCATAGTCTACTGTGTGACTGTATGGAACAGGCGAAAAACCAGAAAATCTAGGTCAGGTCATGCTGTCTATATAACTAGAAGCCAAGTGATAATTTCTCTCTTTGCCTCTTGGACTTAGCCTACCTTGGACTAGGATGGGAAATGAGAAACCCGTGATGGCTGAAGGCTTAAACTCTGGCTTTTAGAGCTTGTAATAAGACCATAGATGCCTTCCTTATAATGACACCTACAGCAGTTAGAGCTAAGGATAGTATCTCTACACCTGTTGAGTTTGGCAGACCCTGAAGGAACTCTGTTCCCTATTCATGCTCAGCCTTGTGCAGCAAGTGTAGGTAAACCTGAAAGGGGGAGAAAGATTCTGCCATGTTAGACTAGGAGGTGATGCGGCCAAGAAAGGCGCTTCTAGTCAGAAGGCTCAGCTTCGAAGCTGTTCCCCCATGGTGCTCTGGGCATACTACTCGGTCTGCTCTTGTCTCTGTCACTTGTCTGCAGAGAGTGATGCTAACAGACTTAGGCGACGGAGCTGAGGAGACAGTTGGCAAACTGTGGGTACTGCACTAATGCTCATCTCCCTCCTCGCAGGGGTTGCCTGTGCCCCGTGCAGGGGTTGGAGGCACTGCAGTGTTGGCATCTGCAGAAGCTGAGGCTGCCTTGCACCTCATCTGAGTAGGGCAGAATGGTACCGTGAGGTCTGCAGAAGGGAAGTGCCCTCAACACTATGCTGCGGGGCTGATTTGCCCCATTTGCTCACTTCTTAGAACACCACTGTAGTCGACATCTTCAAGGTTCAACAGGCGAGCTTAGATCAATTACACATGAACTTGGTCCCCAGTCATCCTTGTTTGTGGTTCACCAGGGGGCGGTCTGGCATCCTCTTAGTAGTCTGTTTTGGGGGCCAGGGAAATTGAGAAATAGTAAAAATAGCAGCAGGGCCTCTTGAAGGCTTTTTAAATCATCTAGAAAGCTTGAAGGTGATAAAAATGAACAGAGGGAGGCTTGAAGGTGTTCCCAGTAAGCATGGCACCAGGTAAGGCAGGTGGGAGCATCTGGGTTATGATTCTGGCCTCCAGCTGGGGGACTTCATAAATATCCCTCAAGTTTTTCCTGCTTGCATTCATGTCTAAAATGGAGATAATACCATTTGTCCTTAGATTAACTCCTGTGAGATAAAATGAGGTGACTCTTAAGAAGGCACCTAGAAACGTTAAAGATAATTCCAAAGTATGCCATGATTTGCTGCCAAGGTCCAGAGGTCAAGTTGAGTTTCCCGGATTGTATATGACAATTTGTCCACAAGAGTCATTTCTTTGCCCAGCTGCTTACAGGGCACAACTGAAACTGCAACTCACCTCTAGTCAAGCCTCACTATGTGCTCATGGAAAGCTATAGGTCTTCTGTTTCAGTCAGCCTCAGCACAGGATAACATGGTAATGTCATCTTGCCTTGTCTCTCACTGTAAGCACTCATTTACTCGTTTGTTTGTTCGTTCGTTCGTTCGTTCGTTCATTCATTCATTCGGCAAAGTAATTGCTGAGAAGCAGAAAAGCCTAAGAGTTCAGAGTTTGAACTGTCTGGGTTAGAATCTCTGCTTCTCCATTTACCATGTGAGTGATCTTGGTTAGTTACATAATCTTTCTTTGCCTCAGTTTCCTCAACTGCAAAATACCGAAAATATCGATTGCTACTTCATAGAACTTCTGTCCAAGCAGAAATGCACAGGTCATTTAAAGGAAAAAAATTAAATCTGGGGAGGGGAAGGGTGATGGTGGTACCAATCAGAGAAGGCTTCTAGAAAATAGGGACTTCTAGGCTGGGTTTTGTAAGCAGAATAGGAGTTAGTGGCTTATCACTAACACAGTGCTTTGCAGATAATTGGTGCTCAATAAAGAGCTGTGGAACTGAACTGAATGGTATGGCATCCTGGGACTTAGACAGTAGAAGTAGAAAAGGACAATATTCAAGAGGCTTTCTATAGACAGAATGAGACATAAACAGTAATTTCCAATTTGGTTAACAAACCCACTCAGAACATGGAACATCTGCATTCCTCTCTAACAATTATTTCAACCAGTCACCAAATTTTCCTAAATTTGCTTGATTACTCTGAAAATTTCCTGCAGTAATTATAACAAGTAAGGTTTATTAATCAACACAAATTTGCAGAAAAAGCAATGTTCTGAATACACGAATACAACTAATTGTGAAAAAAATGTAACGGTGCTGCCTTAGTAGCGAAGGCTAAGCAACAGCTTGAAGAAAATGTTATCCACAAAAATACCAAAAGAACTAGAGAAGATGGAGGTGGATTGCTCCCCAGGAGAGAAGCACTGGGTGGAGGTGCTGGCCTGCCCCGCCCTCCTGGTTGTAGGTAATAAGATCTTTCCCACAAACCCTCCACTCCCACTCAGTCCTGGCCAAACCTTCAACAGAGTTACGACATCCACGACATATCAGGTACAAGTGGGTTTCTGTGGAAACTCACATTGTCTGGAACCAAGACGACAGGTTCATATACAGGTCTGAAGGCAGGATACAGAGGAAATAAGGTCAAGAATTTGTAAAAACAAAGTGTGGGGGCAGGTTCTAGATTATGAAATTGGGGGTTTGGGCCAAGTTCAGCCATGTATTTGATGGGTAAGAGACACATTTGTTATTTATGTTACAGCTGGGAAATCCAGGACCTGGCACAGAAAGAAACTTTCAATATATATTGACTGACTGACCAGATTAAACATCTTTCAGTTGCTTGTTGGTACCCAACATTCTCACCCGTGCTGTCCTCAAAAGGAGTGACTTTGTCCACAGGTGGCCCCTGGGGCTGATTCCCAGCAGTGGGAGTAAATCTGTGTTTCCACAAGGGCACCAAAGAAGGTGGCTGGGAATTTGAGCCCCGTTGACTAATCTCCATGATGATCTCCACATACGTGAATCAACATGCCAATGAGCTCACTCTTGAAAGAGTCAGACCTAAACCTCTCATATTCCATCTTCCCCTACTAGGAATCTGCCCAGGAGAAAGAAAAACATAGGTCTACAATGCATGTAAATGTTCACTCTTCACAACACTCTTCACAAGGTGGAAACAATCTGAATGTCCATGGACTGGTAAATGGATAAACGAACGGCGGTATATCCATACAAAGGATATATTAGTCAGCAATTAAAAAAGAAATGAAGTATTGACTCATACTACAATGTGCACAAACCTCACAAACACACTGAGTAAAAGCAGCCAGAAATCTCCAGCAAAGGTAAATCTATAGAGACAGAATATGGTATTTTCCTGGGGATGGGTCAAGGAACAAAGACTGACTGCAAATAGGCACAAATGAGCTGTTTTAGGTGATGGAATTGTTATAAAACTAGATTGTAGCGGTGATTGCACAACTCTATCAATTTGCTAAAAAAAAGCATTGAATTGTACCCTTACATGGAGTGAATTTTATTGCCTGTAAATTATACTTCAATGAAGCTGTTTTAAAAAATACGCTTTGGCTTCTGGGCTCCTGAAGCAGCAAGTAGCTAGGCACTGTCTTAGCCCTAAGCATGTATTAATCTATTGATTCTCCACCAAACCTATGGGGTAGTCAGCAGCATTATCCCCATTACACAGAAGAGAAATAGCACTGAGATGTTAGGAAGCATGCTCAAGGTCACAAAAATAGTGGGGGCAGAGCCAGACTCCAGGGTTCAGCACTTACTCATTACTTACCCAGTTTCTTTGGGATCAGGAATGGCTTGACAAACAGCAGTGCTGATTTTTCAAAAGAGCAAACATTCCCCAGGCTAGTGATAACTTCTCCCCTTTTCAACTCCTTTTCTTCTTTATCTGCAACCAGTCACCTCTACCATTCTCCTGACCTGCACTATCGAGATTCACTACCAGGCTTGTCCTTGCACCTAGAACACTCCTCAGGGAGTTCAAGATGGGCTCAGATGAGCCAGATTTCCCTGGACCTAAGTTGATTGCACAGCAGCTCTTGGAGTTAACTCGTTTCCCTCCAGACCTCCAGAATGCTTTCCATGTGAATTACACAGTTCTTTGCAAAATAACATGAGCACAGTCATCCTATATATTTACAGGGGCTTTACAGGTAGAAAATAGGGTTGAAGAACATATATGTATGGTTTTCAGAAATCAATCTGAATATTGCCATTCAAAAAAAACAAACAAACAAACTGCTATACTTCGGCCTGAGGCAGTACCTAAGTCTTCCCCAAGAAACACTTAATGAGAACCTTAACAGGCCAGACCCACTCAGGTTAGGGAAGAATAGTACTCTTGATCATAGATGACAAGACATTTTTGCCTTGCCACCAAGCCCCTGTTGCTGGAGAGAACACATCTTTTAGAGATCTGATTTAAAAGAGCGTACTATCCCAAACCGACATTTTTAGTACAGTGAACGGGAGGCAAGGACATTAAGAGGAAAAAGCAAGTGGTTTCCCTAAAGCCAGGATTCTTTCTCTTTGGGTGCTCCAGCCGGATTGACTGGGTATGAGGTCGGTTTCCTGCTGTCAACCACTCAACTCAACATTGAACCCTGGGGCTTTTGCAATTGCTGTCAATTGGCTTCCTCTGGTTTCTGCTGCCTTGGGTGAGCAGTGATGGACAACTCTGAAAGGGTTCTGGAATAAAAGCTTCCTTGCTCCCCTTGCAGATCACAGGGAGGACTGGAAGGCAGAGATCAACCCAATCAGAGCTGCTAGCTCCTACAGTTCAAGGGACCGGGAGGCTTGAGGTATTACTACCTCTTCAGAGCTTGAGGCTTTCCTGTTCATACCAGAAACATCCCTGAGTTTATCCCAGGCCCCAGTCTTGCTGCTCTTTGAAGATATTCCTGGCTGCAAAAATAATGAACACCCAGAGCTCCACAACACGGGGGCCTGGAGGTAATCATTAAAGGCAGAAGACCCAATCTGTCAACAAATGGAGTTCTGGCTTCCTGTCTTCCCTGTGGAGTTGGGGGAACATTATGGCATCAATAAAACCCTCCCCAGAGGCCTGGGATAAACTCAAAATAGGCCCATTTATTGCTTGTTTAGCAGCACTGGCAGAATGTATAATAAGAAATGCCTAGACGATCCTTAGAATCATTTTTCTAAAACACCGACCTGACAGCAACACTGTCCTCATACTGCCTTCGAACCTTCCTTTAGCTTCCTGTTGTCCCAGAATCAAATCTGAATTCTTCGGCTGAGGCTCAGCATCTTTTTACAATCTGTCTCCTCCTTCAGCCTCATCCTCGCATATTGTTTTTTCGGTCATAGCTAAACTTCCAACAATTTACCGTAACTTCTCTTAATTTTTTCCCCAGGCCTTTGCATCTTGACGTGTACAATCCTCCCTGTAGCCCCAGCTGCCTTCAAGACTCCTCTCCTTCAAACGCTTTGGGATAGACCTTCCTACAATCCCTCTCCCTCCCCATCCTGCAGGCTGAGCTATGCTATCCCAAAGCACCCAGGTCACATCACTATTACAGGGCGTAACTTGCACCAGTGGGATACCTGTAGACTTGACCGGCTTCTCTGTGATACTTGAAGCTACCTGAGGACAGGGACTAGTCTTTGGACATCTTCTCCAACTCCCAGCAGAGTCTGTAGCACACAGGTGACATACATTTACAGTGGATGAATGAATGATCAACAGACGACAGAGAAATCTCTGAATATCTGTGAATCACAGAGCTCTGCAAAAAAGGCTATACCCAGAAGGTGATGTGAAGGGGCAGTTCTATTAATGCCTTTTCCAGAAGACAACATTTATGACATATTTTCCAATCCTAGGTCCAAGATGAGCTTCCTGCTTCCTGGTACACATGAATAAAAAGCACATGTGCTCACTCGCCCTCTCACTCATTTTTTCATTCCTTCACCTAGGAGTTATTGTGCACCTACTGTGTACCAAGGCAGAGGGCCAGGCACTTGAGATTTAGAGGTGAACAAGCTGGGTGAGGCCTCTGCATTATGTAGGCTTTAGCAATGTCTGTTTGGGGAGCACGACCTTCCTGTTTGAAAGGAAACCTAGTAATAGATTTACAGAGAACAGGCTACATGAGGACTTTTAAGGACTGGCTGGGATTCAAGAGTTTTCAGGAAGAAAGAAAAGCCTTCAAATAAACTTGATAAAGAGTCTTTAATCATGTAGCAATTTTCCCCAAGAAGAAGTAGAGACAGGAGAGGAGGAAGTGGGTTTCAGAAGCAGCTGCAAGGATCCTGGTAAAACCTCGGTCTCTTGTGATGGTAGTTAAGAGCTGTGATGTTTAAAACTCACTATCAGCTCCTGCCTGTACCCTCATGTGGAACCACCAACTCTTTGAGGTAAGAGATGGGAGGTATAGCTCTGGGCCACCTGCATGGCCTGAGGCCCTGCAATGCCATTGGTGTAGGCCTGGCTCAGGCCAACCTAGCATCAAGACTTGATTCCATGACTTGTGAGCCTTGTGACTGTCAAGTCCCAGTTCTCACATCCAGAGAATGGGGTGTAGGTAAATGGCTGCTAGAGTTAGGATGGTGATACTGTCATTCTTAATTTAGGTGTCATACAAAGATTGAATGAGATGACAACTCAAAAGCTGAGCTGTAGTAGTAAAGTCTGATGAATAATATATCAAATTATGTAATAATGCGGTATACTTATATAACAACATAATATATACTGTATTAAGTAATCAACAGTACTAGTTTGTATTCATTGAGCACTATGTTCCAGCACTGTTGTAAGCATTTCCTATGTATTCTGAGTCTATTTAATCCTCACATTATCCCTATGAAGTTCTATTGTTATTCTTATTTTACAGAGAAGGAACCTAAGGCACAGAGAGGCTGAACAGCATGCTCAGGTCATACAACCAGAAAGTCATGGTGACTGAACTGAAACCCAGGTGGCCGGCTGCAGAGCATGCCCTCATGCAGCTAACAAAAAATATCAGACATGCCGCCCTGAAGCCTCCCTCTGCAACAGCAGCACCCAGGACTGTCCACTGCCCAGCACAGTCTGTCACCTCAAATCTTCCCTTTGAAACCTACCTTGGGTCTATGATCTATTCCTACTTACATTTTCAGCAGCATACCATCTCTATTTTCAGTCTGCACAAACCTCATCCTTTATTGTGTAAAGATCTCTTGATCGCCCCAAGACACTGTTTTGCCCTTTAAGAGGAGCCCCTTATTTCTGGAATTTGGTCAAGAAGTTCATACTTCCCTACCTATGGGGGTTCTCAGTCTATCTATTTTTAGCTCTTGTGTTGCTTTTGAAGCCTATGGAATTACATGTTATTAATGATGGCAATGACACCCTTGGCCTTTACTTCTATGAGCACAAGCCATAGCTTCCTCACTCTGTTGGGGTCACGGGATTTGTTGAACCCTATCTACTTTGGAAATGAAGTGCTGCTTTTATGTTTTATATACTTAGGTTTTATGTAAAGTTTCATTTGAAAAGGGGTCCTGTTTGAAAAGATGTTTGAAGACCACTGAAAAGTCCTAACATATTTGGAATTACAAAACACATATTTCAAAAAATGCGTAGACACCACAGAGTTCAGTCCTTGCCTTTCTTAGGGTGAGAAATGACCATAAGGCAGAACCAGAGAGTTGTCTTCTCTGCCTCCCTCCCCACCCAAGTCTTTGTGATGCCCCTCAGAACACAGGGCACAGGGCTGATGGTCAAGTCTTTCTTATAAGTTACCATTTGGCCTTCCACCATCATAAAGAACATTCTTCCCCCAAGGACAGACAGACTCCCTTGGGTGACCATGACAGGGCATGCTTTAGAATTCCAACAAGCCATTATCCAACTTCTGGAGTCTTTCAAATCAGAAAAATAACCAGAAACATGGTGAGGTGTTAACTGTTTGTGAGAGCCTTCCGGGGTAAGAGAAAGCTGGACGCAGCAAAGAGAGAGGAACTTCTGAGGAGCCTTACCTGTTTTTCAATGAAAGCGTTGATTCTCTGCAGCATCCCCTCGCATGTGAATTCATATGGCATGTATGGCTCAATCTGCAGAAATAAAACATGGTATCATGAAAGAAGAGGAAACGGAATATGTGATACCCAGTCCTCTACTGATTCACTCACGCTGAGGTGCCAACACCTGCAGTCAGTCTTGTGAGGGGCTATGACTATGAACTTGTGAGTCAAGAGACCTGGGTTCACAACCTCACCGCTCCTTACAAACCGTGGGACCCTGAGCCAATTACCTAACATCTCCAAGCCTCAGATTTTCATGTGGAAAATGGTGATAAGAAAAAACCCACCTCAGTGAAGCTGTGGTGAAAATTATATGGGTTAAAAAATGCAAGTTACTTAGTTCACTGTATAGTACAGAGCAGACATTCAGCAAAAGGTAGCGAGAATCACTTTTAGAAGGTAAGTCCCACAGGACAGGGTCCATGGTTGCCAGGTTGTCCTCGTATCCTAGTGCTGAGCAGTGTGGCACATACAGAAACTCAACATTCATTCACACATATGTTAAACGAATGCATGCTTGCTGCTCTGAGACAGGCACATGACGAGTGGTGTAAGGGCCCATGACGGTGGCAAAGGCATCATTCTACATTCATAAGTGAGATCGACATGTACCCAAAGAATCTGTGGTGAGAAAAAAACAGTGATAAAGCACCATAAAGAGTTTACCTAGAGGGTTCTAGAAGGTCAAAGCAGGTTTCTGCTCATGCTGTGCGTTTGAGGCCAGCTATGATTCTAGCAAGCCAAAATGTAGTTGTTCCAGGTAGGGTGAGTGATGTGAGATCAGACACCAAAGAAAGGCAGCAGGAGGCAGAGCTCAGCATCATGAGGCTGGGAGACAAGGCTGGGAAGAGGTTCACTGGATTTCTACAAAAGCCACGAAGGAGAGACTACACTAAGGAGACTAGACTTTATTTGTGGGTAACAGGAACCCTGGAAGATGCTTTGCTGGTGGTGGGAGAGGCAATCTGAACAATATTATGACACCTGAGGGAAGGGGAAGAAATGTAGGTTTGATCTCTGCTGCACAGTGTTTGTGCCAAAAGTATGAAGCCTGTACCTTCAGGGGCAGCCAGATAGCATTACTAACATGAAATGGAAATTTTACTTGAGAGAAAACCGTCAGCAATCCAGTCTGTTACAGCTTCAGAGAACCCAGGGAGTATGATCAGCAATAGTACAGAGGGGTATCTTCACCATCTATGTTTGCCTATCTTGTATGTATAGGCTGAAGAACTAGACAAAACAGCTATGAGTTGAGTCCTGCTGAAAATGGGACAATTGACAGAGAAGATATCCTTCTGCGAGCACACAAGCAGTCAGTCTCAAGGCATCCTCTGCCCTTGTTTGGGTGTGTTGATTTACACATTTAAAACTTCATTTTACATTTTAAATCTTCAACCATAATTGTTAATTTTGTAACATATCTTTAAATGCATGACTAGATGGTGCATCATATAGGTTAAATCTCACCATCCCTGCCCACATATACTCAGACAGAGCTAAAGGAGGCTGAGCCTTAAGTATTGTAGTATCAGAGCAGGACCATCTTGCACGAACAGAAGTCCTTCTGTTCCTACATGGTTCATTTCCAAAGAGTACAAAACACTTTGAAAAAAACTGACTCCCCTGTTCCAAGCTTGCACCTTCTCATCCCAAGCTTTTGCACTTGCTGTGTCCTCTGACCCTCATATAGCCCTTCATACCAAAAAAAAAAAAAATTTTTCTTTTAAAGGATATTTATTTACTTAAACTGTGGGTGATTCTAGAAGCTTTCTATAACTGGCCTAGAGATATGTTTCCTTCAAAGGTTCATAGAAGAAACAAAAATAAACTCTGCAACAGAGGACTTGGCATTTCAGGCTCATGTCTTAGGGGACAAATAGAATTTCTAGAGTAAAATAAACATCAGTGGCCATCTGCCATGACACAACAGATCCTGTCATGTGGTACAAAGCAGGCTGAATACTCAAGGGCCATTCCTACAACATATTCCAAAAGACACCCATTAGATATGGAAGTGAATTAATTCAAAGGATCAACCCAATACAGAAAAACGGCTCTTCCTCTGTCCTCCTAGCAACCAAACCCATTTTAACCAAAGGGAGGATGACTCATTAATTGCTTTGTGGTCCAGTTCACTGTTTTAAAGGATATGATGCCAAACGATTTTCCTATAAAGGAAAATCCAAAAAAAGGAAACTGCATTCTTAAGCCAGCTCTGCAGTCCTGAGTTGCACTAACCATGCTGCTGCATACGGGAGCAGGGCTCTCTGAAAGAAAAGCTCTTCAGACGCCTGGAAAGGCTCAGATGTAAGGACTGTTGTGCAGATTGAAGGGGGGGAGGGCGCTGGTGTGTGTGTTTGAGGGGTGTGTAGAAGGGAAGGAGGGAGAGAGTGTGTTAGAGTTAGTTTTCTGCATGATGGCCCTTCAGGAACAAGTCAAGGTCTCTGGGGGATGGAAAGAAAGAGAATGCCGAAACCATGTCTAGTCACTGAGAAACTCTTGTAGGGTCAGTTGTGGAGAAGCAGGAGGAACTTGTGGAAAAAGGACTGTTTCTCGTAGGGCCACAGGAAGGATGCCTGCTGGCTGCATTGTGTAGTTCCTGCTGGCTTGGGAAACTTTCTATTACCTTCCCACCTTCTCCTCCATTTTCTTTTGTGCTTCAATAGATAATTTATACTGACAAGTTTCAAGTTTGCCGATATTTTCCTCTGCTGTGCAGTCTGCTGATAAGCCCACTGAAAGAATTCATTTCTGACACTGTATTTTTCAAGACTAGCATTTTTTCATTTAGCTTTTAAAAAGTTTCCATCTCCCTGCTAAAATTCCTCATTTCTTCACATTTGTTGTCCATCTCTTTCACCAAGACTTTTAATATATTTATCTCAGCATTTTAAAGTTGCTGTATACTAATTTCAACATCTGGGCCATCACTAGGTCTAGGTTTTATTGACTGTTTCCTCCTTTAATGATGGGTTATAAGTTTTCTTGCTTTTTTGATTGTCATGGAATTTAAAATCTTATAATTAAATATGAGAAAGCTTGGCACCAGGTTTCTGACCCATTTCTAACAGCGTAAGAATTTTAATGACAATAGTTTTTGTAAAAATTTCATTTCTTACTTTTTCTTTCTTACTCTTATCTTTTTAATTTCATTTCATGCTTTCTTTTTAAATTTCATAATATCTTCTTAATAAACTAGTCAAAAAGACATAGCTGTCAATCCAACTTGAGTAAATTATTTAATTTACTTAAATATTAATTTCAACTAAAGGTGGATTAAATGGGATTTGGCTCATAAAGATTAAGTGCAATAAGACTCATAACAGTGTACAGAAAGATTCTAGATGTGTAGAAAGAAGTTCTCTCCACCTATCAACCACTATTATAATTACTTTTTTTTTCTTAAGTGGCCTTGAATTGTTTTTTTGGATGAAGTGTAAAGGGTTGACCAGGGTTTTTAAATGTGGAGCACTAGAGGTTCCATGGGGGTGAGCAGAGCCGGCCTCATGAGAGAGTAAGCAGGTAGAACTCAGTACCCCGTCTCGGTGCTTTATTCTCATTAGGTTTTTGTTTGACCAAAAAAAAAAAAAAGGAGAGAGAGATCTATTACCTATTACCTCAAAGGCTTAGGATTTCATTATCCAGATGTTCTCCTTCTAAATTACTCCTCTTCAAGGGCACATGAACTTAAATTAGGTGTATGACTTGAATTGTGATGCCCCAAAAGAGATGCCGAAGTCCTAACCCCCTGTACCTGTGAATGCAACCTTATTTGGAGACAGGGTCTTCTTGAAGTCATTAAGTTAGGATGAAGTCCTCCTGAATTACAGTGGGCACTAATCCAATAGGACTGATGCCCTTAAAAGAACTAGAGCCACAGAATAAAGCCACTACTTCTGTGCCTGAGGCTCAGGAGTCATGTGGGAGTGTCTGCAGAACCACACACCCATCTGGACACCAGTTCTGTTTCCATCCACATAAGAGCCATGATGTCCCCAGGCCAAATCCTATGGCCTGGCCAGTTTCTAACTCCAGAGCTGAGCTGACATGGAACCGTTCTTCATTACTGAAACAAGGGTCTGTGATATTTTCCTCACTTTCCAGTTCACATTACAAATGGGGGGAAGTGGAATAAAAGAAACAACCTTCTGACTTAAAATTGCTTTCACTGCGTCCTCAACTTCCTCTTGATTGCTGAGGTCAACAGTCCAAACGTGTGGCCGGCCGATGAAAACTTCAGCATAAGGATGCTGAGATGTCAGCTAAAAAAAGAAAAGACAGAACACCTCAGTCTCACATCACTCACACTTTAAAAAAAACTTTATGTGCTACATGAAGTGTTATGCTTTTTATGGTACCAAGTTGTACTTGTGCAGATAACAAGACATCCTTTTTGTTCTTCCTCCTGATGATTAAAACCTCCTAAGCAAATCAGATAATAGTGATGATTATGCATCTTTTTTCTTTGACCCAGTGATCTTTCCCAGTAAGACCTGAGATGTGACCCAAGAGGATGGCATGTGGGCCACATTTTGAATCTTACTTGGAAAGAAGAGTTAGATGTCATAACCAGGTGACATGGAGGATGCTACCTGTAGTTTCAGCCCCCAACATTACACCAAGAAATAATGAAGATTTACTATCCTCCATCATATCCTGGCCCCGAAAGTCACCCAGACCAAACTTGTATATGTTAAAAGAAGCTGGTTAGGATAGACAGTAAGCATGGAAAAATTACAATAAAGGCTTTAAAGTCATAGGAGGATGAGTAACAGCAAATACAAAAAGTGACAGAAAGAGAAATAATACCACCAGAAAACCAGGGAATTTTGCAATGGTTTCAGGAATAATCATTCACATAACAGTGAAGCCTCAATATTTATAAAGAAATTTATATTCAGAAATGGAAGGCAGTTTTGTTCTAAAGGAGGTTTTATTTTAAGAAGAAAGTGTGGCCGAAGAAACCCAGTATGAACACTGGTAATTCTCACTTCTCAAAGAGCCCATTCTTTAAGATAGTTAAATTTACCCTTCAAATGTAATTCCATTTTTATCCTTATATCCCTTTATGGTTGTAGTGTGAAAAGCACATTCTGGGTATTTGTGAGAGCATTTTCAGTTCTCACAAAGACAGGGAGTGCTACCTTAATGGGTGAGCTGGAACCAGCGGTGTCAGATACCTTGCACTGCACACGGCAGCCCTGCACAAGACAGAACTGTCCACTTCCCAAACAGCTTTCGCATGCACTCCAGACCTTTCGCGTGGGCTCACAGAATCTAACTATGTGGCACTGGTTATTATACATTAAATTTCCTAAGAACATAATCGCAACTTCACTGATAACCTGTTATCATTTTGGAATAATCACGGCAGTGAAGTCAGTGTCACTCTGATGATCTGAATCTCTAGTACAACATACCCAAATTGGTCTATATTTGTAGCTATCCATTAATGGCAAATTGCATATATATAGGTGTGTGTATATATAGGAACTTTTGTATGTAGTTCCTCTTTCATGCCACTTATAAGTGAAAAGGGCTGACTAGGTTTAGCTGAATGTTTTATTCCTCTTAAATACAAAGTTATTCATTATAAAGAAGGAAAAGACATCGTGATGTCTTCTAGTTCTTGGATCTAGATTAATTAGTGCTTCTTGACTACATATATACTGAAATACGCATTACTTTATTATACATTATTTTGCTTTTATTTATCTTTTATATTAAAGAATCATTCTTTTCTGAAATACATATGTAGGCAGGGTATATAATTTATAAATTTCATTTCGGGAGAGAAAAGTAAGTGTTACAATATTCTTGTAACAGAAAGAGGTATTGGTTCTGGCAAGGTTGAGGCCCTTGCTGTACAGGCCAATCTGGCTCTTATTTTAAATTCCGAGCCCAATATACTCAGAAGACTAGACCATTTAACCTCTCCATCGGGCTTGCATCCCCATTCCTTGTATCCTGCCACACCGATGGTGTGCATGCAGTGCTAAGGGCGTACAAGTTATGGGGCCTCAGATCCAAGCCTTCCTTGACAGTATCCATGGAAATCAAGTGATTCTGAGATACAGAACCCTAGACTGTGCTCCTGCCTCCTCTGCCAGTTACGCCCCTCGCTGGCCTGTCCATTTCTCCTCCCTTCTAACATGTACCCTCTTCTCCTGCTTAGCCACAGGGTCAGTGATAGAATGCTCGCAGGTTCACGGAGCTAGAGAGACATCATTTTTCCCTTCGGCATTTATTTTGATTTTAACACATATCAATGAAGCCTCTGGGCAGGCTGGGCACAGTGCTATTCATCTGCATATGCATTATGCATCAGGTTTCCTGTGTATCAGTGAAGGATCTAAGGTCTAGAGGGGTTTATAAATCCCCAAGGCCATGTAGCCAGAAAGTAGCAGAGCAAATTAAAATCTAGATCCTTTGACAACTTATTAGCACTAGATAGAAAGGAAGATGACAATTTTCAAGGACACTACTGGGTTCTTAAGACAAAGAGCAAAAGAAGCCCAATGTAAATAACAGTCTTTTCATCTCTCTCTTAAAACTGGGCATCCTAAAAAATCCCAAACTGAATTTATGCGTGTATCAGACCCCTCTCTGAAGATCAGCAAAATGTCACACCATGTTCATTCTGTGGCCTGGAGGACAAACTACATAATTAATTTTACAGTGGAATCAGGGCAAGTTAAAGTTGTCACGAATGTCACTATTTAGCTGCTTACCTATCCTCTCCCTGCTTCTCTCTCTCCACTTCTCTGTATAAGGTCCCTGCTTATTTATAAAGTAGTTCTAAGTACTTGGAAAGTACAAAACGCTGAGCCATTATCATTTTATTCATTTATATTTATTGAGGGTTACTTAATTTTATGAGTAAGGCATTTTGTGATTCATTATTCACTCTCTGAATGTTATATTCCTTCTTGTTAATTTATTGAGAACTGTCTGATCTGAACTTTTTCTTTGTATATCAATCAGTAAATTTAGTGGAGAATTGTTTGTAAAAGGGAAATCTTATAAAATATGAGACATTACTTAAGAGCAGCTATTAGATCTCCAAAGAGAATATGAGTTCTTTATGTGTGTTTGTGGGCGGGGGTGGGGTGGGCGGGGAGAATCCCTCAAGCCAGAGAATTTCTAATGGTTTACAAAATGTCAGAATAATGATCAAGAACCTACTAATAGGTTTCCCCATATAAAGGTAAAAATCCAATTTATATTACGTTTAAAGTAGAACTCGAACTGACCACATTACTTAAGGCATTAAAGAACTTTTTCCCCTGAGTGTACATCATGGTTTTGAAAATTGGTCCAATGCAAAAAATAAAAATAAAGTTTTGCTTTCTAAAAACAAAGGAAAATCTAGATTTTCCTTCTCTTCAAATGAAGACAAAGAAGAAAAATACATGCAATTTACATGGGTCAATTTTTGCTTAACTTGAAAGACTAACATGGGCACAAAAAGAGAGCTATGTAATTATACACATGCTTCATTTAAAATTTTTCCATCTGCTGAGGAAAAAAAGGATTTTTTTTTTTTTGGCCCTATAGAGAAATCTATAAAACTGTTGGTACCTGTTTCCCAGTTAAAAGCACCTTTAGCTATAGGGGAAATCAGGAGCTTTTGTGAACTAAAAGAGTAAAGTGGCCCACTTGACCATGAGGTCAAGTTCACTGGCTCCTCTGGAGCTATGCAATGTCGCCTCGGCCTGCTCTCTGGACTGTCTCCAGCAGAGGAGATGGACATCAGATGGAACCTGCCCTCTAGCATAAAGCAAAGTGACCTTGGGACTTCCCTGGAACTCATCAACATTCATGACCCTGAAGCATGAAATCCCACCCTCCTCCTTTTCCTTTAAAGCACAGCGCCACCCTCCACCAACCCTTCTCAGTTAATCCAGCACACTCTCCACCTGGCACAACTCCAATATTCAGAACAGCATTGTTTAAACAGACAAAAAGTAAAAACAACCCAAGTGTCTATTAACAGATGGATAAATAAAAGGTGGTAGATCCATAAATGGAATATTATTCAGCCTTAAAAAGAAATGATTCTGACCCATGCTTTAATATGAACAAGCATTGAAAACATTATGTAAGTCAAATAAGCCAGAAACAAAAGGTCAACTACTGTATAATTCCACTTACATTAGGTATCTAGAATAGGTAAATCTATAGAGATGGAAAGTAGAATAGAGTTTAACAGGGGCCTTGGGGAGAGAAGAATGGGGAATTATTGCTTAATAAGTATGGAGTTTTTGTTTGGGATGCTGAATAAAGAAATGGGTGATGGAAGCAGTGATGGTGGGGCAACATGAATATACTTAATGCCAGTGAACTGTATACCTAAAAAGGTTAAAGTGGTCAGTTTTGCATTATGTATATTTTATCACAAAAAAGCAAAATGAACGAATGAATGAATAAATAAATAAATAAAACACTATAGAAAATTACAAATAATTATACAATGTGGGCAGAAATAGAGCTTTTGAGATTTCCTTCACCTAAATTAAAACAGAGATCATTTTATTAGCTCATATTTCCTACCCAGTCACCAAAGTTTCAAAGAAGTTAATCACACGCAAAAGCAGAGATTCCTAAATCGAGATGTTCTCATTGCTGGGAAGTGTCTTTTCAAAGAATAAGCTTTTCAGTGCCAGACTGAACATTCCCACAGCACCTGGCACACAGAATGACCATCCTAAAAAAACCCACTCCCCAAAATGAAGAATTCAAATTTATTAGCAGAAGGAAAAAGTGAGCAAGCACACACACACGTACGTTATCTGGGCCACAGTGTCATCTTTTTGAGGATAATCTATAGATGTTGTTAATCTTCCTCCATTTCCTTTGGCCATTTCGGCAATGATAGGGAGGGTAAGAGAAAACAACATTCAAAATAATCAACTCCATGAAGTGGCAAGATCTCTGGTGAGTAAAGAGTAATCACGGAAAATGTGTCTTATATAGTATTTAGGGGAGGGGTATTCGGGAGAATCGAACCAGAAAAGTTTAGAAGTAGCAAAATAGAAAAACCTATCTATGCTTTAGTACTGCTGCATTGCTGCTAGGTCATAGGAGGAATGGGAAGCCTGCCCAGCAGTGTAATCCCGAGTAGAAGGCCTCGAATGACAAGGGCACTGTGAAGATGCTGACACTTAGAGGCTTCCTCCTTGTCAGCAGCCTACAGAGCCACTTACTAACTACACTGAAATAATAAAAAAATCAATATCGTGGTTTCTTGTGCACACCTTTTCTGACCAGATACAGAAACACCCGGCTTGATCACTCACATGCTCTAAATGACTTTTGTTTATTGTCCCAAATCAAATCCAATTGCCTCCAATGGTGACTCGTCACCCACTGTGGATTTTCAAGAGGATCTCTGAAGGTAATTGAAATAAACCTTCTGCAAACAGCTCGAGCAATGGCAGGATTACTTCTCAGGATGGTGCCGGCTGACGGTGGGCTAAAAAATACCTGGCACATTACTTTAGTCACCGATGATATATCCTGTTTCTCAAGGTTGATGTTTCTTTAAGAATCCCACAACCCACTCTTGAGTCCCCACAGCCCATCATGGAGAGTAGCTCCTTCAGAAATACCTGTTAACCAGCTGATTGCCCTATTCTATAACTCTAAACATTCGAAAAATCAGAATTCAGCTAATTTTGCTAGAGATACTGGTTTGAATTGAGATAGGCTTGTGGCAGAGGGGGAAAAAAACCTTACACTTTGTGGAAGGGTGGAAATAGATTTAAATCCTGGCTCTGCCACTATCTAGCGGAAGGATGTCATCCAGTTGTGCATCTCCCCGAGCCCCTGCACACCCTCCCTCCATCCAACTGTGTTAAATAAAGTTGATAACACCTACTGTTTAAGGCTATAAGCTTAAATGAGCTCTCAGCACTCAATAGCTATTATTCATATTGCTGAGGATAGAATAATGTTAATAGATGCTTACCTCTCTCAGAGTTGGCTTGCCAATGAAAAAGTCTGTGTTTTTGCTGCTTTTGGGTGGGCTGAACTTGGGATTCAGAAAAGCACATCCATTTGCGATGGCCTCCAAGGGAGCTGGGCCCTCATAAGGGAACCCAAGTCCAACAAACAACTGTAAGAGAGAAAAGCATGCCACATATAAACACGTCGATCAGAACTGGTGTCCCTGGCTCACGGGGGGGCTATTCTGTCCTCCATTCCTGTGTGAAAGTCTCAGAAAGTCTGGAAAGTTCCCAGGTCTCGGGGAAATGGGGCAAAGACAAATCAGCTTACATCAGGACCAGGGATCCTTAAAGACTCCTGAAGCTGCTGAGGTTATTATATTCTCCTTTGCTAAAAAAAAAAAATAAAGAAATCAGTGCTGGGATGGGCAGTTGAGGGGTAGGAAAGTAGGGGTATTAAATGAATAAAAACAACAACAAATACCAAGACCCAACAATAATCTTTCTGTAACTCACCAGGAGACATGATTGGAAAAACACTTGCTTAACTAAACAGGAGGTTTCTTCATTGAACCAAAGGAACAACAGCGTCTTTCAGTGATGCTGGGCAGAGGGACAGAAAGGTCACTTGGTGGTTTGATTACAGCTCAAATGGAGCTCCTTTGAAATGATGGTAGGTCAGTAAACACAGGTTTTCATAATGGGGTTTTCACTGGGGAACACCAAGATTTTGGTTTTTATTTTCCCCTTGATGGAGGAAGAGGGTGCCAAGCTGCTAAACGGGCAAGGCTGCTTCCTTCTCCAGAGAGCAAACCATGTGTTTTCCTCACATCGGACAATAGATGGCAGCAAAAACACACTCTCACAGTCCTCATACCAACTGCAGCTGAGAGCTCCGTGACAAAGGGAACTTGCTGCAGTTCAGTGGCACTGATTCCTGGGTCCAGAAATGAAACAGCATCTCATAGAAATGCCTCGCTGCATCTCCTCACCGCGGGATATTTCACATTGCTGGAGGGTTGTGGGTTATTGATGGGCAGGGTCCAAGTCCGGGCTTGGTGAGACGTGAACTCTCCCAACCCACATCAAGGAGCCAGTTCTGAAATCACTCCAGTCTCTGGAGGCACATCAAGTGACAAAAAATAACTGGGCCCCAGGGCACTATTCCCTTCTGCCATCACAGTGAGGAACACCCACAAGGCCAGGTACTGAGAGAAAAGGATACTGCTGCACTGGCTATGCTTGACTGCCCTGCCCTGTCCCTCGCCCCAGTAATCCTGTCTTTGCAGCTGCTTTAATCGAAGGATTATTTAAAATGGTTCTGCCTAGAGAGCCCTGAGTCCAGGCTGCCAGGTTCCCTGGGCAACACTGGAAGATGCAGGATGTATATGTTGGGCACACAATTCCAGGGCTGACTACTGCGCGTGGCCCACGATGGACATATTGGAGAGTTATGTAGCCCCCGCAGGGATTTTTCTGGGGCAAGAAATTAAAATCTCTGGTCTTCAGGAGAGACCCCCTATCCTATAACTGTATATTCTTTTGCACAGAACAGGGTACGTCACCTTTTTGTCATTTAGAGGAATAACCTCTCATTTCCTACAAACCTTGAGATGACTGCCTACACTGCTGGAAACATCCATTGGGGATCCGGGTGTTCAGGAGGAAAGAGGCTCTGAGAGGTCCATGGAGCTCCTTCTGCGGGCTGAGTAGCGTCCCTGGGGCAAAACCACCAGAGACATGGGGTGGAGGGAAGCAGGGTAGTGGGAGCCTGTGAGCTGCAAGATATAAGTGGTACCTCCACACCATTGGAAGGCCCTGTTTCTGGACCTTATTCTGTAGCTCACAGGAGTGAGATTATCGGAGAGAACTGACAAGTATAGGCTGTGGCTTGAGCATGCGCCTTAGGGGTAGGGGTGAATGCCTGAGAGCAGCAAAAGAAATAGACGGAAGCAGTGGGGGAGTCCCAAGACATTCCAGCTTTCTCAACAGGAAGAATCCTGGGTTACCACCCTTGAGGCTTTTGATCTCTGTGATCTGCACTCTCCATAAGATTTTGGGGAGGATATGCTGGCTCTCCAAGGGAAAGATGACCTTTATCAGGCTGAGGTTGGGCAGGGAAAAGCATAGGGCTTCCTAATTCCTTTGACTCTGGGAAGAAAGATGCTGGAAGATGCAGACAAGTCTCTATGGGTTTAACCAGAGACCTATAGTATTTCCTGACCTCTGAAAATCAGGGCCTGCCATAAGTGCTGATACCTTCATCCACTCTAAATTGCAAAGAACTTTGGCGGAAATGCAGGAAGCACAATGCTTACCTATTTAAATAGAAAATCCTGTAAAAAAAATTAATTAGCTCCTTCAGACCAACCAATCTGAACCCATTAATTAAAAGGATATGAGGCTCTTGCTTAATAGACTTGAATGTGACCTAGGTTTAATTATATCTGAATAACAATTTGCACCATCTCTTCTGCCCTGCTGGCATCGGAATATCTCCATACACATAGAATAAACACTTTGGGCTAACTTTTCAAAGTCTTCACAATTCTAGAATGAAGCTTAAGCAAATACCACACAATTTCTTGGCAATGAGTTTCCTTGTCACACTACTTTGGAATGCAGAAAATGCATTACTTGGGAACACCAAAATAAAAAGTTTTTTGTTGTTGTTACTTTGGTCAGTAAGCAATTTTTTCCCGCTTCCTACATACTCATTTCCTGTGACACTATAACAAGACAGATGTGTTAAGGTCAGACATCACACCTGAGGTTTGAATGACAACAGGGTAGGGCAGAGAGAGCTCATGGCCACCAAAGGACATTCCATTAATGTCTGAGTGCTTATGGCTTGCCACGCCCCTTACCTTAACCATACTAAATTGCTCTTCTCCTACCCACCCTTCCCTCTCATTCTGCCCTGACAGATTTCCTTAGCATGTGGGTGAGAGACACACTACAAGAATGAGTTCAAATGCAGAAGCTTAGCTCTTCAGGAGGAAAGTGGGCATCTTTTATTTATACTGCAGAGGCCCATCAGAGGCCCAGAATCTAATGAGGATATTCCAGATGACGGAGCATCTCCATGGTTGCAACTCCAGCTCCATCGATGAGCATTTCTAAACAGAGGGATTACATGCTCTAAAATTAAATTTCTAAACTAATACTAAGCAAGGGAGAACAGATGAAGTGCCATATGTTTTATTCATGACACAAGATAGGGACATCCCTATATATCGACAAAGAGTTTCGGTAAAACTACTCAGATTTTTACTTTGTGTGAAAGGTAAAACAGACTTGTTTTAAATCCGTTAAGTGGAGTAGTTAACAAAGAATCCTTTAAATATGAATAAAGATAATAGCTCTTAGGAAGATTCTACGGGTTTGGTCATTTTCCAGTCACTCCTGATGAGGAACCAAAGATAAACCAAACCAAAATAAGAAACACAGATTCAACATACAATTTTCTGACTAGTTTTAATTAGCTAAATTGGCAGGGTGGCTCAGGAGGGAGTTTGAGCAATGAATCAACCTCAGCTTATCAACCTGTGCCATTAAATTGATTATTGGCACAAAGTAAACAGGACAATGTGGTGATGAACAGCACAGGCTCTGAAATCAGGGAGATCGGGGTTCAAATTCTAACCCCATCATATCCTAGGTTCTGTAGAAAATTGTTACATGTCTCTTTTTACAGATTATAAAAGCCCATTTATCATCTATTCTCTCTAGCTAAGGGACTTTGGTTGAGGTAACACAAACTCTCTAAACCTCTCTTTTCCCCTAATGCACTATTAGGGGAAAATGGTGCGTTATTTTGTGGTGCTGCTGTGTAGAATAATGAGATATTTCATGGAAAGAATGTATTCCAAAGCCTGGCACTTAGGTGTTCACTAAACAGCAGTCCAAGTTCAAATCCACATTCAACTTCACACAGCTCCATCTACATGACCTTGTATCATTTCGCTACAGTTTGTTTTAGCTGTGCAGGAGTTGTGGCTGTGGGTTCTGACAAGATGTTCAGCACATGCATGTGTATTTATGTATTCTCACTATTTCACAAGTACCTGAATTAAAAAAGGGAGAGAGACGTCTATTGGAAGAGAGAGAGAGGATGTGGTTTACAGTGACTGTGTCATGGAAAGAGCAGTCTCATGAGTGACATGCTAAGCCTTGTTTATTCTTCATATAATGGTTGGGAATTGTTAAATTTTTGGTAATAGCTGTCCCTTTTACACCTTTAAAAAGAATCCATATAATGGCTGGGTATGGAGGAAACTTATTTTCCTAATAGGTGATGCTTTCATGTTGCCCGAAGGGTCCGTCTCTGGCCATCTGTCTTCCTTTCTGCACCCCATGCTGGAGGAAGAGACAACAGTGGCCAAATTCTCTCTCATATAGGTTTGCTACACCCTCTTGTAGGTTCCACGAGCTCTTAACCTACACTATCTCAAAATTCTCTCATAAAGACAAAAAGGCCAAGGAGATAAACATAAAGATCCTTGTCAAGTGTGTTTAAGTACCCAAAGTTGGCTGCTAAACAAAAGACTATTTCCTAGAGACCAGTTTACTGGGTAGACGCCCAGTTACCTAAGTGGCCTTTTGGAAACAAAGCAAAACAAAAAACAAAACAAAACAGAATACAAACATCATCATCAAAACTTCCTGCACTGCAGTCATTTAGAAGGCCCAGTACAGAATCAAACACATTTACAATTTGCATTGTAGATGGAGATGGGGGAAGTGAGAGGATATTTGAATACATTTAAAACTCCACCTCCAGCTAGGCCAGCATGAAATGTTTACCATTCAAAGGCAGTTCAGGTGTCACCGCCCTGGAAGAGCAATCCCTGACCACTCTCTCACCTGTACACCACACCAGGCTGACTCCTCAGCTGCAAATGGTGTGAGACAGCTCAACAGGCCTCTTCTCCACCACATTAAGATGGATTCTAATGGTACCCAGATCAGAGGACTTTTGTGATGAAGAGATAATTCACAGAAAGGGCTTACCACAGGTAAAGGTTAGAGTAAACGGCCGTTACTGTAGTCAAATCCTGTGGCATGTACACCATGATAACATAAATGTGTTAAATATGTTAAAAGTGACAATCAGCTCTTGTCTTCCACAGTGGCCTCGCCCCATACTTCATCAACTTCACAAGTCACAGTGTAACATTTTCCACAACTGAATGGCTGACCCTGCTCACAGTATCAGTGAGGTTTTATGCTGGTATAACAATTTTTATTATTACTACTTCTGCCTGTGTACTTTTACATTGTTATAGTTATCTGTTTGTCTTCTCCACCACACTACACTTGTGGGCAAAACTGCCTTAGTCATCAAAAATGCCTAAAATGAGGCCTGAAATATATTCAATACTCAATATACATTTGTCAAATAAATGAGCAAAAGAATAAATACTAATAAGTTAGATTTTTTTCAGCAATCAAGTGTCTCCGTGAGATGCTGAATTTTTTGGGAGGAGAGGTGTGCATTTGGGTGTGGGGATGTGCTTTTGTTCCTAAAGTCAGAGAGGTTACTGAATCATATCGCTGTACACTCTTCATTCAGCATGTTTGTGTAGGAGGGAAGACAGAGTGAGGAATATATGTATATATGAAATTTGTTTCCATCTAGTTGGAAAATAATAATTTTAGGCACTGGTCACTAAAATGAAACCTGCTTGACTGCCTGAGGGTAAATATGTCAGTATCTGAAATAGTAATGGAAGATCGTTCCTCCACTAGTAAGTTCCTGGGCTCTCTTACAGGGCCATGGAGTCACAGGACAGGGGTATGAGAAGGAAAGTGTCCCTTGCTGGGGAGATCTCAGAGACCTAGGTGCGTGATTCATGAGAAAAGGAAGAAGCTACTTTTCGGGGGCAATGGCCCCAAGACTTTCTTCATTTTAATTATCTGAAGACTTTCTACCAGCCAGGCACTGTTCCAGGCACTGAGAACGTATCTGTAAACAGAACAAGCAAAGCCGCTCTGCCAACATGAGTTGGGTTCCACTGGCAGTGGCTGTCTCAGTCCTGAATTTCTGAGAGAGGTCGTGCAACCACATCCAAGCTCATGGGAAGAGAGATGGTCGAGTGGGGAGTCAGACATGAGGATGGGATGGGACAGGGACAGTATATACTGTATATCTTCCAATCTGCCCAGGCTTCTAGGTGAGTCCACAGGTAAGCTGCTGAGCTGACATGGCAGGGAAACAGGGTCACTGTGATGCACCCAGTGTCTGAAGGGAACGACTGAAGGTTTGGTTAGGAGAGGGGTACAGAAACAGCATGAGTGGCAGCACCTTCTTCCCTGGCTTTCCATAGCCAGAATGTGTTCTCAAGTCTTACTGTAGAAAGGGAGGTACCTGTTCTGGCTCACTCCAAATACTCTTTTATCCCAGAATAAAATGTGAAATGTCCCATTGTATAAGGAGCTTCCATGGTAAGACTGGTGGTGGTGGTGGTAACAAAGAGGTTAAAATTAGGAAGAAGGAAGAAATTACATTAAAAGAGATGGAGATTGAAACCAAAAGCACAAACATGCCGCCCCAGTCAGTGCTTATTTGCTGGCTTAAACTGCACCTCTGGAGTTTGCTGGACTCAATGACTTGTCTATGGTCCTCTGATAAATAATTAATTCATCCAAATTTATGTGCCTATTAGAAGAGTCTTTTAGATTCAACAACTCTCCAGCTCTTTCAGTCTGGTTTTAGTGCCGCACTGAATTCCTCCTGTCTTCGTAGGCTCCCTGCAGCTGGAGTCTGCTAATGACACCTGAGTCCCTAATGGCATGCCAGGACGTAATTCTGCTGAGCTGAGGGTTTCCTAGGCTTGATGCAGAGATTCAAAGATGGCTCAAAGGAAAAATAATGAGTCAGAAGCTGATTAAGCATCAATCATTTTGCTATTTCTCTAAACCTCGAGGAGCACCAGACTTGCTTCCCTCTCTAATAATGAGTTGGAATCCTATTCATTCCGCAGACATTTGCTTCTCTGCATCTTCAGTTCTCCACTTTCAACATGGATTGGAATAAATTGCTTTTAAATTGCTCAGAGACACAGAGAAAGAGTTAGAGGCAGAAAGGGTTATATATGCAAAGCCTGACTAGTCTTTAGTGTCATTATTTCAAAGTCCACTTTAGTGCCTGCTGCTTGTTCTGGGTATAACAGAGCGGGGAAGCGGGGGTGTCCTGGCCATACACTGTCTCATTTTCATCATATCTGCCAACTGTTGTAGCCTCGATTCTACTCTGAATACTTTAATATATTCCAGACACATCAACAGGCAATACGAAATGGGACCAGGGACGTCCTCTGAAGGCGCCAGTTTTTCAAGAATAAATATATGCCCCTCTCACACTCAAAATTCAAGCTGCAACCCTTGGTTGCTAGGCAATCTCTCACATGGTAGCCTGGTCCTTCCAGGCCTCTTCTCTTTTCCTCCCCGGGATGTCATGGACCTTGGCTTTGGCCTGGGCCTATTTTCCATTCTCTGACAGGGAAAATGGATGGTAGGTAAGTAAAGGTTCTTTTAAAATTTGTAAGGCTAAGTAAGACATTCATGAGGCCGGGTTAACAGAAGTGTGTGAGACGGTAATGACATGCTGCTGAAAACCAGCGCTGCCAAAGGTACTTTTAAAGGAGCTTGAGTTTTTTGTACAGTCTAATGTGGGGAAAAGTAAAAGGAGACAAATGGCAAAACGGCATTGCCACTAATGGGCCTGCACTTTCTAACAATTCTAAAATGTCATCTAAGACAGAAGGTGAATGGAAAGCAAACTGCAAACTGGTAACGTACTTCACTCCATGATTGCGACAATCAATCATCAGACTACAGATGACCTTGTAAGGAAATAAATTCCTAATTAAAACAGCCAAATTTTTGGCCAAGGATATAAAGAATTTATCAAACTATTTTACTCATGGCATCACAAGAATGGCTTGGAGGTAGAAACGGTCAAAATGCATGTACGTATGGAGTAACTGAGGCAGAAAGGAGATGCATATTCTTTTGGCTGATGAGTATCCATTAAACGTTCTTAAGTTTGGGTATTTATTCATGAGGATGGTATGCTGAGGGCCTAGCAGAGCTTTAATTTGCAATAAAAAGAAATTCATGAGTTATGGCCACGTTCAAGACAACCTCAGTGACTGTGCAAGCCAAACTCTCTAGTCTGTTTCCTCATGTTCACAATAAAGTTAACAATAACACCTGCCCTGCCTGCCTCTGAAGGCTGTTGTGAGAATTAAAAAGGACAGCACATGTGAATACGCTTTCCAAAATCGAGGTATCCCACACTGATTAGAAATCGCTAATACGCCACAGAAGTTCACCCACTCTGCCTTTCTCCCCCAACTTGAAAACGAATAGTTAGGGGCCAGAGCTGAAAAATTCACTATTGATAACAAGCTCTTTTATCCTTTAGGAAACACTGAGGCCAGGATCTGCTTGTTTCCTCACTCTGTATCCCTCACACAATGTCTGGCACATAGAAGCTGCTGAGTCATTATTTGTAACATTCATAGATAAAAGTTAATTAATAAACATGAGAGAGTTTATCTAATACATTAAAGTGCCAGACAACTCTTCAAGGCCAAACTCTTGTCTATTTGCAAGTCCCCTAGTTTCATTTGGTTCTTCAATGGCAGAATTAGATATTGGGTGGACATCCCCATGGTGTCAAAACAACACATTTATGATGCCACTAAAACTGTCCTCCATCAGTGGCTTCCCCAACTACCTGCATCACAAGGTCAGAACTCTCTATCTGTGACAATCAGACCCTCAGCCCCTTATCATATTTTATTTTCACTACTTCACAGCATAGAGCAGCTGCTTTCTGACTCTCTCCTGAATGTGTCATCCCCACCTCCACCACATGACTCTCACTCCTGTCTGTCCCAAATACCAGGTGCATCCGTGCCCCATCCATTTTTCATCTTTTGCATCTCTCATGACGCTTTTCTATTCCTTGAGCCTGAAGGGACTTTCTCTCATCTGAACTTCTTCAGTGTCCAGTACAAATGCGGAGGTGTGAAGAAAAGCTAGTTGGGTACCGATTCCTTGAACAGTGAGTGGTGACTGGTGTGTGTGTGTGTGGAAGTAAAGCACTCCAGGCTTGCTGTAAAAGCTGCTGATCTATCAGAAGGTCTGGCTCGCGAGACATGGCCTCACTTTCCTATGTGCCACTGTGTCCATAGGCCCTCACTTGAAGCCTGGCACAGAGTAGGTCCTCAGGAAGTTTTAACTATAGTAACTTCCTTCCAAAATTCACTAACTTTTCAGCTACAGCTGGTCTAGAAAACCACTGCCCAGAAATGACCTGAAGAGCTACTGCAGCATTGAAAAGAAAGCACCAGAGATTCTGATCCCATTTTCAACACCAATAGAAACAAACCTGAAAACAACATCGCTGATAATTTTTATAAAACTACTAAAAATTTACCTTCGTTTCTCGGAGAAGAAACTGCAGGTCTCGCCCACTCAGGATACCATGGTTTTTCACATAACTGGGAATATTCTTTGTGCTGGAACCGTAAACGGTGGCATGCACTTCCATGTATGTGTGAATAATGTCCAAGTAGATCTTCTTATTCTATAAAGGAGACACACAAAAAAGACGTTTCTCATTTCTTTTCATTCTCATAACAACCTGTCTCAGAGCTGAAGGCCACACAGACAGAAGTTCTTAATATGAAGATTGCAGGAATTTGGTAGCCCAACACCTAAAATTTCTTTGAAAAGTAATCTCACCGGATTTTGGGGATAAAAACAGTCATATGGCCACTGCGCAATTTTGCAAGAAGAAACACATTATATTATAACACATTACTGAATACCAATGCTAGCTCAAGGCCAATTGTTTTGAAGTATCATCCTCGCTTTGTGAATTACCAGGACCCGACACTTTGCTTTTGGCTGGTCTACCTTATGGGGGAGGAAGTCTGGGGAAAGAAAGCCCAGAGGACAGTCAGTGGGACTAGAATATTTATCCAGAGATTCTAAGCTGTCCCCGAGGAGTACAAACATCCCCAGCTCTTGCCAATATTTTTAGTGATGATTAACTCATGTTGTCAGAACTGGATCCCACCTAATTTGCACCATGGGGAGAAGAGAATTTCCCACAATACGTAGTGACTGACTCGGCAGCTATAGAGAGAAGACTATCCAGGTCGACAAAAGTGGAAAAAAAGATTAAATGTAAACTTTGATGAGCCCTGAAACATTCAAGAGTAGTTTTACCTTTATTAGCAGCAACCACAAAACCTCTTTTCTGTACTGAATTTCAAGGTACACTTTCTAAATCAAAACCACCGGCCAAGCGGCAGCAAGCTCACTTGCCCTTCCTCTTCACGTTTCCAGTGCCACGAAATTGCATAAGCTGTATTTTGCAGGCCATTTGTTTTTTTTTTTTTGTTTTTAAGTTTGAAAGATTCAAATTCTGCAGTGTTTTCCAGTTGTATAAAAGTGGGACAAGGTTTTCCAGTTCTAAACCTGTCTTCAGACGCTTCAGGAAAATGAAGTGATAGTTTTATGACTTAAGACTACAAGGAACATCGGGGTGTGGCATCAGCAGCCACAGAGTGCAGAAGGAGAGGAACCCAGCTCCGTGGAGGGGAGAGGAGGCGAGGGCAGCAGCATTCCCCGCCTGCCTTGCAGGGCCGGGCCCTGATTCTAAGTGGTGGGGCAGCTCCTCATGGCATCACAAGCCAGGTTCAGGGTCTGTCCTCTGCCATTCACTGCCCTGGTGAAGAATGTCACAAAGGACACTCAACTCTGGAGGATGCGTGTTTCAGATCACATATGCAAAGTCTTCATGACTGGTAAAACAGTATAACTCACATTCTCTATTTTATGCACCAGGATGATCTTGTTTGGATCAACCAATTCCAGCCCAACACTTTAATGCGTGAACTAAATGAACACCTTGGCTGAAAATCTAATATCATGCCAAGTTTGGTGTGGCTGGAAGATGCTGAATTCATTATTTCAGAGACATATACCCTTGAATTAATGCAAAGGTGACTAAAAAAATCAGTTTGAAACCATAACTTCTCATTCATAGCTTGAGGCAAATTTAGGATCACCTCCCTGGTATAAGTTAATTCGAGGGGTTCTACAACACAGCTCTTGTGCTAGTGGTACCCGATGACTCCTCCCCGCCACAATCCCTTTCTCAGAGAATCCATCCCTATCTACACACCCTGCCACTGATGACTGACCTGAGGGGGACCCACTTCTAGGCTGGCCAGTAGCCTGGAACAGTGTGGCCAAGCTCAGGAAGATAAGCAGAGCCAACTAGACCCTCTCTTGGGAGCTCAGAATCCTGTACACAGAGAAATTACTGCCAGATGGCCTCGGGCTTTTGAGCAAAAAGGTCAATCAGTGTTAGAGTCTGGACAATTACAGGCCAGATACAAGTTCTGAGGAAGCCAGCTGCCAGTTTTGGGGGTTAGAGGTGGGAGTGGAATGAGGAAAGAGCTGAACAAAAGGAAAGGGGAAGACAGAGACAAAGAGTTGGTAATAAATAAGCGGGACCTAGAGAGTGACTGAGACCTAGATATCATCCCTGCAAGAGAGAGAGAGTGAGAAGGAATGGAGGGGGAGAGAAAGAGGAGGGGAGAGGAGAGGGGGAAGAAGGAGAGGAAAAGCTAGAGGAGGGAGACGAAGAGAGAGTGAGTAAAGGAAGAAAGGAGACAGGAGAAAACCAGGGCCCAAGCTGTCTCTGGGTCCCATACCATCCACAGCTGCTCCCTGCCCTAAACTTCTCAGGACTTTCTGGATCTTTACAATAACAGAAGCTATCCAAACTTTTCTCCACCCCACACTTGTACATGAGCTACTGTGAGAGGATTCCTACCATCCGAAAGGAGGCATTTCCCTGTGAAAGCCAGCTGTTGGCTCGTGGAGGTGGACCAACAGCCCCTGAACTGGGTCTGCAGTGAGTGACAAAGGAGAACATAGATGGTCCCCATGGTTGCTCTCCTGGAGACCACTCCCTACAGACTCACGATTAAGATTCTGAGGCCAAATGCCTGGGAAAGGAACAATATGCTACTAGCAATCCTGGAAAAGGCTTGGGCTCCTTAAATTATAATAAGAGGGCAAGTTCGGGCAAATATAAAAAGGTAATGCAGAAGCTAATAAAGTCCACAAACTTGTTAACATCAAGGCATGGCAAAGTCTGAAAGCAGAAGCTATCTCCCGAGAGAATGTATATAATTCCGTGAATAAGAAGCATCACAACAGGTTATTAGAAAGAAAAAAAAAAACGTTTCAAATATAACCCTAACCTTTGAAGTTGACGTGGCAACTAGGTGATCCCACCCCTGGTCTCTTGTTGCTACTTGTCAGAGTTCTGTAGAAATCTGCCGAGGTTGAACCATGTTACGGATTCCAGGTAGGTGACACAGGAGCCACTCACACTGAGGTGTCCCCGCTTCACAAAGTGCACATTCACTGGATGCTAAAGAAACCAAAAGAGGGATCTCTAACTCAGAACCATCAAAAGAGTTTTGGGACCAAAACTCCAATTGCCTCCTGAACCTCTCTACCTGGGTGTGCTGCAGGCATATCCAACTCAAAAGGTCAAAAAGTGACTCCATCACACCCTACTCTCCCAGACCAGCATCACTGCCCCCACCAGGCTCCTGGTCTCAGTGGCTGACATTAATCTCCCAGACAGGCACCTGGGCAAGAATCGCACCTATCATTCCACACATCAAATCAATCACAAGGCACTGTTGATTCTGCCTCTGTAATATTAAATTTGTTTCCTCCTCTCCAGCCCTTGATCTTTGCTCATCTGGACTGTGCCAGAATTAATACGATCGGCATCTTATCACATCTCCTCTGTGGCTCAGGAAGGTGATGCAACTCATCCATTGTTTCTATAAGCAGCAAGCAGCATTGGAGAGCGGGGGACTAACTAAAAAAATATGTACAGCTTGATGCCATATTTTAACCATGCAAAGCAATATCATGCATATTGACAATATTTTTATATATGGACATTTGAAGTTAAGTACAAAAATAGGCATAGGGATGACAGACACCAACTTCTGGATAGAGATTACTAAGGAAAGAAGAAGGGAAAAAGGGTCTAGGGAAATGGATGAAGCTTTAGTCATATTTGAAATATATCATTTCCGTTAGAAATACTGCAAAATATTAACATCTATCATGCTGAGTGGTGGGTATATCTGATACATTTCACAGTTAAAATAGAAAAGTTTTAAATACATGCAATAGAGAAATAACAGAAGCAAATCTCTGATTTCAAAGCTTATGCCACTGCCACCACACTGGAAGCCTCAGTTCTTGCCATGAAGATGTTCAAAGGATCTCCTTTTCTTTTCAATGTATATTGCTATCTTTTGTGTTTAAGAAATAGGGTGATGAGGTTTTTTAAAGTAAGCGTGGTCCCACCTGCCTTTCCAGATCCATGGGAAGGCCCAAAGTAGGGAGAGGGCTGTGTAGCGGTGAGGACATTTCCTCTCTCGCCCTTATTTTGGACATCCAGGTGCAGGGTAAAGGTGACCCCACGGAACTGGATGTCCTGTTGATTCATTACTGAATCAAGTTTACTCCCTAGAAAGCTTTCCCTCCTTAAGGGACCAAAGTCAAGGAAAATTATTCCCAAAACTCTATCCTATTCAAATTTGTGGAGACACAGTGTAAAGGGGTCTGGCACTGAGTGTCACACTGTAGCAAACTACCGCCCACTGAGGCCATGAGAGATGCCTCCAAGAGAGCAACTTGCAGGCCCATAATGCTTTCTGTCTGCAGCTCAATTTAAACTCCCATTAAAAATAACGGTCAAACTGATTAAAATTTCAATCTACCTAAACTCACTTCAGGGTGGTGGGGGGAGGGAAGGCACGAAGGGAAAGGAGAGAGCATGCTGGAGTAGAAGAGACTGTTTTCAGTGTGTCCTAAGCTGTTGGTGATGTAGCTGTAGGCAGGCACATTTGCAGAACTGGAAGTACAGCTTTCAGAGCTTGAACAGAGAGCTTTAGGAAAGATGATTCAATCTAAAGCTACAGGAGAGCGATTCTGCAGCAAAGGAAGAGGTAGAATGCAGAACTGGAGAACCAGGAGCCCTTTTCTCTAGCTGCTGAGTCAGGGGTGCAGGAATATTCTTCTGCAAATGGGAGTATTCCAAGCCTTCAGTTACAGTGGGTATTATGCACTTTTCTCTCTAGCAACCACCCTGTGCTCCCTACTGCAGACACACATTTCTCTTTTCCTGAACTCCATTTTTTCTCATCCACATGACGCCCTGTGATCTGCCATTTAATAATAATAATAATAATAATAATAATAATAATAATAATAATTCTGCAGCCCTGCTCAAAGTTGGTTGGTCCACAGAGAGCACCTGGTGAGTGCTGAGCCAGTGGGCATCCTCCCCAGGAAGAGCTGAATGGGTGTGAAAGAGTCAGTCCCTCTGTAGAGACAGAGCAGTGAGCTCTAAACCAGGCTGCTAAAGCAAGTGCGGGTCCTGCTACATGGAGGTCAGTCTCCCGTCAGAGAAAAAGGAAGTCCTCACACAGAGGAAGCCACATGTGAGAGACTGGGTCTTGGCAGGGCCTTGGTCCACAGTTCCAGTTACACCTCAACATCGGTGCATCCCTGCCTTTCTCTGGGTTCCAGGAGTCAGCTAGCCCCCATTCTGGCTAAGCTAGCAAAGCTGGGCTTCTGTTACTTCAGCATGACACATCAAACTCTATTTTGACCATCAAATTTTTAATCAATTTTAAAGTAGTAGCTTCCACTTCTTCCCCCACAGATACATAAATTGGTCTACTCCACGGTTCTATGGAATATAAAGATAAATCCTATGCTCTAACACAAGGCCATACATAGAGTATGCCTTGCCCCGAAGCAGCCATGGAAGCTCCTTACTATTACTGCGATGTAACCACCTGAAGGGTTGGGGTTGACTCTACTGAAAGAGGACCTTGTAAATTTTCTCTGCCACCAGCCTCCTTTATTACTTGGGCCCTCATCCCCTCTTGCTTGAGCTACTGTCATAATCTCTGAGCTGAGCTCCTTGTCTGAATGGTGACATAACCAACAAGGCTTCTCAGATTCCCCTCACTGTCTACACCTCTTCCTCAGTTGGTGTTCAGATAAGCCAGGCTGTCCTCCACTATTAGACTGGCAAGAATCTACTCCATGGGATGGGGGACATGGGGTCGCCATTCCTGAACAGCACCCCAGAAGTACAGAGGTGCTAGACCTTGTGAGGTGAAACGGGGCCAATGAGAAACAGGAAACAGGAGGGAGCAGGGAAAATGAAACTGCCCTGTTTTCCTGCAGGCTAAGGCAAGTCCCTCCTGGCACACCTTCCAGGGAGTGCAGTGTCTAGTGCCCGCTGCTGTGTCTGTGTGGCTCCCAGTGGGCAGGAGGCAGCACGGTCACACACTCCATCACATTATCTTGGTCTCACATCCTCCTTCCTTCATCCTTACTACCTTGAGCTTGTACTTCCTTCTGGAATAACTAGTATAACTCGAATCTCTGCCTCAGGCCCTGCTTTCTAGAGGCCCTGGGATAACACACTGTTTCTAGGTTCTCACTCCTTCAATCCACCCTCCACTAGTTTCCAAAATTGAAGATTTAGTTCTCCCATATAGCCTTATAGGCTGCGCATGGCATTGAAAGACCAACTGCCCAGCTATGCACACAAGGCCCTTCACCATCTGGGCTTCTACACGCTCTTCAGCTTTATCTCCTACTATAGTTGACCCCTGAACAATGTGGGGGGTCAGGAGCACCTCCCACCCCTGCACAGTAAAAACAATCTGCATATAACTTTTGACTCTCCCAAAACTTAGTTGTCCCCTGGTATTTGTGGGGTATTGGTTCCAGGACCCCTGCAGATACCCAAACCCGTGGATGCTCCAGTCCTCCATGAAGGGCGTAGAAAATGCATACAGCCGGCCCTCGGCATCCGTGACTCCCAATCATGGATCAAAAATAGTACAGAGACTTACTGAAAAAAATCCATGTATAAGTGGACCTGCGCAGCTCAAACCTGTATTATTCAAGGGTCAACTGTATTCCCTTTCCTCCTCTACATACATGTACTTATTCTTCATTCTCAAATCTCTCCTGCTCTGTCACATACATTTTGGCCATTTCCTTCCTTTTTTCCTCCCAGATGGACTCCTTCCCCTTCATCCTTTATAAATCAGGTGAAGTTAACTAACCTCCACTGTGCCATTAGTACTGTTAAATTAATTAAACAAGGAGGCCGTTAGACTGAGGGGGCGAATGCCCTGGCGGCCTAGGTAAGGAAAACGAAATCTACACCTGTAAATGCCTCAGTGCTTCTCAATCAAAAGCTAAGGACAACCCATCATGTCAACTAGGCTTGCTACTACAGTCAACTAGTTTCCTTCCTTTGTTTCTGCATTTTCTCTCCCTAAGTCTTTCCCCCAGCTCCTGTCAGAGGAGCACTCCTAACTACTTCTGGTTTCGCATCAACAAACTGGAATTAATTTCTGCTCAAATAAACTCTTAAATTTTTTAATATGCCTCAGTTTATCTTTTAACAGTATCTTCTTCCTGCTTGGCCTCTCTGGGGTGAACTGTCACTGTGTGTCCAGCCTAAGGAACTGAGAATTTCTCAAGGGCAGGACACTGTCGGTTCTGAGCCTGGCACAGAGCAGGTGCTCTGTAAGTACATACTAGCGGGACGAGAAAACAGAGGCCGCATGAGCCACAAACCATTTATGGGCCCATGGAAAGGACAGGTCTCAGGCACGGCCCAGCCCCTTCAGACTCCCATCATGGTCCTGCCCCGCTTCTTGCCCTATTTCAGGAGCCATGTTCTTTGCCAACAAAACCCGCTCCCAGCAAATGAACTTTAGGTACACGACTTTACCTAAAGGTATATTTCAAAATAAAAGGAGAGTGCAAACCTTAAAAGTTATTATTTTATAATTGATACATCTTCCTTTTGACATAGCTAAGGCTCTCAGTGAGGAGTGGTAAGGTGAAAGGAAGGCAGGAAGGGAGGAAGGGAGGCAAAAAGAAACCCCCTCATCTGCCTGCTCCTGAAGGCTACATAAAATTCAGCAAAGATGAAAAATTATTCTATTCCAAGATTAGAAATAAAGTTCTCAAATGCAAATCTCTGTGCATTTAAGTAATGAAGCAGAAATAATTTACATTATGGAATAAAGTCTTTGAAATCCTTGGCTCCTTTATTTAAGCACCACCCCACCACCCTGCCCAAGGTAAAGATGTATGGGGCAGGGTGGTGGTCCTTGCTGCATCCCACTTGGGCCTCCTAGGGCTCTGGAAGACCCTGGGAAGCTAAGATTCTTAAAGCTTGTCCACTTCTGATCCCTCCTCCCCAAATCCTTCTCTCTCAAGGACAGTGAGGAAGAACGGTGCTCGATAACTGCAGTGGGAATCATACAGGGAACCTCGCTCTCTTGTCTCCAGCCTGGCCTGCGGTCCACCTATGGGCCTTCAGGCAATAAAAAAAAAAAAAAAATCTGCTTGCTTTTGTTGGACTGGGCTCCACACTTATTCTTGACTGGATCTCATCTGGTATAAATTTCAACTCATCTGGGGAAATGGGTGAATAGCTGGCTGCACTCAAGTATGATATGAGTGGTTCTAGAACCTACTTGCCTTTGAGGACAAAAAATGGATGGTGGCGGGGGCAGGGCACAGTGAAAGGGAATATTATTCACAAACATGTTATTTATTATTTTTTATTGTCTGGTTAGGTGAAAATTTTGGTCCCTGGCCTAAAGAAAGAAACTGGGAGACTTCTGAGGCTAAACAGATAACTCAGAGCAATCAGCCCTATCTTTGCAACTTAACAAATTTATAAATTGGGAATAATATATTCCTCAGTTATATTAGACACTTTCTATATGTGCTGAGCTACACTTGGGGATTATAAAATATTATGTACCAGCTTATTTTAAAATATACAGTGCTAATATTGCCCCCAACCCATAAAATGGATCAAGCTAGAAATGAGTCCCAAAATGGCTCGAGCCTTCACCTCACTGCCCATCCTGAACCAGTGCCCATGTTCCTCCAGGAACTCGGTGGTAACTAAGTATATGTCCTCATTTTCCAAGCACTTCTAGGTTCCAGGGATTTCTCTGCCTTAGCACTGGAGCTTTCCACTATTTAATGAATGCCTCTTAAAGGATCCTGGAAACCCACCAGGCAGTTTGTGAAAACAAAAAGCCATTTGACATGACCCCGTTTCTGCTTTGAGAAGTGTGGGAGGTCTTCAAATGGTAAAGCTGGCTCCTCTTTCCCCCAGTGCACATAAAGCCAGTTATGGATAATGATGCCCCTTACTCTGCTCTGACTGCCACAGGCCTAAAGCAGCGAAGCCCACCAGCTATGCTACTGTGCTTAGAAGACAGGCTGAAAGGCTGAAAACAGGCCACTGTGGCTTAAATGTGTCAAAGGACTCTTCCACGTGTCACAGTGGAGAGTTAGAGAACCGAAAGGCTGCTTTGGAAAAACTAAAGTTGCATTTCTTATAGAGCCTCACAAGGTCAGTGAATTGTGGATTGAGTAGACTTGACCTGTGAGTCTCATCCATGCCTGACAAAGTGAGAATGATATCTCAACGGGCTTTGGCCAGTGCCTGACAATCAGATGCTACCTAAAGGCAAAGGAGAGCTGGCCACTCTGACAGTCCTGTAAGTCTTTGGGGAAGGATTTCGGAGCACTGGGGTTGGACGCCACCGCAGCAGAGCATCATGGTCACTCCAGTGGAGGACATACCAGGTGTGAACACGGGGCTGCTCCCTCCAATTTAACTGAGGCCTCAAAAACCAGCAACCAAACAACAGGTCCCAAGTTCCCCTCAATGTGAGCAGCCAGCTAACCTCCTCACACCCCGTGGGGGTTGGAGAGGGGCTGTCCTTGGGGGATTGTTCTTTGGCTCTCCTTCTCTACCTAACCAGGTAAGAAAGGCCTCTATGGGACCACTTAGAGAACTTCACCTGGATCCCCAGGAATTTCTGGGGCACACGGATTGGCTCCAGACTCAAACCTTCAAAGTCCTCATGCTCCAAGACTGGGGCTGGGAAGATGCCCTGAAGGAGTTGTGCTGGGTAGGGCCTGCTTCCCGATAGGCAGAGACCCCAGAGCTTCTCAAAGGAAAGGGTGCTTGCTTCTTGTTGCAGGTGTGGATGGCACAGAAGGGCACCCAACTGGGTCCCACAGGGAAAGGCACTGTCTAAGGGGGCCACAGGAAGTGTGCGCTGCTGGAAACCAGCCCTGAGAGAGAACCACGCAGCCAGCCTGAGGTGGCATTGCCTGTAGTAAGGGAATGAATTACTGCAAGTGAGGGACCCATGGGAGGAGGGAGTACCCAAAGACAGACACAGTCCCACCAAAGAGGTTCAGCGTTAGACACCCAGGCAGCACGAATACTAGTGGGTGCCAGTTCCATTCATACAAGAGTTTCCCCACCCTCTCATCTTGGGCCTCTCCACACTGTATCCTTGGAGGCACTATCAGCAGCCTGTTTTGGGAAATAGGAAGATAGTGGGGAGGGTGAGATGGTGACCTGCAAGCTGGGAAGGCAGATGAGATGACTATACATGCCCACCTTGACCTGAGGCTTCTCAGGCAAAGCAGAACTCAAAGATGGGGAGAAAGGAGCTTAACATGAAATGATGTTGTTTCTCTGATTAAATTGAACTGTAGCTCCGTTAAACTGGAGTGGATACTTGAATTATGGCACTTGGATTGCTCTTGGAACTAAGTAGCAGAGGTCCCCACCACTCTTCCCCATCTTTGGTGAGTTATAGGACCTTCTCAAAATTGTATGCAAGTGGCAGAAAGACTACCTCTATAGCTCCAGGAAGGAAAAAGTTATTTCTTCTTAGAATTCAATGGAGTCCTACTCTTCCAACTTAACTATTATACATGCAAGGTGAGTGTAGATAGAACATGGATAAAATGTTTTAATTTGAATAATTGTAAATTTATATGGGGTTTAGAAAAACATAAGTATCACATTTCCTCTTTATTAATCACTTAGGACACAGCTAGAGCAATTATGTTAAAAACTAGTCCATTAAAAATATTAGGACATTAATAGTCCACGTGGGGTATGGAGACCTGATTTGTTGTGGATGATTTTAGTTTAGAAACAGGTACCTAAAAGCAGTGGTGAAGAGCCTCATTTTACAGGTAAGGACACTGAAGGAAGGGTACATCCTGTCATTCTGCCAAGCATACTGGTGGCAAGACCATGGCCAGAAGACTCAAGGTCACTCCCTTTATCAGAGAGTAGGAACAGAATAAGGTAAGAAGCCCAGGGCAAATGCATCTGAGCAGCAAATGTGCAGAGAGATGGAAGAGGCAGGTGGTGGGTAGGAGAGTCAAAAGAAAAAAAAGTGGTAAACCATTTCACGTAACATGAATTGTCTCACTTTGCTAAAGTCCAGGGATAAAAGGTATCCTCATATATTTTTCACCCTGCGGCAGAGTGAACTGCAGAGTCAACTGCAAAGTCCCCAGCAAACACTATGCAGGAAGTTCCTTCCTCCAGTCTGGCCTGGAATCACCCTATCTCCTGGAAATTTCTCAAGTTATCCAAAAGAAAAGTCTTTTTTCTTGGGTGAAGTTGTAGAAGGTGACCCAGAGTGAAGTGTTTGGAGGCAGAAGGCCTGGGTACAAAGCCTTAGCTCTTCTGGAACTGCCTTGATAAGGTTAGACAACCTACTTCATCTTTTGCAATTTCAAGTTCCTCTGTTAGAAAATGAGGGGCTTGATGGTTTGAAGGTCATCTGAGCCCTAAAGGCCCTGATTTTTAATGGACCTTCCTCTCGTCATTCCCAGGGGAACACACCCATTAGTCTGCAAAGGAAAGAAAGCACAGTGGCTGCTGATGGGCCCCCCAGGTACCCTTTCCTATCAGCTCACCCAGACCTGGGTGTTTAGCGCTGGCTGTTAACCTCATAGCCCTCCTCTCCAGAGAACTGCCCTCCAGAAGGAGGGCCAATGATCGACCTCAAGAAGTGACAACAGGCAGACCCTGTCTCAAGGTGGAGCCAACTCTGGAACAACTTACCCTCCACTTCTACTTCCCCCCCAAAACAGACTGAGGCTAGTCTCCAATTGAAAGCCCATGGAGTGAGTACCTGCAGCATCTGACGTGGAAAGGGGACCATTTGTTAACACCCCCGTTTAGGTGAAACATTATCTTCTGTAATAACCATGAAATGAAATGAAAAATAATGGTCAGAAAAGAAATGTAGATTGTGAACTTTTTCTTTCTGGACTTTGTATATGTAATCTTGTCAATAAAGAATAAAACTATGTGAAAACAAAAAATAGATTAGTACTTTAATCATTTCAACGTATTTTTCTGTAAAGCGAGAGAAAACTTCTGTGTTGGTCTTTTTCGGTAATGAATGACAACCTTTTCTAGTTTTGATTAACTTTGGTAGATCTGCCATTGACTCCATCAGAACCAATGCTCTTCACATAGTCATGCTAATGTAGTGTAGCCACGGTTGTTCATCTACCTTTACTCACTGTTTACAGAGAAACAACTTTTATTAATTTCAGAGTTTCTTTTGTATGAAGCAAGATCTACAAATAAGCACACACAAAGTGACCGGCAGAATACATACCCAACCTGGTTATCGCTGCATGCCAGGATGAAAAGTAATAACTTTCCTGCCGTTTCTAACTTTCCCACAGGTAATTATTATCTTACGACCAAGGAACAAACAAACAAAAACACCTGCTCCAAAATCTACATTTGGTATCTCTGAAGGGCACAGTTCACATACAGTGATTATGTAGAAATCTGGGGGATGAGATAAAGGAAGAAGGTCCAGTTTTGTTGAGAAAACAGGCAAGGAAAACTAAACATGAGCCAGTGGAGAGTGTACGTCTTGGTCTTTCATTCTAAAAAAAGAGTGTATCTCACATGACTCCCCCTCCTGCTGCTAGTCTCTCCTGGCTCAGAATAAGGGAAGCTTGAGTTTGATGAAGCACATATAAGCACAGGAGTTAACGCTGCACTGAATATACACGTGCTTCTTCCTGAACCCTGCAAAAGCAGAGGCAGGGGCCGGGGGGAGGCAAGAGATTCCGCTAATTTGATGAATTATAAAAAACACAAAACCAGGTATTGTGGAAAAACACAGCGACATTCAGTCTGGGACTAAAAACAGTTTCATTTAGTGCTTCATTTACTATAAGAGGATTAATAAAATGATTCTATGATAGTTTTTAGAGGTGTTCTTCTCTTCAGAGTCCAAAGTAATAGTAAAAAGCACAACTTTGGGGATATCAGGACAGCCAGACAGATTCCGGTTAAGTCGCCAATGTGTCCTCCAGTGCCATCCCTGATCTTGGCTGCAAAGTCAGCACAGAAAGATGACACAATCCAAGTAAGACATAATTTAGTGTGCCAGGAAGCTCTCATTGCTGAAATGATTACGGCAGGTACACAGTGCTGCTTCAAAAACACCAAGGATGTTTTAAAGATCTTTACACTAGGTGGCTCTTACCAATAGTTGGCATTCAGTTTAAACACCGTCTTCCAGAATGTATGGCAGAGGTGGTCACCAGCCTCACTTCGTTATTCAGAGTAAGAAGGGTGAATTGGTCTCTGCCCGTGAGCAGTCTTTCTGTGGACAGGCCAGACTCCATATGGATCTGAAATTTCTGGGGGATTCACCCATATCTGTGTAAAATTTAGTAGGCAGTCTGGGGTCAAGAATGAAGCAATCTGGGTTTTTATTCCAGCTCTAACTTCTTGTAGGACCTTGAGCAAGTTCCCAAGCTTCCATTTTCTTACCTGTAAAATAAGGGAATACTAAATATGCCCTATTATCTTAAGAGCAACCACAGAAACAAATGAGACTTTTAAAATGATTATGTGAAGGGGTCCAAATATCCACCCCATTGTCTGACACACAAGACCTGCTGTGACTCTGAAAGACTGCTACCAGCACCTCGTTATGAAAGAAGCAGGGCAGACCACTGAACCCAGGGGTGCAATGCCTCAATATGGTAGAGGGCAGACCCTTTGCTCATCAAGGGGTCTTTGTCCTTGACACTTGGCCCCTGACAGAGGGATCCCCACATCTGGATGGCTGGTGCAGGCTTGCTTCCACCCTCCACATTGCTGTTCAGCATTTGTAGTTTTAAGCTCCAGCACGTAAGGGCTGTGCTGGTTAATTTCCTCTCTAAGGCATTCAGACCCATGCCATATGCATTAATACTCACGACTTCATGATGATAGATGTGTCAGTCTGCAATAATGTGCATAATCTCTCCCCTCAGAATAGCAAGTGTCAACACATCTTTGTTGGAAAGGCTGGGACCTGACATGTGATAAACCAGGCCATTTAAAACACAAGACAGTATCTTGGGCTCCTTTCTTCTCTTGCTCCAATCAAACTAAGAACCACCTTCTAAATTCCAGGTATAACCTCTCTTCCCTTTTTGAGGAAGCCATGGTGTATGGATTGAGATTCTGATTTTGGCACAGCAGTAAAAGTTCCCCTCAAAAGGCAGCTAACTGCTGGTCTTTAGGTGAAGGATTAATTTTAGGAGGGAAGCTAAAAATACCTTCCTTCCCTCTCCTTGAAATAAATCACATGCCTCTTGAAATTTCTTCACTTCATTCCTGACTTTCTAAAACATCGAGATAGCAATATAAAACTTATCAGCCTAATTAGCACAGATTTGAATCTAAAATGCTGCAAACAAATATATTCAAAAAGGAAAAGCAGCTAAAGAAAGTGTCTTATTTAGCAGAAGTTTGAAAACAGAAACAATTAAAATACACTGGGAAAGTAAAGCTGAGGTCTCACACCTGTCCATCATTTTGGAAAATCTTTCACACTTTCTATATCCTCCTCTCTCAATCAACACCTCTTTCCTGCACCCTTCACATTTTTCAAGCACTGTGAGTTCTGCAGCTCTGCCCCCAAACCAGCATTCATTATAATCTCCCTAGAGAGGTACAGGAAAAAGGGTGAAAGGCCTGAAGTCAGGACATCTAGGTTTCAGTCTGGACTCTGTCACTTACCAGCTATGTGTCCTTGGGCGAGTTGTTTTACCCACTTATGCCAGGATTCCTAAGGCGATATAACCACTCTCCCTTCCAGAGATGTCCAAAAGATCACATGAGATGACGTAGCTAAGTGACTTTAAATACAAAGAGAGCCAGCAGCCTAGGATTCTTCTCAGGATTTCTTAATCTTGTGTTCTATACTAGTCAAGCCTTTCTTCTCTACCCCATGTCCACAGCTAACTGTTGTCTCCAGTCTTGGTTTAAGAGACTCTCCTGCTAAGAAATGCCTTCTGCTTGTTACCTCCTCAGGCAGTCCCTTTTGAAGCACTCTGAATAGCACTTTGCTCAAGCATATCACTAACAGAGCCATCTGCTATACTGCCTCCCATTTGTGAAACACTGCCTGAGAGCTCTGCGTATTGCTTTTCCCTCCTTGATTCCAAGCTTCTGGGAGGCCAAGGACCTAGTCATATACATCTCTGACCATGAGTCGGCACCATCAGAAGACGCTCCATAAACATCTGCTAAATGAAATAGTCAGTCTAAGAAGCAAAGATCTCTGGGCTCTGGAACAAGACAAAGGGCAGCAAAAATCTGAGAGTTGGATAACATACTAAAGAAGGAATGTTTCTCCAGAAAAAGAAGTGGCCCATTTCAATGAAGACCTTGGCCCAAACAATTTGATGTTTTAAAGAAAATTTGCAGTGACTATTTTTGTTAAAATAGGTGACCACTATCTTTGATATTTCTTTTTTTGGTGGGCAGACACTAAGTTTTTACATACTAGAATTCACATGTGACTTAAATTTGTCCTCGGCGATAGACTATTCCCTGCAGATATTAGTGAAAATTGAGTCAGATTAAAGTCTTTCAGAAGCCCCATATTTGAAATGGTTATAGTGCCCTGCCATCTGGTTCAGAATAAAATTTCATTTCTGAAAGCAACAGAAAGTTAGATGTTGAAAATAAATAATATCTTTCTGTATTTTCTAGTTTTGAAAATGAACTGCAATTTTGTTTCTGGTGTTTGGTTTGTTAGAGGGCACCACTGCTTTGCTGAAACCTCACGTGTGCAGTGCCTCATGAAAGGGACCCCAAAGAGGGATACAAAGATTCACTGGGATATAAACAACAACAACAGAACAAAAATCATGGAAATGTTTAAAGTTTTCCATGTTTTTATAATGTATGTAATGTTATTAAAATACTACACAATTTATCAAAAAATTGATATTCATAGATTGGGAGGACATGTTCAAAATTCTTTTTGTTGACATGGCTGCCACAATGAAAAAGAAACTAGAGACCAAATGGCAATCCAGCCCTGAACAGAAGCTTGCAGATAATCACTTGCCCACAGCAAAATGAAGCCTGCAAGTCAAATTCTGCTGGCATCTATTTTTCCAAGAAGGCAGGGTTAGGAAAAGCATAATATGTCTTGGTTATTTGTCGTTCTCAGCTGAGAAAGAATTGTACCAGGAGAATGATGGCATTCTAAATTCCAGCAGAAAGTAGAAAAGGGAGAGTGAACATCTTCATTAAAAAGGTTCAAAAGAGGAGGCATTTGGTCTCCTGTGTTCTTGAAAGGATTTCTGAGCTCAGGGCTATATAGTTTCTCTTCAAGAGAGTCATCTAACACCCATTTGGGAAAAAACATAAGCACTCCGAACTTATTATAGGAGCAGCTTGCCATATTCCACATCAGTTCTGATTTCAAATTTATTCAGGTCACCTTCACACATCATTAACTCAGTTACTCACCATGCCATTAGATACCATATGTGTATGACTGCGGGCCTGAGTCTCCAGGAAAAAATTAATCACCAGGAAACCTATCTAGCTGGTAGGTCTGATAGTTCAGATAGTGAAGCATATGGAGATAGGCTGAGGCTTAACTCTATTTAAAAAAAAAAAATTAAAGCAAGAAAGCTCTCTCCTTTTTTTAAAAAAAGGAGCAAATCTGGAAAAAGCAGAGGGTGATAGGACAGTGTAGATGTTATCTTGGTCTCTTTCCTTAGATGACTTTTCAGATGTTCCCAAACTTAGCATTCTCAGAATTTAAATAGGCTGAATTTAAAAGTCCATATACTATCAATAAGAACTGCAATGATCTGGAAAACATCAAATATATTTAAATTAATTAAGTTCATAAAGATACTAATTAGAATATCACCATTTGCAAGCACTAATGAACTAATTGATCTAGACAATGATTCTTAATGGCTGATAACATCAAGAAAAGCAAGATAACCAGACTTCCATACCTCCTGATGTTAATACCCAACTACACCTATGAAGTAGCCATGCAAAAAATCAAACCTGAAAATGTAATATCTTATATACCAATTTCAGAAAATATAGCTAGGAGAGAATGACCGTAAACCACATCATGGGTACACAATTAGTAAAATTCAGACTATGGGATAAATAACCTGGTTTCTTTGACAAATAAACTGCTGTTAAAAAAGACTTAAGAAATACACTCAATCATAAAGTGTGATCTTATTTACAGTGTGACTGAATAAAGTAAAAAAATTTTTAAAAAAGATAATTTAAAAAATCTGAACACTGTGTATTCAATATTAAGAACTTATTATTTTTAAGTGTGAAATGGTATTGTTGTTAAATTTTTTTGAGTCTTTATACCTTATAGGATATACACTGAAATATTTAGAAATGAAATGAGATGTCTTGGGTTTGCTCGAAAATAATCTGGGAGCAGGGGATAAAGATGAAACGTGACTGGCCGAGAGCTGATAACTGGTGAAGTGATGGCTACATGGCTTTTCATTGTACTGTTCTTTTATTAGAAATTTTCCAATGTAAGATTTAAAGAAAAAACTCACTATAGCTTATTCTGAGAAAAGCTTCCAAACATTTAGAAGTGGCGAGTACTCTTTTTTGTTGTCCTTGACCTTTTTGGAGAAGGTTTTGAGCTTCAGACAGCTCTCATCTTACATTTCAGTTCTATGCTTCCCTTTTATTCATCTTTTGTGCAATCATCTAAAATCCAAGGCTCTGATGCCTATGAAGTCAAGCTGGTGTTTATGGTGTCTCCTAGTTTCTCATCATTGGGATTACTGTAATCACAGAATTATGTTAAGAAGTATCCTGATTCTTCTACAATCACCCACCAGTCATCTTCCCTTGAGAGTTTCCGTTCAGTCTTCTCTTCACAATATTTTTCTTGTGGCTTTGGATATATATATAGATACTAACCCTCTGTGGCTATAAGAGGGCTGCTTTTCCCCGGGTGTTTCTGCCCCTTCTTGTTTCCCTTAACCAAACAACTCTTCTGTGTTGTTCAGGACCTGGTCATGAGGAATGCACCTTCCCCGACTCCTTCCAGCATGAGGTGGCATGAAGAAAGAGCTTGCTGAGTGCTTTGCTCTTGGCTGAACTGGACATACAACATGGCCATACTGTGGGTGTGGTGCCCCTGTGTGCTCAGCTCTCAGCTTGGTACAACAACTTTCTATGCAGCATTTCAGTTAATCCTCACCACCACCTTAGGAGGAAGTGACTGCTGTTTCCATCTCACAGATCAACAAACTGAGGCTAGATAGATCAAGAAATGTGGCTAAGGTCATCTAATAAGGTACATGGCAGAATCACAATTGGAACAAAGCTTTTTACCACTGGTCTATGAAAGTTTGGTAAACAGAATGCATTCTACATGGTTTTTATTTGGCCAAGAGGTCTCTGCCATATTCCTACTGTAATAACATTTTTTAAATTTTTTATTTTTAATCTTCAGCCCAATTTTTGCTTATCCTGAGATGTCCACACAAGCCTATTTCCTGGGCATATAGCACTATCCTCCCTACACTTTCATTTAATACAAAGATTAATTTAGTACCTATCCCCTTTGTGGCAGAGACAGCTGGCTATACTCTTCCTGTTTATGAACAGAACTCTACTTTTATTTGGCAGCAGAAGTAGGCCCAGATAAAAGACTATATTTCCCAGTCTCCTTAGCAACCAGAGTAAAAGACCGGGTACAAATTACAAGAGAGTTCTTTAAAGAGGACTATCTCAGCAGAGGAGAATATCCTTTCTATCTTTCTCTTCTTCCTCTTGAATCTTAAGTGGATTGAGGACCTAATGGCTGGAACTCCAGCAGCCACAATGGATCAAGAGGTAACTTGAGAATAGGCACCATTACGAAGGTGGCAGAATAAAAAGACAGAAACTGCCTTGTCCCAGATGATACGCCACTAAAGCAGTCTTGAATTGCCCATCTTTCTTAAGTGAGAGAAAAATAAAACTTTTAATTTGTTTGAAAAACTTTTTTTAAGGTACGTGTGCAATATCATATTCACATTTAAATGCAATTCTGAATTTAATTAATATACCCACTCACTGCAATATTTCAATTTCGGGAAACTTTACCACTCCCATTTTATCTATTAAGGCACTCATTTGAATGGCATTTCTTCTAACACCTCTGAGGTCATTCTTCCCTTGTGCAGTTTTCATTAACGGCCTGTGGAAACATTTCAGATGTTGACTCTGACAGCTGCTCACACACTGACACTTAACTGATAGTCCAGCCACAAGCTAATTCTGCACATTTAAAAATAACCTATTATTTTACTGTGCATCAAATTTTTGCTCTGATGCCCTTTTGAGGATTTCTGCCAGTATTCCAAAATGTTCCCAGTGCTTACTGTGATGTGATTCTGGTTGACAATAAGGTGCCATTTACACCTTACCTCACCTTCTAAGAGATTTTGCTGCTGCTTTGCATAGCTTCTGCTTAGCTATCCCTTATTTTCTCTATAAGGACCAATATGACCTCATTTTCTCTGCCCTGAGTAAAAAAATGCTAGATTTACCTTCCTTTTAACAAGTGTTTAGCAAAGTTTGATTTTCTCTATTTCTTCTTCCTCCTGAGAATGTAAAATATTCATCTTCAGTAGGTTTGTTATCTTTCTATAGTGTCATATTATCAGTGATTGTTTTTCATTTTCATATTGTTATGCCCTATACATGTTGATATACTTATAAATAGCCGACCTTAAATATCTTTTAAAAGAAATTAGACGCGCATGTCTAGAACCTGATCTTCGAGGTTTACCTTGCTACCTCAAATTCTTCTGGCATTAAAATATTACCCTCTAGCCGCAGTTTGTGTAGTGAGCATTTACACATAACGAAGCCTATCTGAAGCGAACATGCCACTCAATCAACAGCTGAGCACTTCTCAAACGGGGAGCCAGAGGTGCGTGGCTTTAAATGGCACAAGAAAGATTAAGTGATTAATGACATTCCAGTCGCCCTTTTTAATCTTTATTCATTTTGGATTTAATATATATTGTAATGTATGCGTGCTGCCTTGATATAAATGCTGACCTGAAATCTTTAATGCTTATTTGATTTTTTTTTTTTGCCAGTTATTGGGATTCAGATTCTCTCGCCCAAACTGCTGTTCAATGTGTAACATTTGGAGAAAAGTAAGAAGTGGTAGAGACTAAAGGAGAAAGTACAGTTGGTTCTGTTAAAATATATGTTTCTCCAACGTCAGTAAGCTCATACATGAAGGATAAGTAGGTACTGATGTCAATGGAGCTTATAAGTCACTTTGGTTCATACACGATTTTGCCCCAGCACATTAATATTTTATAGAATTATTAAAAGCAGCTTACTGCAAAATATACTCAATTGTATGCAATAAGCTACAGAGGGACACAGTCCTCTCTACCATGCCTGTTCTCCCTGTTGGCTGAGTGTGGCAATGGGCTCTGTCTTAAAAATGCTCCCATAGGAGTTCCCTTCCATCATTTTACATCTTACCCTGTTTACATGAAGTAGACTCAAGTCATCCTAAGCCCCCAACCCCTGCCTAAAAATGCTAATTTGACTTTTTTTAAAGGTAAAGTTGTATATTTATGATAGTATTTACTTTTTAAGACTTTAAACGTGTCTTTTAAAACTCTGCTACTATTTCTATTAGGATTACTATTTTTTTATAACAACTGTAGATCAAAGCTTTTTAGATCGCAGTGGTCTGGCCCAGCCCTACTTCCTCATGAGTTCTGTCATTTTCAGCAAATTTGTAGCTTATTTCTTAGGAATATAGATTATCATGATATAGCAGCAGCACTTGTACATCAAACTTCATAAAGGTAACAGGGGCACCAGAAGTAAATCTGAAGTATTTAAAATAAATGTGTATTTGTAAAAATCGAATAGTTATTAACTATTTGCATTTTTAAAGTATGAGATTTGATTTTACAAATATTTTATGGTTTAGAAGAACTAGGAGCTTGGTTTCTACATAGCAGAGGACTGGCCAGAATTAAGTAGATGAACAAAGAATCCCTGAAAACCTGACCCAGTTACATTCAACAAATTTACTTTAAAGGCAGGCTATAAGCAAGCCCTCAAGAACAGAGCAGGACTAAGAGCAGTGGCTGCCTAGAGGGACCGTTAAAAAGGCAGGAGATACAGGTAGAGCTGGTATTTCAGCCAGGGGTTTACACTTTTTTTTTTTTACTAAAAGGGCCAGATAATAAATAATTTAGGCTTTGTGGATCATGAAGTCTCTGTTCCAACATTGGACTCCTACTGCAGGGAAAGCAGCCAGTGCTTTAGCAAATGGGCATGCATGTGTTCAAATAAAACTTCATGGGACGTTGAAATGTGAATTTATGTAATTTCATATGTCACCAATTCTTCTTTTGATTTGTTTTCAACCATTTAAAAATATAAAAACCATGCTCAGCTCATGGGTCATATGAAAACATGTGGTGGGTCTGTGAGTCGGAGTCTATTACCCGATTTTGAGCTTTGAGATGTATTAAGGATGAGGTTAGGTAACGATTAGATACCAATTGGCCAAAGAGGGCACAGGCAGTAGTGAATATAGCCTGGGAGGCCAGCAGAAGACAATTTCAAAAGCAAATCTTTTAATGAACTACAGCTTGATAGCTAGATTAGTAATAAGTTCCTTGACTGAGTTTTCCTTTCAGGGATTGATTTAAATTAGAGAAACTTTGTTTTCATAAGAAAAACAGAAAGTTCACTAAATTATGCACTGTTCTTTAAATAAATGAGTAAAAAGTTAATGCTGTATTAATATCATAATGGGTTATCACAGCTACTCTAACCCACAGCAGACATCATTGCTCATTGATTTTTATTCAACATAAGAGGGAGATGTAGTTGATCAGTTAATTAATCTTTCAAAGCAGACAAAAATGAAAACTGATACTTATATACCAGCAATGTTTTATTTTAACCCCAAAGTACAATGCAATTAGTAAACTTTCTTTAAAGTGTTGTGTAAGCTTAAAAATACTTGCAGAGCAACGTAAATGCAGCCACAAAATTTCTGTAAATTTTCCCATTATTTTACTGTTGTCTCAACCATCTATAATTTAATAGCAGATTTTTTAGAGGTCTAACCTTGATCAAATTCTTCCGAATCTATAACCTAACTTTGTATAGAAATGGCTGCTCTTAAATTTTACATTTCTATTTCATCAGTTTATGTAAGTTAATGATATTATGTAATTATAGGACAGGTATGTGGCATTAACAGGTATGTGGTAGAAGACACACCTGATGCTTAATGTACATACAACTCACATTGTGGGTGCAGAAGTGTGTGACCACTGTGGAAGCAGCAGCCTAAACGCCCTAACGTTCGGTGGGCTGTTGACCTCAGTACATTGGACAAAGGAAAAGGCAGACTTTGGTTAAACAGGCCTTTGAGAAGAAGAAGTTGGTCAAGAGACCTTTGAGTCTACTCTCAATCCCCCAGTGCAGTGGTTCTCAACCCTGAAATACCTTAGGATCATCCGGGCAAGTAGAGGCTGAAAGGCTCTCTAGTCTGGTTCCCTGACCACCTGTATCAAAATCACCATGAACACCTGTGATTCTCAGGCCCTACCAAGTCTCCCTTCATCCAAATCTCTGGTGGTGATATCTGCTTTTGCCAAGTTCCCAGGTGATCTGATGTACACTCTATTTGTAAAGCACCCTTTAAGGAAAGCTTGACTGAGACGTCATCCTTCCCATGAGACACAACAGAAGTCTCCACAACAGCAGTGATCAGCCTTGGTTGCACTCTGTAATCACCTAGGAGATTTTATCAGGCTGACAGGCATTTGGATCTCACTGGTCCTGTCCAAGCAATGAGAGTTTTAACAGCGCTCCAGGTGATTCTAAAGAGCGGCCGCTGGGGCTGAGAACCACTACAGCGCTCAGGGCTAACATGACTGACGGAGCCAGTTCATAAGACTCTCCAAAATTCCTGAAAACCCAAACATGTTGCACTCAACCAGGGTTTATTAGACAAATAATGGTTGCATTAAAAGTATACATATCTAATGTGTTTTTACCATAAAAGACCTATGTTCATAATTAAGAAGGGTGCAGGGAATGAAGGCAGCTAGAAATCAACTTCTAAGGAAGCACAAATTGAAATGATTGAATGAATAAACCTCTAAAGGCCAAGTTCACAAGAGCTGGTTGCCAGGTTTGTAGCAGCTAAGACTAAGACATGCATTTGAGAGCCTGGGCAGAATTTCTAGAAACTGTCTGAATTTCTAAAGAAAGAAGAAAACTAACCACTCTTTCCAGGCATTTACGTGGGTACCTGGAACCACAACCATTCCAGAAAGTCATCATAATCAGGCCCAAGACACAAACTCAACCTTCCCATGACTCAAGAATTCAGGCCTCATTTCCAGAAGAAATGACACAGCTTCTTCTATTTGTAAGAACTTTACTGGAGTTTAGGGAAGGGGCAGGCATATGTTTATTTAAAAAAAAAAAAAAAAAAAAAGGCAAGTGCACATTGTCCAAAAAAAGGAGGGCAACCTCCATCATTCTCAGTTTCCTTACCTTGTTTTATTATCGCTCATAGACTGTATCTTTGTACTTTAGATTCATTTAGCGGTTTACTGCTTTCTTTTTCCTTATTAGAATATAAACTCCATTAAGGCAAGCTTATGATCTATTTACTCTTGCAGTATCAAACCTTGGAACAATGTCTGGTATACAGCACACATATATTCTGAATAAGTGTTCAATTTCTGGAAAGTTAGAAATTGAACATAATCCATTTGGCTAGGGTGGAGCAAAACAAAACAGCTAACTATGGCAACATCTCACCATATGTATGGTAGTGAAAGCGATACTGACTTGAGATAAAATCATAAAAACAATTTCTTCCATTCTGGCATGGCACCAGTACTTACACTTCTCTCATGAGATCTTCACAGCAAACCTGCCAGACAGTGGACAAGGAAACTGAAGCTTGGAGAAGACAGGTGGCTGGGTGGCGATGGGGGTAGGAGAGGGGTCTGCCTCTAACCCATGTCCTCCCCTTTCTTAACCACACTACCTGCATCACGGCAAGTACAGGGAGGGTGCACCTGCAATTTAATGGCATAAAGCCGATAGAGATGATTGTTTTTCTGCACAATGCCAACTTCAGTGCAATCATAAATGAGTATTTGGCACTAATAAGATGTAATAAGAGAATAATAGGTACCATTGCGTGAGCATTTATTATGCACCAGGAATTATGCGGCATACATATTCTTGGTTTAACTCCTCCCCACAACCCTGTGAGGTATTATTATCCTTGTTTAGCAGGTGAAGTTTTAAAAAGTTGGTGGGTGAAGAAAGGGAAGGAGAGAGACCAGACTAGAAAATGATCTCTCAGTTCTTTTTAGTGCTAAAAATGTGAGTCGAATGCCACCTTCCTTGATTTAAAGCAAAGGAGCTGCCAGCAAACCTTTCTTGAGAACTTACTATGGTGCCAGACACTAAATTAAGCACTTCTTGACCTTCTTTATCTCATCTCTATGCCTTATGGCCTAGGTACTGTCAGTGCCATTCTTATTTTACAGATGAGAAAGCTGGATTAACAGATATTAAAACATGTCCAGGGTTACACAGCAAATGGCAGAGTCAAGACCAATTCCAGAGCCCATGACCTACTCCCCTCACTCCAGAACCACAGCTCTAAGATGCAAACCACGCCATTTTTTTTCTTTCACTGTAAGATGCTGGAGTTGCTATATACAGGGGACAGAATCAACATCCTGTTCCTCTGGACCAACTCATCCACATGTTCACACTTCATTCTCTCACAATGTTATTTTGTTCCTCCTGAGGCCAGGGCCTGGCTGTGTGCTGGGGACCAGATGTGAACAAGACCACCACTGCCTTCAGGCAGCCCACAGGGCAGCACGGTCGCTGGCTGGTAAAAGTCCGATACCATCAGAGGCAGCACTTGCCCACAGACCACTTTCTCTGGTTGTCCAGGTGCTGGCAAGCTGCCTCTGTCTGCTGGTTTGTCTGCAGGAAATTTAATTACTTGAACTTCATATCCAGCTGGCGAAGGGGAGCCCCTGAAAGTTATAGATGTTTTCTCACAAGGACAAGAAACCGCTTACACTGAGACCTTTGTGTCTGTTCCTGAGCTGTGACTCATCTGTCTTTTGGGTTACAGCCACAATAACACTTGCTTCTTATCTTATTCCTGAAAGAACAAAACTGAAAGGGAACACTTGACCCTGGAGACGAGTAATACTAGCAAGTCGTCACAAGGTAATAAAATATTCAGAACGCATGTGTGTTTCTGCAAGGCCCTAAGCAAAAACAGTTTCTAAATGGTTTCATCAAATCATTGTTAAATTCAATACAGCAAAAGCCTAAAAATAGGGAGAAAAAACTGATGGAGATACATAGAAACAGGACAAAGAAGGGCAGGGAAGAGAAGAAAGAGCTGAGAACAGAAGGAGACAAAGGAAGAGAAAGCAGGACATGTGGATGAAGTGAGAGGCAGGAGGCTCGAAGCCAGGTGGCTAGCATGATGACCTGGAATGGAAAGGACTCATAAATTATCCAGTTACCTCACCCACTAAGAGCCAGAGTGCCTCAGCAACAGCTACAACAAAACCCTGCTCATATTTGTGGAGAGATTACTATATATATGCCAGGCAGTGTACTAAATGTTTTCCTTTAGAATACTTATCAGGTAATCCAGATAACCCTGTGAGTTGTGGACTATCACCATCCCCACTTTGCAACTAGGAACACTGAGGCTGAGATTAGTTGTCTCAGGAGAAAAGAGCGCCCAGTGAGTCAGTAGGTGGCAGACCCTGGGGATAAACTCTGGTCCATCCATTTCTACAGCCCATGCTCTTAACTGCTGTTCCAGCCTCCAGGGTTCTACAGACACTTTTATGGCTCAATGGCCTGTTAAATCTTATTTGGTGAAGGTAAATAAGAGAGACAGAGAAACAGACTAGTTCTAAAAGATGAGAACGCTGCTACAAGCTCTGCTTCCCAGATGCTAAACCCTGGCACTCACACACTCTTCCTCGGCCACATGGTACCCATCTCCCTCTCTGGTTACAGGACCTGGGTGCTGCAGCAGCCACTAGAGAACCAGATGGGAAATCCTTTTCCTCCTGCAATGTCTTTCCAGCACTTCTACTGCCAATGCTCTAGTGCTAGCTGCAAAGAAAAAATATTTCCAGGGCCCAGATCCATTTTCGCAGAGCAATCAGAAAGGGTGACTTTGGAGCTGAACGGCAGTAGGCCGATAACTGGCACAACAGCTCACCTTCAGGCTGAGGTCAGGGAACTTTGTGTGTCTGGAGGCCTTCTCAGTAGGGTTGGAGGTGAAGGACTAGAAAAAGTGGTTAGGTGTATGCTGGATGTAAGAGACGCCACATGGACTTTGTTGCTCACAGTAACTGTGTGGACACATGTGGTGGTCAGGCCAGTATAAGCATCAGGCAGCTCTCTGTAAAAGAGAAGTGGGCAGCAGCTCTGCTCCAGAAAACAAGAATGGGGAAATAAGGACCGAATTGTGGAAAAGTTACCAGTTTTGAGGGTAGGAGCTCTCTGAATGAGGTCACATCAGTTGAGGAAGGCAGGGCCCTGGGAGAACACAGGCTTTTTACTTTGTATCAGTATTGCCTATAATGTACTCTACCCTCCAAAGCGTTGTCTCACTATGATAAAGAGAAAGGGGTACGTGAATGTGCCATGGACACAAAATCCATTTCCTTTCCCTTCCACCTTGTTACAAGAATCCCAATATTCTTGAGGACATTGTGAATACTGACGGAAAGGCAAACACACTGGCCCTCCACTTTCCCTGCCTCCTTTGAAGCCAAGGATGGGCATGTGACCCTGGTTAAATAACAAGAAATATTAGGGTTGGAAAACCAGGAAAAACTTCTGCTTCTTGATAAAAGGAACAAATGTGTCTGCATCCAGCCCCTTTATCCTTCTTTCTGCTGCGAGCACAAATATGATGCTTAGAGCTGCAGGAGTCCTTGTGACCGTAAGTCTAACATGCTGAAGATGACAAACAGTAAGATAGAGTGAGCTGGGTCTTTAGTGAAGAAACTTTCCCACTCTGGGCTGCCACCTCCCAGACTCGACGTGAGAGAATTAAGCTCTTGTTTGATTCACTGTTGGTGAGACATTCTGCTCATTCCAGCTTAATGTACTTCTAATGGATCAGAGGAATGGTTGCCAGGCACACTTCTCTAGAACGTGACAGTTTAAAAAGTATTGTCTCAACTATCTCTTGTCTGACTCTCATGCCAGTCCCATGAAGCAGGCAGAAGCAGTGTTGTGAGTCCATCTGTAGGATATGGACATAGTTCAGACACAAGAAGTGAAGCAGAACTGGGATCAGTCTGGGTCTACTGAACTTATATTACTTTGGTATCAGTAGGAAGACTCACTATGGCTGCTAACTGAATTCCATTTTGGGGGCCCTCTCCTTGAATTACGATCCTGCAAGAGCCAGCACATCTCACAAAATCGAAGAAAGCAAAGCTAATTTCATATTTTGGATCTAGGTCTCAACTGCAGGATAGAAGGAGGCCTCCTAGTTCCAGCTACATCCCCCTAGGCTCACCAACAAGGCCCTTTCTGACCAGGTGATATGCTGTGCTTAGGGCGTCACTACGAAGAAATTACTATCTGGTCCAAACAGTGAGAGATCCGTCCATGAGTGGCTACTTCTCTGCTTCTCCTTCAAGATGTTACTCAAACTGCCACTGGTTTAAAAAGTCCAGATGCCAATTTGCTCCACATAAACATCATCACTGATTTAAGAATATGAATATAAAAAGGACACTGTCTGATTTAGGACAAATACTCTACATCAACCCAGCAAACGATCAAATGTTTTTTTCTAAATGGAAAAAGGAAACAGAGGGGAGGAAGGAAAAGAGAGAAGAAAGGACAGGAGAAGAAAGAAAAAAGAAGAGAAAAGAGAAAAGGGAGGGAGGAGAAAGGAAGTCCTTGAACTAGAGGCAGCCTCTCTTTGGCAGTAGGTTAACATTCTACGTCTCGCAGGCCCTGGTTTCCTCCTGGTAAAATGCAGACAATGGTGCTACCTCACGGGGCTGTTGTGAAGCTCCTGCCCAGCTGACATTCACTGTAAGTACATTGGCACCATCTGGAGGCCTGGACAAACCTTAGCAGGCTTCGAGGACCTGGAATGATCACTAATTGGTCTGGATCAATGGGGCTGCGCATTGCTTTACTCCATTTCCTGCAGTGGGCATGGTGTCCTCTGGGGCTGTGCTGAGGACAAGCAGGACCCTATGGGGTGGCCTCTCGCTGACTCCCAATCTAGGGTCATGCAACTCCCCAGAAGCCTGGACAGAAGATGAAAATACCTAGCTCCAAGCTTCCTGGGCCACTTCCCTCCCACCACCACTACTGTTCGCCCTCCCTTCGAGGAGATGCGTGTTGTGACTTAAGCAAGGAAATGTAACGGAGTTCCCGCAACCCACACAGGGACCTCACTCACGCCTTACAAGTCCCAGCCTCAAACTCTTGACTTCTTCGAAAGCCATTTGGGCTTAGGCGAGTGCTCTTCTGCTCAATTATCAATTTTGTTTAAACATTTCCCCCACTTTTCACTTTTCTAGGTCAGTATTTGTCTCCCCAAGCTCAAGGACAGACACATATTTACAAGTCCAGATATGTAAGTAAGTTCATAATAACTGGTTCCAGATGACAACAAGCGTTATAAATATAATGGAAAAAGGTTTGACCTTTAGATTTGAGACAAAGGCAAATAGTTTCACCCATTTGGTTTCATTAGTTCTTCATAAGTCTCCAATCAAGAATCATAAAGCACTATTTCCTGAAAGCACTATTGCCATCATGGATATAGTCAGCCCCTGGGCATTTGAGGGGATGGGCAAGAGAGAAAGGGAGAAACTGAACCCAGAGAGTGCCCATTTCTGGGGAGGTGGTCCAGCGTGGTAGCTGTAGTATATGCTTTTTCAAATCAAATCTTAGCTCAGCCATTTACTACCGGCAGGACCTGAACCTCCATCTGCCTCAGCTGCCTCACTAGACCATGGGGTTAATAACAGTACTGACTCGATAGCGTTGTTTCAAGGACGAGGCCCGGCACATAGGAAGCACTCAAATATTAGCCATTATCATCACCTCCTCCCCAAGGAGCTCAAGCTAGTCAAAAATAGAATCGGGGAGGGGAGAAGCAAAGGGCAGCCAGCTGTAAAAATTCTAACCCAGCAGGGATAACGCCAGTGTTCCCTGGAGTTCCACCGTCTCTGGAGGCTGGATTAGGATTCTTGGGGTGATGGGGCGGGAGGTCCCAAGTTATCATGAGTACAGATGGACTCATTCAGTACTTAGGGCTGCACAGCCAGATTTTATGAGCATATGTTCCTTATATGAATTTTATTTGTGAACTTACATATAGATGCTAAATGATTTTAGAAGCGCACACATTATCACATTTAAAAAACACTTTCTAAATTGCTTTATATGTTTCTCAATGTAATAAAACCTCTTCTTATAACAAATTGATAGAGTCTACTTCCCACAAACACTCTACATTGTAAAACATGTTCCCGATCTGTATTTTTGATATAAAACTCCATCAGCAAGCTGTGCCCTTGCAGGGACTGTTTTAAGGTCTCAATGACATGGCTCTGCACTGATGTAGAAGGTTCTGCAGGGTAAATCCCAGTTTCGATTTCTACCAAAAATTATTCCTCAAGGATTCCAGTTGGCACGGGAAGCCGTCTGGGTGTGCCAACTCACACTAACACCTCACATACCTGTTCTCCACGGCGGTGTAGAAAGCAAAAAAACAAAGACAAGCCTCCTTCAACTAGTCCAACACACTCGATTGGCTTATTTGAATGCCATTCCCAGATTTATGAGTTGCTTCTCCACCTCCATTGTAAAACAATAATTTTAATTTGCTTTTCTCTCCAAGAAATAGCCAGAAAGCCACACTTGTATTTCCTTTCACTGCCATGATTTTGCTTTCTTTGCTGAGTTTCTACACAAGGGTTGAGGTAAGGACCACAGGGAACTCCCCCCTTTCTTAGGTGTGTCTGATCCCTGCCCAGAGGTGAGTGCCAATGGGGGGTGAATATCATTCTCCCAGCACAAAGCTGGGACAGTCTTGGGGATTTGCATTCCTGAGCCAAAGGAAGACATACAAATTCCCCTACTCACAGGAAGCCTTTCTCATCTTGGGAGGGTGATGCCCTTAGCAATGCTCCCAAGCCTTTCGAGTCTCCTGGGACAGCAGGGCTGAGACATTGCAAGGCATTGTGTGGCAATACCGCACAGTCCTCAGTATCCCCAAATTTAACGGTGCACCTATGTCTTCTCAGGCCAACAAACTGCTGCATAGCATGACCGAGCACAAGTCAGTCCCTTTAAGCTGTGACTGTGCTTCTGGAAGAATTTGGACTATGCCTAGAATTCTCATGCAAAACACTTTCCTTTAAGCTAGCCTTCACAATGTTCTATTTGGGGTAAATTATCATAATCAATATAGTATCTCAGTTGTTTTTTTATAAATCTGTGCCTAGTCACAATCAGAAAGCCAGTGTGCTTTCAGACCATTAAAAAATTCAGAGGTATTATGGCTCCCTCTCTTTTCAAGAATGATCTTAACCCTTCTTTCTCTTGAAGGGAACAATTTTGCAAGACTTGTGTAATTCTTTTCTGCTCGAGTCACCCCATGTTGTACATCACTTGGGTACCTGAGGCTCTTCGGTCAGTTATACCCACTCATCATCACCCAGGAGGCTGCATCCCCCTTGTCTCTGGGGCTTGCTCACATGCCTGGACTGGCTCAGTGGCTTTGGCTACAGACAGCCTTTGCTCTTCTCTCATGCTCTCAGACAGCAACTCATTTTCCCATCCCTAAACATCATCGTTCCCATCTCAGTTGCCAAACTGTTAGGGTAGGAGTAATGGTAAAAAGCCTCAAGGCGAATTACAACCACAACAGCTGTGTTTACTAAGAGCTACAAATGAACTCATCCCAGCTCTATAGGAGCTGCAGGCAGTGATCGGAACCTTACAGAAGCACCCCACCCTCCTCAGGATGTTCGCTGGCTGCCTCAGCCTCTGGCTTTTACAGGAGACCCTCGGCTGAGCACAAGGGGCCTCTTTCACCCACAAGACTTTTATGTTTTATTCTCACAGCTGCAGTAATTTGCACTCAGCTGTTTATGCCTCTGGGAGGACTGCCAGTCACAGACAGAGTAGACAACTAGTGATTCTCCTGAGGGTCTCCAGGAAACTACTCTCCATCTTAAGGCCCCTTAAATGCCTCTGTGACCACCTGCAACAAAGCCTAAAATTCTACCATTCATTATGCAAACCTTTGGACCGGCTGTGAGGCTGTGACCTCTCTAAAGTATCAATGCCACAGTTGAAAGGATGACATCAAGAAACTCATCCCTACCTTAAGGTGGATCGTTTCTTCTGAATATCTCTAAGGCTGCTTTATCACCTGTAACACTGACACAGGCTTCATGAGGCTATGTGGAAGTGCTTCGTAACCTCAAATCCCTACAAATCCTTACTTGAGTGTTGAGTTAAAAGGCAAGGATTCTTAAAAAAGAGACTTCAATGGAATTCATTCCAACAAGATTGCACCTTGCCATTGATTAATTTAGGTGATTTGCTATGCTATCGCCATGGAAATAAAAGGCAGGTCCCTAGGGGGATGAGCCATGGGGCTGGTGGGTTGCACTGGGAAGCAAAGGATGAGAGCACAGGAAGCAGCCTGGTACAAGAGAATCAGTGGCCACACAGGCATGGAAAGGAGGAAATTAAGGTTTTTCTGATCTAGGAAAACTGGTGATTCCCTAGTACAGTGTTTCCCAAACTTGCCTGTTTAAAAGAATTACCTGGAGCCTGTGCTTCTTTTCAATATAATTCCCAGGACCCTTCGCTGGAGATTCTGTTTAGATGAGGCTAAACAGTGACCCCAGCATTCGGATGTGTAACAAGTTCCCAGCTGAAACTTAACGATCAAGCACGTTTAACACTGACCTAGATTCTAAAAACCCACTTAAGCTTTCCTGCCTTTCCTTGAAACATAAGCTGGAAATCATTTCAACAAAGCACCCCATAAATCAATGCTACTCCAGAGGATAATGCCAGGTTTCTGCACAGACCTACAGCAGAGCTACTGCTTGAACTACAGCCTTGTGTGGGTTTGTCAGTGGGTTCTAAAGAGAGGTTTCCATTCCCAGGTGGGAATAATTCTGAAGATTCTACTACATTTTGTAAGAGCAATAAGCCGACAGGCTCCAAGTTCCAGATACACAGTCAGTTGCTATACACTCTTCCTATACACCCCAACTGCCAACCCAAAGAAGAAAACTTAGTTTCAACCACAACACAACTTGGCAGAAGCAGCTCTGGCAGCCCACATCGGGGCCAGGCTGTCAACTGGAAACAGCTCACGGGGCCAGGTGCTGACAAGAAGGAAACACTCAGAGTGTAACACACAGATTTCAAGAACCTGGAGTTCCTGCTACAGGCACGTGCTGAAAGGGAGGCCTCGGTCTTCCTCTCTGCCCACCTTTATGTCCCAAACCTTGACAGACTCCCAAACAGGCCATTCAAAGGATGATCTGGCTTAGAAGATCATGGAATTCATCATTCCATTCAGAGCTTCTTCTCTAATCTTAACCTCTTCAGGGGAAACCTACTCTCTGAGAGGACTAGACAGAGATAATGGCTTCTTCCTAGCCTCCCTAGTGCAAGGTCACAAACTCAAATAACTCTGGGGACGAAATCAATCATGGAGGGGATTAGAAAAGGCCCCCAAAGGACTGCCATCCTTGGAACGACCCCTATTCCAACCACAGAGGCAGACACTACCCTGCCCCAGCCAAGTTTTGGTATGTGAGGAATGAGAGTCCAATTTGTCACACCGTCTACATTTAAGAGAAGCCGGAACTCCAGCTTTCCAGATGAACCTTCCCAAATGGCAAATTTTCCAATTCAAAAAATATTGTGCTGGCTTAAACGCAAATGTCCGTGAGTTAGATTTGGTCTGTGTAGTCCAAGGCTGTGTCTGTTACTTCAGGCATAAAGCTGTGTCCTGACAAAAGAGCAGTCACATATTTTCATGCTACCACTCGCCTATGAATACGCTTTTCCTCCCTGAAGTGTTCTCTCCTGTCTCCCCCTCTCCTGCCCCTTTCCTTTGCATTCTACAAACACAGAATCTCTGGGTTTCCAGTACAATTCAGACAGCCCAGAGTCTCCCTGGCATTTAGAGACACCTCTCCCAAAGCCCTGCCAACGCTCCTTCAGCCAATATCAACGGGTGGCTAATGGCTTCCCAGGTGGCTCACCTCATCTTTGGACAGTTGAGTTATACTTCATGTTATTCCTTGAAAGCTCAGCAAGTTCACTAGCAGCCTATTTTCTGTCCTTTTGAGGATCATCCAGGACAAATTTGATTCCTCATTTGTTAGGCACTCCTTCAGAGTCCTTGCCCACCCACCTACAGCCTCAACCAAACCCTTTTTTTCCTGGCCAGACATGCCAACTCTTTCAATCAGTCTTCCTAAAGTATGGCTCTGAGTCACCGCACGGTTTTACTCCTTCCAATCAAAAGGTTCTAATTTGCCTAGATGATAATAACAGCAAACTAATATTGACATTAATGAATACTAGGCATTGTTCTAATGGCTTTATATTTATTCATTCATATGGTCTTCATAAAAACCCTAAAGTTAGGTTTTTATTACTATTACCATTTTACCGGTGAAAGAACAGAGGCACAGGGAGCCCAAGTCACTTGCCTGCGATCACATAGCTAGTCAATGAACAGCCCAGGTGGAACCCTACCAGTCTGTGTCCACAGTCCAAGCTCTTGGCACTCCAAGTGTCCAGGTGCGCTCACCAGCGCAGACAAAGGAAGTGCACCCACAGACCCGGAGTGTTAGTAGGGACTGGAGCATGCTAGGTATACTCATGTGGATGGGAACTGTCAACCCTTCATTCTACATGTAATGCCTCAACTGAAGGTCCATTATCAATTTTTGGCAGCTCCCCGCACTGTTGCCTCACATGAGCTTACTGTCAACAAATCCCTTAAATCTCTTTTATACACATGGACGCCAAGTCACAGCAACCTCATCCTTTCCTCAGACAGTTGGTTTTATGGACTCTGTGTCTGGCCTGACCCAATTAACATCCATCCCTCTGCCCTATTTCCAATGGCCCATAAAGTTGTCTTATAGGCTGTCTTCTCTGCACCCTTGCTCATGAAAGAATCAGAGAAGGCCAAGAGGAGTTTAGATTATAGAATCATGGAACTCTAGGGAGCAAAACAAAAGAACATCCAGTCTCCTGCCTTGTTTTACAGACGAGGAAAGCGAGACCCAAGGGCAAATGAATTCCAAGGACAAGCTGCCAGCTAGTGCTGTAGCTGAAATTAGAATCTGGGAGTCTGCTTTCCCACCCAGGACTCCACCAGCTGCTCCAGACTGTCTCCAATCAGTGTATCAGGCCGAAACAAAAGTACAGCAAGTACTCATTCAACGTCGACGACAGCTTCTTGGAAACTTGTCTTTAAGGGAAATGACTTTAAGGGAAATGACATATCGAAATCCACTTTACCAAAGGCTAATTGATACGAACAAGAGTTAAGTTCCTGAGGCATATTTCTGGTCACAAAGATATCACCAAACTTCTAAATAAAGACCCACAACACTTCTAATATTAAACACTGAAATAAATAAGAGAGATCCATACTTTTAAGAAAGATGCGTAAAAACAAGCACGATCATTCTTTTCCATCCCGCTTATTCCAGGTCAGGTCATGGGCAGCTAGAGCTTGTCTTGTCAGGGCTCTGAGCAGAAACTCACCCTGGACAGCACACCCTCCCACTGCAGGGCCACTCATGCACACACACACTCGGGCATGGCGGTTCACCTGGCATGCATGTCTTTGGGATGTGGGAGGAAACCAGAGGACCTGGAGAAAATCCACACAGACATGGAGAGAATGTGCATGCTTCACAGAGACAATGGACCCAATTGGGAATGGACTTTTTCCTCATCAACATCATAAGAAAAAGATGATTAATGAACCGATGTTATTCAAGAACCTGCTGAACAAGGTGAATGTGTTCTTTTTGCCAATGAACATGTAAAAACCTCAATGGGTTTAAGGTAACAGAAAGCTTGTTTTTTGAAAAAGGGAGCAGACCACTAGGCTAATGAGACAGAAAACAAGGCTCTCCAAAGGGTCTCTAAGTTCAGTGTTTCTTTCTGTACACACCTGCTCCTCAAGCACTGATGTGCTTAAGACAGATGCCACATGGCGGTAAGATTACAGTCTACACAACCAATACTATTTTGAAAAATCCTTGAGTCCCCTGGACTGGAGCCCTTGAAATCTTAAAAGGCAATGATTCTCTTTTGATATTCCTTTTTGTATTGGGTTTCTCTTCTCTGTCCCCGCTGCCCCTCAAACTTGCTCTTGAATTTGAGAAAAAGGTTCTGCAATGTGACTGCATATTATCATGTGCCAGGAACTGGGCCAGACAAAATTGATAAATAAATAAAGCAAAGTCTCCCCTGCCTCTGCAAGTTTGGTCTCAAGGGACCATGACAAGGTCTTTTCTGATTGACTTTTCCCCCACAGGGAATAATCTGGGGGAGCGAGATACAGGGATGCTTTTGAATGCTCTTCTGGTTGGAACCAGACCTAAGAGCTGTAATCACATTAGGTTTCCCAGCAAAACTGATTCCAATTTTATTATTTCAGAATGTAAGCCAATTTGACTTAAAGTAGGTTTAAATTTATCTGGTTGATCTCTACATTATCTGAGAAGAAAAGTCTGGCCAAATGGATTAAGGAACAAACAGGACAACAAGGTTTAACATACTTACAAAATGGTGTTCTTTTAAAAAATTTTAGTACATTCTTTAATTACAAAGGTTTTTGGCAGTTCATTGAAAAATATATAACTAAGAGCAGTTAATTCTTATTATGAAATAAAATGGCATTTCTCCAAACTATTTTAGATTCTAATTTCGCATTAATTTAAACTAAGCTCAAGTCAACTAAATTGTGAGCTAGATAATTACGCAGTTTTAAATGGGAGTCTATCTTGGACTCAGAGCTCACCTAGTCTAGAGACTTTCAAGCTTTATTTTTGATGGTTTAAAGCTGTTGAACACTTTTCCCAGTGAACTCTGACTGGAAATCTGTACCACAGATAAATCAGAGCTGCTGTGGTCGATGGGGCCCATACTATGTGGCCGACCCTAACTCCCCAGTAGTTGGGTCCTGGCCAGGGCTCCTGAGAACACAGGTGAATTGTTACCGATCTCATCCAGGGGTTAGCCAAAGCCCTCCAAGAGCTTACAGTCTAGAAATTAAGGACAGACTGACAGAATAAGATAAATATGTGATCACAAAAATGATTAAAATCACATAAAAAGAAGAAAGAGGATGCTGTGATAGAGATAGGGAGGGGTGACAACCAATTGAGGGCACCTGTGTGGGATAGAGTAGCCCTAGGAGGTGAGGGATGGGGCAAGCCAGGAAAGGTGGCAGCTGTTACAGAGGTCTGAGCCCCAGGATGGAGGAGTGGCATGTGAGACCCCATGTAGCCAGAGCCCAGGTGGGTATAGAGCAGAGGTGGTTTGCTCACAGAGAAGCTTGCTACACCACTCTACCAAGACTGGATTTCATCACAAATACAATATGCTGTAAGTTTAAAATAAAGATATTGTGGCAGGGGTTGGGGGTGGGGGAGAGTCTTTTGAGAAAAGAAGTTAACACAATCCAATTTACATTTTTAAAAAAGATGACTCGTTGCTGCTGTGTAAAGAATGGATTAAGAAATGCAAGAAATTAAGAATGGAATAAAGGGAAGGGTTGCATCACATTTCTGGAACGCTCACTGCCTGACTTCTTAGGCCTGTGGGTTTGGGACTACATGTGATTTTAGGGGATGCCTTAAAGCCACATAGTCTTTGATGTCTCGATAAAAAGGAGCTTTCCAAATTCAGTCCACTGGTTGACTGTGGTTGCTGCTAGCAGGCTAGGACTGGGGCAAGCCAGACTCTTAGGGTCTGGAGCCAGAAACAATTTGAATTGCTCAAAAAAGGCGCATTTACTCTTTGTAGAACGGGCTGCAAGGCTTTTGCTGACTTCCCCATTTGTGTGATGAGCAGCCAGGAGCAACACTCACCAGTTATACCACTATTTGCCCAGGGCTCCTGCTACAAAGTAAACCACTCATGTAGACCTTGCTTCCTGGTGTCTGAATCCTGCTCTAAACATGGACTCGCCCTCCAGGGTAGAGGCACAGAGTCTCAAGCAAGTGGCAGCAGGAAGGCAAGATCCCAAGACAGCAAGTAAGAACCCTGATCCCAGTTCTGTATTTGTCACGTCACGTGCTATAGAATCTTGGCCATGTCATTCCTTGGGCTAGTTCCTCATCTATAAACTAAAGTGGTAAAGGAGGATAACAACTGCCCTTATTTCCTCAGAAGGAATAGGCATGTATCTCCTTAAATGATAGCTGTGGAGGCTCAGAGAAGTATAAACACACACTGATATAAGGCCTTCTTTTGTTATCAATGTGTTAAGCTATTAAATAAGCAGTAGCCTTGCTGACTGCCTACTAAGGGAGACCAGGCTGAGGGCCTGGGCTTTTCTCTTTAGAGTAACAGAGATTTTAGTAAAATCACATTTCATTTTTCCATATATTGCTTGCCTAACAACCAGCCAACATCACACAGAACATAACCAAGAACTTCAAAACAAGCTAAAAAAACTTCTGATGAGATTCATGCAAGGGACTGTTGACCAAATGTGTCCCACAAGAAAGACTTGGTTTGTTTGGGACTTGGTGTAGTTCAAGCATCTCAATTTTTTTCTGTAAAAGGTCACATGATAAATGTTTGAGGCTTTGCCAGTCAGAGAGTTTGTCACAACCATACAAATCTCCCATTTTAGTGCAAAAGCAGCCACAGACAACAAACAGATGTGGCTGTGTCCCAACAAAACTTTATTTACAAAAACAGGTGGTGGGCTAGATCTGGCTTGAGGGCCAGAGTTTGCCAACCACTGACATAGTTTAAAAATTGGAATCTGACTATCTTTGGGCTGGCTTGTATCTGCCAGTTTCTCACAGGCTCTACCCCCCACCAATTCTCACTATGTTTCCCATCTGGCCCCATTAATTATGTTAATAATAGCAGCAAACATTTATTTAGACTTACTGTGTGCCAGGGTGTGTTCTCAGCACTTTGCATATATTAACTCATTTAATCTCTACAGAAACCCTATTATCATCCCCATGAAAAATGAAGCCAAATGAAGTTAAGTAACTTGCCCAAGACCAGACAGATGGCGACAGAGGCAGGATTAGAACCTATTTATCTGGCTCCGGGTCTGTGTTCTTGACCACTATGCCATACGGCTCAGCAAGCACCAACTGAACAAAGCAGGAGAGCAGATGACAAGATACTGAGCCTCTCACCGCCTCTTAGAGTCACAAGAAGGCAAAATTAAGAGAAAAAGAACTGACTTATTCACTGATTGGCGAGTGACTCAGTGCCAAGCTTTCTACATAGTCCTAAACACCGTAACACCATGTTTCTCAGAGCAACACATCGGTATCACCGGGGTGCTTGTGAGAACTGCAGGGTCTTGCCCACCTCCCACCAGAAGGTCTGAATGAGAATCAACATCTCTGAACAAGATCCCAGGTGATTCATACACACTAAGAGGCCCTGCTCTATGTACTTGCTGTTACTGCTCCCATTTCACAGGCCAGAAACCCAGGGCTCAGAGCAATTAACTGCCTCACATGCCGGTGAGTTGTGGGAACCATATCTGAACCCCAGCTTGTGGTTCAGAGGCTATGCTTATCTCCTGAAGTGCTCCAAGCAAGACCTTCAGGATATTTACCTCAGCAACAATGATGTATCAATAAATAACCAGAACATCCTGGTGGGATCATGAATCTGTAAAATGTTGACCCTGAATCATTGATAGAAGAATCAGTTATGCTCAGGATGCTATTTTTAAAGAAATGTGAAAATAAGTAATACAGTTAAGGAAGACTTCAATTCATTTTAATTTACACAATTTTCAAAATCTATTATTTTTACAAAACTAATTTTGCTTTCCCTGATTCTGAAGGACCTTGAATTGTGCCACACTGGACAGACTTCTCTTTTACATGTGTTAGCTGAGGCCATTGATCAGACTGCCCTAGAGGCAGACATCAAGACTGGATGTCAAGACCCTAGAACTGCAAGTTTTTAGGCTAAGAAAGAGATTTGTACTTGGAATTAAGTTGTAAAAAGTCTCATTTGATGCCAGTGGTCTTGGACAGAGAGGTTTCATGAGTTGGCATATGGGACTCTGGAGTCAGACAGCAAGGTCCCTTCCTTCCCATCCACCATGAATTATAACATCAGGACAAGACCACAGCGTACCTCAGCCATGGATTGGGGACCAGCAGGGGGGCGGGAGTTGAGGAGGTAGCCTGTTCCTCCTTAGCTTCTATACTAACAGACTATGTTTTTTGCTAGACATTTGGAACTCAGGAAAGATCTATATATTTTAGGAGATATCTTTGATATAACTATAAGGAACAGAAACCACTGAGGACACTGCAAGGGAACAGAGTGTAATAAAAGAATATATGACCTGGAAACAGCTTTCAGGAACCCTGGCAGCTACTTTTTCTCTCTACCCAAGCTGCATGGGTTATATCTGTCTGGCTGTCTACCTTCCTACTCGGCCCCTCCAAAGTACCCCACATCTCTCATGGTAGTGTCTCTCCTCCCTGTGGTTATGCTCCATCATACTCGATGTGCCCTCAGCCTTTCAAAATTAGACTACTGGAAAGCTTCTGCTTTGGCCTCTGGATATATCCTTTTAATTTCTGTCCCCATGGCTGTCACCGTCCCTCTGTTCTGCAATGCCAAGTGAAAAATCTCATTGTTCCAGGTTGGCTCTTAGAGCTAGAATTCCATTTGCAAACCACCAACCAGCTGGACTACCTTGAATCAGAGGACAAACACCCTGGGCCAACCAGCCAAGGACAGAGAGGTCATATGGTGACATTCTCCACTTAAGTGCCCTGACAGGTGGAGAGATTTTCTCAAAAGGTGGGGGAGGACATTGGAGTAGGACTGACAGCACAGCAGCTATCTTCCCAATTTTATTGAGTCCTAGAATCCGAAGGTGGAGGGGAGGGCCTCCCTAATCATCTATTCCGAACTCAAGCCTATCCACATGCTCTGTAGCAATCCTAACGAGGAATGACAGTATCACTCCCCTTCTCAAAGATCTCTGAGGCAAAGGAAGATAGGGAAGGTGATGGGGAGATAATGGGGCAAGGGATGAGAAAAACAAGTTCCAAAACTTCCTACTGAAGTCAATATCAAACACAACTCTGGGAATGTGGATACAGTGACATTGACTTAAAAGATACATCTGTAATAATGGATATATACCTTTTGACCCAGCAATTGCCCTTCTGGGTATTCAGCCAAAGAAAACCAAAACAATGATTTGTAAAGATCTATGCACTCCAATATTCAAGGCAGCACAATTTACAATAGTCAAGATATGAAATCATCATAAATGCCCATCAACAGACAATTGGATAAAGAAATTATGGTTTATATATACAATGGAATACTAATCAGCCATTAAAAAAATGAAATCCTACCATTTGCAATGACATGGATGGACCTGCAGGTTATTATGCTGAATGAAATAAATAAATATTTTTAATATATGTTTATTTATTTAATATATATTTATTTATTTCAGAGAGAGATAAATATCATATGATTTCACTTACATGCAGAATCTAAGGAACAAAAAGAACAAACTAATCAAAAACAGACTCACAAATATAGTGGACAATTTGGTGATAAAGAGAAGGGAGGTAGATTAGGGGGCTGGGAAGATTGGGTGAAGGGATAAAGAAGTACAAATTAGTAGATGATAGTTGGTCACGGGGATGGGGAGCATGGCATAGGGAATGCAGTTAGCATTAATTTGATGGCTAGGTGGAGGGTCATGAGAGGGAGAGAGAAATTGGGGGGATCGTTTTATGAACTATATAGGTGTCTAACCAATATACTGTATACTTGAAACTAATTTAAATAAAATTTATTTTAAAAAAGGTGCATCTGTTTTCTGTGCACATTTACTAGGTTTCCATGGGCTGGGGACATTTCGGAAAAAGAAGCTGAACTCTCAAATACTGTGCTATGTTTCAAAGCTTGAGAAGATGTCTTGAATTTACGTGAAACTTAACAGTACTTTTCATCTTTTTCACAATTTTCTTATTAAAGAATGCTGGGTAATGCTGATGTAATAAAGTTGAAATAACAGCTGAGTGTTTTGGTATTCAGACAAAGACTAATGTAGATAGGCTGCCCTCAGAGTTCTGTAATAGTTGGGTAATGCACAGCACCCAAAAGTTCAGGTCGTCTGTAGAATTTGGAAAAATTTCCAAATCACACCCCAAATCATGTGGTTAACACTTTTGGGATTCTGACTGGCACCAAAAAGTCATCCTTTTAGTGACAACACTATTTTATCCACAAAAAAGTGACCAAAAAACTTTCAGAACCAATTTATTGTTTGATTTTTCTAGGAAATTCAAAAGAGCTGCCGCAGGCACCAAGGAGGAAGCTGTACTTGGTTTCAAAATGGAAGTGATATTATTTCAAGGTCAAGTCCTCAGAGACATGCAAACCATTTTCTTTGAGTAGGTGCAGAGAGAAGGCGGCAATTACACTTTAAAAGCCCTATCCTCCTGAAACCAGTACCATTACAACCAGGCTGAGATGAGAATGCCCAATATGTCTTTTTTAACACAAGTGGGGCTGAAAGGCAATTAAAAAATGCTCTGTTAACACAGGGCAAATTTTGATACAAAAATGTATAAATTCATGGGAACATTCTAAATAACCATTTATAATCTTGACTGATTGTATTTTACTTGAGAGGAGAAAATGTGAAATAATATAGGTAGAATGTAAATCTTATTTACCAGCCCGGGTTTCTCAATCTCAGCACTACTGCTACTTTGTGCCCGGTGATTCTCCACTGTGAGGCTGTCCTGCGCACTGTCGGATGTTTAGTTGCACTGCTGACCTCCACCCACTAGATGCTAGTAGTTGCTCCCCTCAGTCACGACAACCAAAATGGTCTCCAGACATTACCACATGTTCCCTGGGGGATAAAATTGACCCCAGTTGAGAACCACTGTTCTTTTTATCTATCTATCTATCTATCTATCTATCTATCTATCTATCTATCTATCTAATTATTTATTTTAGGCAAGGCAATCTTTGGTTGACCTCACAGATTGCAAGGACCTTGTCAGCTTATTTTATTTTATTTTTACACCTACCGAGGTGGTCTCCCATCAGAGTACTAAACAGGCCCGACCCTGCTTAGCTTCCAAAATCAGACGGAATTGGGCTTGTTCAGGGTAGCATGGCCGTAGATGAGAACCACTGTTCAAAACAAAGAATTATAGCTGTTTATAGCAAAGACAGTTATCTGGAATTAAATTAGCCTCCCTGGAAACAGGCTGATTTAACTGTCTCATAGGCATAGTTAGCATTTTAGAACTGAAGAAAAGGCAGTATTACTTTTCCTTTTTTGAACATGGGGTAAGAAAACCACTGGCAAGGAATTCTCATCCTGTACATCACGTGTGCTCCCCTGATGTGAAGATTTCTAACTTCCTCAATAAAGAAAACATGATAACATGGGACCACCATTCCTGGTCATTCAAGAAAGTGATTAACTTCTATGTTTTGAAAGAGGCATGTTTTGAACTCTTGGAGTCTACTCTGTCCTACATGAACATGACCACAAAAGTAATTATGACATTTGCATACTTTCATATAAAAAGATTTGCATGTCATGACCCAGTTGGTTCTTCTCTCATTTGCCTTCCCCACATGTGCCCTGAAAATCATCCAGGAGGGCCAAGGGGCTCTCTAGGGCCCAACAGCACAATGCTTTCAGAAAACCTGGCTCAGTCTGTGGCCAAGAATGCTGTTTCACCCAAGATCTCCTGAGCAAACTGCCCAGTCAACCCCAGCAGGCATTTTCCTCTTCCTGGTTGTTGAGTACTAGCCACTGTGAGTTCTGACTATAGCCAAAAGGATGCAAAGGCCACTCCCAGGCAAAGGGAGCTAGCTGCCTATCTTTGTACACCATTTCCCAAAAGGCAGAGGCAAAGAGCCACTTGGCAAAGGGTCTCTCTCAGCAATGCCTTGTTCCGGAAAGATATCCAGCCCCTGTGAGAACTGGGCTTTTGGAAGCAAGAACAGGATGTGAAAACAGCTGTATGTAATGTGAATGTGTCACTTCCAACATGAATAGAGTGAAGGGTTTTGCTGGGCAGCCAATGTATGGATGAGCGGTACAGTCAAATGATGAGCAACCAAATCCTTGCATATTCTTATTTACTTCTAAGCAGATCCATTAAGCCCTGGGCACTTGGCTTGATTACTCCCCAGATCAAAGTTAAATTAAATCCCCTGACAAGCGTCTTTTGAGAGACAGAAAGAGAGAGAGAGAGACAGAGAGACAGACAGACAGACAGACTGGCTGACTTACACAGACTGACTCACCTTCCAGAAGCTATCCACTTTGCCATACACGAGAGATTGGTTCTGCCTTTTGATTTCGTTAATGTGGTGGATGTCACTGGAGTTCAGGTGCTGCTCGACCACAAATCCCAGAAAGCTGTTATCTGGAGTATGAGCTGATGTGGGGAGGAAAGGACAGGGCAGTTAGGATTTAATCAGCCATCTCGCACATAATTAAACGTCTTTGTTTTACCCTGTTCTTTCTTACCGGCTCCCACATCACTCCAGCACAACCTTCACATGAGAATAGTTCTCTTCAGGATGGATTAATTTCACCCAAATCCTGAACCGATTCCTGCCTTTTTTTTTTTAAGTGTAAAGTACTTTTTGTCTAAAAAATATTCAGCTCTGTGCTCTCCTCCTTCCTGTTTTTCCTCAGAACGAGGCTACTGTCTCCTGACAGAAATGCCCTCATCCTGGTTTTACCAACCAATAATCAGAACTTTAGAGGGAGCAGTGCTGAATCAGTGGTTCTCAACAGGTGTGGGGGTGCTGTCGGTGGGCCATACACCATCTGATCCAGCTCCAGCTATGTTCACCATCTCGTTGAGTAAAAGAGGAGTTGGGGGCAAAACCAAGCAGCATTACCCCAACCTTATACCTCCTTAAATAATTACAAAAGATGAATGGAATAAGAATAAAAAAGAAAGCTCACTGGGATGTAACCCACCCCCAAAAGCCAGCCACCACAAAGAAAAGTGTTAGATCTATAGAACAGACTATTCTGGAAGAGAAAAGGCATTTTACTGGATCGCTCATCATCTGAGTTCTAAAACTTCTCTATTTTAACACTTGACCAAAGAGGAAAGCATCCCCATCCCCTCATCAAATGTTTCTTGTGCCTACAAATTTAAAAGAAATTTCACCAAAAGGCAACAATCAGAAAACAATTCTCTCTTGATGAAACAGATCCTCCTCTCCTACACATTCACTCTACCCAGAGAAATCTGTTTCTCAAGATGATCCTGCAGAGGCCCCACAATATTAAATGAAGCAACTTCTCTGCCTGACTCTAACCTGAAAAGAAGAGCTGAAAGTAACTTAACTGAAGAGATACTTGACATTCAGGAAAATGCACAGTGCATATTCATTCAACACAATTAGATTCATTTACAGGTGGGTGATAAACAAACAGAGGAAGTTGGGTCCTCCCTCCAGTTCTGGTTTTCTCAAAACTCAAGAGCTTGTTCTCAGGAAGGGAGCTGCACAGAAGCCCTGTGAGAGGAGCAGGGGTGGGCAGGCCCGCAAAGGCCTAGGAATCTGAAGCGCCAGGCCCCACTCTCCAACTCTGAGTGAAGATGAACAAGGGGGCACTGGCAGAAAGCCCCAAATGGCCAAGGGGCATAGATACTGTGTTATCACCTTCCAGCCTCCCAAGTTTTTGCTTAATGGGGGTGACAGAACGAGGAGATAATAGGGTTGGACTGGGAAGTTGTGCTGGGTCTCGCCAATCTGTTATTTCATTTCTGTGTTTTTGAACACGTGCCCAGAAGCAATGGCACTGGCGGCAGCTGGCTGGAAAAGTAAATTATTGAATAAATTCTACTGCCAACAAAAGGTAACCATTGCTTTTTTTAATTTTTATTTATTTATTTTTTTTGAGGAGCTGGGGGCAGGAGTTGAAGGTTTATGCGGGCAGGGAAGAGAGCCTTCGTGAATTCTAAACGTCAATGAGATAGCGTTAAGTATTTCTTTGTAAAACTTGATTAATTGTAAAAATTTAGACACATTTGAAATCTCACACTTTTGAGACTGTGTTTTTCATCTTTAGAAAATATGTGATGACTAAAGCTTCATGCTTTGATACCTGTCTGCAACTCCATGATCTAGACTCTACGTTGGAACTTAAAAAAAGAGTAATCTAGCATCTAAAACATTTAATACATTTATTTCACATTATAATACACTCAGGTGTAGTGAAAAATAAAATGATCATTAAACTCAAAAAAGAAAAAATACTCATGTATGTATATATTTTTGTGTCAAAGATTCCCATAGTTTCTAGTTTAGTGAGAGGAGTGAGGAGTAAATAATCTATTCAAAAACTTGTGAGAAATGGCACTTGTATTCTGACTATAATTTGGTACTAAATCAACTTTGACACTATATGAAGAATGAATTCTGCACACGAGCTTCCCTCCAAGTTTTCATCCAAATACTTTATTTCAACACCTCTCTTGTCTGGAGATGTTAACTTGAGAATCGACAACCTACAAGTGCAGTTACAGGACCTCAGATGAGACAAGAAGAAACAGCAGCAGTGCTAACAAATAGCACTGCTACATTTCATGAGCATTGGCAAGACCCTCCCCTCCTCCCGCCCCATATTTTTTCCTAGGTAACGCTGAACCTGTCACAGGATGCTGAGTGTCGGCAACATGAGGGTTTGCTCACCTGTGACTTGGCCTACGGTTACTTCCAAGAGCTAGCCAGCAGCTGTGTACCTCCCTGGTGATATCCTAAAATTGCTTATGATATTTGAGTTCTGACTATGTGCTGAGTTCTGTGCTACATGCTTTCCAGTGACTATTCCATTTTATCTTCATGAAAACCTGATAACATGTTTGTACAGAGGGTTAAACTGCCCATGTCCTCATGCTACAATGTTGGGATTCAGAGTCAGACCGGCTGGTTCCAGAAACCACGCTCCTGAAAGCATTTCTAGCGTACAGCCTCATAGTCTAAATAATTTATTTTCTGGGCTCTGTGAACTACAGTGGTAAACATGCTTCAGAGGAAAATAATGTTATAAGGTAGACCAAAAACATAAAAAAGACCCAGGGAAAAAAAATATACGTACATAGTATTACCTCAATTTCTCGAGCAACTTAAGCTATATATATGTGGGACCAAACTGATTTTTTTTACAGGGACAAACTAGACGGGATTTGCTAAACATTAACAATAGACTTAAAATAATTTAGGACAAGCATATATATTAAGAAAAGCATTATTTTAAGCACTCTGAAAATGCCTATTTACAAATGATTATAAATCAGCTTGATGAGTTTCCTGAGTACATTACAGGGATGACTTCTTTTAAGTACTAATATTAGTTACTTCAGCTTGAATAATTCATCCAATGACAAACGTTTTAGAGCACTCTTTCTACAAACCAGGTTATATGCTAGGTATTGAGGGATTATAACATGAAGATGAGTTTCTGCCCTTACAGAGCTTACAAACTAATTTAATAAATGAGATATATACTTTATCTACCAAGCAGTAATAATGTCCTCTCTTAATATGAAATTTAAAAATTTTATTCCAATGGACCTTTCTTTCAACTGTATAACTTTCTGAGGTCTGTTTTTCGACCACTAAGTCCCAAACGTCTTTAAGAAATGCAAATATTTGTTTTAACAGGTTGTCTGCTGGCCTTTAAACACAGCTGGTCCTACAGTGTTGGGTTCCCCTTGTTATCAGGTCATCAAGGACAGAAACCCCAGAACCAGCCTGGACTCCACCCTCAGCCAATCATCAAGTCCTGAGGATGTCAACTTCTCAGAACTCTCTCAACTCCTTTCCTCTTCTCTTTGTCTTTCTTAGTTCTGGCCCCCTCGATTCTTATCAAGACTTCTGTAATAGCTAATTTTTTCTTTTCCCTAAATAGAAACAGGGTTTGTTTGTCTGTTCCTGATTATAATAGAAATATATCCTCAGTGTAAAACTGTCCCCAGAGAACAGAAAAACATATAAGAAAAATAAAGATGTCGCCCATCATCTTACCACCTAGAAATAACCACTATTAATTAATGAACTTTTTTCTTCTGGATTAATGAATCTTTTTTATCCTCTAATCGAAATTGGATCCTACTATACCTACTCTTTTAGAAACGTTTTTCACTTACACAATGTGTCACAGGTATCCTTCTGGGTTAATAACCACAACTCATCACTGAATGTTAAAGCAGCACAATACCTGAGTACCTGAGCTCATTCCATCAGGTAGAATGCCCCCATTCTGGGCTGCCAGAATTACTCTGTGGAACTAATTGCCCTTTCTCTCCAGGCTATGCAATTCTGTTCCATTCAAGTGTTGGACTGGTGCCAGTCCTGACCCCGAGACTTCCTCTGTCCCCTTGCCTCCAAGGATGGGTACATAATCCAGAGGACTCTACCTGACCAAGGCTCAGCTGAAAGATGGGTTTATGATCCAAGTCCAGCCAGTCACAGTAGGTCCAGTACTTGTCAGAGCTACTTTTAAAATCAGTGTCTTTCTGCTACAGTCACAAAACTGGCAGGGTAGAAGTCAAGAGCTGCAGTCATCTATGTGCCCATTTGAGGACAGTCTGTCTGAGAATGATGCCAATCTAGAGAAATGCAAAGCCAAGATACGGAGAGAATAAAGATATCCTCCAGGCTCTGAATCCAGCTCTTCCTAAAGCCATATTTAACTCCTAGTGACAAGAACCAACAAACCCTTGTGACCAAGCCAATATGACAGAAATCCTGCCTAATACACCAAACCACAGGACATTTAGGATGTTTCAAATTCTTAACTTCATCTACATCAATGAATATCATAGAACATCACAAACTCGTAAACCGCTATGGATTTCTAAGTAATCTCTATAATTTTAGCTTTGCTGCTTTCTCCCTTTCTCTCTGCTCTATAACTCCAGTGCATTCTCTGTGTTGCTTGACAAGGTATTCATTGAAACAAATATGTGACTATGGCAGGGACCAGCATACCTATCATTCTGGCTTCATTTCAGATCACCCTCTGACTGATACTTCTATGCCATGATGACCCACTTGGGGTTTTCGATGTCATGTTTTTCCATTTCCTCATGCTTCCTTCTCCTCCTTTTAAGTCTCTGCTCCCATCATCTACCAGTTGAGAGTCCCTAACCCAGAAAACAGACAAGTACTCCTCCTCTTAGACTATGAAGAATTAGAGCCCTCATCACACATCACTATTTTCCCCAAGGTACTATGTGTGATTTGAGGGCTGAGCCAGGTGTTTACATGTGTCTGAGTTCTCAAAGTCCAGAGCATGGTAGGAATTCAGCAAATATTTTTGTGCATAATTAAGTCAATGGGAAGTGCTTAATTAACTGGTGTGACTGACTTTACAGGTGGATCTACATTACCAGGCAGCGAAGGTTATGCCTAAACCACTTCCAGGATCATGTTCTTTGCACAAAAGCTCCAAAATCAAAGCCTATTTTCCATGGGATTAATCATTAATCAAGGCACTTCATCACTCTATCCTAGGACCTAGCTCAGGCCTGGTATAGTATAGATGTTAAATAAATATTTACCGAATTGGTAAATTAATGTATCTTTTTATCTTGGCCACAAAGTTGATACTGGGAAAAATAAAAACAAATCAGTGTTACAAACTTTTAAAATTCTAACATCACAAGTTGCTAAATACTATCATTCAAGTTCTGGCTAAAATGGCAGAGTAGATAAACACTGTGCTTGCTTCCTCCTATGACCACATCAAAATTACATCTAAACTACAGAGCTATCATTGAGAATCACCTGAAGTCTAGATGAACAGAAGTCCTACAACTAAGAACATATAGAAGAAGTCACACTGACATTGGTAGAAAGGGCAAAGACACAGATTGGGCTGGTACCCCACATACTGCAGTCAAAAATCAGGAAGGAATGCTTGGCTGCGGTGGACTCCCGTGAGGAGTGAGAGGTCCCAGGCCCACATCAGGCTCTTGAGCACAGGGCTCCAGTGCTGGAAAGAGAAGTCCCCATAATTTCTGTCTGTGAAAACCAGCAGAGACTGTGGTTGAGTGAGATGGAGGGTTCCTAAAGATCCAGACACTCCTCTTAAAGGGCCCAGCAATGGATTTACTCGCTGACAGACTCACTCACTCTGAGCTCCAGTGCTGGGGCAGCAGCTTGAAAGGTGCCAGGGACGTATGGGGAGGAATTGAATTGTCTGGCATCTGGGCAAGAGCTAAAGGGGCAACTTTCTTCCAAACAAAAGTACTGGAAGAGGCCATTGTTCCTTTGCTAAGCCCCCCAACTCAGCATGCAGATGAAGGTGGCCGCCATATCTGAGTTTCCACCAACCTAGCTAACATGGTGATTCCCTGAAGCTCTGCCTCACACAATTTGCAGGACTAGCCCCACCGGTTCCAATGGCTTTTCCATACAACTTGCCTGTCTTGGCTCATGCTGGGGAGCTTCTGAAAATCTCTTAAAGGTTCATAAACTCCAAACGAAAAGCTTCTGGACTCAGCATGCTATATATCTCTTGCTAAGTAGCCCCAAGCCCAGAACTAGCAGCAGTTGGCCTGGGTTCGCAGCTTAGCCTCTTCCAGAAACCTCCAAGCCCAGCACAAGTGGCAACCACTGGCAGGTCACTTTGTAGCTCACACCAAGTGGCCCCAGGCAAGGCACAGGCAGAAGCTGACCTTAGCCAGCAACAGAGGTCCTCCAGAGAGGCCCCAGAACCAACACACTCAATGGCCAGCTTTAGACCACACCAGAGCACCATTTAACCACCTCCACACAAAAACCCCCAATGGACAAACAAGGCAGGAACCAGGCCCTGCTAAAGCAAATCCTGCTCCATATGGTCAGCCCTGCACAACGGCCCTTTCACTGTAGTCATGGCCAGTCCTCACAACCAATCAGCCCAAGGGTCAATTCCTTCCACTGATGTGCAAACAGCAACCAGGGCTCAACTACAATAGGAGGGCAACCCACACAAGAGACCCATCTGAAGCATCCAGCTCAAGTGAGCAGGGAGACTGCACCAGTGGGCCCCAGAGGACACCTACTATATAAGACCACTCTATCAAGACTGGGAGACATAGCAGCTCTACCTAATACAAAGAAGCAAACACAGGGAGATAGCCAAAATGGGGGGACAAATAAACATGTACAAAATAAAGAACAGAACAAGTTCCAGGGGGGGGAAAAAAAAAAAACTAAACAAAATGGAGACAAGACTTCATGTAGAGTTCAGAACACTGGTTATAAGAATGCACAATGATCTCAGTGAGAACTTCAACAAAGAAACAGAAAACATAAAAATGGAGATAGTAAACAGAAAAAAGAACCAGTTGGAAATGAAGAACACATTAGAGCGAGTCAACAGTAGATTAGATGAGGCAGAGGATCAAAGTCAGTGATTCAGAAGATAAGGTAGCAGAAAACATCTAGTGAGACAGCTTTTAGAAAAATGAATCCAAAAAAATAAGGATAGTTTCAGGAGACTCTGGGACAATATCAAGCATACCAACATTTACATCATAGGGATATAAGTAGAGAGAAAGCAAGGAATTAAAAACCTATTTGAAGAAATAATGACAGGAAACTTCTCTAACCTGGTGAAGGAAATAGGCATATAAGCCCAAAAAGTGCAGAGTCTCAAACAAGATGAACCCAAAGAGGCCCAAACTAAGGACATCATAATTAAAATGCCGAAGGTTAAAGACAAAGAAAGAATCTTAAAAGTAGCAAAAGAAAAGCAGTTAGTTACATACAAAAAGGAAATCTCATAAGACTCAGCCAATTTCTCAACAGAAACTTTGCCAACCAGAAGGGACTGGCAGGAAATACTCAAAGTGATGAAAAGCCAAAACCTACAACCAAGATTATTCTAACCAGGAAAGCTGTCATTTAGAATCAGAGGACAGATAAAGAGCTTCCCAGACAAGAAAAAGCTAAAGGAGTTCATCATCACCAAGATAGGAAATGTTAGACAAAAATCTTTAAGAAGAAGGAAAAAGGGAAAAAAAAAAAGATAAAAATATAAATATTAAAATGGCAATAACTACATATCCAACAATTACTTTTAAATGTAAATGGTTTAAATGCCTCAATCAAAAGATATAGGATGGCTGAATGACTAAAAAAACAAAACCCTCACCTATGCTGCCTATAATTGACTCAATTCAGATCAAGACACACATAGACTCAAAGTAAAGGGAAGAAAAAAATATTTCATAAAAATGAAAATAAAAAGAAAAAAGCACTGGGAAGCAATACTTATAACAGATAAAATAGACTTTAAAACAAAGGCTTTAACAAGAGACAAAGAAAGACCAGTAATCCCACTTCTATTTATCTGAAAAAACCCAAAACACTACTTTGAAGGGACATGTGCATTCAAGTGTGTTCATTACAGCATTATTTACAATAGTGCTATAAATATGGAGGATACCCGTGTGTCCACCAATGTTTGAATGGATAAAGTCGAGGTGGCACATATATACAATGTAGTATCACTTAGCCATAAAAAAGAATGAAATATTGCCATCTGTGACAACATGGATGGACTGAGAGGGTATTGTGCTGAGTGGAGTAAGTCAGACAGAGCAAGACAAATATGTGATTTCACTTACATGTGGAATCTAGAGAATAGGAAAAATGAACAAACAAAACAGAAAGTTCATAGGTACAGAGAGCATTTTGATAGTTGCTGGATGGGATGGAAGGATTAAGGAGATGGGTAAAGGAGGAAGGAAATTAAAAGGTATAAATTGGTCGTTACAAGATAGTCATGGAGATGTAGAATATTGCATGGGGAATATGTAGTATTGTAATAACTATGTATGTTAGATGAGTACTAGCTTTAATGGGGTGATCACTTTGCAAGTTATATAAATGTCTAATCACTGATGTAATATTGTATATTGACTGTAATTGAAAAAAAAAATCAAGTACCATCATTCATTCAACATCAGCACATTTACTGAGCACTTACTAAGAGCCAGGCAACGACTCCCCAGTTAAGGATATACCAATGAACTGAACAAGCATGCATGAAGTTCCCTTCATTGAGCTTATATTAGGCTGGGGAGACAGGTAGTACATAAATATTCAATGTTATAGATAAAAAAGAAATAAACACAATTAGTTTGTTGACCAATATTGAACTCTAGTTGATGACTTCATGCTAAAACATCTATAGATTAAGTGTATAACATGGTGGATTGATGGCTGGAGAGAAGACAGACATGGATTGATATGTCATAGAACAAATAAGGCAAACTATTATAGAGTGTAAGTTGTAGGTTTCTACCATACATTTCTTGCACCTTTTTTGCATATTTGAGAAATTTTGTTAAAATGAGGAAGATTATTGTCTGCCATCACATACATTGTTAATTAGGATTCCCATAATAATGAAATTGACATGATAGAACAAATTTTATTAAAAAATAGTTACACACACAAGAAATAATCTTGTTTTAAAAAACTGTACACACATAGTGACGTTATGCTTTGGATTTTTTTCAAATGGTGGTGATACTAGGCTCTTAGGGAGAAAGGAGGCTGGGATGTAGGATAGAGAAACTGCCGTAGAGTTGAAAAGATAAGTGCCTGAACCATTGACAGAAGGCACATCAGAATAAATTTTTCAAGTGTCAAAAAACAATTTGGGAGGAAAGGACTTCTTAGAAGAGTATCACTCCTGAAGGCTGAGACTCAGACTGAAGAATAAATTGTCAAGGCTGATCCTATTACCCACTGGTCTACATAGAAGTGTAGAGTCTCCTGATCCAAGTTAAAGGCCAAAAAAGGTAGTGTAAATCACAAATAGCTCCCTTTACTTGTCAGGTCCTAAAAATAAAACCATGAATGGAAGCAAAAGATCCTTAGTCAAAGTCAAGAGTTTTGTCATTTGCATGAAAGAGAACTAGCTTGTTTCTAAAATTCCTGTTTTGTGGGGGCAAAACATTTGGTCTACAAACCACTGTATAATCTGATCAGGCAAATAAACATGGCCAGAAGCCCCAAACCCTTGGAGAAATTCAGACTTAGAATGTCAATGACAGCAATGATGAGTAGAGTTTGAACAACTTTTGATAACCCAACCATGTGAATAAATTCTGTGGGAAGACAAAGAGAACAACATGAGGCCACTGGCCTCAAAAAGCTTCTGTAATCTTAAATTTGCCCAACACTTTTTATCTTTCTCTCTGTTGCATGGATTAAAAATGGAATAGGCATTATTGTTCAATTTAACTTAGTGGATAAATATTTTCTGAATGCCTACTACATGACAGACATTCTTCAAGGTGCTGAGTTTCAGCAAAGAACAAAACAGACAAAACCTCTACTATACTAAGATATGACTCAGATTCCAGGGGAGGAAAAAAATAAACAAAAGCAAGTGAAGCATAAATGCTGGCTGCTAATACAGGTATGGAGGAAAATAAAGCATTTAAAATGGGAGACAAGGGGTCAGAGTTAACCTCACTGAAGTGACATTTGAGTTAAAGATCTGCAGAACAAGATATGGAACTCTTAACGAACAACTAAGAATGTTCTAGAAGATGGAATAATCCATGCAAAGGTCCTAGGACAGGCGTGTGCCTGGCCCATCCAAGAAACAGCAAGTAGGCTAGGAAGCAGTGAGCAAGAAGACGTGTAAGAGATGAGGCCAGACAAGTTGTGGGTTACACCATGCCAGGCCTTGAGGCCACTGGAATGACTTGTCTTTCCCTACAGCTAGATACCATGGCATTGTGAGCACAGGAGTGTCATGGTCTGACTTACATTTTAATTAACTCCATTTTGTAGTTGGGGGTCTATTTGTACTTTATTCATTAATTCAACAGATATTTATAACCAATGATGTTACCACTTCAGGCACTGAGGACTAAGCAGTGATCATGCTCATGGGGGTCACCAAGTGGGCTCTGGTCTGGAACATAGGTGCTTTGAGAGCCACAGAGCAGGGGAGCCTGGTTCAAGGAGGGAAGACTTTCCTGGGGACACAACAGCTCTCTGAAGGATGGGCAGGGCAGTGAGGAGTGAAGGATAGGGGCTCCCAGACAAGGGAACAGCACATGAAAAAGCCTGGATGTCAGACAGAACGTGGCACCTGGGAGACGCTAAAAGCCAAAAGGAGGCAAGGCAACCCTAGAGAGGCCAGTAGGGGCTAGATGGTGCACCAGATAATGATAGGAATTCAGATTCAGGACCTAGTGTCCTCCTGAAAGGCTCCCAAAGCACAAAGGCGTTCATTTGAGAAAAGAAAAGATGAGGCCCGACAGGTATCTTTCAATCTTTCAACCATGAGCACAAGGGATAGAATGAACTGTGGGCTGTAACAGTGCAGTTACTTTAAACTCCTGACATGTAACTTGAATAACAAAGACTAAACAAGATGACATGTCAAGTACAGGCACAAAGCTGGTGGTTAGTAATTAAGGATTTGGCTTTTGTGTGGCTCCTCTCTCACCAAATCCTAAGCTTAATTTGATGAACTGGAACTCGTACCAATTAGCCCTTCACCTGTAGAGCCTTTTAACAAAGCCATGTACCCTTTCTTCAATGCTTGACCTAGAATTCTCAAAGGAGAGGGAACACTAGACGTGTTATTAGCTAAAGAGGCACAATTTGGAGAACTGGATGGCTTTATTTTGCAGTTACCATGGAGGTCATGAAGTGAGGCATTCCCTCCCATACACTGCTTTGCTTTCCATTAATAATTTAGCCCACAAAATGGGTTTTTGTAATTGATCTTCATTCTTCTTTCCTCCTCTACATAACCTTCTGCTCTAGACTACAGCGTCTCCTCACTGTGAACAAAGGTGACCAACCGCCCCAGTTTTCTCATGATGTAGGACATTCAACTTGAAAACTGGGATGTATTGGTCACCCTACTGTGAACCAACACTTTAAGACACCCCACTGCCAGAAGTGAGTGATTGAAAACACAGGATAGGCTTTGCTTCTATGTTAAGGTTCCCTCTGCCTATTCAACTGGGTCTGTAATTTCTAAAGTGGAGGTATGAGAAAGCCTTATTTTTGTTTATAGACCTCCTGTCCCATATAGAAGTAAGATTCTGGAGAGTAGACACTTTGGAATTCCACAGGGCCTGGCACACAGTAGATGGTCAGGAGACATATATGACAAAATAAACAACCAAAAAATATTCCAACCTAAGTGTCACAATAAACAAACAAACTCAGGCTTAGTCACTTCTTTAGCCCTTATTAAGAAATACCTCAGGGAGTTTTGGGGGTGGGGTATTTAAAAAGACAGATTAAAGGTGAAATCCCCAATCTGTTCTTCACTCAACTTCATTATTTCTCCGTCTTTTCTGATCCAAATTTCCACATGCACCAAGAAACATTGAATATTACACAGCCTTGGCTATAACTACAGATTGTGAGCACCCAAATTCTTTCGTGTTTTCATACTGTAAATGATAGCTGAAACACTGCAGGTACTCAAAAAATTAGTTAATAAACATAAACCCCTACAACCAGACTTGGCATAGAGAATAAGGAAATGCTCTAAGATAGTGATATGAATAGTGTGCTGGTTAGGAGACAGACTGTTAAACACTGTTCGAAGTTTTCAACTGTATAATATGTCTGAAATGAAACTTGACTGAAACCAGGAATAAGAAATCTGATAATCTCTGCTATTGCTACTCTGAGGCAGTCTCCAGGGAACGAGAGGGAAAAACTCAATTAGATAAAGATATTTTACTACTGCTAATGTTTTTATATAAGCCAGATGTAGTTGTGAGAGTGTATCATGCAGGTAGATAATCAAAACTATTGAAATACTAGAAACTCAAGGTGCAAATCATCACCTTAAGCAAACGCCTTGTTTATTTTATTTTTCTGTTGTGGGCAGATTTCTTTGATTTTGAAGTACAACACACCTTATTTGAGACTGAGAAAATATATTGCCTTCGGGAATAAAGGTAGGATTCACAGCAGACTTAAGGCCACTGACTGAAATGATGCCTAAATACAGGGCCAAGCCAAGCCCCTGGCACAGTTTTCGTATGTGTGTTAAATCTATGCAAAAATGTATGCAAAGTGGAGAACGAGAGGAGAAAAAGAGCAATTAGGGGATCGCTTTATAAACTTTATAAATGTCTAACCAATATACCATATACTTGAAACTAATAGAATAAAATGTATGCATGTAAAAGATAATAATGCTTACATTAGGATATGGGAGACTTTTTTGGTGGGGGAGGCTTTTCTTATTTTTGTAAAAGGATATTTCTTTTTTTCATTTCAATGGAAGATGAAGTCATTTAAATAGAGTTTTAAAGAAAAAAAATTTGCTACCAGGGTGATTTGAAGGAGGCAGGCTGTCTGGTGAGGCTGGGGCCAGGACCTGGGGAGGGATGAGGTAAGGGGAGAGAAGGGAAGAGGGGCCCAAGACTCGAGGGTCTTAAATACTTTGCTATGAACTTTGGACCTGATACCATGGGCAAAGAGAAGGCCCTGCAGTCTTTGAGAAGGAATAGCTTGGTCTCAGCTGAGCTTTCAAGAGCTGGCTCTGGTGGCAGGAGGAAGGCCTTAGTGTCTACCTCAGAGGCCAGGCTAAAGTGTGCACAAGAGGTGAAAGCAGGAATGAGGGGCCTCCCATGAGAAAGGAACAACTGAATTTCCAAATTCTTGGAAAAAACATCACTCAATACATCCAGTCACACAGCTTTAGTATTTTCGGACCACTCCGTTGTTCCCCGTAGAAGCTGCTTTGAAAGGTATCAGAAGAAGTCTATGCTAACACTATGCATGAAATTGCTCTACTGCAGACGGAATGCACAAAGATGATGGTTCCAGGGAAATTGAGATCTGGGGCAAAACAATAAAGTAAACTCATGCTTTTCAACTTGTAGAAACCCCACCAACTTAGTGAGGAAAATGACTTAGAGAAGAAAGAAAATCATACTTAAAGTGAGAAGTGTACTCCAAACATTTGAGAGCAAGTATGTTCAGGAGTATCTTATTTCATGGCTCCTAAAAATGCTTCCCCATTGGTGCTTTCTTCTCTCTTTATCCTCTTGCTGGACCCTTTCTGACCATGCTTCCCCATCCTCTCTCCACACTCCACAAACAGCAGAACACAGCTAAATCTCAAAGACAGACAGCTGTACTTGAAGATGACTTGATTCTATGACACTGTTTCTGTAGTTTTCAAACTTTTCACCCACCATGAAAACAATCTAAGCACACTCACAATACACATGCATACTTATATATCAATTAGATAACGATTACTATCAGCCCATATAGTAAGTGCAAGTAAATCTGTTTCATTTTTTTTCAAAATTAACAAGAACAAACTATAACTTCTGATACTTTCTATACTGAAAGACATGGTCATGCAGTTTAGACCACTACATTAGCCACATTTTCCCAAAGGGTGAGAGAATGGAAGATTCTGTGGGAAAAGACAGGATTGGGTTGGGCTGGGCCCCACCCCTTTGTCATGTGGGAAGGACCCCTCTGTGGGTAGCCTCTGGGAAGCAAGGAGCAAGAGTCACTGGTTTCTGCTGCAAATTCTCCAACTGATATCTCTCATCATGATAAAGGGTCTTAAACTGCTTCATTTCTCTATTTTCTCCATGCAAGTCAGCCTCATCAATGAAGGCTTTTCCCATCAACCTGATACTTGATTTAGCAACCATTGAAAATCTTGACCTTGCTCCATTATCTCATTAGGAATTATACGACACTGATTTTCTAATTCCTCTGATTTTCTAATTCCTCGATCCTTTTGCATTTATTAGCCATGATTGCCCCATGATTAACAACTTTCATCAATTATCTGATTGTCATCAAATATAATTTGTCTTAGAAAATCAGGATCAAAGCTGAATTCGTTCCCTTTATTTTTCAGAGTAATGAAGTGGTATCCTAGCAACTTGCAAAGGTGATCAATTGATTTTGTGGGTTTTTCTTATTTGAAGTATGATGGATTCTGACGAATCCACAAGTTATTTGTAATTGGTTTGATTTCATGCAGTCCTTATTCTTTTTGATACTTTAACTATCCCATTGTTGACTCCTATGTATCCTTCTGACTCTACTCCACTGATCTGCCTTAGCTTGCTTGCTTTCTGGCACAATAAGGTGTCCCATCTTGCATGTTTCCAGCCTTTGACCTGGAATCAGCTACTTATCTGAGCAGGAGGTCCCTTTTAGTGGGAAAGGTATTTGGTGAATCCCAGTTTTAATGCTAAAATTACTCCTTACTAGTGAGTTGTCTTTACTTCTGGTCCTTTTCAAAGTACAGAACTGGAAAATGTCTTTTTAAAGAGAGAAAAACAGTAAGTTCATATGGATATTTTCTATTCAAGTTGAATGTTATATACAGTCATTACTTGAATTCTTTAATAACTCATTTCCCATTTAGAAAAAAAAGTGCAGCTTGCTGCCAGCATTAATTTTATATAAACATGTTCTTTGAGGCTGAAGTAAATCTGACTGGGTTTCAATGTGAAGATAAAATATATAAACTGTCCTTGGAGTTATTTCTAATTAGAACTTGTCTCTAATCCTAATGTAACAGAAATGTATATGATGATCAGTATTTAATCATTTTTTTTTCATGTGGTAAATTTCAAAGCATGGACCACAAAATGGAATATCACATTCCATACAAAAATATCGCATTTCTCTCTTGACCTTGTCAACCTTGTCATCGTGAGAGCAGCAAACTTTGCAGTAACAGGCTGGATTGTTTCCTTGATGCTGGTGGTGTGCTCTTGGGGAAATAATGTCTTCCAGACAGGTGAAGAGGTGTGACATCACCAGAGCACAGACGACTTCGAAGGCATTGGTGCCCTGGCTTGTGATGCTTTTCCAGTATTCTTTCAATCAAATTCACTCTGAAGTTTACATAGTTGATTGTGTGCTTAGGATTATCTTTCTTGAACAGGATGTAGGAGTTCCGCACTGTAATGTTTAGATGGTGGCAAAAGAATTTTTCATACCAAAATTTGTGCCTTTTGCACTCAGTCAGATAAGAAGTGAGCATCTAATCAGCTAATACCACTACTCCTATATTCTTGTTATAATCTACAATGACACATGGCTTCTTAGTTTTTTCTCTCCATTTATGTTGTCTACTTCAATCACAGTACCATTGTGGAATGTTGATGATCCTGTCACTTCCTTCCTGTCACACCAATTCAGTGCCATAAGTTCACCACAGAAGCTGGCTATGGTCATCCCCTTTGCAATCCTTTTTTTCAGGTAATTTGGCATTCATTTTCTGTTCAAATGGGCTGTTCCAATTGCATCAGTCCTGTTTTGATGTATTCTTCTGAAAAGCATGGAAGATGTATGGCAAACTTTGGGTGTAATTACGGTTAGGAATATAATCTTCGATTTATCTTGGGGTAAATGGAATTCACCAACTGCAAGTGCTGCTGGTGAATATTCTCGGGGCAAATGGAAAACAGGTTAAGTTCTCTCCCTTTCTTATATATTGAAAATGTTTGTTCCTACAGTATACCTGCAATGGTTTCAAATAGCAATATAAATATTTTCTACTGTGAATATACGGTCCAAAGATTGTGTCTTAAAGTCACTTCAAGTAATCATTTTCTCTGAGAGATTAACACCGACCTGAATATATCACTAGGCTTGTTTCGTTTTTGCAATCTGTTTTCAGTTGTTAGTGAATACTATTCTTTTTAATTGTTTTAAATTTTGTAAAACATTTACATGGTTCCAAAGTCAAAATAAGGTACCTTATCTGAATAAAATGACATCCACTTTCTATGCCTGACCCTGCACACCCTTCCTCCAGCAATAATCACTTTTATTAGTTTGTTACTTATTCTTTCATATTTCACAAGCAAAATCATATACACTGATGTATATACACACACTCCCCCAGATACTTCTTGTGTATAAGGAAGAAATTCTACACACTGCCCTGCACTTTGGTTTGTGTCACTTGATATATCCTGGACATCTCTTCATTGTGAGTGAAGTTAACATGTTTTCTCATATGTTTGGGCAATGAATTTCTTTCTTTCTTTTTTTTTTTTCCTATGAACTAACAGTACCTCTTGCTCATTTTTGTATTGGATTGTAGAACTTCCTTCATTTTTAAAAATTTAGCTCTTTATATATTAGTGACACTAACCCTCTGCTACAAAATTTGCTTATGGTGTTATTGTTGTCATACAGACATTTTTTTTTTTTTAGGGTTGTCAAATGTATCGGTCTTCCCCATGATTCCCGTGAAATCCTGAGTCAGTCAGGACACTCACTCATTTCCCAGGTTAATTAGAATTAACCTGCTTCATCTTCAGTTACGTTGTAAGCAATGGATTTCTTTTAATTCAATCAACCAATACTGCAAAAATCCTCCATTCGTGCACAACAAAATAGTTTTTATAGGACTCTGAACTCTAACACTCTAAAAGAGAACTTTATACTTTCCAGAAAAACTTATTTCTGCTCCCCAAATATAGAAAAACACCATCTTGTCGAGTGCTTACACATATAACATTCTGGCAATTCCGGCCAGCCATTTGAGACATAGCTAACGTTTTTTCATTCGATGTAACGCTGAGGTCACATCTTCGGTTATTTTGTACGACCTCATCCTAGCTCCTCAAAATTACACATGCTTTACCATGCTGACCAGCCATCTGTCACATAACATGTCATGTATTAGTTTGTCCCCTAAACTGTGCCCCAGGGACAGGCTGCAATAGCAGGATGACATAGCTACAGGAACAATGTTTACCAAACATATTAACAAGCTCTCAAAATTCTCTCTGAGCTAAAAAGAACATTTAAACGTGAGCCGATTGTTAAAATTAACCCTTAATTCTCCCTTCTCATACCTCACACCCAGAGATTAGTCCAATGTGTCTGCTGTCACAATTAGTGAACCTGAAAAAAAGGGTCACCTTCAAGTGGCTGGATATAAGGGGGTGAGGTAACCACAGGAGAAAAAACAGGGCAGGGTTCCCTTGGGTTGTAACTCAACAAAGAAAACAGATTGGGATCTCAGATGTTAATTCTAGGATGGAAACCCCTGGATTAAAATTATCTGATAATTTTGGAAAATTATAAAACAGCGTTTTTAAAAGTTCAGTTTAAAAAAGGCTAACTTTTTGCTTTGAAAAGTATGATGCTTAAATTAAGGTTTAATTATTTGGAAAGTGCATGGACACGGGAGACCTCATTCCTCTTCACCAATCAAGTAAACCCCAAACAGCATCTGTGTGGCATGAAATGGGTTTAGTGCTTGCCAATCCAGAGTCGACCCAAAGGCCTCTCTCAAATGGTTTCTGGTGATACTTCATACTGAATGCTTTTCTCCAGAAACATTTCTAAGGCTTTTCACAAAATGATCACATGATCTTTCAACTGCAATTAAAAAAAAAAATCAGTTATTTCCAAGGTTCAATAGCACACATTTCTACAGGTAAGGGCTCTGGGAATCATAACCCAGACTACATGGCCATCTAATCTCTTTTCCCATTTATCTTTGGTAGCATTCTGGAAAGCAGAGGTGAAACACAAATACTCACGGAACATGGTGTAAAACTGCTGTGGGTTCAGATTCCATTTTCCCCAGGGGGTCTTGTGACCTTTAGACTGGGCATAGTTAGCATGGTTAAACTCTGGCTCAGTGCCAAATGAGTCCAGGACTCGGAGCATGCACCTGAAAGAAAAAAAATGCCGTGGGTAAAAATACCACCTCAACCACAAAGTTCAAAAAGTAAAAGCTTTAACCTCTTTCCAAGGACTACCAAAAATGGACAGATACTTTTAAGTAGAACTGCTCCTGGACAGAAATTGAGAGGTTTTAGAATAGCTTGTATACCGAACATCTCCATGTGTGACTTTGGAGCTTAGACCAACGCACAGCAGATATAATCGGCTTCAGATTAGTTGACAAATCCCAGAAGATCACTCAAATACCAGTGTAATATAAAGTTCCCAAAAGCTGAAACTGCAGACTGCATGTTTACTTCTGTACCCCTATCCAGGGCTGAGAGAGCATACAGTGCTGCCTAATGACCATTTTTATAGGTTGCTATGGTCTGAAAGTATATATCCACCAAAATTCATATGTTGAAATCCTAATCCCCAAAGATGATAGATGGGCCTCACTCAACCATGCTAGCACCCTAATCTTGGACTTCCAGTTTCCAGAACTGTGAGCAAGAAATGTATGTCATTTATGAGCCCCCCACCCCATGGTATTATATTACAACAGCCTGAACAGACTAAGACGTAGGTCTTATTTTGCTTAAAGCACATGGTATTCCTTATCACTCTGAACAATCATTCAGTATTTTCATCAATTAATTAAGAGTATGTGATTTTAGGTAAAGCTTAAAATCCTGCTCAATAGGCAGTGGTGATTTTTATGTATTCAACGGTAACAGAACATTATCACTCTCTCACAGCCTGCGAAGTGAAATTGAAGGTGTTTCATTTGGCTGTTCCACCAAAGCCTTAGAACAGGGTCAGCCAAATCTTGTCTACCGCCCATTTAAGTACGGTCTTCGAATGACCTTTACATTTTTAGATGGTTAAAAAATATATTTTATGATGTGTGAAAATTGTATGAAATTTGATTTTCAAATAAAATAAAGTTTTATTTGAACATAGCCACATACAGTTGTTTACATATATTATCTGTGGCTGCTTTCACACAACAGAAGTGGAATGAGACAGAAACAGAGACCATATGGCCAGTAAAGCTTAAAATATTTACTGTCTGGCCTTTTACAGGAAAAGCCTGCTGACCACTGCTTTAAAGTACACATAGAATGACCAATCAGAAGAAAGGAATCAATACTAAAACAGAATTTATTCATTTTGTTTACATTTATTTCATTACTGATTTTCAAAACATTGATGAAATTTAGATCATCCCAGGCCAATAAAAATGGCACTATTTTCTGTTGTTGTGTATCAATAATACTTCCAAATAGCTCTTACTGGACCAATAAACATAAAAGTTAATCAAGATTAAAGCCCACATTTTAGAATCAGATGACAGCAGTGACTTTCAAGTATCTGATTCAGTTTCTTTCTTCCCTTTTCTACTATTACGGAGTCATTCTTCTGACTTCTACTTTTATATCAATGTGTGATTAAAAAAAAAAAGGCAAACACCAGATTGGATTTTCCAGGAAGAGCAATAATAAATTGCTATTTTAGTGTGATGATTTTTTTCATCAGAGATCACCATCATTTGTCTAGACAAGGAAGAAAAGAAAAGAAAGAGGGAAGGCAGGGAGGAAGGAAGGTGTGTCAAGACCACAAAATTAAATACAATCTGACCATAGAAAAGCATTTCTGTGTTTTGGGTTCCTGTGTGGCTCTGAAGGCACAAGCTATCATCATAGTGACAATTTTCACAATATCAACTAGAATGTGTCATCAGCCTGGCAGCCACTATGTGCACAGAAACAGCATCCACACAGTTCAGGAAAAAGTAAGCTAGGGCCTGAAGGAACAGACCTATGCACATTTTTCCAGCTCTTTGAATAGTTCAGAGCATTCCTTTTCTCTTCTTAATAAAACTTTCCCAAGTCTTAGAGTTTTCCTTTTAACATAAAATACAAAAGGAACTGGTCAGAGCCAGTATATTTTATTCTGAGAAAGACAGCAGTGCTCAGGAAACAGCAGGGATGATAGTGGCAGCTGTGCAGGAGGTCCCTGCGAGGGGCAGGAACACACTGACAGGTGCGGCTGTGGAAGGTTCAGCTCCTGCCAGAGGAACAGAGCTGGGATTCAAGGACGACAGCTCTCTGTGCAGACACAGCAGGGAGAAAAATGGCAAAAAGAGCACTGCACCTTTGTCATAAGGAACCTTTGCCTCGAAGGCTCCTGGTGTTACCACTTATTTGCAATGAACTCTCCTGGTGTTACCACTTATTTGCAATGAACTCTCCTGGTGTTACCACTTATTTGCAATGAACTCTCCTGGTGTTACCACTTATTTGCAATGAACTCTAACAGTCCATGTTCCTCTGCAGCTTTGACTTGTGACTTTATTTTTATCTTGGAGTTTTATTGGTGTTGTCAACTTGGATAATTAAATAAACTCTAATGAGTAAAGATACCTCGTAGTGTCCTAAGTCGTGAAAGCTTGGACTTTTATAAAGTGCCTAGATGTCTGCTAAGTGGTGCTGATGATGAGCTTCTTTCCAATGGAAGTCTACAGAATGAAGGATCCCGTGTCTCAGATACTTGTAATTCTACATCCTCATACTTGAATCTTCAATTTTGGAATTGGTTTTTTTTTTTCTTTTTTTTTTTTAAGTTTATCTGGGTTTGTTTTATAACCAAAGGCAGGAGACTGATCTCTATCTGTGTTAGAGAGTTTTCCTTCTTCAATCACTTTCTATATCTATGTGTTCTGGAATTGTGTTTGTGTTAATACTTACGTCCTTCCTCTAATGTCTTTTACGTGTCTGGAGCATCAGGAATAAACTGATGACTTTAAAAGATTTTTGCCTTGCTGCCTGAGCCGCTGGGCCTCCTCACAAGATCACTGCAGCAATGCCAAATGACTCCTAGAACATTCTCTCTGCTCTAAGATGACGCTCACAATCTCCTTCCCAGGACCTACTTTCTATTTTGGAGCTGTTGTAAAACATAGTACATCTTAGACTATTTGCCTCTCACCTGTGTGTTCTCAATGCTCAGCAAAGACCTCATACAAAGCAAGGTGGTTATAAGTTTTGCAGTACCTAGCAGTATACTAGTCATGTGTAGGTATTTCATAGATGTACAATTGAATTTCCTGGGTCCCTACATAAACGGGACAAAACTTACAAAGATCAACATTTTTCAAGATCAATAGGGCTCAAGGGTTTGCTCCTCAGTGAAAAATCAGATAATATTACATTTAATGAATTCATACCATCTATCGTTAACCAAGATGAATATAAACTACCCTGAAAATTTCTAATCTGCAAAAGGAAAAGAAATGGCCAAAAAACTTTCTAGAGGATCCGCCTGGCCTTCTGATGAAATCTTAGCTTCTCACACAAGGACATCAGGGCTAAAGTATTAACAGACCTCCTGCCAGCTGATATCACTAATACAGATGATTTATTAAAGGAAGGAAGGAAGGATAAGCATTACAACTTCCATAAAACCCCCACTGAGATGGTGCCTTTTCATCCAACAAGAATTAAATACCAGTCAATGGTGACCATTTTAATAATGAAATTGTCCTTTTTAATTGACCTAAACACTACCACTGAGGATATTTTTCTATCCAAACAGCCCTTCTTAATGGTGAGGATAGGTGAGTCCCGGGATGCTTGCTATACCCGGGGTTCCTTTTGCACATTTATCAGATGCCTGCCATTTGCAAAATGCCAAAGCACAACAGTGCTGCCTTTGTTTCTTTTTTTTAATGCTGTAGCTATAAAGGAAAAAAAAAATGTTTTTTGAAAAACTATAGGAAACATGGCAGAGTGTGCTCAGATCTCTCCCCCTGAAACAATAAGCTGAATATTTAAAACTCAACAAAAAGCACCAAACTGCACACCAGCACCTCTGAGGGAGGGATCTACACATAAGAGCTACCACAGGTCAGAACCCCAGGTGTTGGGTGGTGGACTCAGAGAAATAAAGCTGCTGCCTCTTGCAGCCACTGGATCTCCCTGCAGGAGGAGGGGGAGAGGAGAAGGTGCGGTGACTTCCCTGATCAGCCTGCCTGGAAGTGCTAGAACTTCTAGCAGATGACACCAGAGACCAGTCATCTTCTCTGCAGAAAGCAGAAAAGCGGGACTGGACTGCAGAGAAACAACAGTTGATTTTTACTGGTCCCGGTTGCAAAACCAAGGCTGAGCCATGGCCACCAATTTCAACCCAGAGGGCCCCTCCCCCCATGCCTTCAGAGTCTGATCATGGAGGAGCCCCAGTGGAATCTGAGCAAATGCTGCCTAAATTGCTGCTAACACTGACATGAACTGAAACAGAATAGCACATGTGACTCAATAACTGCAAGAAAATAAAAAGGACATTTAGGCTTTACGTAAAGCAGGGATCCAAGAGGCTTAGACACCACCTACTAGACACCAAAAAAAAAAAAAAAAAAAAGCACCTTCTTTGCAGCAGGCTAAAGAGAGACCTTTATATAATAAATCTTCTTTCTGGAAAAACAGCAGAATACACTTCCATTAATGCCCAGGCGGAGAAATAGTCCATTAAACACCATGAACAACCAAGGTGACAAGGCATCTCAGAAAGAAAGAGAAAAATCTCCAGAAAATAAGCTTATAGTCAATACAATCTGTGACTTAAATGACAGAGAATTCAGGGTGGTACTTCGAAAAAAACTCAATGAGATCCAAAACAACTCAAATAAACAAGTTCATAAACTGAAAAGACAACTGGATGAGCAGAGGAAGAAAACTGAATGCCTCAAGGAACCAAATAGAACTTCTGGAGATGAAGAACATACTGCTAGTTGAAAAACGAAATATCAAGCTTAGGAAATAGAATCGACCAAATGGAGGTAAGGATCAGGGATATCAAAGACAGAAATCTAGAAATAAATAAGAAGGAAGAAGAGAGAAATCAAAGAATGAAAAATAAAGAAATACAAGAACTAGCTGATACCATCAGGAGAGAAAACATGAGAATAATGGGTATTACCGAAGGCGAGGAAAAGGAGCAGGGACTAGAAAGCATTTTCAGACAAATAGTTGACAAGAATTTCCCAAATCTAAGAAATGAGCTGGAGCTTGGAATTCAAGAAATCAACAGAACACCCAATGATCTCAACCCAAAAAGGCCTTCACCAAGACATATTGTATTAAAGTTATCAAAAGGCAATGACAAAGATAGAGTTCTCAGGGCAGCCAGGGAAAAGAAAACAGTAACTTATAAAGGAAAACCCATTAGATTATCTTCAGAATTCTCAGTGCAGACCTTACAAACCAGAAAAGAATGGAATCAAATATTTAAACTATTAAATGAAAGGAACTACCAGCCTAGAATAATGTATCCAGCTAAAGTCTCCTTTAGATATGAAAGAAAAATTAAGACCTTTCCAGACATACAAAAATTGAGGAAATTCTCCACTATGAGGCCTACACTGCATGAAATACTGAAAGGGATCAGCTCACCTAAAACAAAATGACAAACAAACAAACAAACAACAACAAAAAACCCATAATTAGGAGTAAAGTGACTATCAGGCAAATAGAAGCAGAGGAACGCAAACCTTACTAAGAACAAGGCATTAAAGCTTAAATATTAATAAGAGAATTGCTATAGCAAGATAGTAATGAACATTCAGCATACATAAGGACAAAGTGAGATAACAACGACTGAAAAGGGAAGAATACAAAGATCCAAATTTGCAAAGGGGAAAGGACATAAGGTATGTGCAGAAGAAAATGGATGACTGTATATATAACTATATATAACTAATCTTTACATATTCGTAATGGTAACCACACACCAAAGATTCAAAACTTAAGTATATAACATAAAACAAAAAGAACCAGGGGCAAAACCCACAAAAGCCAACCAAAATAAGGAAAATAGGAACATCGAGCTACCAGAAAGCAAAAGATAAAATGGCTATAAGAAGACCTCATATTTCAATAATCATCCTAAATGTAAATGGACTGAACTCACCAATAACAATGCACAGAGTTGCAGAATGGATCAAAACAAACAAACAAACAAAAAACAACAACAAAAAAAACCCCAACCATATGCTGACTCCAGGAGACACATCTCAGCTCCAAAGACAAATACAGACTCAAAGTGAAAGGGTGGAAAATAATATTTCAACCAAATAGCATTCAGAGAAAAGAGGGAGTAGAGGTACTAATATCAGACGCAATAGACTTCAAAATAAAAAAGGTAAAGAAAGATACTGAGGGACACTTTAGAATGATAAAAGTAATCATGCACCAAGAAGACATAATACCTATTAATATCTATGCTCCCAATCAGGGAGCCCTGAAATATGTAAAGCAATTACTAACAGAATTAAAGGGAGAAACAGACCAAAACACTATGGTAGTAGGGGACCTAAATACCCCACTGTCGGATATAGACAGATCATCCAAACAGAAAATCAATAAGGAAATAACATCCTTAAATGACAGATTAGACTAACTGGACATAATTGACATATACAGTGTTCCATCCTAAAACAGCTGCTTATACATTCTTCTGTAGTGCACATGGAACATTCTCAAGAATTGACTACTGGGACACAGAGATAGGCTCAACAAATACAAGAGGATTGAAATCAGACCAACTATATTCTCTGATCATAATGCTTTGAAACTAGAGATCAACTGCAAAAAGAAATCAGGAAGAACCACAAATACAAGGATATTAAATAACATGCTACTGCAGAATAACTGGGTTAAAGAAGAAATAAAAAGAGAGATCAAGAGATACAAAAAAAAATGGTAATGATAGTACAACCTATTAAAACTTTTGGGACATGGCAAAAGCGGTCATAAGAGGAAAGTTCATATCATTACCTGCCTATCTCCAAAAACAAGAATGAGCCCAAATAAACAGCCTAATGCTTCATCTTAAAAAATTAGAAAAGGAAGAACAAATGAAGCCTAAAGTCAGCAGAAGGAAAGAAATAATCAAAATTAAAGCAGGAATAAATGAAATTGAAAACCAAATAAAATATAAAATAAAAAAATAAATGCAACAGAGATTTGGTTCTTTCAGAAGCTTAACAAACCCCCAGGTAGGCTCACTAAAGAAAAAAGAGAAAGGACACAAATAAACACAATCAGGGATGAAAGAAGGGAAATTATGACTGACATCACAGAAATACAAAGGATCATGCAAGAGTACTATGAAAAAGTATATAACGCCAAATTTAATAAACTAGAAGAAGTGGACCAGTACTTAGAAAAACACTATCTTCCTAGACTGAATCAAGAAAATCTGGAAAATCTAAATAGACCAGTCAGCAGTACAGAAATTGAAACAATCATCAAAAACCTACCAAAAAGTAAAAGTCCAAGACCAGATAGCTTCACCAGTGAATTCTACCAAACATTCAAAGATTTAATACCTATTTTTCTCAAACTCTTCCAAAAAGTCGAAAAGGAGGCAATATTTCCCAACTCATTTTATGAGGTCAATATTACTTTGATATCAAAACCTGCTAAAGATAACACAAAAAAAGAAAACTACAGACCAATATCTTTCATGAACACAGATGTAAAAATCCTAAATAAGATACTAGTGAACCAAATACACCAACATGTTAGAAAAATTATACATGACGATCAAGTAGGCTTCATCCCAGGGGCACAGATATGGTTCAACATACTAAAATCCATTAATGTGATACATCGCATAAACGAATTAAAAAATAAGAATCATATGATCATATCAACAGATGCAGAAAAAGTCTTCGACAAGATACAGTAGCCATTTATAATTTAAACACTTAACAAAATCGGTATAGAAGGAAAGCCAACATTATACTTAATGGTGAAAAACTAAAAACCTTCTCTCTAAGATCAGGAACAAGGCAAGTCTGTCCACTATCACCACTGTTATTCAGTATAACACTGAAGGTCCTAGCAAGTGCAATCAGGCAAGAGAAAGATATAAAAGGCATCCAAATAGGAAACAAAGAAGTCAAACTGTCACTATTTGTGGATGACATGATTCTCTATGTAGAAAACCTTAAAGACTCTACAAGAACACTACTAGAAACAATAAGCAAATACAGTAAAGTCTCTGGATACAAAATCAACATTCAAAAATTCATAGCATTCCTATACTATATAATGAAGCATCAGAAAAAGAAGAGGAAAAAATAATTTAATTTTGCAATTGCACCATAAAGAATAAAATACCTAGGAATAAATTTAACAAAACATGTGAAGGACCCATATAATGAAAACTATAAGACCCTACTAAAAGAAATCAAAGAAGATACAAAGAAATGGAAAGATATTCCGTGTTCTTAGATCGGAAGAATCAATGTAGTTAAAATGACCATATTACCCAAGCATTATACAGATTTAATGCAATCCTCATCAAAATCCCACTGGTAGTTTTTAAAGAAACAGAACAAAAAATAATCAGATTTGTATGGAAACACAAAAGACCCCAAATTGCCAAAGCTATCCTGAGAAAAAAAAACGAGGCTGGAGGTATCACTCTGCCCAACTTCAAATTATACTACAAAGCAACAATAACCAAAACGGTATAGTATTGGCAGCAAAACAGATACATGGACCAGAGGAACAGAATCATGAGTCCAGAAGTAAACCCATCTTTATATGGGCAAATAATTTTTGACAAAAAAGCAAAAAACATATAGTGGAGAAAGGAAAGCCGCTTCAATAAATAGTGTTGGGAAACTTGGATAGCCACCTGCAAAAGAATGAAACTAGGTTGCTGTCTCACCATACAGCAAAAGTAACTCAAAATGTATTAAGGACCTGAGTATAAGATGGAATCAATAAAATGCATAGAAAAAAAACATAGGAACAAAACTCAAGGACCTTGGATTTAAAGAGGATTTTATGAATTTGACCTCAATGGCAAAGGAAGTAAAATGAATGGAACATTAAACTAAAAAGTTTCTCCTCATAAAAAGAAACTGTCAACAAGGTAAAGAGACAACTATCCAAATGAAAAAATATATTTGCAAGCAACACCTCTGATAAGGGCCTAGTATCTAAAATTTATAAAGAACTCATATGACTCAGTAACAACAGACACTTATCCCTAGAGGACATACAAATGGCCAACAAATATATGAAAAGATGCTTAACATTGCTAGCTATTAGGGAAATGTAAGTCAAAACCACAATGAGATACCATCTCACACCTGTTAGAATAGCTGTTATCAATCGGACAAGTAATAACAAATGCTGGAGAGGATGCAGTGAAAAGGAAAATCTCATACACTGCTCGTGGGACTGCAAATTGGTACAGCCACTATGGAAAACAGTATGGAGGTTCCTCAAGAAAACTAAGAATTAATCTACCATATGATCCAGCAATCCCTCTACTGGGTATTTACCCCAAAGATTTGAAAATCCGTATCTGAAAAGATATTTGCACACTGATGTTCATAGGAGCACTATTCACAGTTGCCAGGATATGGAAGCAACCAAAGTATCTTACGATAGATAATTGGCTAAAGCAGCTGTGGAACATGTATACAATGGAATATTACTCAGCCATAAGAAGAGATGAAATACTACCATTTGCGACAATGTGGATGGGCCTTTAGCTAAGCGAAATAAACCAGACTGAAAAAGTTGAAAAATCACATGATATCACTGATATGTGGGATATAAATCTAAAAGCAACACATGAACAGGACAAACAGAGACTCAGGGACATGGTCAGTTGACTGGTGGTTACCAGAGGGTAGGGGGTGGGGGAAGAGGGAACAGGTAGACAGGGTAAAGGGGGTCAAATATAGGGGGTTTGGGGGAGGTTGAAGTGAGTAAAAAAGATCAAATATATAGTAGCTGAAGGAAACTGGACTCTGGGTGGTAATCACACAATAGAATATGTAGATGTCAAATTATAATGTACACCCGAAAATTATATAATTGTATTAACTAGTGTTAACTCAATAAACTTAAAAAAGTTTGTTTACTTACATGGCCTACTAACCATGAAAAATGGTTATTTTCTTTTAACTGAGAAAAATGTGATGGCCTGTGATTCATGAAGATTTTAAGAAAATGACAAACCCCAAACCAGGATAAACCTGATTCAGAAGGTAAAATGCTATCTATCCTGGCACCAAATCAAAATTTTAATTTTGCTTTTTTATGCAACTATAAACAAAAGCCATGAAAGTTAGAGGGTCTCTTCTCAATCAATCCCTTTCCTATGCCTACTGGGCAGTGAGAAAATCATTGCTTCTGCAAGGAAATGCTATGACAATGGTGTTTTTCTTCTCTGTGTGTTTGAGAAGATCCTTAATATTTTAAATTTTCGTTTCTTTCAATTCTAAAGGATTTCCAATCTGACAGAACCATGGAGCTTAAAGTTAATAATATTAAACTATAAGCTAAACTGAAATGAAGAAACCTAGTTCAGGCTTAATGATTCCTTTATTAGTTAAACGAACATATCGAAACATCTCTTTATCAAATATCAATAGAAATGGAACATATGGAGAGCTTTCCAAGTCACTTTAATTGAAAGATTTTCAGTTTTCTTCGGAAGTCGGTTCAAACGATAGGTCAACATCTACTATCACTGGTAAAATTGGTATTAACTTCACAGTTTTTACCCAAATTCATGTACCATCAACACTATTAAGTAAACATAAAATAAAAGTTATTCACCTTTTATGGCTGAATGGATAAGAAAATAAGACACACATACTGCCTATAAGAGACTCACTTCAAATCAAAAGACACACATAGACTGAAAGTATAGGGATGGGAAACGATAGTTTATTAAAATGGAAGCAAAAAAAAGCTTAAGTAACAATACTTACATCAGAAAGAATAGACTTTAAAAACAAAGGCTACAACAAGAGACAAAGAAGGACCCAGTAATCCTACTTCTGAGAATTTATCTGAACAAACCCAAAACACTACTTCAAAGGGACATGTGAATCCATATGTTCATTGCAGCATTATTTATAATTGCCAAGATAATGGAGGCAATCTGGGTGTACATCAATAGATGAATGGATAAAGAAGAGGTGGTACATACATACAATGGAATGTCACTAAGCCAAAAAATAAATGAAATCTTGCTGTCTGTGACAACATGGATGAACCTAGAGGGTATTGTGCTGAGTACAGTAAGTCAGAGAAGGATACATGTCATGTGATTTCACGTACATGTTGAATCTAAAGAACAGACTAAACAAACAAAACAGAAACAAACCTATAGATACAGGGAAAATTTTTATGGTTGCTGGATGGAAAGGGGGTTGGGTGGTGGGTGAAAAAGGGGAAGGGATTAAGAAGTACAAATCTGTTGTTACAAGAGTCACAGAGATATAAAGTATAGCAATAAGGCACAGAGTCAATAATATTTTAATAACTATGTATGGTGCCAGATGGGCACTAGATTTACTGGAGTGATCACTTTGTAAGTTAAATAAATGTCTAATCACCATGTTGTACACCTGAAACTAATATAATATTGTATGTCTATTGTATTCAAAAAATTTATTCACCTTTATATTCCATAAATAAAAGCCAGTATCAACTCTAATAAATGGAAGACAATAAAAAAGCATATTACTCTTCCTTATTAAGTATTATTAAACTCGCACTAGATACTTTTGCTTGCTGAAGGCTGAGATTTACAGCTATTCTCATTCTATTAAAAATACGTGTGTTAAAAGTAGTATCAGCGAGATAGTGGCAACAGACTAAGCCTTTTTCAGAAAGACTGAAAGTGGAAAAATGAACAAACCTCAATATATAATTCAACGTCATTTAGTGTTATGCTGTGTATCATGTAATATTGTTTCAAATAGTAAATCATGGTCCCACGACCACACCCAAAGAAATACTAAGTTCTTCTGATGAACAACAAAGACTGTATAGAGTAACACATGCACTTGATGATACTAAGCACGAGGCTCATATTAAAAAAGTACAAGACTCCAGCATTCAGAGAAGCTGTTTCCAGTTTTCTCTTCCAAGAATGACAAGAATACTGATGGGAGAAAAGCGAAGAGAAATGGGTCATTCATTATCTTAAACCTAGGAAACACCAGAAATGACACTGTCCACAGTTTATCAAAATCAGTATTTGATTAAGCAGATGAGGTTGGGGCAGGCATACTAAGAAAGGAGTGCTAAGTATTAGGAATGGTAAAAAGGAGGTTGGACACTTGTTTTCTATTCTTACAAGAAATCAATGAAAATAATGAAAAGCCCTTGAAAGTAAAATGTCACTATGAGAATCTGAATTTCAATAAGGAATGGAAAATATACTCCAGACAGTTCAAAAGATAATATTGATAAGTGTTTTTTTTCTACCTGTAATCATGTAACCCGTGTTAAAAAAAAAAAATCAAAACTCTACAAAATTAAGAACAGTATGCGGCACTTACTGGTAATGGACCCAGGAGGGTCCGAGAGTTTTCTTGAATTGAGCAAGTCCTACGATATCAATATAAATGAGCTCAACGATTCTGTCTCCTACAGTTGGGCAGCCGGATCGGTTTCCCACAACCTTCTTCATTATTCTAGAGAAAGGGAAGAAAGGGAAGAAAATTTACTTCAGGGTACTTTAGTAGGCAAATAAACATGGAAGAATCCTTACTTATCAGGGAGAATGGCACAGCCCTTCCCAACTCACTGCTTATTCAAATTCTTCCTACCCATCAGGGTCCATCCAGAGCTTTGATTCTAACTCCTGCTAGAAAATAATGGTGGTACGCAAACATGGCCTTTGAAACCAAGGAAGAGAGAGGGGTCTGAACGTTTCCACTATCTAACAACTGAGATTTAGAGAAGTTACTTAACCTTCAAAAGTTTCCTCATCCTCAAACAATAAAACAAACAAACAAAAACCAGCACACAACCAGAATAGGTACAAAGAAAGCAACCTCTCAGCCTTCTTCAGGTGGTTAAATGAGGTACTAAATAGAAAGTGACTAATGTATACGAGATCCTCAGTGACTATTGTTTCTTATTACACCAGCCTTTAATGACCTTCTATTTCTGACCTCTTCTATTTCTAGCCTCTACAGTATAAACTTCATTCTATATTGTCTTGTACTATTTTCTAATTTCTTCTCTTACGTCATATTGTTCCTTCTGACTAGACTATATTACAGACTGGCATTACAGTTTATACTTTCTCATTGCTCTTTCTTCCATCCACCCATCTGTACCAACCCACCTTTGTACTCAGAGAGAGCCAAAATACAACTTCACATGTGGAAGTAAATAACTGTTATTGGTACTGCCATTAGCATGACTTAGAAATAGGTCATCATTGAAGCCTTTTATTCCTGCTCACATCCCACAAGAATCCTTTCAAATTAGGGATAGATATCCTACTTCAACATAAACAGGACTCTGCTTTATAGCTCCAAACTGCCTCAGGCACCCTGCTCCTCTCTGGTTACCTGTAACCAATTTCTTCCCAAGAACCTGAAGATTTTTTTTTTTTTTTTAGTAAAGGACTAGATAGTAAATACTTTCATCTCTGAAGGCCACACTGTCTGTCTCAACTACTCAACTCTGCCATTGTAGAATGAAAGCAGTCACAGACAAAATATAAACAGTAAGTGTTCCCATGAAACTTCATTAACAAAAACAGGCAGGTCTGGACTTGGCCACTGAGCCACAGTTTCCTGACTCGTAGGTCCATCCTGTATTCAGTGGTTCCCAAACTTGTCTGTACATCGGAATTACCTGGAGGCACCAAAAGATACTTACACCTGTGTTCTATCCCCAAAGGTTGTGATTTAATTAGTCTGAGATATGGTCTGGGTTTTAGGCATCTAAAATGTTCTCCAGGTGGTTGTAACGTGCAGGCATATTTGGGAACCACTGCACTGTGTTGCTTCCACGATTATCTTGTTAAATAAAATACATCTGTCGCTGTCACCGAAGTTCCCCTTGACCATTAAACTATGTCTTTGCCTGACCTCCCTAGTAAGCACCTGTCCCTGGGGATCCAGGGACAGGAGCCTTTTTGTTTACTCACCCACTTATTCATCCTTTCACTCATTTGTTCAGTTAATAGTCTGAGCACCCACTGTGTGTTAGGCACTATTCTAGGTGCTAACTACACAGTAGAGAACAATATTCAAACAGTTTCTGTACTCCCTGTGCTTACACTCTACCATCCACACCTCAATTAGTATTAATCACATTGTAATTAGTGTGATTATTGTGTAATGTATTAGTTATAATTATCAAAAGATTAACACCTCTTTGACCACATGCTGGTCATCTCTGTATATCCCATACCAAAACCCAGCCCACATAAGGCACTGGAGGAATGAGTGCTAACTGTATGAATGCATCCACTTCACAGATTGTGTACCCAATGTGTTTTAAAGGAAGCAGCGGGGAAGCAACAGAAGGCAGAATGCCGAAGGAATAGAGCAGTGATTAAGGGTTCGGGAGACCCTAGGTTTATCCAGATTGCAAAGTAACAATGTGGTATAGTAGTCAGATGCATGCACTCTGAGGTCAGACAGACACAGGGCTTGAGTCCTGGCTCTCCCACGCATTCTCCATGCAACTTCACACAACTATTTGTAGGTTGAACGTCGGTTTCAGCAGAGACCAACAGTACCGAGTACCTACACTTCCAGTTCGTGCTAAGGACTAAAGATGAAACATGCAAAATGTTTAGTAGCTGATGCACAGTAAGTGCTCAACAAATGTTAGCTGTTAATAGTCATCATGGTTGTCATAACTGTCGAAAAACTAAAGCCCATATCATGGTTTCAGCATATGGAAATCATTTAACAAACAACAACTGATGTTATCTTACTGCTATTGCTTTCATCGCAACACTGCCACTACTGTGGACCTGGGATCTAATACAAGTGACTTCTCCGTGAGTCAGTATCTTGAACAATAAAATAGAAGCAGCAGGATGGGACATATTTTAATACCCCTTTCATCTCTAGAATGTTCATTCAAGGTGTTCTTCTGGAACATCTGACATATGGCAGAGGATAATCTGGCTGTTGGGTGGAAAGTCTCAGTGGGCAGTTACGCAAAAGGAGGGAAGGGGCTCTAAGCATGCCTGCTTGGCCAGCTGTGTCAATCTAAAAGCGATTAAGAGAAGGCTAGAGCTAGAAGCAAGTTTCAGTGAAACAGAAAACCCAGGTAGAGGTAACAGACTCAGAGTCTGAAAGTTGGCTAATTGAAAAAGGATTGGATCAGGGTTTTCAGGAAACTCATTCTATCCAAATTAAATTATACACAGGAACCTGCCCCGTCACAAGATTTAGATAGCTTGATGTTGAGTAGGGAATGGTATACATTTCGGCAAGAGACAGGGAATTAGGAAAGTCAATAATGTTTTGTGCTGCAGATGTTGGAAGCACCTGTTATAGCAAAGAATAAGCTCCTTGCTTTGAATTTTCTGGCATTCTTTTATGAAGCGTCTGGAGCCTGTAGCTACAATGAAAACATATTATCCTTTTCACAGTGTATGTATTTAGCTCCTGAAAATAATCTTCTTATCTCCTGTTTAGTGAATTATCACTTTCATTTTCTTCTAAAAGAAATTACACACTAATAGAGAGCTTTAAGAGTTTACAATTTCTTTTTTGTATTCTGATTTAAAAATTGAAAAGTAATCTCCTTACTCCTTGAGCTCCGCCAGTGAAGCCGAAATCCTAATGTCATGGCCCAGTAAGTACAGAGATGTAATTAAATCACTCCACTGAACTAATTCACCAAGAGGGCCACCACTGAAAGCTGTCTCAGCAATCTTAAATCCAGATTCCTTTGTCAGGAGTCCCAGGTGAACAAGGACCTGAAAAAAAAAAAAAAGAGAAGCACATACTGATTTCCACTGAACCAAATACAGACTCCACAGTAACACACCAAAGAGTGATCAACCGACGCTAAAGTCAGGCTTACGTTCTAATGTGAGGTAAGCATCTTTCTACAAAGTAAAAAGAAGGGAAGGAAATTACTTTTTTCATTATTGTTTTAGAGAAACAAAGTCATTGTTTTCCTTGGTATGGCTAAGAGTGTGAGGTATGAACAGGTATCCTGCTCTTAAAAAAAAGGATATATTTGGAAAGTCAGAATTAAAGGAGAGTAAGCCAGGACATTGTTATGAAACCATCACCGCCATCTCTTTAAAAAAAAAAAATTATGGTTTATCCTTTCATTTAAAAAATATGAGCAAGAACTATGTATGTATATTATATATTTGTGTGTATATGTGTCTATATGTATTTATGTAGGTATAGATATATAAATTTCCTCTCTCCTTTAAAAATCTAATCACTATTCTCCATCTAACAATATATCCTGGAGGTTACTACATAGAGTTATACAGAAATACTGTTTATTTCTTTTTATGGCCCACCTGGATCTCTGTCTAGATACTCTTATATAGACTACTTGGTGCTAGGATGTTTGGTCCTGGATCTCATAAATTCAAGGGATCTAAGCAAGAGTGACCCATTACTGTATGACTTGAGGTGCAGCAAGTGTATCTGTATTTTCTTTTTCGGGTATATCAACTTCATCAAATTAGGAATATCAAACTCATTTAAAACTTAATTTTAGGTATAGAAACAGATCTCTTACTTTGCTCAGTTATTTGTAATCAGAACAGTTAATCTAAGGCCACAGCCACTTAATCTCTAACTAATAGGGTATAAGATTTTCCATGGGTATTCTAGAGGTTTTTTAAGCATCTCTTCATGAACTTGAAACAAATTGGTTCAAGTTTAATTTATAGTATCACTCGCTCAAGAATGTAAGCAGGAGAACCAACCAAACAGAGCAGCAATGGGACTTACCAGTTACCAAACTCCAGAATTGGCAAATATCCAAAAAATGAAATTGTCATGATGATGTAATAGGAAGGTCTCAAAGGCTGTATTTAGGTAAAGAGTGTTAAGTTTCTCAACACCACAGAGACAGATGATTCAAGGGAAAAAATCTTGCAGGCAAGTATTCTGCTTAGCTTCACTTAAGAAACATGTATGCTGGTTCTTACTAAGTAAAATGACTGCAACTGGGGACAGAAAACCACAAAAATGAATGTACGAGAGACAAGGCAGTTTCCGCCCCTCCAAAGGGCTATCACTGAGACATGACATTTTTTAATCCTGTTTCCAAGCAAAATCAAATTTAAAAAGAAAACTGGCATATAACAACTGAATTGATGACAAACTCACTTTCTTCCTTTTCCTCTTTTCAAGATTCTGCTTTTCTGCCAGAGACTTGATTGCTTGGATCCAAGCATCAGCCATTCGCCTGATCCGCAGTCTCATCCACCGGAATTCTTCATGCTTTTTCATTGTACTGTAGAGAATATTAAAATCTGTACGAATTTCCGCCTAGAAACAGAAATTTAATAAAAATGAATAGATGATAAAAAGTCAGAAACCATAATGGTTTTCATGACGTGACATTTGAAAACTTGAAAGAGATACTCAATTACATACAGGGCTTCAAAAGTGAGTCTTGACTGCTGCACAGGTTTGCTTTAAGGTCCCAGGATTGCAAATTGAAGTGAAGACCCCTGACTGCTAATCTGCTCTAAGGCACATCGTTTAAAAAATTAGAAATTGAGAAAGAAAGAAGAGTCATTGCAAAGCCCTGAGCTATGTTAAAATGTATTTTTTAATAATGAGTACACTTGAGGCACCTTGAAATTCTCTGCACCTGAATTTATTGGCCACCTCAATCTACTGTAGGGCAAAAGGATACTGGGAAAACTGAAGTCAATTCTTAACAGGCTACCTGGTATTGTGGAGGCTGCCATAAAGACATGTTCTGTCCATAAAATTAAGTGAGGGAAATACATGCTCCTCATCCAGTTTTTTCCCAGTCCAAACAAACAAAAGTTCATTATTTTCTAAAGAATTTTAAAGCTAGGAATAATGTTTTCCTATCACAACCAAATAAAATGTAAAATTCAGGCCAGAATAATTTTAAAAGCCAGGAAGAACATTTTTGTAATATAGCTGGGTATAACCAGTGATCAAAATAAAGGAAAAAAAATGACACAATATTTTTCACGTATCATCTAAAACATACCGAATCCATCTTTCAGTATGGATTCACCATAGGTCATTCTCAACACTCATCCGATTATGTCTCTCCTTGAGTCAACAGTTTTTAGTCTAAGCATGGGTCAGCAAACTATAGGTCTTGGGCCAAATCCCCTCTGATGCCAGTTTTTGTACATGAACTTTAATTGGAACACAGCCACACCTACTTATTTACATATTGTACATGGCTGCCCTCTGTGCTACAAGGTCAGATTTGAATAGTTGCACCCAAAGGTAAAAATATTTACTACCTGGTCTTCTCTAAAAAAAGTTAGCTGATCTCCCAGTCTAAAGACTTAAACCTTTTGCAGTCCCCTACTGACCTTTCCAATCTCATCTTCACCCTAGCTCATCCAGACATGCAAGGCCTTGTGCCACTGAACCATGCTCTACTCCCTTGAAATGTGAAACTCTAGCACATGCACCTTCTCCCCTAAAATCAGACACCTTTATCTCATTGACCCAGTCTTAACTCACTCATCATTTAAAATTCAGTTCCAGCGTCATCTTCTCTTGGCCTTATCTCCTGACCCCTACAGGCTGAGATCGCCACTCCCTCTAATTCCCACAGGACTGTATTCCAGCATTTACAGTTACCATCACTATTGACAACCATAACCCTCATTAGATCATTGAGCACTTCCAAATCTATTACTTAGGAACCCTCAGATAATTGTTCAATAAATATATGCAAACTGGTTGACTTAACTTATAGAAGTTCTTCAGTTTATCACTATTTCAGGTTACAGCTGGCATTTCTAGGAGACTCCACTTATATTACTTGGCATTAGACTCCAATCACAAGCCTAGTAAGAAGTTTCCGAAATCACTTACCAATGAATTATGATCAGCTTCTTCATAGGGATTTTTTGCTCTCCAAGGTAAATGAGGACACCAATTTTCAACCTAAAAAATATAAATCAGAGACACTAAGTATGCTGGTTTCTCTGTAAATGAATTAATGTGTGTACAAGGCACTGAGCACAATTCCTGACACTCAGTGGGCACTGTATTTAAGTGGGTAATTATTATTAGTCAAAGTCCCATGCTTTTAGTTAGCACTCCAGAGATAGGTGCCCTTTCAGATGAAACAGTAAACAGCAAAGGTCCCAAGGAGCATATGATTAACTTTACATCTATCTGTTCTTCAAAATACTTTACAGTGATGACTCCTTAATCATTTAATCCTCACGTTTCTACACCAGAAAGAGAAGGGGTTCTTTTGGTAGAAAGTTAAAAGACTAGAACAGTGCCTCTCTGACTATTTCACAAAAGGAAGGAATGATTCTTCATCTGCTGTGGCATGTCTAGAAAAGAAATAGCATGGCATTTGAGTCATACAATTCAATCATTTATCTCAGAATTAGAAATGCAACTGATAATTTAAAGCTAATTGATCAAGGCTTTCCTTTCCTTTTCTGTCTATTCACATCATGCTATCACAAGGAATAAGATGGTAAAATGTACCACAGAAAGAGATGAAAAGAAAAAAAACCCTCAGCGATCTTGTGAAAGCCATTCTGTTAGATGGATTGTTTTGTCAAGGCACAGCGTTTATTGATTTGTGGGGGAGGAGGACAGAGAAAAGAAAAGTGTCAGGTTTTACAGAAATCATGTCAGTGAAGGTTACCAACGAAAATTAGGTAAATTCGTAATTTCTCCATAAAGGAAAAATAAAAAATGCAGAGTAATATTGATGTCTGACCTCTTTCTCAAAACTGGCCATACAATTCCAAGATAACATATCACCCAGTTACTAACATGTAATTAGATTATTAAAGATGGATAATAAATAGCCATGGAAAATAATTTTCCTATGGCCAGGCGGACCTATAAAAATGAACGAAGCGAGAGGGTGAGGGATATCCTTGGAAGGTCACTGAGAAGGCAGGGAAATGCGTGAGACCACAGCCTCCTGGATCAGACATGCAGAGTCAGACAAGATGGTGTGTCTTCAGCTCTAGGTGAGTTTTCAAAGAAACAGCAGTTTCACTAATCTACAAACTTTGCTTAATGCAAGGTGATGTTTTATTTACTAAGATCAAAATAACTGGGTGGTTTGCATATAGCTATCTGCCTGCCAAGGATCTGAAAACAATAGGCAGAGGGCAGCAAAGCTTGGGGGAGGGTGGAATCCCCAGATAAGAAAAGTACAATATTCTCTTTTTCTTCTTATGAAATAAAATTAGATTTTACCATATTTGTGAGTGACCTCAGAGACTCAAAAGGAGACTTTCCGAATGGGGACATAAGGAAAGCTGAAATGGGTTTTACTCATTTAAAAAACAAAACAAACAAACAAACAAACAAAACCAAAAAACCCCACTAACTTGCGTTGGGTGCCCATGTCTGATTCCTGAGACCTTAGAGCAATATCACCATGAAAGGCAATATCTTAAACTCCACAAATGAGAAAAATGAAGGAAAATCGGCAGAAAAGCCTGAAAGAGGATGAAGACCCACTTGGCCCCAGTAACACTACACACGTCTGTATCTTGTATTTAGGCCAGACTAAATTATTTAGTTCAAATTAAATTTTTATAAATGGACTCAATAAAACATGCTATAAAGCATATTTACAACATGAAGTCTTAGAATGAATTGCAGATTTGATTGAGACCTTTAGCCCCACACAAAAAAAGATGAGGATGGGCAAACAGGGTACAAATTTGCAGTCAGTCTAACACTAAATAACTAAGTGTACACAGCGACATGTCACATAAAAAATTTCCTCATGAATAGCATGATATTGGGAAAGATGAAACAAGACTATGAATATCAAAGAAAATTAACCAAAAGGAGAAACATTAGTGAGATCAGATATTGTTAAAAGAGACCATTCATTCCCTCCTCACCCTAAGAAGAATCTTCTAAAACTCACTGATGAAAATATAGTCCCAGGTGATCTTCTAAAATATGACTTCCCTGCAGAATACTCAGGACTTTCATTTCTCTTTGAAACTGATCATTTATCTCAGTTCTTGTTACTCTAAATGACTAGATGATAATGCTTTGCAAGGCTTCAAGGGCATCCCTGAAAGTATGGAAAATGGAGTTGGTCTATTTTAGCTCTCAGCGAGAAATCTTAACCGTTACATACTCGTAACGGAGGAAAACCCAACCATGAACATTCTTGACACAGAAGGAGAAAAATGGGGTTTTAAGATAGTTGTTTTTGTACAGTGACAGGATAACTGGTTAATAAGATAACTGAATTACACATAAACCAATTTCTTCATGGGAAAGGGGTGGGGATATTTCTTTCTGAAACCTCAGAGAATTACCAGGATTGGAAGAGAGCCAACACCTGCAGTGACTCCAAGTTCAGAAACAAACAGCCCTCAAATGAGCAACCCTTTCTTAAATAAGGTTCATTAATAACACCCGGGGAAAATCTTGCTCAAGGCTAATGACTCAATCTCCTAATCCGTTTTCTGTCGGATCTACCCTGGCTCCTTTAACAAATTTAACCCCCCAGTACAGCATCCTACCAGGAAAGCTGGACCCCAGAATAAGCCTACTGCCTTCCTGATCTGGATGCCCTTCTAATTCAAATCATTATTACCATCTCTTCTCCTCCTGGCTGTCAGACCCCTAGTGTCCTAGGTTGGCCTGTGGTCTCTCCCTTCCTTCATGCACTGCCTTGGCCACATGTTTCTAACTGTGACCCCTGGTGCTATCCCTGGGACAGTATTTACCCTCAGTGTAAACACAAACGGTTGGGGCTCCAGACTCTCCCATCCCTACTTGACTCCTACAAGCTGGCAGCCTTGCCCCAAGCCCTGTGCCAGGGTAGAAACTGGATAGCCTTAAAATAGTCCACAAATCACTACATAAGTCCAAGAATTGAAAACCATCTGAGTTCATGGCAACACACACATACAACAATCAATAGAGGAGCAGAACTATTACTCTAATAACCTTCGATTTGAAGACAAAGCTTCTTCAAGGGAAAGTAATCTTTTTAGTGCACTAGCCTCAGGCAACAAAATGAGGAGACAGCAAAAACATATAAAAAATCTAGCCAGTCTAGACTTTTGGAACATTAATGCATATTCCATTGAGAGGGCCCTTTAAATCACTTTCTTAAACAAGAAGATATAAAATTAACCAATTTGATTTCTGACGTCCATTCTCCCAGTGATTTAAACTTCTTTGATCTGAGAAAATTTTGCAGCTTACTCATGAGCAATGTGAATCAAAATTCATAAACAGAGCTCAAGGAGGTCACCCTTTCAAGGTCCAATAGGATGGATGACAATTCATCATACTTACGAAAAAAGAAATTTCTGGTAGATATGTATATAGCTCAAATTGGAATTTAAAGGGGGAAAAGAATAAAAGGACAGCAGAAACTAGAAGAAATTTAACGTATCTATGCATGTACTTAGGTACAACTGCCATAACTAGTAATGTTCTATTCTTTTGAAAGAATAACGATCAGGCTCTGTTACAGCTTCTTCTCTCATGATTAATGTTAAGCGTTTTGCTCTAATTGATCACTGACAGAATTTCATGCTGCATTTTTCAGATTGTAAAGTGCAATCAAAACTAAATGAGAAAAATGCATTTACAAAGTCTGAGATTATCTCTGGACAATGGTGTTATGGGTGCTTTTCATTTTCTTCTTTATACTAATGTGCATATTATGATTTTTTAAAATAGTGTACATTTATTAATAATTTCTAAAGGAGTTACATTATGTAAGCATCCAATCATTTACTGAAAGTTATGGTGTGTCAGAGTCTCGGGGGAATAAAACAAACAAGCTTGCATACATTAGAGCATTTAAGCCCCTCACCAGGATACATGGGAGGAAGTCAAGGCTTAAAGGAGTTGGAAACTTGCTGAGGTCAGCTCACTGGTGAGAAGGGCTGGGTGACAACTAAGATCTGTTGCTCCCCTGACCAGCACACATTAGAGCCACCATAAAGGCCAAGCTTAGTGAAGGACAAGAGAGCTACTAGGTGGGGAAAGAGGACTGAATCTGGAATCGGCCAAAATGGATTTTATGCCAACTCTACAAACAACGAGGCATATAACTTTAAACCCTTTGGCTTTCAAGTTGTCTCATTTACAGAATGAAGGAGTTGGCTCAGGTGATCTCTTAATTCTATTATGCTATAAGATCTATTCTGCTATTTTCTCATCATCTTGTCAGGTTAATTGGTTACATATCAAAAGGATACAATTAACTATACATATAGTCGACTATTTGATACACTGATTATAACATCTCTGCATATATACATATACACACATACATATTTGTTATACTGGCATATTAAATGAAGTTACTCATGAAGGCATATGCTTAAAAAAAAAACTTCTCTACCCCACTGCACCCCCAACCCACCACTTTCTAATGTTTCAAAGTGGCAATGCAAATGATAAAAGATACCTACACATGTAAGTAGTTCAGCTACCCAGACCCGTCCTGTGCACCAGATAACTAGGCTGATTAATGTTTTGGCCAAAATGCTTGTTAGAAATGGCTATGTATATGGCTGTGGGGTGGGAAGACAAAGGATAAGAACAAAAGCTACAATATACTAGGAGCCAAACACTCAGCTAAGCACTTTACACACATTACCTCATTTGGTCTTCAAATAATCCTCTGGGAAAGGCCACTAATCACGCCAGATGAAAATACCAGCCCCGGGAAGACCCACAGCTGGGCCCTGAAGCTCATCTGCAGCCCCAGAGCCTGTGTGCTTAATTCCTGTGCGACACCCAGAGAAATCAGACACTTGGTTCCTGTAGTCCCGTAAACATGGTTCAGTCTTCAACATTAAAGTATCATTGCCTAAATCTTCTATATAAAATCCTTCAAAACAAGTTTACTCTGGTCCTACTGTATAGTGGTACTAGAAGGGCAAAGCAAGTCATAACAGCTCCCTGCTTACAACTCTTGCCCCAATGAGTGTCTATACAGCAAATGATCATGTTAAAGCCTAAAATGAATCAAACCCTTCAGCGGCTCTTCCTTGCACCCAGAATAAAATGTGGAATGTATAGCAAGAATTTACAAAATCTGACCTCAACCCTTACATTGCTTTCCTCACTCACTCTGCCCTACATATAAGAACCTCCTTGCAGGTTGTTCCTACCTCGGAATGGTTGCCAGACGTGTGTGTGTGTGTGTGTGTGTGTGTGTGTGTGAGAGAGAGAGAGAGAGAGAGAGAGAGACAGAGAGAAAGAGAGACCAGTTAAATTTGAATTTCAGACAATGATTTTTTTTTTTAGTATAAGTACATCCCATGCTGTATTTGTCACATACTTATAGTTTAAAAAATCATTGTTTACTTGAAATTTAAATATTACTGGGTATCCTGTATTTCACTTGGTAACCCCATACCTCAGGGCTTCTGCATTTACTATTCTACCTAAAACACTCTTCCTTCCAGAGCTCCATGCATCGCTCCCTTACTTCTATACTATGCTTGAAGTTTTCCTCAGAGAAGCTTTCCCTTACCTACTTACTTGGCCACACTTCATCCTTACTCTATTTTTCCTTGGGGCACTCACCATTTGTAGAAATCATTTTAGTATTGGTTGACTATTGTTTGCTGCCCCATCCAAATGTAAGCTCCTTGAGGACAAACTTCGATTTGCCGGTTCAGTGATTGATCTATCCTCGGCCCCAAGAAAAGTGCCTGACTTATAGTAGTAATCGATCACTGAGTGCTGAGTAGTGGATGAATAAATCAAAGACATGAATTCAGCACTAAAGATATTCACGGTAATGAAACTCACTTTCATTTATGTGGCACTTATCCATTTCCATCATTCTATTAGAACCTTTCAGCAATACACTGAGGCAGGCAAAGCAGGCTTGACCTGATCTCAGTGAGGAGAAACCAGACTGAAAACTAAAGGGAAAGCTCTAAACCACATAAAGAGAACATGGATCCAGACAAGCAATCAGTCCTCACGTGTTTCCTATAATACTGTACTGCTGCCTTCGACCACAGGAGACAGGAGTATTATGAACAGAAAATACAAAACTGACCATGTGCAACAGAGAGAGCCAAGGACTAGAGAGATCCGGGATGTTAGAGAAGGAGCAGAACTCAAAGAGAGGCTGAATTAAGTTTACAGCATGCGACAAAACCAGAGGGATTCTAATGAGAGGATGTCAGTTTTAAAAACCTATCCCAAACCGTGGTAGGAGAACTGTCAATTGTTCTTTACACTGGAGAGGCAGCAAATGAATTCCTCTGTAGTCAACCACACAGATAATGCAGAGATGCTTCATATACCAGCTCTCACTAGGTACACTACCTACTGTGCCAGCACAGAGGAAAAACTGGCCCTCATCAGACCTGCATCCACATTGAGAACATTTTGATAGCCAAAGTCACCCAATTTATAGAGGCAGTCATATTGTAGAGACCAAGGATATAGTTCCTCTTTTGTGTTAATGGGTAATTTTGCCTGAACTGCATATCTGAGCAAATAAGGCTGAGTGATAATGAGAATAAGTGACAGGCAAGAAAGCTGTGCTTTCTAATATAATTGGCTCATTCCATTCTCATAGCATAAATGTGAATCCCTGTACTTCCTTATAGATATAATATTAAAGAACATTATATTAAAGTTGTTCATAAGTGTCCCAAATGCCCCTGTTTCATGCCTCAAATTCAAAGTTTTAGCAGATTTTAATGCTACAAATTTTTTTTTAAAGATTAGAAAGGTGATAGCTAAGAGCTTACCCACTCAGAATAAACACCCCAACGTCTAGTCTCCTTCCGTCACCATATATTTGACCCCTTTGACCTTTTTCAACCTCCTCTTACTCTTGTTTTCCTCTGGTAACCACCATATTGTTGTCTGCCATGCATTTATTCTCAATGCTGGATCTTGATGGTCATCCCAGGACCTTTGCACTTGCTATTCCCACTGCCTGCTAAACATTTCTTCCAGACATCTACACAACTCACTTCAGCTGGTGCTCAAACATTTTCTCAGGGCATTTCTTGACCACTTTATCTAAAATGGACACCATCACTCTTTTATTTATCTGCCTCTGTCTTTACAAAACATAACTTTCATGAGGAATGTTTGTCTTTTTGTTCACTGTTCAATCCCTAGCACCTAGAAAAATCCAATAGCAACACAGGCCCTTGGCACTCAGACTGCGATCCCTAAGCATTATTTCTCATCAACAAGAGCTAGGGATTCTTAGAGAAATGGCTGATTTCAGGTCCAGGGCAGAAAATTGTATAAGATGAACCTGAAAGAGCTTGTCACACGGGCAGCAAAAAACAAAACAAAACAAAACAACAACAACAACAACAACAACAACAAAAACAAACTACTACAAACTAACAGTCATGTCAAAAAGGCTCCGAAGACAATATGAATTGGCTCCCTCTAGCCAAAGAAGGGGCAATTTGAGAACCAGTAAGAAAATAATTGAAATAGATTGAACATATCAAATATGCTTCAATCAATGACTTCATACTGATGATAAAAACCAAAAAACATACAAGCAAAGAAACAAAATGCCAGTGAGAGTGGAATATGCTAGGAAGCCAAGAGACAAAGAAATAAAGGTTTCTTATATAAAATGTCCCTCAGAGTAACCAAATACCAGATGGAGTCATTTCTCTTCATAGAAATATTCCTGATAGATTAAGAAGGAACCTCTCATGAATTAATGAACTCTGACTTTGATCATCAATGGCAGCTAACATCACAAAGAGACAACTAGTCATTAAGGTGCCTCCTGACAGAAGTCTATAATATCATCCATGAAGCAGTCTTGCAAAATATATATATGTTAAGCCTGACTCTGATCAAGCCTCAGATCAATTTATAGGAAATACATGGGACCAGGAACCAGGTTATACAACAAAATCAGGATGTAATAATCAAAATGCAGAGTATAACAAATTCTCCAAGGCAGATAAAAAGGTTTCTTCAACAAAGTCTAAAGGAGAGAGGAAAAAAAAGGAGCTGGAAGGGAATTTAAAATTAAAGAGACTTTGGAGACAATTTTAATTTTTGGTCCTTACTTTATACCAGTTCAAATAAATAAACTTTAATTTATAACAGGGCCTAGAAAATGTGGATTCTAACCTGATATTAAGGAATTACGTTCATTTTCCCAAGTGAAATGGTATTAGTAGTTATAATGGGAGTAGTTATCTGTTGTAAAAGAGTCTCTTTTAAAGACACATATCGAACATTCACACATGATATGACATTTGGAATTAGCTTCAAAATAATGGAAGGGGGAGGGTATACATGAAATGAGACTGGCCATGAAATGACAATTGTTGAATCGGAGTCAATGGGCACATGGGAGTTTGTTACACCATTCTTTTTTATATATGTTTGAAATTTCCATATTAAAAAAAAAGTTTTAAAAAAATTGGAGACAACTACATTGAAGTCCCTGTCTGCCAGATTTATTCCAAGAAGCAAAAAGGTGTTAGTTTGAGGTTTGGCAAGTCCTGTCATTTTCCTTCAAATTTTTGTTAAGGTGGAGGCCCATACGAGAAGTCTCAATGTAAATGTTGTAGTATCTAAAATTTACAGACAAACAGATGTCACTAATAAAATACACTTGGGAGAGCTGGGAGGTTGAGGGGAGAGAATTAAGAGCTCAGTTAGGCTGAGTTGACAAATACTTTTTAATAAACTCAGGATTGTTTTAAAAAGTTCTTTCTCTAAAGATGTCTTAGAATTCAGGTAATAAGGTCAATAAAAACCCAGAGATAAAAAAGATACTAATAAAGCCTGGACTCAAAAAAGGAAAAGAACATGATCATAGATCTCTCTCCCCACCTCCTTCACTGACAGGAAAAATCTCACAGAGAGGGAATTTCCTACTGCAAACAGCTAAGCCTTTACGAGGTGTATGTTGGTGTTCTCGAGCAACAGTCTAGTGATATTTTTAAAGTACTCCTGACCTGTCCCAAAATGTCATGTTGTTTTCATTCAGGTTTTCTCCTGCAATCTAAGCAGTCAGTTCTTTATCGCGCTGCCCACTTTGACAAATTAGTCCATGCAACACCATTTCTAAGTTATCTTTAGCAGCCAACACAGCCCATAAATCCAAATCATTGTGCTGGTTATTAGAATTTCATTTCATGCTCGCATTCACAAACATTTAAGCTTTCAACCCTTGCTGTTGGGCATTAATCTCGGCATTAATCAAGAGATTAAGTACGCAGAATTTAAACTCGAGGTTAATAGCATGCTCAGCCCATATTGGTTTTACATATCACTATCGGAGAACAGAAAGAGGCAAAGACCTTTATGCCTGTTGTTCATGACATATAAGAAACAGATTGATGAGTAAAGCATGAAATTGCTTCTTTTGTTCCTTTATGAGGGAGTCACACACACATGCACGCACACTCATCTCATCTCATCCAAACTGGCATTTGAAGCAAAAGCTTGTACACATCCTGAGATCTAGAAATCAATCACTGGACAATTTGATTATTGCAGAGCAACTGTACTTGTAACAGCAACAGAAGTGCTTAAAAAAATAGCACAAACAAATTAAGAAATCTGGAAGGGTATGGTGGTTGCTAGTTGCTAGAATAATTGTGTTAAGAAGAAAAAAATGTCTGAGTATCAAATGTATCAGCATCATGTATCAATATAATTATCATAGGGGTAAAGAAATTCATTGCAAATTTCATAAAAGCTGAAAGCAGTAAAAGGCTCTGCTGAGGGCTAAGTTAATATACCTGAAACAATGACAGAGTAATTACTTTATAGGGCCTTGTCTCCATAACTGGAGTAGTTACATGGCTCACAGAAACAGACACAGAAAATGAACTGCCCAATGATCTGGAAATGCAAAGCTGCCTAATTCATTCACTCCCCCACCACTTGGAAAGACTGAACACCTGGTTTTCATGAGTTATGTCCTCAGGAGAATTAATGCTGTTTCTCTTTTTTCGGGGGTAGGGTATCAAAACTGTATTTGAAAACTAGCAATGAAGACTGATTCATGGAAACCAGAAAAATTAGAGCAATATTTCAAATATAGCTGGATTTTAGTATAGAACTGAATGCAAAGTCAATGGCGACAAATCACTAAGCTGAGTTGTTTCCTTCGACATGAAGGGGCAACAGTAATGAAAAGTGCAGAAGTACTGGGCCACTCAACCTCTCAGAGTCTCTATGACTTGGAAATGTATTAATCAGAGCTGGGGAGAGGTTTGCATGAGTTGTATATTTGAGGTGTCTGAATAATGTTTCATTCTTCTCTTAATGTCTGCCCCCCGACAAGGACAAGGACTAGACTTTGATTAGCATATCCAGTCCCTAGTACAGTATTACACACACAATAAGCATCCGTGGGGATAACGTAAGGGAAAAAGGCTTTACTTCCTGGGGTTTACCAGAAATGAGCTATAAACTCCAAATTGGTTAAGGTAGAAGTAGAAGTTTATAATTCCATAATTCAGTGGAAGTTGGCACGCTGAGACAATGAGGGAAAAGAAAAGTGAAGGAAGAACGCCATTTCCTAAGACTGGTCTGAAACTAAAAGCCTCAATTTAACTGGTGACTGACTATATGAGAGACATTTTCTTTCATGTCCTTTTTTATATGTGCCAAAGTTCTATACTAGAACGTAGATAGAAACGAGAACTGGCTTTTCAGTAAGGATTAAGAGTAAGTCACTGGTACATCTGTTGATCAAGCAAATGATCAAATGAAGATGTCTCCCAGACTGCAAAAGAAACCTGGCATAGGTGATATAGGGTAAATGAAGGAACAAAGAAGGGAGTGTGTCAGGAAAGCAAGTTGGGAATCGGGGACTAGACAAAAAAGAGCACCACAGATGTTCTCCAGGATTTTAAAAATACCAGAATGTAATTAATTGGCTTCAGAAAACATCTCTAATAATTTCACATTAACAAAGGCAGGGGTGTGTAGCTGCTCCATATGACCAGCTCACAGTCTGAATGCAAACAGAAGTGTCCTACCAGGAGACAAGAAGTCAAGGGGAACAGCTGAACTTCTACATTACCACAAGTCAAGGGATCTTAACTTAAATTATACTGGTGAATGAGAACCAGAAGTTGATTCAAATTCTAAAATAAATTCTCATATAAAATGTCTCAGGCTAAGCAACACCTCATAACTGTCCTCAAAAAATGACATCGAAAATCATAAAAGTATCAGTTATACTTATTGAGTGTCACCTATCTTTTAGACTCTACTCTAAGCATGTTCCCATATTCACTCAGGAATCCTCACGGTAGGATCCTTTTAAACAAAATTAAAACTATTACTTCATAAAGGAAAAATCTCAGACACAAAGAGTTAGATAAGTAACTTTTCCAAAAGCATAGTTTAGAAGCATCAGAAACAGAAGCTGGTCAGGTATGAGGCTCTAAGTCAGTACTTCTAATCAAAGTGTCCATATAGGTGAAATTCTTTAACTCTGATAGGGCCCCTATTAAGATGCTATAATAAAATGGAAACTTTTGTTTTTTAAAGGATGGAGTTCAAAGTTATTTTCAAATTAAAACTTTGAAAAAGAAGTTCCTAGTTTTCTCTCCAGGGTAATTATCTCTACCCTCCTGGATCAATTACCTGCATCCATTCTACTCTTCCATTAGTTTCTTAAGATAATGAGCATGTACCATGGTGCCACAAAAATGAGTTCTCAGTAATTACTGACAATCAATGAATAGCTGTTCAATAAGTGCTCACTGAACTGAATTCAACTGAATAAAAAGAAAAGCTCAGTTATCTGCCAAAGAAGAGACTGGAATATGCTGTGGAAGAACCATTCCACACCGGAGGAAGAGAAAAAATAATTTGGTTGAAGGTTCTGAACCCAAACACCAAGGCTTCAATATTAAGTATTATCCATCAAATCTTTATACAGCCCAGCCTATTCTATATCCTCTCAATTTACCTTCACCAGAATGCCATTTTTCTCTCATTTTAGCTACATCCTTCTTTCAGGCGAGTGGGGCTAGGGTGGCAGTTTCAAAGGAAGGGGATTAGGTCAGAGACAACCGCAGCCCCTTTTCCTCTGGACCATTCTTCTGCACTGTCCCAGCTCTGGCTCGAGAGATGGAGGAAGGCTGTAGTAGGAATGTAAAATCCTCTAATTTTACTTCTGCAGCCCACCCCAACATGCAAACTCTCAGGAAGGCGTGAAATTAGCTCAGCTTGTCAATCAGAGTGCACAGTTGGACTCTGGTTAAATTCTATCAAATGGAAAGGGAAGAAAACTTTTGAAAATTAAACTGAATAAGGAATTTTTCCCTCAGGGCAGGAAAGGTGCTTCTAATGGACTTTTCACTGGAGTGAAGGTTCATTCATGTTCTCAGGCCTTACTCCTCTGGAGAAAGAAATGAGAAAATGGGCCACAGGCCTCCTGGGCTAGAAACACAGGCAAATAAATGGTACAAAATCAATTTGTTAGTAGCCTGCTAATGAGGAGCATCACACAGCCAATTCTCAGTGCTTTTAATTTTCAAGAGAGAGTTTAACCATCATTAGCTCTGATGGTTCCTGTGATAGCCATGGGGTGGCCATGGTGCAACCTGTCAAAAAAAAAAAAAAAAAAAAGTCTGACTGAATCTTACAGAGGAAAGAGAAGTAAAGATGTAGGAGAGGAACAAATCCCACAGAATCCAGGACCACATGCTCTATAGCTATACTGGATTGGCCTCCATCCCCCAAAGCTGTCTATTACCTTATGACAATAGGCAACTGAGTCTCACAAGAAAAACTATGGTAAAAGCTTTTCATTTAGCCTCATAATAGAGGCGTTCTCCTTTCTGCATGGCAGCACCAGGGAGTTATCAACTACTGATCAAAAGGCAACTGCATATAGACTGGGGAGAGAATAAAAAAGAATTGGCAGCCACGATCCTGCCACGTGCTCATCCTCTGAACTTAGCCAGCACCCATTTCACAGGCAGGCGGCCAGGGCTGCCCCTGTCTGTACGGGTGGAGCAGGACACCAGAATTTTAAATTTCCTACTCAGTTCTTCCTCTGTACCTCGCCGGGATAGTCTTAACTGCTCTACCCGCCGTGATCTTCCTAAAGGTGAGTGAGATCACTGAATGCCATGTGGTCTGTAACATGCTCTGAAGCCTTTTTTAAAAAGCTGCTATTTAAATTCAAGGATACAAATAAAAATGAAGCTCTGATTTTAAAAAAATGGGGGGGGGGTATAAGTAATTCAACCTTTAAGTAAAGAGCTAACTCAGCCAATAAGCACATGAAAAGATGCTCAACATTGCTAATTAGTAAGGAAATGCAAACCACACCACGATGATAACACCTCACATCCATTAGGATGGCTACTATAAACAACAACGACAACACTCCCACCGAAACTGGAAAAAAGGGACGTGGAGAAACTGGAATCCTAGGGCACTGCTGATTGCAATGTAAAATGGTGCAACTGTTTTGGAAAAGTTTGGCCGTTCCTCAAAAAAATAAAAAATAGAATTACCATATGATTCTGCCATCCCACTCTAGATAGGTACCTCTAAGAACTGAAAACAGGGTCTCAAAGAGTTATGTGTACACCCATGTTTGTGGCAGCATTATTCATAATAGCTAAAAAGTGGAAACAGTCCAGTGTTCAGAGCAGGTGAATAGATAAGCAAAATGTGGTATATAATACAATTACACTTAAAAAGAGAGGAAATTCTGACATATGCTACAAGATGGATGAACCTTGAGAACATTCTGCTAAGTGAAATAAACTGATCACAAAATGACAAATACTGTAAAATTTCACTCATATAAGTACCTGGAGTGGTCAAAATTATAAAGATCCAAAGTAGAATGGTGGTTTCCAGGGGCCGGAAGAAGGGGGAGATGAGGAGTTACTGTTTAATGGGTACAGTTTCATGTTTGCAAGATGAAGAGTTTTGTAGATGGGTGGATGGTGGTGATGGCTGTATAGAAATGTGAAGCATTAAATGCCAATGAACTATATACACTTAATGGCTTAAGATGTTACATGTATTTTACTGCAGTTTTTTTGTAAGTGGGGGAATTAGCCAAGACTGTTTTTTCCTCAAATAAAATAAAAGTCATTCCTCTTGGGGGCAGAGGACGGTAACGAAAAAAAAAATTAGGTCTACCGTGTAAAAACAATGCATGTCTTCAAGCTTTTAGAATTCTAGGCTCAGCTACAAAAAAGACTAACCACACATATCCACCCTCTGAAGCCACAAGAAGCTACTCACCTCACTGAGGTAAATAAAAAAAGAGCAGGTGGACCCATCCACTCCGTATTCTGCGTAGCAGGGATCTGAACGCCACATATCTTTCATCCACTGAAACAATAAGATCCAGGTAAGAACATCTCTGAACTGCCCATTCTTGTTGGCCCTTCCCATCTGCTGATAGAAAAGGTGAGCACCTGTGTATGGCACAAGCTGTGGTCTTAGAGTCAAGCTGAGGTCAGGATAACAGATGCTCAGCTCTTCAATGACCCACAGGTGAACAATGACTTGAGCTGGGCCTTAGCACAGGTGCAGTGAGTAGAGAGGCCGTGGGACACACAGGGCAGCAAAGCCAGTGGAGGCAATGGCTAGGAGAGTTTTATCAAGAACAAGTGCCTCATGGGACCCTTGCATTGAAACCTCCTCTTAGAGAAATAGTTTCACCAGCCCTGGCACAGTGTGTGAATGAGTGCAGGAATGCAATGAGTGTGTGAGTCCCACACAGAGACCATGTACTCCTGAACCGAAACTTCTCTGGAAACTACTGAGCAGGGAGTGGTTTCTTCAAAAGCAGGCCACATAAATAGGATTTTTTAAAAAAATGTGAAGAGTGAAAGAATGGCCAAGTGTCTCTGGGTACTCAACTGCAAATGTAAATGTGACATTTAAACCACAGTCTAGAGACCTCAAAGTGGTGGTGGTGGGGTGCTTGAGGACTGGGAGAGAGAGAATTTGGACACTAATGGCAGCCCCTCATCATTGGCCCTTGAAGGATCACCTACTGGAAGCTGGGAAAGCAAGTGAAAGGCAGCTTCAAAGACACAGCAGGTGCCTGAAACGGCCCAGGCTCTTTCAGTCTGACTAGTTAGAGCCATTGTTGACCAACCCCATGGAGTTGGCATAAGCAGAGAAGGGTTGTCATGGCCACAGCCCCAAACAGGCAGGACTGAAGCAGCCCTTAAGTGACTTCCTTAAAGGGCTCACTCACCCTTTAAGACAGAGTGTTAGTGCAGACTGAGGATGATGGAAATAAATACACATCATTAGGGCCTTACCTTGATCTTCCCCTCACAGTGGGGGTAGCCATCCATAGGAGGCAATATACATTTTTCTTGAGCTCCATTAATGATATCTGTAAAGAACAAAAACAAAAAAACAAAAAAAGGATACCATAAATTTTATGAAACACAAGCCTACAAGGAGCAAAGAGAAAAACTGAAAAAGTCTATATTGTAGTTCTGATAATATAGCTGGCAACAGGTCTGATTTATCTGCAAGGACTTGCCCTAAAAGACAGCCCACCTACAGAATGGCCAAAGACCTATGATGGGTGTGGCCCAGCTTGAAAGTGTCAGCCAGACCAACCCAAGTGGCTGCTTGGAAATCTGCAATTGGGAAACTGAGAAAACAAAGAAGTAGGGAGCAGGAAGTAAAGCCATTAGATCAGGGGAGAGGGGGCTGTCTACAAGGCTGGCAGGGATGTGCTAGGTTATAAAGACTAACTGTGGTGACGAGCAGCTTCATAAAGACATGTGCTAGAGCCAAGGCTGCCAGCATTGGAAAGAGAACAGAATTAGTGTGGAGGAGCACGAAGCCACAAGGTACATTTGTGAGGTAGAGTCCTTATGGGCCCAGTTCTTAAATTCCCATGAAGATCTCCTTGCTGCTTCAGGTATTTCCTCTCAGTAAGTTCCATTTCCATTAGCTAGCTCAAGTGGATTCCTATTCCTTGCAACTATGAGGTCAAAAGTAAAAAGGATGCCTTTAAGAAGCTTACAGTTTAATGGTTCAGACCAACAACTGAACGACAGTGTGACAGACGTTATGTTAGGAAGGGGCAAGGGAAGAATACCCACCCCAGACTTTAAGGGTCAAGGAAGGCTTCCTGGATCCAACAGCACCTTAGCTGAGATATGACGATGAAGTAGGAGTGAGCCAGGTAAAGGGACAAGGTAGAGATGGGGTTCAAGAACTGAGGTGGTTCTGTTACCATTGGGGCAATCTAAAATCTGTCCTACCTCAGCAGTACTAAGGGGGTCCCTCGTTTCTTTTCACAAACAGAGCAAAGAATTACCAGTCAGTAGATTTAGTTAGAAAAAGTAAGATTTATTAAAGTGTGTTTCAAGGGAAAAGCAGGTCACGACCAAAAGGACTATAACCCAGTGGCAACAAAAGTTAGATTTAAAGTATGCTTGGGGAAGGGGGCGGGGTGCAGCGTGTTCCAGCAAGGGCTGTAACCTTGTGGAAGTGAGGAAGTCTGTATTATATTTGGGCTGTAATGAGAAGTTACAAAGGTGGTCCTAGATAATTGGCACATGAAGTCATTTTGATTAACATCTGGCTGTTATATAACTCTCTGCCTACTGCACATGCAGTTACCCAGAATTCAGTCTAATTATTCATGAACTTCCGGGCATAGGCATGATATTATAATGATGGCATAACAAGGCTGAGGTTATGAGGAGGCTAGGGTACCACTAACTGCGCAAGTGCTTGTGGCTGATTAAACCATCTATTGGTTTACAACCCTTCATTCCTTTGTTCCTCAGGATGCAGGGGTTATTTATAACTATAAAATGGGTGTTTCAGGAAGGTCTTTGGGTAGTCTTTGGGAGGGGCCTTCATTCTTATCATTTCTAATGGTTACAGAGCTGGGCTTTCACTCCCATTGCTCATGACTACCTAACTACCCAACAGTTCCAATTCCTCTGACTGGAATGAAGAAGTGTGAGGTAGTGAGAGGTCAGACAGGAGAAGCGGGCAGAGCCCAAATCAGAAGGGCCTCAAGCACCATGATAAAGGTCTTCATGCTAAGGGCATGGCAGAGCACTAAAAGGTTTTAAGGAGGGAATGGTTATGATCAGAATTTGTTTAGGAATGGCCACTTTAGCTGGACATTAGGACAACCCTAAACCTACATGCTTTTCTTTTTAGAACTACTATATCTTCCAGACCTGCTTGGAAAATGTCAGCATTACTTACTGCTGATAGTTTTCTATCTACACAAAGTACTAATAAGAATTCAGATCCCAAACTAAACATCATTTGATAGCATTTCAGTGATATCAGTGGCTCCCGGGGCTAAAACAAAAATTAGTGCTTGGGGGATAGGAAGCGGGGGGGTTAGTTGAACATGTCCCTTGAAAACCAGTTCTTTTGACTGGTCTGAAATAGAGATTCTCGATGTGATTTAGCGTTTTTAATGAACATTCTACTTATGGATAATTAGAACATAAAAATCAATATCCTTCTTATCACAGATTGGAAGCAGTGTCATTTAGTAGTTAACATGGAAGGTATTTAGCTTGTAGGAGACTGTGTTTCCCAATCTATACAATGAGAATAACTACACTTCTATTTCATCCAGCTCTTATTTAATAAGTTAACATTTATAAAAAGTCTGGTCTGGCACTCCCAAAACTGATAACACAGACCACAGCAGGTGCTTAAACTGTGGCATCTGCTATGTAATTCGATACAACTTTCACTCACTACATCCAGGAAAGCAATATTTCAAATGCATAGCCACTTCTGAAAATAACATTCTCCCTCTCTCTTTCTCTCACTTATTTTAAAGGGACAGTCATTTTCAGAATATACTACCAAATAGACTGCCTCACCATAAAAGAGAGATGCTTTTCAATGGCTACTACTCCTATCACTATTTTTAATTCAATTTTGCTTGGCAACACTTACCAAGCAAAGCGGCAGTGGTGGCGGTTCCTAGAAATTAAACTGAGTCTAAAAGCTGAGCTGGGATAATCAAACATTTAAGGGCACAGTTAGCATGAAATGCCCCCACTTTCTTCACACATTATAGGTACTACTCCAATTTTCGATATTCAGAGACAGAAGTCATAGAAACTAGATGCTACTAGATGAGTTGGACATGTGGTGTGTGGGGGTGAAGAGAAATCACGAGGCCATAAAATAAACTAACAGGCCCTTGAAGGCCTGCAAGCAAATCCTGGTTGCTGCCAGTGTGGGTCCTGCCCTTTTCACCAGGAGTTTTAAGGAATAAAAATACGTTGTGCCACATGTCAACAAACATTGTCTGTAAAAAGCCAGGCAGTAAATATTTGAGGCTCGGCAGGCCATGTGGTCCTGTCTTAACTACCCATTCTGGGTTGTAGCAAAAAAGCAGCCACAGACAATAGGGGAGGTGAATGGGTATGGCCGTTTTCTACTAAAACTTTATTTTCAAAAACAGGTGTAGACCCTGTGTCTGCTGTGATGAGAGTTCCAAAATGAGGATATTCGTTCTGCAAAGACCTATTGAAATGACTTTTTTAAGGACAACTTCAGGCATCCTCTGCCAGAAATGCCCTCCTCCTCACCCACTTCTGCCTTTCATCCTTTCTGGTCCTGGTTGAAACCCCTCCTCCTGTAAGACCCAGCTCAGACACCACTTCTGGAAGAAACATTCCTAATCCTTTCTTTCTATACTCAATCAGAATTTAGTTAGGATTTAGTAAGGCCCTCTTGCTCATGTCTCTCCCATGATGTGAACAATCATGCTATTTTCTTTACATATGTCCACCTCCCCTCCTAGGCTATGAAGACGTGATGGGAAGTGAATGTCTTTCTGCTCTGTCACCAGGCACTGCTAAGTGCTGTTTGACTGAATAAACAGACCCATGTTCCAACTACCCCCTGGGCCTCTTTGCTCAGGGAGAACTAGACTGAGCAGGGAGACCCCTGCTAGGCCAAGATTTTTACTCCTCCTCCAACTGGCAGTCTGTCAACTAATTCAACAGGGTCCCTTCTGTAATTCCATTATCTTATGATGAATTTTCCATTTAGTTACACAGTGATGGGTTTGAATACACAATGACTTCCAAAAGTTCAGTTTAATGGCTTGAGGCGCTGGGGTAGGAGAGACCCGGGAAAGGGAGAAACAGGAAGTGCCAGCTTCCCAGCGTGAGGCAGAGCTGCTCCCTGAACATGACCACCAGTAAACTGACAAGATCCTCCATCACCTCACAGCTCCAGGGGAGTTTCAGCTTCTCGCAGAGGATAGCTCCCCATTTTGTTTTCATTTCAATTGAGAAAAACTCAAAAAATAATGTTTTTATTAGTTTGTGTTCACAGAACATTTTTCTACCTGTCAAAGAGCCTCCAATTTAAGTTTGGTTAAAAAAACAAAACTTTGGGTCAAAAAAGGTTGATATTACTGCTTTTCAGGGAAGGTTTAGCGTACTACATACAAAGCCCCTTTGAAAGGAGACAGGATTCCGCCAAAACACATTACTAGAATGTTCTCTCTAACTATTCACTCCACATTCTCCAGTATATCATTTTTTTTAATAGTGAAAGTGTAAGAAAGAAAAGATGTTACTGTAAGCAATAAACCTCAGCTCTTATGACTGTTTAGGACTCAGTTTCATTTCTTACTTTCACAAACCAGCCCATGTTGCATCTTTCACCAAAAACTTCACTTCTGTACTGATTCTATGGTACTGTCAACTAGGCATTACCCAAAGGCAGATAACCTAGGTGTGACAATTGTTGTTTTATCAGTCACTAGTACCCATGCCATGTAGTAAGGGTTCAAACACTGGGTTTAATTTAAGAGAATAAATGCTTTTCCTATTACCAAAAATGCTTATGTTTCAGGGAAAAACATGTATAGCAGAAGTGGCAAAAGATGTCATAAACACACACAGTGTGGGGTGTTCCTGTGGAGTGTGGAGCCAGATTCTCCGTAACGGTCTTAATATGTGTATATATATTGAGAGACACACACGCGGAGAGAGACAATGACATTTCAAATACATATTTGGAAGCAACAGAGAGATATGAAACAAGGCATGCATTTTCTTTTTTTTTTTTTTTAACTCTTACTGTTCTCTGCCTCTGAGGAAGGAAAGGTGGGAGAGAGTACAGGCAGAAGTAAATGGTAACAATGGTCTCAAAGGGATAGTGAGAACAGGAAATGAAGGTAAATGATAATAACCTTCTTTGATATTATTTGTCTTTCTAAAGTGCTGTTACACACGCTATTGCATTGTACACTAACCACATCCTCTCAAAAAAGAAAGTTAAATCACCTTATAGTTGGGAAAGGAGAAATTTTAAAACCTCAGCATCTACCTAAAAACTCGGCCTGCAATCACTTTAAAAATCTCTCAAAAGCCTGATGTTTGCCGTGTGTTGAAATGTCAAAGCTATGTCCTCTAAAGACATGGTCCGTGCCCTCAAGGAGATCTCCAAGGCATTGGGGAGGTGATACCACATACAACAGAGTGAGGCACACATCAGCAGAGCCCTCTCTCTGAGAACAGTGCTCCTGGAATGCAGAACAGCAGTCCTCAGTGATATGGCCAGGAACCAAAGTCATGCATCACACACGTGATTCCATAGTATATATTTTTAAACAAATTAATGAACAAATGTAACAAAGGAATGAAGAGCTCAAGGTCCAGAGAAGTGAAGAGGGCAACAAATGCCACAGAGGAAAACGGGGGGATACTCTCACTCAGAATCACTGAACCAGGAATTCTGAGTCCTGGATCACACACTCAAAATAGCTGAAGGAATCCAGGGTTTGACATAGGAAAATGACAGGAATGACGGCAGTGAAAAAAGAGTCATTTCTGATGCAAGGAGAAGGGAAGTCAACTATCTCCTATGTGAATTACTGATATTCATACCTATTGGTATTTAAAAAGAGACAAAGTTTTGTGAGAGACATCTTAATGAGTCATATGTTAACTGTCTTAATACATTTACAAAGCAAATATAATATCTATTGGGTACAAGGATGCTTTATGATTTAGCTGCCTTGTTCAATACACATACATGTGTATTACTATTGTGTTTTTTAAAGTATCATCTATCAACTATCATAAAACACTCACCTACTACAAACTTAAAATTAATTATAACCACACCTCACTGATGAACAAGATTAAAACTGTGATTATAAAAAAGGAGGCTCAAGCCACAGCAATCAGATAAGGAAAAACAAAAAGTCATCCAAATTGGAAAGGAGGAAGTAAAACTGTCATTATTTGCAAATGAGATAATACTATACAGAGAGAACCCTAAAGATTACACCAAAAAAACTATTAGAACTGACCAATGAATTCAGTAAAGTAGCAGGATACAAAGTTAATATTCAGAAATCAGTTGCATTCTTATACACCAATAATGAATTAATCTATGACAAAGGAGGCAAGAATATACAATGTGGTAAAGACAGTCTAGTCAATAAATGGAGCTGGGAAAACTGGACAGACACATGCAAAAAAATGAAACTAAACTACCACTCTATACCATATACAAGAATAAATTCAAAATAGATCAAATACTTAAATATAAGTCCTAAAACCATAAAACCCCTAGAAGAACACAGGCAATAAACTCTCATTGTTCTTAGTAATATTTTTTTTCCAATGTATCTCCTTGGAGAAGGGAAACAAAAGAAAAACAATAAACAAATGGGACTTCATCAAACTAAAAAGATTTTGCACTGCAAAGGAAACCATCAACAAAACACAAAGACAATGTACTGATTGGGAGAAGGTATCTGCAATGATATCTTGGATTAGGGATTAAAATCCAAAATTTATAAAGAACACATGATTTATCACCATAAAACATTCAAATTAAAAAATGGACAAAGAACGTGAATTGACATTTCTCCAAAGGGGACATACAGATGGTCAATAGACATATGAAAACATCACTAATTACCAGAGAAATGCAAATTAAATGCGATATCACCTAACATCTGTCAGAATGGTTGGTTATCATCAATAATTTAACAAAGAAGTATTGGTGAGGATGTAGAGAAAAGGGAACCCTCATGCCCTGCTGGTGAGATTGCAAGCTGGTGCTGTCACAATGAAAAACTGTATGAAGATTCCTCAAATAATTAAAAATTGAACTACCTTATGACCCAGCAATTCCACTTCTGGGTATTTATCCAAAAATTCCAAAACACTAATTCAAAAAGATATATGAACACCCATGTTCATTTCAGCATTTTACAATAGCCAAGATGAAGCAGCATAAGTGCCCACAAAGAGATAACTGGCTAAAGAAGTGTTACATAAATACAATGGAATATTACTCGGCCATTAAAAAGAATAAAATCTTCCCGTTTGCAATAGCATGGATGAACCTAGAAGGTATCATGCTAAGTAAAATAAGTCAGAGAAAGAAAAACTGCACGATATCACCCATATGTGAAATCTAAAGAATAAAATAACAAAACAAAAACAAACAAAAACTGATGGTTACCAAATGGGAGGGGAGTTGGGGGATTTAGTGAAAAAAGTGAAGGAATAAAACATTACAAAGTAGTAGTTACAAAACAGTCATGAGGATTTAAATACAGGATAGGGAATATAGTCAATATTAACTAGGTATGGTGCCAGGAGGGTACTAGGCTTACAGGCAGGTGGGGGAGTGGATCACTTCATAAATTATATAAATGTCTAATCACTATGCTATACACCTGAAACTAATATAAAAAAAACATTGAATGTCAACTATTGTTGACAAAAAAATAAATAAAATAAACACCATAATAAAGGAGGCTAAGAACAAAACAAGGCTGACAGTCAGGTCTCAATCATCTCAGTTCTATTGATGATCATAAAATGTGGCACTCGACTAAATGCTCCTGGATGATGATAAACTGAGGTCATGAAGGGGATGGAACAGAGAGGGGAGAAGAAGAGGGTGTGCCTACACAGAAGACAGCTATTTTAAAGTGAAAGTAACCCTACCAAGAGAGCCTTTGTCAAGGCTTACTTTTCTGAACCTTAATTATGACAAAGATAACAATGGCACTTCTTTTTAAGAACCTGTAGAACAAAGTACCATTAATTTTTTATTTAGAACTGAACAGGCATCTGATTGGTTCATGATGTCCTATTATCTTCACCATCACTATTTTAAAGGAAGGGGGAAGAAAATAAGAAAAAATAGCTTTAAAAAACTCTTAGAAATCTCAAAAAACATGACCATCTGTCTGCCCAAGAAGTTTTAGGAAACTGAGTTCAGTCTCTTCCATCCAAGTCCTTTGCCAACAGCTAAGATACCCATCTTCACGTCTGAGGGCTTGATTCAGCCCAAAGGCACCCCACATTTATTTCCTCTCAAAAGACAAAGGGTCTCCAGTGAGTCTTTGTTGTGTGTAGGACAAGGTAGTGTTTCTCTGAACACCTAAAAGGAACATGAAGCCCCAGCTATCAGATGGCCCCTGAGGGGCGCCACGTGAGCACACCACAGGCCCAGGCTCTCTGTGCCAGCCAGGAATTTACTCAATATCTTCGCTCAGCCTGGAGACCAAGCTCTTGCCAGCACCTCCATCAGCTGGCCTTGCATCAGGAGTTAATAGCAATAAATCGGACAGAAATCCGCCATGGTGGAATATAATCTCCCATTAAAAATGACCTCATGTGTCAGTCTCAGCTTGACAAATATTCACTTAGGGCTACTGTACACTGGCATTCTGAAAAAAAGTGATTTTATAAGTGAGTCATGCACACATATTCCAGCCCCAGGGCCCACGGCAATGGGAAGCTCTCTGCCCACCAAAGGAACTAGGGAGCCACGTCTGGTAATGGGTGCAATCCACTCACAGACCCCCAGGGAAGCACGCTGGGCACCTTGACAAGAGTTGTTTGTATATATATTTTTTTAACGTAGGAAAGTGAAAATACCTGTTCATTGTAGTAAAGAATTTTAGAGCTGCAAGTGACTTCTGAAGCCATATTAGCAAATTATTTACTTTCACTAATTCATAAAATTGAGGCTTAGAGAGATAAAAAGACTTGTTCATTCATTGATTAAATAAAATTCATTAGGCACTTCCCAGGTACAAAGCACTCTGCTTATTAAACCCAGACCCCTGTCTTCTAAGGCAAGATTATTTCCACCACATTGTTTCCAGGTATTAAAAGGCACACCATGACCATCACTACCGCCTTCATGTGCTACACGAGAAATCTGATGAGTCAACACTGAAGAGTATAATGGCAAGTTCTCACTCCTCTCTTAGTTAGTGAGCACCTCCAAGGGCCTCGTGCACTTGCCAAAAACCTGGAGCTACAGTATTGTCCATGTAAAAATACTATGGGCATAAAGGAAGTCAACAAGAAAATATAGTCAATGTACATAAGACTTTTCAAGAATGCAACTAACAGGTAAAAGAACTCCTAAAACACAGTGCCAAAGACAATCGATGTCATAAAATTTCAAATCATAGTAACAGTCAAATACTCCTAGATATATTTATGCTTTCCTTTGTCATACTCTCTTGTCAATTTAATTTTTTGCAGAGGTATCTATCCAATTAAGCTTTTAAGTTGGCATTAATACTTTTTTTCCTTTTGTCAGAACAGAATTAAAAAGAGGACTAGGATTAAAATCTCAGTAGAAGAGACAGTGTCATTAAGAGTATTACATTCACACACATTCTGATAAGCCCTCAGGCAGTGCTATCAATAAAAGCATGTGCGATGCCTAGGAATATTCAGGTAGAAGAGGTTGGTCACTGAACACCCACAAACACATATGTATAGCAGGTACAAAACAGTTGAGGTTAAAAAGCTGCTACTGACATGAAAAAAGTTCACCATCATTATTGATTTGGGAAATCCAAATCAAAACACTTCACCCGCAGGAGCTATAACAAAAAAATTCGAGTAATAAGCATTGGCAAAGATGTGCAGAGATCAGAATCCTCAAATACTGCTGGTAGGAATATAAAATGATGCAGCTATTTTGGAGATCAGTCTAGCACCTTCTCAGAAAGTAAAACATAAATGGTATCGTTAGACCTAGCAATTTTAATTCTAGGTATATACTCAAAAAAATAAAAAAAAAACTATGTCTACACAAAAGTTCAAAGTAGCATTATTCATAAGGGCCAAAAGTTGAATAGAACCAATCTAAATGTTCACTGACTGATAAATAACCAGATGAAACGTGGCACATCCATACAATGGAGTATTATTCAGCCATAAAAAGTAATGAAATACTGATTTATGCTGTAATATGGATGACCCTTGAAAAAATTAATCTAATTGAAAAACAGCAGTCACAAAAGACCCTGTATTACATGAAATGTCCAGAAGAGGCAAATCTATCAAAACAGAAAATAGATTAGTGGTTGCTTAGGGCTGCAGAAAAAAAGGTTAAAAGGAGGGTAGTGATAGTTAATAAGTACAGAATTTCTTTCTGAGGCAATGAAATTGTGGTAACGGTTACACAACTATGTGAATATACTTAAAGCCAATGAATTGTATGTACACTTCAACAGATGAACTGTATGGTATGCAAATTATTTCAAAATTAATACAAAAAAACAAAACACCCTGTCACTGATTCATTCAACAAATACTGCACCTGAGTGAGCATCTGCAATGCTTTTAGTACCTTCCCAAGAAGTATACAGAAGAATAAAAACAATCTTCCCCTTGAGGGAGCCTAGAATATACCTAAAAGTTGCATACCAGAAAAGAAAGTTGATGGCTCAGTGTAATACAGAAATGGGACTAGTAACAAAGATAGAAGACAGGCAAGAAGCAGCAGCAGCAGACTGCAGCAGCCTGGATTTGTCAGGCCTTTTGCCATTTTCCCAGATCTCATTACCCTTCACGTGACAATAACAGAATTTTTAGCTAAACACTTAAGACACCCCATTAGGGCCTGTCCTGCAGCTACATGTGACCATGTGACTGCATTCAGGTCAAAGGGATACGAGAGCAACTTATAGTAATCTCTAACTTCAGGACAATCTACCTAGCTGAGTCTATAGTTCTGACTCCCTTCCTATGGGCTGGAAGATGAATGTGTGATGACCCAGCTCAAGAGAAAGGTCAGGAAAACTGATCGGCAGTGTGAAGAGCCGCTCTGCTTGCTGAGTTATGGTGTGGAAGAGAAACCACCCTGTCTCATTTAAGCACTGTATTTTGGGGTCTCTTTGTTAGCAGCTTAGTTTGGACCTTAAATTATCAATAGACAAGTGGGATTTGAGTTGAGCTTTAAAGTACAACGGGGAGTAGACAGGTGGAAACATGGAAGATGAGCGAATCCAAGAACAGTCCTAATGACAGCCAACACAGACTGAGCACCTGTCTCGAGCTCCTACTATAATCCATGCATCTGGATTATCTCACTCCATCCTCACAGTACCCCAAGAGGTAATTACATAATATTACCCCCATTCTATAGAAGACACTTGACCAAGGTCACAAAGAGATTAAGTAACTTGGCCAAGAACACAGAATAAATCAGCCCTTTTAAACCTCTTTGCATATTTAAATATCTAGGGGAGCTTTTAAAAACGTACTCCACCTTTCAGAGATTCTAATTTCAATGATCTGGGGAATGGTTTAGCCACTGCCTTATTTTTAGGCTCCCCTCACCTCAGGTGATTCTAATGGTTAAGTCATGGTCAAAAACGAGTAGAATAAATAGTGAAATAAGGTGGGTACACTGAAGAAGGTGAAAAACAGATTATCATCTTATATTTCAACTCTCAGAGTATTCTTCTATGAGAGAAAATCTACCGCCAGTGGGTAACAGTAACCAATCAATCATCAATGTCTGAGAGGGTGTCGGAGAGTAAAGGGGGCCAATCTCGCTAACGCGGAGGACTTAGGGTAGCGTAGTAAGAAGTAAGGTTGGAATGATTAAGCTGTAACCATACACTACAGAATTGGGTATTCCGGGCTTAGGAGAAAATTTACTGCTGTAGGAAATAGGAAGGTAGCTGTGCACACTCGTGCAGTACGTGTCAATGGCATTGGGAAAGTAATGGAGAGTCTTTGAGTAGGGAAGCAACATGCTGAAAAACGTGAAATGCGAGGGAAAAAAAAAGAGAGCAAAAGCCACATTTTGAGGATAAAAGTCTGACCATATGTACTTTAAAAGACACTACTCCATATAATCTTTATAGCCGAATACAGTTTATACCTAAGGTTGTAAATCGTAAAGGAATCAAAAGTGGTCTGTCTTTCCCTGGTAAGGAAGCCCAAGCTATTTTTCCAGCACGGGTCTTTAAAAATATGAGTGTTCAACTCCTCCTTTGGTTTCTAGCAGCTTCTAATGCCTTTCTTAAATCACCCTTTTAAGATCAATTTTCATTTAAATAAACTCTTATTGGTGCCTACTTTGTAAGTAATTGGTAAATCTTTTTCAAATTTCCCTATGTGTTTCCAAAATGACATTGCACCAGGAAATCTAAAAATCAAAACAAATGAACGAGCAAACAAGCAAACCAACAAACAAAACAGAAATAGACCCATAGATATAGAAACCAAAACTAGTAGTTACCAGAGAGGGGAAGAATTAATGGACTGGATGAAATAGGTAAAGGGGATTAAGAGGTACAAGCTTGTAGTTATCAAATAAACAAGTCATGGAGACGTAATATACAGCCTAGAGCAATGGTCCCCAACCTTTATGGTACCAGAAACTGACTGGTGCTCCTATGAGAATCTAATGCCTGATGATCTGAAGTGGAGCTGAGGAGGTGATGCTAGTGCTGGGGAGCAGCTCATCCTGTTGTGCGGCTCTGTTCCTAACAGGCCAAGGACTGGTACCAGTCTGCAGCCTGGGAGTTGGGCATCCCTGACCTAGGGAATACAGTCAATAATATTATAATATCTTTGTATGGTGACAGATTATAATTAGATTTCTCATGGAGAAAACTTCATAATGTGCATCACCTAAAATTAATAGGGTACTATATGTCATTGTTGTACATAATGTACAACATCTAAAATTATGTCATTTATATGTCAATATAAAAGATGATGAGATTAGAAATACGCTTAAAAAATGGCGTTGCATCGGCTTTTAAGGTTACAAAGCTATAAAAATCTGGCCTTGCCAATCTTCAAATAGTAGATCAATCTTCTCCAAAATTCCATTTCTCCTCACTGGCCACCATACTAGATGCTTTCTTTTCATGAAGCAACCTGCTCCTGGAATTGACACCGTAAAATGTTCCAAAAGAGAGGATACTCCGGTGTCCTGGCCTTTTCAAGTGTGTACTTGACACCTCCAAACCCAGCAGTGGAAACGCTAGAAAAAGTGAGTGAAGTGAATAAGAGCTAGTGTGATATACATGCTGGAAAGAATAGAGGTGTCTAAGAGATCTCTCCTGGGATTATTCCTCTGCTGTTTACTAGATGGATGATGCAGGCAAGCAACCAAACCTTCCAGAGCTAATGTTTCCACATGCAGTAGTCATTAACACCTTCTAATATCTGAGTTACTCTTTCTGGGCCAGGTACTGTGCCTGGAGCTCATTTATTGTTTCATATCACCCTCAGAACAACCTTTGAAGTCAAATATGGAATGCTGAGGGAGATAAAAACATGAGAGAGATTCCTACATCACATTGAAAAATCTCACACTAGCTCTCATTCGCTCAATTCACCTTATTATTCAATATACTTCTCCTACTGTTTGTATATTTTTTGTGTCTGTGTTACTCATCCCTGATCCATTTTATGTCACAATGCTTGGTGGAGTGTAAGTTATGGTAATTAAAATACTTTGGATTTATGGAAGGAAAAAAGTTCGAGTGTTTTTAAATAAATAGCACACAGCATATACTGTATATTCTAAAAGCTCTGAGATTGGAAGATAAAACTGAGTTTGCAATATCATTTGGAAGAGTTCTTTTTATGCACAAATCTACATGTATTCATCTTTATGTAAATGCCATATTCTGTAAGTTTATATTTAATTTCTGCTATCATTCCTTCTGCCACAAAATGTTCTTCAAATGTTCTTCAAAATCTGAAGTAACAATGTAAGAGACATAAAATATTCCACATGGTTATATTCCATGCATCCAGTTATAAATGGGCTTAACAGTCACTAAATTGGAAGAATGCTAATTTTATACATCAAAAAGTTCGCCAGTATCCATTTCTGGATAAAAGTTTCTGTATATATTTTTAAAAATAATATAGTGTCCTGACAGATTCTGATGCATCTTCAGTTGTCATTTTAGATTTAAGAAAATATACTGAGAAGTAGGTAGCAGATATTAAGAATTCATGATTATACCTGCAAAACTACGTCGTATTCTTAACTTTGGGGCCTAAGGCAATTTTTACATCTAGTTTTCTCTAATAAGCACAGTAGGGCACAGCTTTTGACAATGTCCTCTCTCCTCATATGCAGTTTCCTGGCAGAGGAAGGAAGCATTGTGCAGCCATTCTACTGTAACAGCAACATGCCCTAGAACATGGAGCACGCACATTTTTCTTCAACCCCTCAAACAACAAGTGGTTCAATTTTTCTTCTAAAACATGAACTGGGTTAAGCACAGCTCACACATTTCTAACTGTTCTTATCAAACTATCAAAAGTGCTTGGGGTTTGAATTTTGTTAAGGAAACTAGAGAAATATATAACTGTTTCTTTGTATGTCTAATTCTTGAAACTGAAGAAAAGGAAAAAAATACAAAATAACTGTACAAGGCAGGCAATATCCCTAGGCTATTTTGGTTGTAAAAACTACCAAAAATAAGTGTGTTCTCTTCATATCACACAGTGCACCTTTTTTGAATCACCTGTCACAAGCCTTTATGTGGCTGTTGATAAAAAACGAGGATTCTGATACCCAGACATCTTCAGGCAATGAGGAGGTGCTCAGATTATTTTTTTAATAGGAGATCAAGATAAGTTTTTGTTTTCACTCTCTCATATGAACCAAGTGATTCATTTTGTTATGTTTGCTTGATTATAGCCTCCTTTCTCCCTTTTTAGCATGGAAAACTTAATTTAGAATTAAGATGACACCTCAATAATAAGTTTTTGGTACTAGAAAAAGTAGAGAGAAAACAAAAGAAGCTGGAGGCCTAGAGGATTGAGAATACCCAAAAGTACACCAAGCCTTTACATACGTTGGAAGAAAGGCTGAAAGCTACTTATCTTTAGGTTTCATTTGATTTATCCAGAGTTGCATCAAATCTGTAAGCCCATTGTCATAAAACATACATGCTATGCCTGCTAGATATGTTCTTGGCTAGGGATGTCTCTCAAAGCCCAGGCTGTCTTATAACTTAATTCCTTTTACCTCTTCTACCCCTTAGCAGGTTTTCCTTCCTGTGTTAAGAAAACATGCCTGGTATCAAGATTATGTAAATTTGGACACTAACAGCTTGTGAAGTTGAGAGATTAATGTGCATATTATTAAATGTTAGGTGATACTCTGGAATGCTATTCATCTGTTTAATAGAAATGGCTACTTAAGTGTGTGAATACGAGTCTTTATTGTATGATACTCAAAGTTTTTCAAATGTTTGGGTATTTGTTTTAGAAATGAGTCTCTTCTCAGACTGGACTTTGTTTTTTGAGTCAGTTACTAAAGGGCTTTGATCCTCTGGGGGTTGAGTTACTACCTAAAGGTCTTCACCGGTTACCCCTCCACCATACTACGATCCAGAAGACACTGCACTCAACCAACCACTCAATCCTCTCCAGCCATGGTGTCCAGGGCAGAAGAAGAGCTGTCATTAAAAACTCACTCTCCTTGCCAACTCGGAAATGATTATTGTATCAAAAGCAAGAAAAAAAAGTTGGCACATATGCCAAATGGCAGGAGAAAGTCAGAGTTGTGGGAAGAAATAACCCAGACTGTTGACCAGGGCAGACTACAAAACTGCACTACTTGCTCAGGAACTATGCGATTAATTTTCCTTGAGATTCTTTATAAATTAAAGCTGAGAAATTTTATACTGGCAATGGCAGAGCAGCTTTTTTGAGAATGATCTTCCCACAGATAATACTTATAATAAGACAATTACAAAGAATAAGGAGAAAGGGCAGATACTAGAAGAGATCTGATCCTTAAAAAAAAGGGAACTGCACTGGATAAGAGTCACATTTATACATCTTTGCCCCTGAGGGAGCTGTCCCTTCTCAGTGGTGGGAGGTAAGTAGAAGGTAAACAAAAAGCTATAGTCTTAGAATTAAGTTTGGGCAATCAAGGTGGCTAGAAATAGAAGTAGGATAGTTCCAAAGAGTGGAGGCCAAAGAAGGGGAGCCTCCAAAAAATTCCTGCCCAAAAAAGCCATTTTCAGAATGAAGAGAGAATTTACTGCTAGCAGACTTTCATGACAAAAAATAAACAAAAGAAATTCTTTGTTGTGAAAGGGAAATGACATCAGGTGGAAATCTTAACTATAGAAAGGAATGAAAAACATCAGAAATGTTAACATACAGGTAAATATAAAAGAGTGTCATTTTTTCCTTTCTTAATTTCTTTGTTAACTGACTGTCCAAGCAAAAATCATAGTAAGGTATAGTTAGGTTTAAAATATTTGTCGATGTAAGGTATTAAACAACTACAGTATGAAGGATGGAGAATTAATGGAATTAAACATGAAGCTTATAACATTAACTCTAAGGAGACTGTGATAAGAGGGTATAAATCTCTAGAATAGGGGATGGCAAACTACAGCTTATAGGCCAAATCTGGTCCACTGCTTATTTTGATAAAGGGATAAAACCATGCCAATCACTTACATATTGCCTATGGCTGCTTTTGCACTACAATGGCAGAGTTATAGCTGCAATGGAGATCATACGGTCTATAAAACTAAAATATTTACTATCTGGTGCTTTATATAAAAAAAAGTCTGTCATCATGGTCTCATACTGTAAATTCCACTGCGTTCTTACTCTTCCTCCACTTACTATTTATTTTCCCTTCCTGGCTGCCTGACCTGGGGTTTCAAGTTCCAGCATTAGACACAAAGATAACAGCCTTATAGAAATTGTTAAACAAGATTCCACAACTGTGTAAGGTCAAAGCCCTTTAAAAATCCCTCAGTATACACACAGTTGTGTGCATACATGCACAGACACATACATCATTTCTTAGTGGTTTTGTTTCTCTGATTTAATCCTGACAAGCGACAAATTAACAAAATTAATTCTTTAGAAAGAATAAAATTTATAACCCTCCAGCAAAAATGATCAAGAAAATATAAGTAAGCTATATTGGAATTGAAACAGGATGTCACTACAAATCCTATAAATGTTAAAAGAATAAAAAATTATGAACAACTTATCGCCATATAGTCTACTATTTAGAAGAAATGATGGGCTCATATATTTCTGGCAGCATTATTCATAATAATCTCAAACTGAAAATGACTCACATGTCCATTATCAGGAAAGAGATAAATCTATTGTGCTATGTTCATAAAACAGAATATTATTGTGTGATTTTAAAAAAAAACTACTGATATATGTAACATCACGTATGAATCTCAAAGATATTATGCCGAAAGAAGCCAGACCCACAGAAATGTATATACTGAATATTTTTATTTTTATGAAGTTCAAGAACAGGCAAAATTAATCTACAGTGATAGAAACTGGAACAATGAATGCCTGTGGGGGAGAGAGACTAAATACAAGGAGGCATGAGGGAACATTCTAGGGTGATAAATATGTTCTGTATCTCGCCTGTGGTACTGGTTTTATTGATGTATACATTTATCAAAACTCATCAAATGGTACACTTTAGATTTGCACCTTTGCATTATATGTAATTTTCCTCTCACATAAAAATTAAGCTAAGTTGCTTTAAAAATGTATGCTTTTTCTATGACTCAGGAATACAGATGAAGAAACATTATTTTCCTTTACCAATCTCCATTTAGTAACCTTTTGCCAAGCACCTTCAGAAAAAATAGTTATTCTCCAACAAATTCGTACACACCTTAAAGCACCTCAAATTCTAGAACCTTCAATGTCTTCCAATTTCATATGTTTCACTGTAGGCTGACTATGCTAGGGGGTCCCTCAGTTTAGGCTGGTTACAAAAGCACAGAGAGAACAGACATTCAATCTTTATTCTGAACATTATAATCTCAGAGTTAAGTAAAATCTGTTGGTAAAGTGTTTTTCTTGGCCACTGACTGCATCCAGATATCCCTTATAGCACTGGGCCCAAAGCTGAAGAGGGGTTTAAATAAGTCTTTGCTCTAAAATGTAACTGCACATGTGCAAAAAAAGTTAACAGTTCCAAGAAATAATTCCCCTGTGTGGCACACAAGAAAGGCTGTGATTCACTGCTCCCTGTCTGTAGGCTTTGACAGACACCACTTGACTCCAATTAATATGCTCTAAAATAAGCACTGAAAATAGAAAATGGTCTAAGTGAGAGAAACAGGAGGACTAATTGAAAATTTTTCATTTTTCAGCATCATACAGAGGTCACAAACCAAAGGGTCAGAGAATGGTTGTTTCTTGCAAGTTACAGTGAACAACCAAACGAAAGTGTAAGAAATTAATCTCACTTTACTTCCATTCTGTTCACTAGAACACAGAAACTAATTTAATAGTAACCTCTGCTGCAGAACTGCAAAAGAAAGAGTAATGACTAATCATTTCCATAACTATACCACAAAATTGAACGCTATGAGCTTAGAGTATTCACAGGGTTCCACCTAAGTTCAGCACAAGACAAAGGGAAACCCAGAAAGAAGCCTGTTGGGAAGAAGTGAAGTTTATGCGTTCCAGGGGTGAGTGAGTGCTACCTATGGGATTTTTAAAAGATGGCTTTAAAGTAAAAACCCGTTTTTTTTTTAATGAGGTCTGTACATACCCAATATGAAGTTCTTAACAGAGGAAATAAATATTAGATATTATTACCTAAATATTAGATAGAGAAGGAGAAGAATTCTAAAAGTTCTTTTAGATACTCCTCCTGTTGTGCATGGCCCTATCACTGTAAAGTCTGAAGAGAAGGTGCTACTATCCATACCAACACATGTGGCTGATCTGACTAAAATAAAAATCCTGATGCAGATACACTCCATTAAAAAAAAATCAAAGAGTTACAAAATCTTAAATATAAACCTTCAACTTAATGAAGATCATGCAAATAACGTTCAAAATCCTATCCAGCCTACAGGTCTAGCTCCCACTCTTCCCTCACCTGTGAAACTGCAAGAGTATTTCATTTCAGACAGACACCTTCAGGCTGCCTGTGAAGTTCTATAAAAAATTTTAATCTGTAATGCATAATCTACAACTGTCTTGTGTTCACTTTGTCCTCTAACTGGGGTGTACCTGTGTGTATAAACATGAACATAACATAAAAATTCTGCAAAGTAGACTGACTTTCTCAAGGTCAGTGACCATGTATCAGCCTTTTTTTGTACACCCCAGAAAACAGAACAAAAATGGCTCACGGCATTGACACAGATTTTGTGAATTAAAGATGGTGATGATGGTGCTGGTACTTGGAAAGGTCACATATGAACCCAGGGAAGAAAAAGCAATGACAAGCGCATGTGTTTCTGGGAAAGACAGAACAGTGTTGTCAGAAATACCTACGTAAATGTATTATTCTCAAATGAGGGCATTGTACTGTTAGAGGAAAGGGGAAGAGTTTTTTTTTTAAATATCATTTTCTTTTATTCTTTTGCCTTCTTCATTCAGAGGGAAGGTAGTCTGAAACTACTTTCATGCTGTTTGTTACTTTGAAATCATCTTGGTTTTTACGCGTTACACCCATCCGGCCCCAATTCCAATTCATGCCCCTACAAACCAAACACAAACAGCCCCACCCACTTATCCACAATCAACCACCACTAACATCACCATGAAATACCACCCCTTCCCTGATTCCCAGCCTAGACTCGGTTCTTTGGTATACTATTGATCACATTTAATCAAAAGAGACTATAAGAGCCCATCCAAACTCATCTTTGGCCCTGAATTCATGTCATATTGAAAATAGCTTCCCACGCCTAGAAACTGATAACTACATCTGTACATTTTCTTATAGAGGAAGTCTATTTAGCAACAAATTCCCTGAGAATTTGTCTGAGAATATTTTCATTTGGCCTTCACTATTGTAGAACAGTTTTACTGGAGAAATAGTGTTAGTTTTGATTGTTTTTAAACTAGCACTTTGTATACTATTGTCTTCTATTCTCCTTTGTTTCTGATGTGATGACTCGTTTTTCTCTTATTGCTTTCAAGATTTCTCTATGTCTTTCAACAGCTTAACTATGATGTGTTTACATGTGAACCTCTTTGTGTTTATAGTACTTTGAGTTCATGAAGCATCTTGGTCAGATTAATGTTCTTTAACAGATTTTGCAAGTTTTCAGTCATTATTTCTTCAAATGTGTTTTCTGCTCCTGGGGCTCCTATTACACATATATCCTTATGTTGAATTCACACAATTTGCTGGGACACAGTTTTTCATCATTCTTTTTATACTTGGATCAGATAATTTCTGTTTATCTATCTTTAGGTGCACTTTTCTTTCAACATCTCAAATACTGTCATGAATCCTTTACATAAGGATTCATGCTACTTTAGTTTTGAACTCAAAAAATTCTATTTTGTTCTTTTTTATAGTTTTTCTTTGTTGTGATTTTCTATTTATTAAAGTCATCATACTTTCCTTTGATTTTTAAAACATGCTTTCCTTTAGTTCTCATAACAGTTGCTTTGAAGGCTTTGTCAGTTAAGTTCAAGATCTGGATCCCTTCTCACACAGTTCCAATTAACTGCTTCCTTTCCCTCCCCCTTACTTTAGATTACTTCCTGTTTCTTTGCATGTCTCATTATCTTTTGCTGAAACTAGGTATTTTGGATATGTAATGTAGCAGCTCTAGATTCTGACTTCCCCCAAGAGTTTTTGTTGCTATTATTCTGTTTAGCAATCTGTCTAAACTAAATCTATGGAATCTGCTTCCTTCATAATTTTTGGTTGTTATCTCTGCTCGGGTTTGTTTGTTTGGTTTTGGTTTGGTTTCTAATTCTCATTTCTTTTTTATTAAGCCTAGAGTGTCAGGGCTCACCCCTGTGTCTGCACAGCTCAGTAGTCAGCCAATAATTGGTCACAGGTTATAAACAAACACCTCAAGTCAATAAGAGTTCCAACAGATCTCTGTGCCTATGGGTAGAACATTCAAAATTCAGCAGTATTTAAAACTATCTAGCCTTTATTTCTGCCATACCCTCTTGTGTTTCCTCTGTGTACACACCCAGATTCATGGTCAGCTAAGGATGCATGGACAGCTTTGGTCCTCTCTGGTCTCTCCTACGCAGATTCATGGAGAGCTTATCAAAGTTCTTTATGACTCACTTCTCAGATTTCCATACTAAATATCTAGCTAGTCTTCTGGGTCATTGCTTGTCTCAAACTAGAAGGTGGCCTCAGTCTAGTTTAGCCAGTGCTATCTTACTTGTTTGCCAAGATCACTACTGTACTGATGGACATGGGATTTTTCTGTGCTCCACTCCAAATCAAGTCAAATCCCTCTCTACCTCCAGATGAAGCTGTTAGTTTTCTCACCTTGCCCTGCCCTGCTAGAAGAACTCCCTGACATAGCCAGAGTACAGAACAGCAACTCCAGGCAAAAAGGCTATGAATACCATTGTTTCTAAAGAGACTTCATGAGTTTTTCACGAGTCATCACTTCTCAGCTTAATATATGCTTTTCATCAATTTCCGAAGCCCTGAAATGATTATATTTGACAAGTTGTTCAGTTTTATCGTTCCTTTTTTGGAAGGTCTACTGAGCTACTGCTTCCGCCATACTGAAAGTCCTGCCTCCAAATTATACTGCATTTACAGAAACAGCTACGAATTCTATAAAATGCAGAAGTATAACTTATTCATATTTATCAGTTTGGGAAATAATTTTCATCTACGTTCCCTTTTCTGGATTCCAGAGCTTTTGCCATTTGAATACAGATTTTTGTTTTCTTTACCTAATCAAATAGCAAGGCTATTTTAGCAAAGTAAAATAAATAACAAAAGAATGAGAGGTTACATGAAATAGATTACAACATCTGCAGAATAAAGTCAGTTGTATAAAAAGATTCTCCTTTTTTTACTGTCTGTCATATACTCTATGAGCTATAAGAAAAGTGGTTTTTCTTTCAAGTATTAAAATTAATTCCAAAGGGTGAAAGGGAGAAACAAGAGAGGAACAAAAAGAGAGAGGAGGCAAAACGACCTTAAGTTCTAGTCATATGCTGTAAAAGGCGGGGAAAAAAACCCAAGAATATTTAACCTTCCACCAATAAAAACTTGAAGTCAATAATATTAAGAACAAGAAATTTAGAAAAAAATGAACGAGCTATCAAATCAAACCAAATATCAAACCAAATAATTTAATATTTGGTGTTTATTTAGTACCTACAAATTCTAGAAATTGTCTCCCAAGTGCAGATAGTTAGATATGATCATAGTGAATTTTTAAGTTGTGTGTTATTTTTATGCACCTGGAATCCATCCCCAGTTCCGTGAAACACAGCCCCGTAAAAAACAAAGCAACTCAAATACAGTTGGCTCTGCCTAACTCCGCTACATGAAATTTAATGAATTTAGTCTGTTCCCTTCACACCACTTCTTTGCCTAAATAGCCAAGATCACAGTATTTCTTTTTTTCCAAAAAGTCAAAATCCAAATAAGAACAAACATATGTGCTTGAGGCTGCCAAATATTACTAGATGAACCACTCCTGGCTTCCAAATGATTTCAGTCACTTTCTATCTCTCAAAGTTACAGTCATTTTTTGGGTCCTACTGCAAATAATAAACCTATAAATTCCTATGATTTGGAAGGAATGGTGTGAAACCATCTAGCCCATCTCCCAATCTTTAAGCAGAACTTAGATTAAGATAAGAGAGTATTTGTTATGTAAAAGTTAAGAGACTTAGATGAAAAACAAAGTGCAACTTGGTGTAACTCAAGCTCCCTGAAACCACTCCTGTTGTGTATCAGAGCTGCCCAAACAGTACTCTTAATGCTTCCAACAGAAACTCTGAACAGCCCTTTCCTGTTTGGTTGAAGCCAGTGACATCATTGACAAGCCACTGTCAGGCCACTACTATTGCTCTTGTAATCTCTGGAGAAAATCTGTACGATATGTCGAAATGGAATGAATACCCTTAGTAAAATTATAATGAAACTACCCCTTAAGGGACAGAAAAAAGAGTGAGATTAAAAGAGGAGGCCAATCAGGGGTAAAAATATTTTCAACACCATGAAGATTACTCTCCAATTACATCCTATTTCATAGCGCTAATGTTTTGAAATTACTGCAAGAGGACCCATAATGATTGTATTTCCCCTGCCCAGCTAAGAAAAGCCATGTAGTTGACTTGGGTCCACTGAACTCTCAATTCCACTGCCAGCCTCAGCGTATATTTTTGCAATGATCCAGCTCTACATTATGGCTATATTCAACTTGTAAGTACCTTAACCATAATTTCTAGGTTTTTTCCTGGCCATTCCAAGTCTCTAATTGTCTTTTTCTGGCAATTTCAAACCCCTTAAGAACCACCAAATGTCAATCAATGTATGAGGTATCCAAAACTATATATCTAGACCTTTCATAAAACCAAAACCCTTAGCATGCAGGACTATAATCCTCTCATACAGAATTTGACAAGTGGAATGTACCTGAGATAAAAATCCTTTGTTAGACTATACAAGTTTGTCTCAGAAATATGAATATCATACCCTAAATACTTAAACCTCGTGGTTTCTGAGACAAAAAAAATACCCATCATCACAACAAAATCCTATGCTGAGACCCTATGTTAAAGGCTTGGAAACAAATGAAAATAATAATAAAAAAAAATTTTAAATAAAGAGTTACTTTACTGCCAGTGTGGAGATTTTCCCACTACTTCTAAGGTCCATGGGGCTAGGCAACAGGTGCTGTCCTTAATTAATGCCTGAAACTGTGTCGACCAGCCACCATGAAATAAGGTTGAACACAATTATCTCTATATCTCTTTCCCTATTTGCCCCTCTCTCATAGGCAAAAGGGTTGAGGACAACAGAAAAGTGAACAGGATCTCTTTAGGAAGTGGGAAATGCTATGTGAAACAGCCCAAGGACTAATCCCTGCTAGATCCACCTTCCCTCCATTTGAACACTGAAAACCCCAAAGAAAAAGCATTCTCTGGGAAGAGAACAAAGGGAGCAAGATACCTGTCAAAAGGTGTGGTCTAGCCCTTCCCCCCACCCCCACTGGTAGTCTGCACAACAAAGGAGGAAGAGTAAGGGAAAAGGGATGAAAATCGGTCTCACCTCATTCTAGCAAAGCCACAATCACAGATCTAAGAGCTGCTGCATGTCCCCATGTCGGCTGACTGTAGCTTCAAGGGGCTTGACCACTATCAAACAGACTGTTTTCCAGCTTGTTTTTCTTCAGTTTAAAGGAAGAGAGAAGGAGAAGTAGAAAGAGGATGGGAAAGAGGAAAAAAGGGGTACATAGGTGGAAGAGAGGTGATGAAAAAGAAGGGAGCAAAACACTTACTTATATTAACACCCGCAAGCTTGTCTTGTCTCCCCTTCCCCTTAGTTACATGAAAATCACGTCATGAGCAACTAACTAGTGCTTGGAACCAAGTGCCCACTGATAATGGAGTCATTTGCAATTTAATGAATCCGCCATCCATTTTCAATTTTTATATGTTCCACTCAATGACCAATATACTTATTATCATATATACATGTTATGAAAACATGCGGAAGTAGCATTCCAAAATGAATTGTAATTAAATGAGAATAGGTTACCTCTCCCGTGTGAAGGTCTATTAAGGACCAGCACACCCCTAGAGGCATGCTTGCTTTCTATTCCTACTAATGACAACTATGGATCTGCTCTGAGCCAGGCACATATCTGGCAAAGGGTGAATACGGGCCCATGACCTCCTTCATCTGAAAGCTATTTGGAGACTTCACCTTGAAACACAGCCTTCTGGGTACCTTCCTATTCTTACTAACTCTGGTACCTGGCTCAGTTGCAGTGGCTTTTCGAAGAGCTGTATAGGAGTAGAAAGTCATGTAATGTGCTTTGATAAAGAACCCCGGTGTGTCAAGGATGGTCTACAGCACAACCACTGGTTGTAAGAGTTGACCATGGAACAGTAACCTTCAAACAAAAATTCAGCCACCAGCTATGGCCCAAGGCAAAGAACAAAGAGGAAGATATATCCTAATGCAAGAAAAACCACATTCACTGGTATCAGGGACCCTGAACCAGCTGGGGTGCAATGGGGATGATGGGAGGGGATAAACTTAAATTCCATCAAAATCAGAGAAGTTTGGAGTTGGAAGACCGTAGAGGGAACCCAAATCTTATAATTTCAAACAAACAAACAAACAAACAAAAACAGAACATGGCTTTATGCCCAAATTCAAATTACCAATCATTAGCAGAGCTGGCAACAGAGGCAAGCTCTCCTGTTATCTGATACAACATGACGGACTTGGAGAGCATGAAGTTGGGTCTCAGATGTCCTAATTAAGAACATGGGATCTTGAACAAATGATACTCCTCCTCATTTCTCTCCTCCAAAAGAGAACTAGGAGGGACTAGTACTGCTTCCTGTTCTACCTTTTATGAGGTACATCCCATTCTGAAGACACAGGCCCAACCTGAAAACTCTTCACTAAATGGGGCAATGCTCACCTGCCAAGGAAAAGAACGTTTCTATTTTACTTGTTCATTCTAAGTGGATCCAACCCTTGTGCAAATTAGACAAAAAGAAAAATACAATCATCTATGCCAAACCAGTCTGGCCTGACACAGCCTACTGGGTGAATGAATTTGAGAGGGAAACCTTCTAGATAAACAGTCATGGGAAGTCCCAGGATGAACAAAACTCTATGACTGATGCTATGAAGGGAAAGATGAAGCACCAATGGTTAATGCCACCTGAGTGACCACCAAACACAGAATATCAAAAGAAAATAGCAGGGCCCAAATTTTGTAACCTTTTAGAAAAGATCATGGCAGCTGCTATCACAATCAGCACAAATATATCCTCAGAGCAGCCAACGAATACTCCTGACTTGGCCTGTAGAGCTCTTAAACCTCAGCTTGTATCCCTCTGACCCCTGTTCACTGCACTCCAGCCACATTGGCCTCCCTTTGACCTACACACGTGCTAAGAAATTTGCTGAGTCCTAGATTCTCTCCCTGCTGTCTCCTCTGTCTTCAATTTCGATTCAGATGGCATTACACAAAGGCCTTCCCCAACCATCCCAAAGGCATCCTCAACCTATCCCTGGTAATTTTCTCTTAATTTTACTTTGTTTTTTAATCACATTTATCACTACTTGACATTACTGTATGAAACCTGTCTACTGCCTGTCTCCCTGAGTAGGATGTACACTCCCCGAGGTGAGATCCTTGTCCACTTCGTTTTGCATTATGTCCCCAGAACATAGAAGAACTTCAATAAACACTTCTGGGTTAATTGATTTTCAGACTCAATGTATCCACTGGGTTGGTTCCACTGGGGAACATGTTCTCTGCTATAAGTTTTACTACCAGCACTGTGAAGTGCTCAAGAAATTGGTTCTTGAAGTCCAGTCCTTCCGCCATGTTTCCCTGTGCTGATAGGAGACACCAAATGGAGAAAAGTCACACAATCAGCAAGTCCTTCTGTCAGTGATCAATCCTGCCTGACCAGCCTGCTGGTGCCCATTCTCAGGGGTCCACCCCATTTAAAGCGAAACCAGCCTGGAGGCCACATGTCCAATGGGGAACTGAAGAACAATCAGGAGAGGTTTTAGAAAAGCAACTTATCAGGTCAGAAATCAATACAAAGCAACTGTCTGACATGACTAGAGACACAAGAAATGCCTCATTTGCATGTGGAGAGAACACAGGAAGGAAGAATGTAAAGGAGAAAGAGGACAGAAAACCGCCAGCCTTCAATTTATTGCACCGTAAGTAGAACTGGTATCTGTCCATCGCTTGCTTTAATCTCCCACAAAAACCCCAGAGACTGCTGAGGGCCTCTTGCTATGCAAAAATGATCAAAGAGATAAAAAGGAGACAGCTCTAGCCAAAATGGTAAGAGTGAAAGCTAAGAACATGCTATAGTGCATCAGCTGGCTGAGATAAAGCTGGTGGGAGCAGCTCTTCTCAATATTATCTCACTGGTTTCAAGTGTATACTTCTTGAAATAAGACGGTGAACACAAGAATACATGTGGAGAACTATCGGACAGCAGATAGTCTGCGTGAATTTGTAAAGGTTGCAGTGTTCCGGACACTCTGAGAACCAGCCGAGTATAAGCCCTTGTGTCAGGAGAGGGTACACAGGATCATTCCCAAGTTCTGTGACTCACTAGGTGATCTCTCAGCTAAAATTCATTACAGCAAAAGGACACGAAGCAAAGTCAGAAAAGGAACAAGTGCAGGAGGCAGAGTCCAGAGGAGACCAGGCACAAGTTTAGGAGTCCTCTCCAGATGGAGTTACACAGGACACACTAATTCCTCCAGCAAGGACCTGTGACAGCATGCATGAAATGCTGTCTACCAGGGACATTCATTAGAGGCTCAATGTCCAGGGTTCTTATTAGGGGCTGGTCACATAGGCACCTTTGCCTACCGTGCCAAGGAAAGCAAATGTGTGGTATAAACCATATTATTTACACGGTTTAAGGAAGAGTAAGCCACTCTTAAAAGAGAATGGTTGGAACCCTCCCAATATCCAAATTCCCAGATGTCAGGCATGGGCCCACCTTGCAAGTAGGACCTTCTAAGGATAGCAGTCTTGGGTCTGCTATGCTAACCCTTTCTGCACCGTTTTATACCACACACAAGTCTATCACATCTATATATTCATAATACACGGTGTGCTGCTGCCAAGATGGTCCTGCCTCACACAGCATCCATAAACATTGGTAAGAAAGCAGCAGCTGACTGTTTTGTGTCCAGGCCACTACCCAGGGGCATGTTGTTGGCAGAGACTTGGAAAGAGTTACACAGGGATATCTGCACCCAGGAAGAGAGAGTGGTCTCCAAGAGCACAGAGCTAGGCAGAGATTCTCCTCCAAAGTCAGAGAGAAAGAGAGGCAGGCCCACTCAATAGAAGAGTGGCCCCAATGACCAAAGGCTGTGCAGCGAAAACAGCCAAGCCAGGGTGCTTGCCACCACCGCCCTTCCCTCCAACCCATGTAAAGCCCAGCCCTTGAGATGTGAAGTCTGAATCCTGAGAAATGATGGAGGGGATTGCCATAGGGAAGACATGGAAAAGCCACAAGATGAAGACTGGGGCCCTATACACAAGTGAGAGGAAGGACATTCAAAAAAGATGGATGGTTTAAACAAATACAATCATTTAGCTCCCACATGCTGACCACTGGTGTCCTTCTAATGGTTATTATTTTTAAACGTAATTTACTTTTGCTATGCTGTGAAAATAATGACAGACAGACTCAAGCAGGTTAAGCCCATTTTGCACATCTAATATTTCCAGGAGATGTGGGGAGAGGGGGAGGAGAGTAGAAAGGGAAGTAGAGTGGCTTTCAGGGTTATATGTGACTACAAAAGCAATATTCCTGGGAATTATCTGGGGAGTTCACAGAAGGATAGACTAACAGGCATTACAGTCTCATTTGAGGAAAGATGGCTGCCACTGTCATCTTATTTATTAGTTTTTGCAGGAGGTATGGCAATCACAGTTTTTATTCATAAGAACAAGGAATCATCAATTTTCATGACCTTTGCAAACAGTTATAAGTTATCGAGAAACCAGACTATAAATAGTCAAGACTTTAATGATCTCTGTGACAACTACACAACTCTGCAACTGTAATGTAAAAACAGCCACAGGTGATATGTAAACGAATACATATGACTATGTTCCAGTAAAACTTCATTTTCACAAGCTGTTGGCTACATATTGGCCCATGGGCCATCTTTTGCAGACCATCAGTCCAATTCATATATAGAGCTCGTACGAGGCAGAAAAAGGTCTTGGATGACCATATAGGTTTTTTGGCTGAACTGGTGTAGACTCATCTAATAGGAATTGCATATCACAGACCAGATAAAGCATGTTAAGTGCTTCTAGCTTCACAGGAGGCTACCAGTACTGTGTCAGGAACAGAGAATCACATGAAAACAGTAAAAACAAAGGAAGCCTTCACTTCCAGACACCAGCAATAGGATTTAAACTTCAGGTCTGCAAAAGAAGAAAAACAAAAAAAGACATAACAGGATATTCATAAAACACACAAGTCCTGTGCAACATATGGAAAACATCTAACCTCTCTAGGAATCAAAGAAACACATGTAAAATATAATTTTCTATTTATCATACTGGCAAAGGTTTTTTTATTTTTTAAGGAAAATACCAAGAATTTAGACAGAAAATGTAAAACAGGAATAGTTAGACATTATTCCTGAGAGTATAACTTGTAATATCTATCAAGCCTTAAGATACTGATATTAGAGACTTCTAGTCACAAAGAGCAAAGGTTTACTCTCTGGAGAGATTGAATCAAAAACGGTTCTGAACCTAGAACAGTGGAGAAGGTGGAGAAGTGGAAGTGAGTTCCCTACTTCAATTTTTAAGAGGCCACAATCGCCAGTTTTGCAGCAGCATTTTAGGGACACTTTTGGTTCCCTGGGCAGGACAATATAAGATTCATCTCTGAGGAAACTAACCAGAGAGAGAAAAGACTGATATAGACATTTGGGGTCCTCTAATGTCATCTTTGGTTCCTTGTGAGGTGGCCCAGCATCTGTCAACACTCACCCACGGCCAACTATAGTGCTCCAGATAGCTTCCTCTTCAAATACAAAATAGCACCTAAAGGTTACCAGACATTTGAGAAAACATTCTAATGTAAAAAAAAAAAGTCAAAACGAACTCATAGTGAGAGAAAGAAAGAGCAAAGCTCACAGAAAATAGAGATGATGCAGAAAACAGAATATGATTTAACAATTGTTTTAAAATTTAGTAAATATCTGACAGATAAGAGAAGAAATATATTGATTCATGAAACCAGAACAAGAACAAGATGTTATTTTATTTTATTTTATTTTATTGGTAGAAAGGAACTCTGAGAGAACAAGAAGTCTTGGAAGTGAAGACTAAAAGAGAAGAATACATTCATTAGAGGAGCCAGTCATAAAGCGGTAGAAATCCTCTAGAAAATAGAGCAAAAAGATGAACAGAAAGATAACAGGAGATAAAAGTTAGGTGTGAGGAGAGGGAAGATGAATCACTTAAGTGCAAATTCCCAAAAAAAATGTTCTAGAAGAAAAAGCAGAGTACAGTGGGGAGCTCTGAGGGGAGCTATCAAATAAATAGTTCAAGAAAACTTCTTGGTCAAGCATTTTTAAAAGTATTTTTAAAAGTGTTTTTAATTTTAGAGTAGAAAAATCGAAAATCAGAAAACCATTCTTGGTATTTCTCTAGAGATTACCTCCTTTGAAACATTATTGATTAAGCAGAAAATCAAAGGGAAATCAATGGCAAAAAGAAGACCAAAAGGTTCAAAACCTACAAAATAAAGTACAGTTGGCACCTGAAACATTTACAGTCACATCTGAATCAACAAAACGGTCCTGTCTCTTAGATTATCTTATATTCTTGAGCCTTACACTATCCTTGGCTCTAAAAAGATGCCAAGAGGTCTTTTGGCTTAATGTCCAAAGAAATTCTGTTGTCCCAGCTAGGGACAGCTGTTTTGAATGTACTTTAGATTCAAACCAACCAGCATCTGTATCCTAGCTCAGGCTTTTACCATCTCGAGCAGATTATATAAGGTCTCCCACCCTGATATTCCTTGTCTATGAACTTGGGATCATTATTTTGCAGGTCAGCTCTGGGGAAATAACCAGTAAAGTACCTTAAAATGATAATTAGTGCCTGGGACATAGTAATCCATCAAAAAAGCAGCTATTTTTTGGTTCCATTTTATAAACACTCCACAAATCTAACCTGTTCAGCTATATTCACTAATAGAAACTGTACTCATCCCTTCACTGACATTCTCCTGGACTCGACTCCATGGCTAGGTTTGAGAATAGGTGAAAGGACAAACTGACTTCAAAAAGCTACACAGCAGTGACTAGCTTACCCTGTCTAAGTTTTACAACTTCATCCTTTATTAACAAAGCAGCTATTTCAAAGGGAGCTTGATCAAACTTGCAACAGATTTTGAGGGTTTGTTTTTTGTTGTTTTTTTTTTTGTTTTTTTGTTTTTTTTACAAAGAACAAGAGATATATGAACTGTGCAGCAGTGAAATAACAGAAAGCTATACTGTTGGAAAGTAAGCCAATCAGACCATTATCAGTGAGACTGGTATTTACCAAGGTCAGTGTGTTATATTCACATGAAGCATACCTAGGTGATTATTTTCACTATAATTTCTGACAGTGCTTTCAATATTTTTTAACAGCATTTTAGCGACTTTGCTTTTAGTTTCTATTGCCAAAACCAGTAGGGTGGCAAAGTATTAAGATATATATTTGAAAAATAAGGAAGCTTTGCATTATTATTAAGGGACTGTTCAGAAGACCAGAGATGGGTGAATGTTTCCTCTATATTAAATGTGATAGGGGAGATAAGATTATGAAAAGAATAAGGTTCCTGCTCTTTCTGGCAAAATGACTATTTTGAGATTATTAAACAGATTACTTACCAGTACTAAGAATACCAACTAAACCAATATTATCCAGAACTCCCTCTCTCCCCCTTTTTAAAGGGGTACTAGACCAGGAATGGGGGAAATGGAGGGAACAGTAGTTCATAGTTCCTAGCCTGGTATTCTTCAATTTGTGGCCAGCTTACACAGTGATGACTTCACTGTGGCTTTCTGAAGACTCGAGACCTCATGCCTATATCCCCAAACCTGAGAACAGTTTCTGCAAAAACAAACCATACATACATTCAACAATGGTTTGAAATCTGAAAAGAGAAAGGCAAATGAATATTTCCATAAACTCTGCACGCACTTCATGACCAAAAGCCCAAACCCTATGCAAAATGTATGATCTTTCTGTAAAAGCCTTGATTTTATTTAGTTTACTCTTTGGCAAATGAACAGAACCAGCCCCCCACTTTGGTGCCTCTAATACAATTTTTGAGGCTTGTTAGCTTTTGGTTAAATGGTCGTTGGTACAAAGTTGTGCACAGAGCCTTTTAAAAACATTTGCTGAAATCTCATTTTGATCATTAGAATGATGGCCATATTTCTGAGCACTTACTATGTGCCAGCCCTTCATATGCACTTTCTCCCGTGGCCCTCTCAGTGTGCCTGTGAGCTAGTTTCTAGATGAGGGGGACTCAGACTTGACCTCTCTAAATGACTTGGCCAATGTCACACTGCTGGGAGAACTCAGATTCGATCCCAGCAGCCTGAGCATGAAGTGTTGATAGTACTATTCGCTACTGTAAACACTTAGTTATCACCATTCGCTTAGCCACCTTGGTAACACATCAACACCTGAACAGGGTCCCAAAACTGTTCCCTCAATATCCAGTATGAACCTAGCAGAAATGATACAGTTTGGTAGTAAATTGTCTCTGTTTGGGCTTTAATAAGACACCTTCTGCAGTTAGATTAAAAGAGCACAGTACCATTTTCTGAACACAATGTGATCACACTGTGCCTGTGATCCCTCTGCACAGAACCATCCTCGGGACTCCCTCCTCCAAGCATTTGGGTCTCCGTTCAGTGTCACTTCTTCAGAGTTTTACCTGACAACCGGTCCATCCTGAAACAGCCTCCCCGTTACCTACTATCTCCTCATTCTGCTTCACTGTTCTCCACAGCATTTATCACTGATTGGGTATAATATATGTGCGTGTGTTTGTTATTTGCCTTCACTGCTGGAATGCAATCTCCATGAAAGAGCAGACTTGGTTTTTCTCATCCCTCTATCTGCAGTGCTTAGAAAGTTCCTGGCACAGAGCAAACACTCATAGTATTAGGAATGAATGTAATCAATCAATCTATGGATAACAGAATAACACCAATTTTGTATTTTCATTCTTATTAGCTATAATTTCCAAATTTTGGAGCAGAAAGACTTTATCCTTTTTTATAATACAGAAGAAAGTTTCTGTTTATAAAGTCTTTCCTTTGGAAAATACTACCCTACTATTACCAAAAAACCCAAAGATAGAGTTTGGCTGCTTTTGGTCGCTGGTAGCCTGGAGGCATGAAAGCCATGGCTAAATTAATCCCCTGGAGCCATTAGATGACAGAATCGCATGCCCAGCCCATGGACACACACTCATCGTGGGCTTTTCTGGCCAACTCAGCTGCTACTATGGCCCTCGGCCTTCAGGGAGCGACCGTCCTCCCCCCATGGCACAGCCACGGGCCAAGAGCTACTTTCTTAATCCTCAAAGCATTCCTGGAAAGACAGAGGAGGCAGTTTCTCTTCACTGCCATGTTACTCCATTTGACGGGGCCAGAAATATAAGGAGAGAATAGAACTCATAACCGTCCCCTGAAGGACACCCATCTGCCTCCCCTGATTTGGGATCAAGAGAGCCACTGAAGAGAAAGCACTGGAACTTCAGCCAAGCGGTCCATTGTATTTCGATGTCAGATACCATCAGATTCAACTTTTACTAATCTTCTCTTTGCCCCCAACCTAATGCACCCTGAAATAAAGTCTTAAATATTTACTTTGTTCTTCTGCTAATCTTGCTATAACTTGAACTGCTCATTATTAACCATAATTAATGAAAGCAATGAGAAAGTTCTATTAGCATAAAGTTTAGGCAGGTTAATAACTGTGTTCCTTTGAGAGCTGAGCTCTACTACACAGGAATTCCCCTCCCTACTAGGAGTGAGAAAGTACAATGAGGGGTCAGGCACAGTTTCCAGACTGCTTGAGTTGGCTGTGACAAGCTCCGTACAACTTCCACTGTGTGGCATTGAAAATTCCTTCTGTGCCAATTCTTATACGTCATTCCCATTCCTATTCTCAGATGGCTGTAGAGTTTGAGTCATTCCCAAAAGGTCAGGCAAAATAAACAGGTCCTCTCGGAGTAGGGTGAAAGAAGCTCTAAGTTGAGGGTCAAGAAAAGCATTGTGAGCACTACCAGAAACCTCCTCCTTCTCTTTCGCTATACGGTGAGCCCTAAGTTCACAACAGGAGTCCTAGCTTCTTACCTGGCTGCATGCCCACTGCCTGATGCAAGGCCTGCCACCACCCAGGCAGTGTTGGCTGTATAAAAGATACATCAGTTTTTGCCATATTATATTCATGACCCCTCCCTTCTAACAAAGTATAACCACAGAGGGCAAGACCTGTAGGTCAGTGTATGCAAGATACCTGCCAGGCGCTCAAAACATATTATCTCATGACATCCTTGCTGATGCATGAAGAAAGCATAGGTATCATTACCTCCATTGTACAGACAACGAAACTGAGGGCTATGATGGTGAGGTGGTAAGTAAAATACCAACGGCAAGATAACCTGGGGTCCAGTTCTGCTCAAGGTTGTCTGATACCAGAGACCAGGTCCAGACTGTGAGTGGCTTACAGAAAATCCCTTTTCCCAGATCCAGTTTTCTCTATAAAATACAACATTAGGTCTGGGTAGTTTTATACACTCATCAAGCACGGACTATCTACTACACTCTTGGCCCACGGGTCAGACCCAGAGTTGGGTCTTGAAGAAGTTCACGTCCCAATGACCAAACCTTACAGAGCTCTCACTCTGTGCCTGGCCTTGAGTGGTTTCGGTGTATTCATTCATAGTCCTCACAAAAACACCATGGTACAAGTACTTCATCCCCATCTGTAGATGAGAAAACTGACTGGGTTTACCTAGGGACACAGAGCAGAGCTGGGATTTGAACCCAGGTGTTCAGGTTCCAGAGTCTGTGTCTGAACAAACCATGATCATATGGCTGCTCTTCAACAGGGGGAAACATGAGCATAAGCCCTACACTCAATGTTCAACTGTGGCTCTTTCTGAATGACTGTGCTTCAAGAGCCCATCTCCAGGGCCACCAACGTAGACAGAAAGTGCCCACTGTGAAGTCAAAAAGCACACCACGTGAAACATCAAGACAGTCTAAAACCAGCTAATAGTGTAGCTGGCCGACTCTGAGAAACAAATCAGAATGCAGTTTAAATCCTCTGTCGACCCCACACACATTGTCCTCTGCTGGCCTGTCAATCAATACTTCAAGCCCCTCAGCTTAACATCAATGGACCTAGGGAGTGCAACTGTGCAAAAGACTTGCTGAACATCCAAAGGCAAAGAAGGGGCAGAGAAAAGAGACTGCACTGAAGGTTATCACTGCTGTCCCAAATTGAAGGGCATTCCAACCCCTCTTAATTACATATCTAATTTGGATACCTCTTTTCTTCATTTTTGAACTCAGCAAAAAATTTCAGACCAAATTCACCCATGTGCTTAAACTCTTCTTTTTCTGAGATATAATGAAAAGAGAAAAACAAAAACTAGCACCCAATTTTCATTTAGGTCACCTAATTTTAGAAGCTGTGGATATGCAAAGTCAAAAGCACAGCTTGAAACAAAACCTCTCAAAACCTCACAAGCCTATAAACCTTTCAATAACACAGAGACATACTCCCCTGCCCCCAACATTTTTCTGAAACTTTAAATCTCAGGCTCTAGAATGAATCTATTGAAATATGTGTCAATGAAAACAGGTAAAGGACAAAATGGCAAAAACAAGGAAACATCTACAAGAAAGCATATGCTCTGCTGTAGCTGTTGGAACATCTACTGAATCAATACCATATGTAAGTTGATAGCACAACTGTATACACATACCTCATTAAGCTGAATTAGAACAAGTGGGATCTGTCACCTTCTGATTAAAATAAACAAGACTAACTTCAGTATGTCTTGCCTCCAATCCACAAAACAACTCCATTAAAGGCCTTTTCATAAAAAACGTAAAATTCTTCCTAAGTTTCCCGGGCCAGTTCCACAGTGCACGTTGCTGAAGGCTGCTGTCTGTCCCACTGTGTCCCCTCAAATGGCTGGGGAGGAACAGCATTCCCCATAAAGATACATACACTCACTTTGTGAAGTGAAAACTCTATGTAGTCCTTGAAGGATCAGGAATTAGGCCAAAGGCAATAGAATTTGGTGGGTCCCTGCCTCTTTTCTGCAAAAATTATTCATTCAGAGCAACCTCTGAATGATACAGCATAGCCGATGACAGTTTTTCTCATCTTACTTATTTTTATAATTAGCCACCAAGAAATTATAAAAGAAATGACCTTATTATAGATCATTTTTCAGAAAGCATAGTAAAGCAAAAGCACCTCCCTCCCCTCTGAACAAGGTAGCAGCCAAAAGCTGAAGCAGGCCAAAGGCGGATTTGCTAATCGAGAACAGAGTGTGTGGTCATTACTGTCATGGTAAAAGCTCAGCTGAACACTTTTTGAGAACTTTCTATTTACCAGGCTCTCGGATAGGTATTGGGTTTAAAAGGAAGATGTAGGCTATTTTTCCCAGGCCTTTGAAGAGCTCAGAGCTTGGCTATGGAGGCAGGCAAAGACTGGAAAGTTCCATGAATGCACATAGTGGTCGTGGGAAAACAAAGCAAGGCCACCAGAACCTCTGGGATGGGTGTGGCATCAGGAAGGCAGTACTTCTTAGGGGAAACGGTACTTCAAATTAGTCTTGAAAAAGACAATAAGAGTTAGCCAGAAAAATGGAAGGGCATTCCAGAAGACGAACACTCCCACATAAATGTATAAGGGCATAAACAGCATGCAGTGGGCTAGACTAGTTCCTAGCACTCGGTCACAGCAGCATTTAAAATGGGGGCAGAAAAGTTGGCATCCCAGAAACTGCCATCTGAGCCCTCAAGGAAAGAAATGTTAGAGTCAGGCTTAAGACAACTTTGGAAATCCATACCACGATGTGATAGGGTCTCTAATAGTCATACCTATTTTACTTACTTGTCTGGAATCTCTTAAGGGGCCCTTCCCCCACCCATGCAATCCCAGGGGTAACTATGTGATTTAGGCCCAGCAAATCTGGATGCCACCAGCACTATGACTGGGCCGTAGATAGGCATACATCCCAAACCAACCTGATAAGAACCCGCCCCAAGAGTGATGCCAGAAACCAAGAGGCTCCCAGTGCCATTTCTGCCAACACGGTGCAAAGATGGCATAAGAATGAAGCCAGTGCGAGAAGGCAGTACGGTTCCCACATTTGAATCCATCTTTTGAGCTCTCCAGTTGCGTGAACCCCAAATTTCCTTTCTGTTTAAGCCAATACGAGCTAGGTTTTTTGCCTCGTGCAACCAATTACTGACATAGATTTCCTGCTAAGCCTCTAAATATTGATAATAAAGGTCTCTGAGTATTGACATAAAATGTCAACTTGGGAATTTTTTTCAAGTTTAAAACGCTCAAATATTTTCTAATTTGCAAATACTAGTTATTAATTTTTTCACTATCAGGGATAATATTTTAAAATCTTGTAATGTAATTTTCATTCTTATATCAGTATTTCAAACTGTAATTAACAAATGCTCAAATACTACTGACTTTACACCAGGTACCTTTCCCAATCGCGTATCTCACTTAATCCTCATAACGACTCCAAGAAATGGGTGCTACTATTAGCTCAATTTTACAGATGCAGATACTCAAGCTTAGAAAGGTTCAGAAATGTCCCCAAGGTCACATAGGTATGAAGAGGTGGGACTGGGATTTGAACCAGGGCAGCCTGGCTCCATGAATGTGGCCTTTCACTGGCCCCCACATCTTGAGCACGAGCACCAATGTTCCAGCTGTCTTTCACCAGTTACTGCTAACCACATGGCTTGCAGCAAAGCATTCACACTCCCTAAATCCACATTAACACAGGCTACTGCCTTCCTGTAATTCTGTCTCTTTGCTGGTCTGTTTCCTCATAAACGTGTCACCCAGTCACCCTTGAAACTATGTGACTGGGTATCTTTAAGACAGCTCCGCCCTCGCCCTCTCCCATGGTCCACCAGTGCCTCCATCATGTCAGCTCTACCGTAAGGTGGCCTCAAATCTGCCCCTTCTCCCTGGGCCTCTGGCACACACCCAATTTCAGGCCTTTTCCTACCTGAGTCAACTAAAGCCTCTCTCACTGGCTTCCGACACGACCCCCTTTAAAAGCATCCCACATCTACATGGCCATTACTTTTTTCTCTGCAAAATACGCATTTGATCTAATCATCCCCTGCTTTAAATCCTCAGCAGCCATCACTACCTACAGAACAAAATATAAACTCCTTATTTTTACATTGAAAAGGCTTCACAAATCCCCCAACCTACCTACCTAACCAGTCTCACTGCCCTTTATATTGCTCCACATCTGCTGGGTGCAGCATTCCAGGTTGTAAAGTAGATTTCTGGGGACTTACCCTGTTTTCCTTAATTTACTCTCTCATATCTTAATAATTATATGTACTCTAAAATTCCTTCTAAAAAATTCTTATAATTTAAATCTACTCTCTCAGACTACTTTGCCATCATTATTCTGAATCAGTTGCTCTTTTATGAAAATAATTCCCCTACACATAAACAGGAGTAAAATACAGATAGCCAGAATTTTACTGATTCGGGTCCAGAAAAGGAGTTTCTTAAGGTCAAGATTCCAAAATAGTGTTCTGGGAGTTTATAAAATCTTTTACTTAGAGGTCAAGAAGATCAGTTGCAAAGGTCATAGCATTGAGGGTTGGGGACTTATAAACAGCCTTGCTAGAAAGAGGGAAGGAAACTTCAGGTCTCAGCTAGCCAAACAAGAAACTTCAACATCCAGGCTCTTTCTGCTTTGATCATAAATGGTAATATCAGATTCCAACAGCACCTTGTAGGTCAGGGTTTCTCAACTACAGAACAACTGACATTTGGGGCTAGAAAATTCTGTTTAGCAGCATCTGTGGCCTCTATTTACTATATGTCAAGAGCATCTCCTTAGTTGTGACAACCAAAAATGTCTGTAGGAATCGCCAAGAGTCACCTGGGGTGGCAAAATCGTCCTTAGTCGAGAGTCAGTGCTATAAATACACAAGCTCAAAGGTCAGCATCACTTCTCCTGAACTGTATTTTTTCCCTTCTTTCTCCTCCTCCTCCTGCCCTCTTTCTCCTTTTCACAAAAACTCAAATGCCCTTGACCATGAAAAGTGAAAACACCACCAATATTGACATTTTTCTGTGAAGGTACCAAAAGAATTGTTTCTGACAAGTAGCCAAGTATTTATTGCTGCCCTTGCAAAGAATGGAACAGAGAGTGACAGATATATAGGAGGAACACATCTGTTTCTCACTCCAATTAATAAGAAAGCACTCTGCAATCAAATCTCTCTCCTGTCAGCAGCATCTGGGGTACCACTGTCAGGCCAATACCTGATCCCGAGAAAGCCACCTGCTGAGCCACTGCCCGGTTGGGCGTGGGAGGCAGGCATGGGCTCTTCAGATGCTACTCTAACAAAACTGATAAGGTGGGTACACAAACAAGGAAGCAGCACAGGTGCAACTTAATTTAAAGGTCCATTGGCAGCATAAAGGTGTGTGTGGCGGGGCGGGCTACACTTCCAAATGCAACCCCTGGAATTCAGCAGGGATATTTTTCATTTTCAGTTTTGAAATGGTAAGAATAATAATTATGGTTCTTTTTATTGAGAGCAGCATCCAAGTTCAAATATACTGCAGTTGAAATCCAAAATACTAGAATATGTTGCAACTGATGTTTGGGAAATGCAGAGCCTCCTAATGTTCAATTTCGATTAAATATCAGAAAACAGCCACTTGAATTGTGCCAGCATCTTTGATTTTGTGATTGTGTTTTCCAATTGGCTTTGCAAGTATATGCAATAATAACACAAAGGGGATGCTATCATTATGTTTTGCTTTTTAGGGAACCTTCATTGTTGGTGGGTTATTTAGCTGGTGAATGACAACTGGTTTTTGAAAGTATAAATAAATGCAAGTGCACGCACATGCCCACACTCCTCCTTTCCCCTCCCCTCACAGTAGAGAGCTGTGCAAGGTTTCTCCATCCCCTAAAACATTACAATCTAGAGTTGTAACCATCCCATTCTATGAAGTGTCCACTGCACAGAATCATCTATGGGAAGCTCAGACATAACTGACAAAAAGAGAGCCTTGTTTCTTTGGTGGTATCTGCTGAGGTCTGAGAAAGGCAAATGAGATACAAAGTTCTGCTTCCAAGCAAATCCCCACAAGTATAAATGGAGACGAGAAACTATAAGAAGAAACCCCTTGCTGCAGTGAAACCAAATGTTCTCCCCCTCCAGCATAATCCAATCCACTTGGGCAGGAGTTACCTAGTACCAACGACAGGTCAGCTTTGAGCAATACACTGGGCAAAACAAGGATAAAAGGGGACACTTTCAGTCCTCAGAAGGCAAGCCTTTTTATTATCATACATCCATAATTTTTACCTTTCCCCCATATGTTAGTACATGGCAAAGAGCCACAGACCCAATTTTATTTGCTCTACTTCATAATTTAAGATCACAAATCTGGAGAAATGCAGAAATGGTCTATCCAAAAAAACACAAAGTATCACTCTGAAAGCAAATTATTTTGACAAAGGAGCACTCAAGTCCTTTCAGGAAGTAAAACTGGAGAAATGGTGATTGGTTGAAAAGCGGGGATTCTTAAAAATCTGTTTTTTCATTTCTTTGCTTTACCTTCCTTCTTCAATAAGACCGACAGATCAAAAATGCAGTTTCATCTGATTCTTGATTTTAATAAAGTTCATTTCCACCTAAATTTCTCTAGGGGAACATTCACTTTCACATAATAAAAAAGCCCAAGAGTGATAAATTTGGAAAGAAAAACCACTTTGGAAAAAAGCCACATAGATAGTAGCTAAACAGAGAAAGGAAAAGGGACACACACACACACACACACACACACACACACACACACACACACACACACACACACACACACACACACACACACACACACACACACACACACACACACACACACACAATGTCCCTAAAAAGAAAATAAATTTAGGAAGCCCTTCTTCAACTGCTGTGGTATCCAATTTAGAGGCAGTTTATAGTCAACCAGAAGATATATCAACAAGCAATAAGACACAACAGAGCAATCAGAAACATCACGAGCAATAAGACACCAGAGTAAGCAGTAAAGACACGCCAGGGAGAACATTTCTGAGCAATTACCACATGTCTTAATGCAGAAAGGGAGAATGAAAAACTTCACTCCACTAGGAATGCAACCCTATTGAAATGAACCCTACAGCTCAAGAGCCGTTCCTGCTATGACAAGAGGGGTGTGAGGACCACCTGCACGGCCATGTATCAGAGAGAGGGCACAAAACAACGAGGGCATGATAATCAACTAGGACTACAAACGTAACTTCTCATCCTTCTTGTTGGCTTTCTAATGTACAGGTGTGACAAATAAAAAATATGTGTCAGTTGAAAAAATGTAAAGGACCCTCCAATCTCTGGGGGAAATAAAGGAGGTTGTCTTTATTCTTCATTTCACATCTGTATCCACTGTGGCCAATACAGCATCTAGGGAAGGGATGCGCTATGCACACATGCACACAGAAGGACGAGCTGCTGCTTCTTTTTTCAAATACACAGGTCAACCAAAGGAAAAGACCCACAGACATTAAAAAAAAACAACAACCCACCCTTATTAAACAAGTTATTAAGTATCCCAGAAAACTATCATCTCTCTAGATAAACTCAAGTTTCCCTTCCTGTGAGAAGCCTTTCATACGTCTCTTCTGCTTACAGTGACCACAGTTTGTGTTATTTTATGCATATGCATCATTTTTCTAATTGGTTAGTAAAAATCTCGAAGGCATGAAACGTATCTTTCTTTCTCTTTCACATTTTCTCTCTCTTTCTCTTTCTCTCTTTCTCTCTCTCTCTCTCTCTCTCTCTCTCTCTCTCTCTCTCTCTCTCTCTCTCTCACACACACACACACACACACACACCAAAAGATACAAAGCAGCGAGAATAAGGTTAATTATTAAAGACATAGCTCTAAATTTTTTCCCATTTCCCCCAAAGTGGAAGAAAACCCCAAAATACTCAATCCTTTAAGTACTAGTATTAACACAGGACCGGAGGAACGGTGCCATATCTAAAGGAGCTCCACTCAGAAGCAATGACTTAGAAAATATACTCGAGAGAGATCTGTGAACTGAGTAAACTAGCTTAATATATGGGGCTGGGATCTCATTTGAAAGTAGCCACCAACACTCTCCATGTCATTCGTGGAGGTCTACCCACCATTCTGTACCCTGAGACTTGGAGGCCCACTGGGAGGAAGTCTGCCCAAGAGCCTGGCTCATGAGCAGGACAGCCAGAGGTGGCAAGACCCCTTATCGAGGAAGAGAACGACAGCAGACATGTTTACGTGGTTCCAACAGGACAGAGGCAGTGGGAGGCAACAAAGTCAAAGGCAGAGCACTCCACCCTACCTCCAGATCTGTGAGAATGCAAAACTGCCATTGTCAATAGCACTTCTTAATAAGGATGGGGTGAAGGAGTGGAGACTGGAGAGGTTCTGTTTATTAATAAGCAGCTCAACACAGTGGGAGGTTTTCTTGTCTAATTACAGAAGCCACTGGAAACTGCAGGGAAGACAGGATTTATGGTCTAGATGACACTGCCTCTGTGTTGTAATTAAAAGTTACTTTTAATACCTTTGGTTAGATACTTTGGATTATTAGAAATTTAAAACTTGCTAAAGGGCAAAGAACATAACAAACGAGTACTACAACAAGCTTGCATAATGTGAAACAATGAAATGTTTTGACACTGGAGGTATCTCTCTCGAGAATTTCTATAAGAAAAGAAGAGAAACAAGCCAACAAGTGTTGTAAACTAGGTTTTAAAAATTTCAAATGTAACCCAGTTACTTATTTTATACATTAACAAGAGTTTAGATACTATCTACCAGGAGTATAGGATTCACAACCATCCACCCAAAGCACCTAACCCTAATCCTCCAGCTCTTGGCTTTGTTTTCGGTCCTTAGGAAACAACAGTCGCTGGCCTAAGAAGAGCAAGCCCTGGCTTAATCATAAAGACCCAGAGGTCAGCCCAAGGGCAGTGTGACAGGGGTCCAATGTGAGCTGTGGATAATATATGCTGTATATTATTTGGGCTTTGTTTTTAATCCACTTCTCTTCTCTCGCTCAAGATTCCAGTTTCAAGAAGGGGCCAGACAAAATGAATCCCAGTGCGAAATGCATGGTGGCATCTGTGAGTGTCTAATCAGCCCAAGATCAGGCAAGGACCATTTAATTCCTAAGTGCCATTTCCAGAATTTATATTTCTCCATATACACACAGGAGGCATTTTCTGCAAGGTGGCTCTTTAACAACCGGGAGGAGAGAATCTATTATATGTAATAGACTTTTCAAAGTGCCTGATGAAAATGGGGAGGAGAAAGGAACCCTCACCCGCGTAAGCTTCCCAGATAACCTCTATATTTCAATTACCCATGCTATGAATCTTCTCATTAAAAGTGAATTCCAGAAGCTCGTCATGTGAAATATGTCAAAGAAACCACCACATATCACACATCATGATGAGATTACAAAAGCGTTTCAACATCCGTTATTAAAAAAAAAGATTTACACTTAGATTTACAGGGGCCATACCAAGTTTATGAGATGTATCTTATACCACTAAGGGCCACTCTGCTTCTTTATTCTTTACTCAGTTCAAATCAAAATTCAATTCCATGTCAGGGCATAGAACTGCCCTTCTTACCTGCCACATTAATTTTCTCAAGTGCTACCAAGCTGGGAACAGCTGTGGTGGAGTTAGTCGAGTTTGTTCCTGTGCCATTGACTACAAGATTGTCCACCTTTGATTCTAACTTGCCAATGCGCTGCAATATATTATCCAACAACACAGCAAGAGTTTTCTTCAGATCTGTAAAAAAAAAAAAAAAAATGCAGATGGTTTATTAAAAATCCTTTGGCCAATGCATAGCTGTTCAATGCATACTCTTTTTTCTCTCTCTGACACTAAGAATAAAAAGTGGCATAGTCAAAAAGTACTGCCCCAAGACCCTCCTAACAAACCCCATCTCAAAGATGACAGAGGCCATCTTCAAATGGCAGAAAACACCAGCTTGGTCTGTTCTGGGATGCAAGCTGGGCAGTTAATGACATACAATTATTTCTAGCTACTAGGTTGATAGAGAAAACCCCTTGTTACTTAGCATCCTACCAAAGCACTCTATTCAGTTCTTCCTCTTTACAGCACGATGGCTACTGACACACAAAATGATAATCCCGAAGTGCAGCGAAGTCCTCAAGTAGCTTCTGGGTCAAGTTCATTTTTATTTTCAGTGCTGTGTATTCTAGTACATCCCAAGTGTTTTGTACAGTCTTTATTTCTGTGGTTACATATGGTAATAATAAAAGCTACAGTTCCAGATTTCCAAGCATGCTGGATAAACTGGTTAACTATAATCAGATTTAGAAAACTACTACAAGACCAGAGTCATTCATTGTTCAAGAAATATTTATCAAACAACTACTACGTGCCAGGCACTGCTCTAGAAGCTGTGGAGTTGCCCTCCTGGTGCTTACGTTTAGGAGCTGATTCTCTGTTTACACACCTGACCGTGAGTTAAAGAGCAGTAAGTACACTTCCCTCTGGACAAATAACATCCTTGCACGTACATAAGCATTTACTAACTTTGTATGTGAGGTATTCCACATAAATTAAAGAGATTAATTTAGCCCTTCTCCTCTGGAAACTCATAATCAAAGCAAGATCCACAGATTTGTACATGTGGGAAAGGCAGAAGGACAACAGGATAGCTGTGTATACAAACAGAATCCAGACTCATTTATGAATTGGGAGTGGGCCAGAGCAGCAGTACACAGTGTGGGCAGCAGGATGTAGTAAAGTCTTGAATTAAGACAGAAACACAGCAAGAGTTTTCTTCAGATCTGTAAAAGAAAATGGAAAAGAATGGAAAGTTGCTACCTTCCATTCGGCTGGGAACAGCAAACTTGCTCTGAGCAAATACTCTGATCTGGCCAGGAAAGAAACACACACCTGGTTAATTGACCAACCCCAGGGCACAGCTGACCAACTTCAGCCAAGCAGCACTCAGGCTGCCCTGCACAGCCAGGTCAAGAGAGAAACTCATCAGAACAGAAACGCAGATGTGTAATTAACACGGAAGTTTATGTTTCCAGAGGTTTACAGACAGCTTCACTGGAGCTGATTAAAAGCTATAAGCAGAAACAGATTCCACATCGTTATCCTGAAAGTCTGGTTTGACGTGCTTGGCATCATCTCATCATCCCCCACACACACATCAGATTCCTTCAAGATGTTAAGATCTGTAACAGTTCATTCATTCATTAAGTCTAACAAACACCTGATGAGGCCTATTTTTTGCTCTTCAGTGTGTATCTTACCTATAAGCAGCAAGGTGAGCTGGCCATGGCATTAGAGCAATAGGGCCAAAAATATAACAAAGAAGGGTAGAAGGGAACTAATATTTCTTGAATGCCTTTTATGTGCCACACACATATATAAGAAATCCTATGTAATTCTCACATTCTCCGTGAGGTAGGTATAACTTCATTTCACAGATGAGAAAACTGAGGCTCACAGACAGGAAATTATGTGTTTGTGGTTATAGAGATAGTAAGTCAGAACGGGCACTTGACTTGGGTCTGCCTAATTCCCTGATGCCTCACTGGGACCACTCAGAAGTCAAGAACCAAGGTAGAAAAAAGAAATCGAGTATGAAATTCAGTGTCTTTCATCCATAGCACAGTGGTTAAGGGCCCAGACCTCAGAGCCAAACTTCCTAGGTTTGAGTCCTTGCTCTCCATTCCTGTTTCTTTATCTGTAAAAGAGTGATAATAACAAGCCTGCTTCTTTGGGGCAGTTATAAGGGTCTAGTGACTTATCATTTATAAACTGTTTTAAACACTGCCTGGTACATAATAGGCAATATATAAGGGCTTGTTAGATATATGAATAAAAAATAAAACCATCCTCTAGAATGTGCTCTCATCCGTCCTAAAGAAACCTCCCCCTGGGTAATGCAAAAGCTTCATCCCTTTATCCAGAGTCATGAGATCACTCTCCTCCGGGGGCTGCAAGTCCCACAGTTGGTATGACTCACAGTCTGTCCCTGGCACATCATTAGCTGGCATGGACAGCGGGAGTCAGTCACCAGCTCTGCTCTTACACTAAATCTAAGGCACTGACTGGTTCTCTGGAGTTCTAAAAATTGCCAGAGGCCAGCCACACAGATGGGGGCAATGGTGCCACTGAGAGGTGGCTGTATTCAGAACAGAAAAACTACTCCTCAGACAAAGGGTACAATGTCCCCTAACTCCAGCCTCTTTGCCTGGAGCCTGAATCATAAGCCAGGGAGTTTTGTGTAAAAATGGTATTTAACTATTACCCACTAGTTAGCTTGGCACAGAGACTGGGCTATGTTTGGGTTAACTCAGGGTTTCTTAACTTCAGCTCTATTGACATTTTGGGCCAGATAATTCTTTGCTGTGGGGGACTGTCCTGTGCATTGTAGGGTGTTTAGCAGCATCTCTGCCCTCTAGCCACTACATGATGGTAGCAATACTTCCATTATGACAAGCAAAAATTTCCCCAGACATTGTCAATGTCCCAGGAGAACACAATTATCCCCCATTTGAGAACCACTAATTTAGGCACGTTCTCTCAGCCTTTGTCTTCCCCACTGCCCCTCTGTACAGATATCAAAAGAACTCTGACAGAGGGGTTATGGGATAGAAAATGGAAGTACATAAAGCCACTCGGCAAACTTGCATGATGTGTGACTTCTATTCACTGAGGCACTGCTACAAATATCATGGGAAGCACCATGACAGAAGTCAGCCTTCCTGCCTATGGAAGAGTTGACAGAAGTCTAGCCTGTGCTGACAGTCTCTGCACGGCTCCTAATCCTTTGCAACAATGTTAAAAAGCAACAGGACCACTGCACAGAGTTTCCAACCCATACTTATTGGTGGAGTATACCTTACATAGGATACAAAGTTGTCATATCAGCATTAAGAAGATAGTCTTCCTCAATTCTTAAAATACAGTCCATCAATAAGTGTGACCTATCTTGTTGACCCCACCTCGAAGAGCTTGACCTTTTGTAACTCTGACATGGTATAAATAAGGGAATTCATGATGACGAGGAAGGATACTGATAGTCGCCACCACAATTACCACCCCAATACTGCTAACTATTGCTACTACCACCATTGCCACCATTTTTGAGCTCTTTCTAGGTGCCAGCTGCTGTCCTAAGTATTTCTCACGGATTAACTCATTGACTACTGCCAAGACACTAGGACAAATGCACTACTGTTTCCACTCCCATTTTATAGATGAGTAAACCGTAGCACAGGGAGGTTAAGAAATTTGCTCCAGGTGACTGCAGATCCAGGGTTCATACCTGCAGTCTGGTTTCGGAGCCAATGGCTCGTATCCGACATACTACAATGCCTCAAGAGAACCATCATGGACCTGCCAGCCAGCAAGCATCTCTGACCTGCTGCTTCTTACCAGGAATTAACCTCTGGACTTCTGCCATGTTAAATCCTATTCCAACCACCCTCAACATTTCCTGATGCCACTGTCCTGTAAGAAATTCCAGCACTAAAAATAATAATAATAAAAATATGCCTTTCCCTATCTTCCACCTTAAAATGAAAATGGAACATAAGGCTATCAAAAACCTTAGACTCTCTAGACACATCACCTGGGTAGACATTTTTTCTCTCCCAATATGAAGCTATTGGAGTAGTTATTTCAAGGCAGTCCAACAGAAGAAGATACTATCAATAAAACACACAAGGGCAAAATGATGCCAAGTCCATCTGTGCACCCTTACCAATGCACACGAAGCCGGTATATTATAGTACTCCATAAGTTTGTCTTATGTAAGCAAATGAATGAATAAACCAATAAATAAATGAACTACAGTCTCCCCACAAATAAGGCTATACAAATTATAGCTTTCTGGGTAATAAAATTATTTCTCACCTTTGTATTTTACAGCTCAACTTGCAAAAACTGTTAAGAGTTTTACTGCAATTTTAAAATAAGACCAGAGTATTTTGTTTGTTTTTAGTCTTAATGATAACCTATTAATTCAAAAAGACTATACACCCAAGAATAATTTCTATAGAGTTTAAAAAAGAAATGAGGGTGAAAATATTCCTCCAAATTCTAGTATAATTTTTTTATATTCATCACTATGTTCTATAGTTATTATAGCAGTAAAATGTGTCCTCAGCAGGATAACAATTTTCAATTAGTAACAAGCTTTTAAAATTTTGTTTGTGCTTCAAAGCCTTAGCAATAAAAATTTAATCTTGACATTACTACGTTAACTCTGTGTTCCTAAAACTTACTGTACACGATAAATATGAGATTGAAGTAGTTGAAACATCTAAAATGTCCCTCTGGGGAAAGTAAGCTTTGGTTTTCATCATGCCATAAGTTCTCTGATGAAGGGTTAGATCAACAAAACCTCACAACAGGTGCTCTGACAATTCTAAGTTTTTCTTTCCAGGAAGCCATGACATTAGGGGCTAAGAACAGGCTGGAAGATGTCACATACTTGAACAGGGCAGCCCAGGAGATACACTGCCTGCTATTCTCTCTTTCACAGCTGGAGTCCAAGAGGATAGGATCTCAGGAGAAAGAAGGGTCTTGCTGGTGGAAAAGGTTTACAGGCCTATCGGCTAACACTGTGAGGCTGGGTGGTGAACCCTGATTGCCCAGATCATCGAGTCAATCAATATTTGAGGGATTATCAAGAAAGGCTGTACTTGGGGTCTCTGCTGTCCCCACCCCACTTTCTTGGGACATGTTCCTAAGGCAGTGGTTCTCCAGCCTGCTGTCTCTCAGGCTCACCTGTGGAGTCTCAGATCCCAAGCCCGGTCTTCAATGCACTCGGTGAGAATGTGCAGAACCCACATGTCAAGGATTCTGGGCACAGCCATGATTGAGAACTATGTTTAAGGTGCAACTGCCACAATTCCCTGGCACAGTGAGCATGGACTTACATCTGAATCGCCAAAAATTATTTGTACCTGTAACTGATCTTAATGCAAATCCCTCTTCACCATGGGGGTCCCCAAGAGAGAGAAGCAGAGCGGCTTCATTTGAGGCTCCAGAGAAACCAGCAAAGACAGGGTGTTAATGAAACAAGAAGTTGCTAATGAAAAAAATTAACCCCAATCTCTCACTCCCGTCAACTGCCAGGAATGTCAAATTTCATAAGTTATACATTTTAAAATTCATTTTAAAGTAACCTTTCTATAGAAAGATAAAACAGTTATAGTAATGACCAAAATACACTCCATTCATTATGTACAAGAATATTCAAAGTAGAGTTAGTGATAAAAGAGAATAGTGTTATTTATTATAGATAAGAACTGAAAATTTCCCAAAAACCCAATGAAAAGATTAAATTATATTATGTCCTTTCCTTCCTAAGATGAAATAAATCACTAGATTGGAAACTGGAGAGGGCTGAGAGCAGGTCTCTTGTCATCTGTTTATTATCACTAGTTACTAACATCAAGAAACATGTATTGAATGATTAAAAAGGAAAAGTGTATGGCCATTAAAAAAATATTTAATGGCATGAGAAAAAACAGATAAATTTAAAAAGCTGTATATAAAATACCCATTTTTTTTAAATGAGCATACACATACATATCTGCATTTTATAAAAGGACTGGGGGAAAACAAAATCTAGCTGGATTTGAAGGTGAGGAGTACTTTATTCTTTATTCTTTTATTCTTCTTATCCTGGTTTGAGGGTATGGTGTATATTGCTTTTTGTCTTTATTGGTAAGACTATAAAGATGGGCTAGCATCACTTCGCCTTGTGTGTTTTACTGACAGTACCTTTTTCTTGTTTTGGACTGCCTTGAAATGGTGATTCAACTCATTGCTTAAGTTATGAACTTTTCCCCTTTCATACTGGAAGAGAAAACAAGCCTACTCAAGTGATGTGCCTGGAGAGTCCAAGGCTTTTGAAAGCCTTTTATTCCACGTGCTCTCAATTTTATGTAAGCTTTCACATTATTCCCACAATCACAAGTGTATCTGGTACAGTGACTTCCACCCTCAGAACTCAAAGATACTAGTTAAAAGTGCCCTAATGTCAAATAAGCAGATACCACCGCCCCTCCCCGTCCCCCCGCCCCGCCCCCGGCAGAAACATCTCACTCACTGACTCTCACTGCCTTGTCTCATTTGAATTCTTAAAGCTACACAGTGGGTAAGGAAGTCGCTTGGGTCCTGCACCTAAACTCACTGGTGTGACCTTGCAGTTGTTTCAGACAGCCAAACCAGGGCACAAAAGGGAGTTGAATAATCAACACAAAGTGACAGAGGAGCTCAGATGCTCAGTATCACTGACTGATGTTCTCTCCTTGATTGGAAGTATGGACGTAAGCTTTGCACCTAGCAGCGAATGTTGTTCCTGAGGGGCTGTACGGGAGCTGTCACTACTATTTCAAGGAATTTTCTAGGCAGCAGAATCTGAGAAAAGAGCATATCTAGGCCTGTTGATGATACCAACTTTTACACAATCTGTAAATATCCAGAATGGAGTTCTTGGGCCGTCCTCTCAATTTTCCTAACACCTAGCCATCTGCGTGGAACAGGAGTCGAGTATTTTAGCCCTCTGTACAGAAAAAGACTCAGGCTCTGAAGGGTCAAGCCCATTTTCACCCAGGGTCCCCAGCCGGAACCCAGAGTATCTTCCCTACCGGGAAGTGGCAGCCATAACACACATGAGGACATCTAGCTCAACACCCGTATTATCAGAAAACGTCCCCCTGACGTGCTGCCTTCAGAGCCCAAGTGGGTTCACAGTGTATCTCACGGGCCGCAGAGGAAAGCTTTCTCTTTTGAACAGAGCAATGACAATCACATCTCCTGTTTCTAAAATGCCCAAGTAACTTTGTAGAACTAACACAATTTTCTTAAGGAACCCAGTGAGGAGCCCAACAGCATCTTCCTAGAGTCCAGAGCAACAGTTCTCACAGCTCTGGCCAGAGTGGGGCCAGGCACGGCTTTTATCAAATCTGCCTTGCATGAGTCTGGGGCAAGCCTGGCCTGGTCCTGTGCAGGAGCGGGTGGCAAATCTGCCTTCCTCTGGAGCAGAACTTATTTCTTATGTCTGGTTGGGCCTCATACCCAGAAATGCTAAGAACAGTTACAGAAGCAGGTTCCCAAAGCCCTACATTCAAACAAATAAACAATGTCAAGTTTACACAGGTGATTTTGGCTGGGTGGTAATAGATACAGATATATGCAGGCCAAAGTTAGTGATAACTCACATTAACAAATGTTCTTTACTAATCTAAGTGCTCTAATAATAAGCTTTGTCACATGTTACAACTTGGAGATTAACCATATTATAGCCTCTATTTCAGGGGTCTCCCAACCTGCAGCCACGAACTGGTACCGATCTGTGGCCTGTTAGAAACTGGGCCACACAGCAGGAGGTGAGTGGTGGGCCAGTGACAGAAGCTTCATCTGTTATTTGCAGACACTCCCATAGCTCTAGCATCACCACCTCAGCTCTACTTCAGATCATCAGGCCTTAAATTCTCATAAAAACACCAGTCCCTGGTCCCTGGTGCCAAGAAGGTTGGGGACTGCTAATGTATTTTACAAAAGAGGAAGCAGGCTCTTAAAAGATCAGTGACTTGCCCAAGGTCACACATCTAGTAAGGAGCCCTTCCACAAGCAACATATAACACGCTGTAACCGCCTTCCAGAAATAAACAGTGGTTCCCATGTCAGGATCATGCGTAATGGCTACTTGGAGCCTCTGGACATGGACTCCGCAGGGAATGTCATCTCATTTCCTATCTCACTAAAAACATTACTCTTGTTTTCAAAGTAGCCCCCAGCTGTAACTGTACCACACTGGAGGGGTTGGGGGCGGGGAGTGGGGCACAGTGCTGCTATTCATTCGTAGCTCCTACTATGTGCCAGGCTTGTGCTAAGCCTTGGTGAACAAAATAGACAAAAATCCCTGCTCTTCAGGCGTTTACATTCTGAGGGAGAGAGATGATAAAGAAATACAATAAATGTGATGACGGGTAATTTAAGTGCTGTGAAGAATGAGAATGTAGTGTAGGTGTTGGCCCTACTTCTAAAAGAAAGAACAGAAGGAGAGCAGGGAGCAAGCCATCTGGAGAGAAGGCATGTAGGTGGAGGAAAGAGCCAATGCAGAGAGTTGGAGACAGGAAAATGCTTACCATCACCCTACAGCTGGTGTCAGAAGACAGCTGTGGTGCCGAGGCAGACATGACAAGGGTGAACAGCTCTGTAGGGTGGCCACAGTGGCAAGAGTCTGCCCAAGCAGTTCTGACAGAAGAAACATCAAGACAGAGCTGGGAGGAAGGACGAGCTAGAGCCACCAAGTCAGGTGAAGAGCTGTCCTTCAGGGACCCTTTACACATGCATTTTTTTTTCAAGTCAGCACTTGAAGCACACTTAAAGTGACCAGGCATAAAAGAAAAGGTCTGTTCACAAAGGGAGTAGAAGAACAAGCCTCCAGCTCCTCCCAGACACCCATCTTCTGACATGATCTCTTCTCAACACTCCGAGGCCCTCCTCGACTGCAACTTCCAGACTCAGCTGGGTGTGCTTGTGAACTTGGCCTGGCTCAGAAGGGGATGTTGTGCAGGTTGGACCTCTACCACAGAATCACTGGAAAAGCTCCAAGCCCCAAAGAGGCCTGTTTTTAGGTTCTAAGCTTCTAAAAAGAAGAAAGCCTTTCCCTTAACCACAGCAGCCACGTCACTGTGGCTGAGTAACCAAGGCCTCCTCGGACACACCAAACAGCCCGGCTCTTTTGTCCCTACCAGTTTCATTTCAGGAACAATGTATTTCCCTTAGGGAAGGGAATTTCTGCTTCTGTGATGGTGGTTTTCCACATCACCCCAGCCCTCCGAAAGAACAGTCCCTTGATCATATTTACAGAAACAGAGGTAAAAAGAAAAGCATAAAAAAAACCCTTTACAGGTTTATAGTTCTAATGAAATCCAACTTAAGGTGGAATGAAACATGTAAAAGTTCTTGTCTGACTCTCAGAACTTTACCTAAGTCTTCAACTCAGGGCAAGATCTACCTTTCCATAGTAACCTCAGACCGCCATGCCAGTATCACGGAGGGGACCTCCCACAGGCTTTCGAGCAGAACCAGAAATGGTGTTAATGTCTTAGAAATGGGCACCCTGCTCCCCAGGCCAACAAGGGCCACATGAAGCCCAAAGTGGCTACTGCTCCACTGCTCCTGGTCAGCAAACAAAAGCACTACCCTGGTTCTTCATCCTCACTTTAAGGAAACAGAAGAACTTCCTTCCTTCTTACTTGCCCTCCTTCCCACCCTCCACTGTGGAGGTGATGGTGGATAACAGTACTGGGGCCAAGGCCCGCCTGGGGCCAGGCTCACTCACAAGAACACTCATTCCCCTCACCTCCGTCCCCCTCCCATCACACTGAGACGCACAGACCACAAGGCCACCCTACACACTGCCCTCTGCCTGCTTCTCAGACACCACCACCTTCCACAGGATTCCTTGCTTACTCTGTTCCAGCTGCAGTAGCCTCTGTTCTGCCCCGCTGGAGTGACATGCACCTCTCAGGGCCAGGCACACACCCAGCCTTCCTCCTGGCCTGCCTTGCTTCAACCTCCCTCTTCCCATCCCACCCAGCTGCTCCTTGGTGTCATTTGGGCTCAACGAGACCTCCTGGGAGAGGCCTTTTTTGACCTCATCCAAAGTAGCTCCTCAGGTACTTTTTTAAAACTCACGTCTCCCTGTGTCATTTTTCTTCTTGGAATTTATTATCATCTGACACTCTTTATTATTTCTCCCCTCTGAAATGAACATAGTCTCCACAAGAGCAGGGAGCCTGTCGCCTTTGTCCAGCTGTATGCATAAAGCCTACACAGCACTGACATGCCAGCCAATGACACAGACATTTCCCAAAGCACTAGGCTTAAAGGATAAAAACCTATCGAGGGGACAGTCTAGGCCCAAGAAATTCAAGGAACCAGAAAACAAGGCAGGACAGGCAGGAGGTGAGGAAGAGCAGGCATTGAGACCTGGAAGTGAAGGAGAACCAGGCAGCAAGAGAAAGAGATGTTGGTGGGAAGGGGTTGGTAAAGAGAGGGCTCACATCTGCTTCTGCCTGAGCTAGTACGGGGCTAGAGCAGAGTGTCCCGGAGCCCACAGAAGCAAGCAGCTGAGAAAGGTCAGGTTTAATAAAGTACAAATGGACTAAAGAGGGGTCTCTCTCAGCACTCCAGGTTTCCATTCCTCTAACTTAGAGAACACAAGTGTACCAGGTCTGTCCTGTTAGGTAACAGGTGATCACTGGGGCTCAGAATTTGGGTCAGGCCATCAGAGACAGAGATCGATTCACATCAGAAACAAAAACGGCACTGACTGGGACAAGTGACACCATTCATGACACAAATCCCGTGAAGTCACTGACAGGCATGGCCCTGCCACGCCAGCCTCGAAGAGGCAGTTGGGGCTGAACTAGAGAGAGCTCTGGCTGTGCACGCCCCTCTTGGGAGTGACAGCAGCCCACAGAAATGCCCGCCACACCCCAAGAATGAATGCTCCAACTGTTCCACAGAGGCTGCCCGGGACATCTTCCAGGCACCACTTCTGAATTACAGGTCCCAAAAGAAGTTCAAAAGTCTCTTTTCAAATCCCCAAAACAAGGATGGGGAAAGGGAGAAACTGCTTGAAAGTTCTGTTGCTTGAGGATTAATTAACAATGGACAGCAACCATATTTCAGGTGCTTCACACTCACTGGCTAGACAAGGAACGACACCCCTATTCTAAAAGTGGTTTGTGCCTCCAGGGCTATGGCCACACGGCAGGATGTGGCAAAGCCAAACCAGAGGGTTCTGAAGATCGTATTCAATCTGCCGCTGAGAAGAAGCATTTCCAAAGGCCCAAGAAACGTCACATGTGGGCGTCTTGAGTGAATTCAAACACAAAGATGAAAGGGTCTTGGGACACCAAAAACTATCTCGTAGGTAGAAAGACTGACTCAGGGAATATCTAGATCAGAGACTGACATTTTTGGCAAAGGAGCAGACAGTGAACATTTTAGGCTTTGCAGGCTCAGGGGCAGCTACTCAGCTCTGCTGCTGTAGCAAAAAAAAAAAAAAAGCAACATGAAACAACAAACACATAAACAGAGGGGTGCGCTGGGTTACAAGGTACTTCCCATACAAAAAAAAAAGGAGGTCGTAGTTTGCTGACCATGCCTTAGATTATGGGAATCCTAGAAAATTGTCGAGTCAAGGAGGAACATGATTAGATGAGTGCTTTTAGAATGAACTATGGTCACTGCTGAAAGATGAAGTCAGCATGTTTTAGATCAGGGGTCTCCAATCCCCAGGCCTTGGCCTGTAAGGAACTGGGCCGCACAACAGAGGGTGAGCAGCAGGCGAGCAAGTGAAGCTTCATCTGTATTTGCAGCCACTCCACAGCACTAGCATCACCTCCTCAGCTCCACCTCACATCATCAGGCACTCAATTCTCATAGGGCCACTGATTCCTGGTGCCACAAAGGTTGGTGGCCACTGTTTTAGATGTCATGTGAAATAAATACTGGCATTACCATGGATCTCTGTTATAAAATTGTTATAAACAGATGAGAGTAGCTGTATATATTTTTTTAACAGAAACAGCCAGAAGTCCGAATTGGACACACAGGTCATAGTGTGCTGACCCCCCCTGCTGCTCTAGGATCTCAAGTCAGGGATACTAACAAATCAGTAACAATCTAAAATCAGTACGGGTCTTCAAATACCTACCACAGAGTAAAAACCCATATATAGCACACTATGAACCTAGATAATACCAATATGGGGCTAGGAAAAGAGAGGGATCTTTTTTTTTTTTTGGTCTGTTAACTGGATTCATTCAAACCATACACAGATCCCGGCCATATGGGATCAGATCTTCACTCTTTCAGAGCTGACATGTAAGCAGTGCTCTATGTACAGGCTGCGTTTATGGCAGAAAAAGAGACTGCAAACCCATGACTCATGAATCCTCTTCTTCACCCCACCAACCCAGTTAAACCACCGAACCATCTTTCAGCCTCCATCTGACATCAACTGCCAGACCTGTCTGCCTAATGATGTGCCCATGACCAGGACTGATGGATCACAGGGAAGTAATGTTGTCAGAACGGCTCTCCAGCTTTCCAGCACTTGCTGTGCACTACACCGTCTTGTTCAGTCCACTGTGATCCCCAGAGCCAGGAACTAGGGAGAAGGATAGGCCGACACATTTTAAATTTTTTTGAAAAAGTTATCTGCTTGAGAACTTCAAGAAGATGGCGTTGTTAGATAGTGTTTTCTGTTTCCACTGGTAATGCAGTGGTTCTCCAAGGTGGGGAGGAGTATAATTTGGCCCCCTATATCTGGAGACTGTTTTTCTGATTGTCACAGCTAGGGAAGTGCTACTGGTATCCAGTGGGTAGAGACACCAGAGATACTGTTAAACATCCTATGAGGCACAAACAGCCCCCACCCCCCGCGACAAAGCAGAGTTATGTGACCAAAAATGTCACTGATGCCAAGGTAAGAAACCTGTCTAAGCAGGATTTCACTACGTGATGATCCCAATGCTTCAGGCACACATGCATGGTCCAATTAAATTCCAGAAACTCAGCTCCAAAGATCATTTTGACTGACATGTTGAGTTGATTAGATGAAAGGAAAATAGTGTGAGTTAGACTTGCTGAGGGTGCCTGTTTCTTTGTTATTTTGAGAAAAAGAATTACTTTGCTAAGGGTCATCTGTAAAAGGAGAAAGAAGAATAGTTTCTGCAGTTTCTTTGAGTTCCAAAGTCCTATGATTATAAGCATATGAGGTGGCTGAAATTCTAAAAGACTACTCTGGGGGGTTGGTAACTTCCTAAAAACATAACATCTGTCAAGCGAAAGGGCTAAGAACAGATCACGGTCATTTAGAACATAGAAGAAATCTCCCCTAGGACATGTTTGAGATGAAATAAAAATTCAAAACTAGAGAAACTGAAAGTCTATAAATTTACCATTCATGTGGCTTCTTCCTTCTCATGGAAAACATTTGATAGACTGAGGAAATTACGATTGGCCTACTCTCCTTTCCCCCACATGTGTAACATGGAATGCAATGAACCAGAAACTTGAAAACGGCATCTGTTTTGCTTATTACAGATTTTTAATACCAATGGTGAACATTTGCTTTATCTTTTCTGGTGGTTTACTTATAATATTCAGGCAAAATTAAAGAAGATAGAAGTTAACTTAAAAACGTCTCCTCAAAAAAAAAAAAAACCTAGTTGTTTTTCAACATAGGCTTTCAAAATGACATCTTCTTTTACTAATCCACCAAATCAAAAAAGGTGGCATTTTATTTAGACATTCAAGCCAATGCCTAAAGACACTGCCAAATCTTTGAGTAATAGAGCCAAAGCAGACAGTGTAATCATTCAAATAGTAGGCACTGAAAAAGAATTTCCATATTGTACATTAAAAGCAACCATTTTCTCCTTACACTCCCTCTCCCTCAATATATATATACATAAAATAACCAAGTGTCCTGGATCCTTTTAAGGAAAAAAAATATGTATGTAAAATTGAGTATGATTTCCTTTGTTTGAACTCATGCTTCAACCTGTTGCTGTGCATTTTTCAGGAATCATCATTTGAACTCCACATATTTCAGGGGACACTCCTTGATTGGGTCCCAAGATGGATTACTATTTCTTCCTCATCAGATTCCATTCTTATATCTCATTTAAATTTAACCTTGGGGTCCTAAATCCTGAGGCCACTGAAGTCTCCATTCAATGACCAGACTTGTCACTAACAACAGGTCATTCCACAGATCAAGTCCTTTCCAATACTCAGTAGCCACAGGAGAGATGGGAAGTGGATTCTCAAAAACACAGTATGATCCACACTTTATCTGCAATTTTTGTTTTGTATTTATGTACATGTTTTTATAAGTACTTTGTGTCTTCTATCCTTATATATTTGTGTGTGTGTGCATATTTAGAGTATCAGAAAGATATACACTGCAATATTAATTGCTGTTATTTCCTATAAATGTGATTTTATTTCTTCTTCCTATCTTTTGCTTGTCTGCCGTGTCCAATCTCTTCTACATTAAGTGTAACTTTTGCCAAAAGAAAAATAATATCCCATATGTATATATTTTTTTTTTTACATAATTTCATTTCAGAAAGGATTTAAGGCACCTGACAAAAAAAAGCAACGGGTACAAAAAAATTTCTCTCAAAGCAACACCATTACAGACTAGGGTAAGAAACAAGAGCAAGAAGCTCTTAAGCCAAAGGTTAAAGCTATTAGCCAGCACATCGCCTTAACGTCCTGCACAGTGGCTAGAAGGAGGCACACATTTTGGCTCTGAGTTTCTTGGCATCCACAGAACAGTCCTCCCCAGCCTCCTTACCTCAATCCACCAGTCCTAATTAAGTTTTGTTTAGGGAAAGATAATGAGAATATTTTCGTATATTTTCTGATCATACTCCCAGATGAGATCATACAATCCAGAATGTGTTGAGGAAGGAGGAGCTGGCTGCAAATACAAGCAAGAAAGTGCTAACCGTTCTGCCCCATCGCTCCTGGGGCTAAGTATCAGTGTGTAAGAGCTGAGACTCTCCCAGAGGGCATCGCTTTACCTTTCTAAAAGTGTCCCTCTGTGCGCAATTCACTGCCACGAAGGCAGTGGCGAGGGATACACTCAATCTGTGACAAAACCAAGTCTGAGAGCCTCTGGGGTCCTTTCGAGGCAAAGCCACAGGTGCACTCAATCGAGAAGCCCCAGAAGCACGGCACTTACCATAAGCTGTCATGACACCGGCGTACGGCCCATCCACCACATTCCTGTTTTCTTCTGCCAGCGCCTTGATGTACCTCTTGCTGAGGTCCAGGATCTGTTCACGCAACATGGAGCTGCTCTCAGGCTGAGTTCGCTGCTGGATGGTAAAATGCAGGAGCATCATGCCCCAAATAAAGCCAAAAGTCACAAGGAAAAAGCCCAGCTTCTGAGAGGATAACTTCCACGGAGTAAAGAGAGCCATTGCTCTCTGGCAACTTCACCTGCCGTTGGCCTTTAAAGCGTAGAGGGGAGGAGACACGAGTTCATGGTGGGTTCGTCCGTCTCACTCCGGTTCCTGTGTCAGCCAATTTCCTTTCCTTGCTTCCATTTTGCTGTGAAGGAGGAGGAAAGTTAGTGGTGGTCATAGCAAACCTCAGTAAAATAAACCAGAAAGAAGCAAGCCCTATTTTCACTCAAATGGTTCTAAAATGTGAACTTCCTTTTTTCTGAATTTGCTGGTTCAATATGATTCGGATCTGTGAACTAAGAGAGGAAATCTGGCTAGGCAGCAAAAAGCTGTACAAATATGAAGGAGGAAATGTGTGTCTGAGTGTGTTAACAGGTGTAGCTGGGCTGTTCCAGTATGGACGAAGTTCAAAACAGGAAGTCTGTTTTGCAAGGTGGAGGAGATGGAAGGATATTTCACTGAATGTCAGCAGAAACTCAAGTGGAGGGTGGAGCCATACCACCACCTGGCACTTCTGTGCATCTGTAACGTGAGCTTACAAAGTCATTATTATGTGCTCTGGCAAGGATTAGAGCCTGCAGCTGGAGAGGTGAGCAAGAAAGTGGATGCCCCCTCAGGGATAATCGGACAAGGAAAGGGGAGAGAGCCTCCTTATTAAGCATGGCCAGCTTTCATTAGCAGTGTCCAGAGACAAGCTGAGCCTATCAGGGCACCAGCACACAGACAGGCTACGCCAGGGGTACCCACCAGGCTGTTCTAGCCACCGTGAATGAAAGCTGAACCTCACTTCTCCCTTGTACACTTCAGCACAGGAAATGTGGCACACATGACAGCCTGTTCTTCTGTGGTCCCCTATTTCACTCACCTTTTAATGGGGTTAAAAGGCATAGTTTCCTCCACCTATCTCATTGTATAAAGTATACTAATGTTAAATCACTATGTTGTACACCTGAAACAAATATATGTCAACTATAATTTTTTTAAAAAGGTATAGTTTCAATACTAATGCAAACAGATCTTATCTGGTATCAGCACAGACAGGGTTGAGATCCTAAATCAAGGCTTCCCAACAAATGGGGCTGAAGCATAGGTTGTAAAGGAGTTACAGGTAGGCCAAAATGCCCAGGCCTTCAGCCAGAGTCCTGGGCCCAAGAACTAGACAGCTTACAAATGACACCATTTGTGCCAAAAGATAGGCTGAGCAAGGATCTCCTCCTACAGGGGATGTACTCAGAGCCTGCATGTTTCAGTTCAGAGCACTCTTCTTCCTAAACAGGCTGAGAAGAAATAACAGGATCTTGTAACTATCAGCTTCAGTGTCTGCAGTGCAGCAGATGTATGTAGGTCTTCTTCTCTCAGTCTTTCCCTATCAATAATCATCAGTAGTCGGTAATACCACTACTATTAATAGTAAATGATAAATTCTAGATATGTCCCAGACACTATGATAAATGTTTTTTGTGTCTTAGTTCAGTGAACTCATATTAAGAGTCCTATGCAGTAAGAATTATTAACATGATTATGTTTGTTTTAGAGATAAAAAAGAAATGGAAGATCAGCTAGCTAAATGGCAGAAGCCCAGGAGTCATTAAACCACACCTTCCCTTCTCTATGCCATTCCTCTTTCCCCACCAGACCATTTACCTACAGCCAAGAATGATTCGCTTATGCAAAAAGGGTTGTGAAAAGCAACAAAAAATAATAATGTGACAGAAATCCCATGTAGCTCAAAAGCCTAAAACTTTTCTACTGGCCCTTAACAGAAAATTCTAGGCCAGTGGTTCTCAAAGTGGGGTCCCTGTCTCAGCAGCAGCAGGTGCAAAAGCAAGAAACACAGATCTTCAGGCTCCACCCCAGAACTACTGAATCAGCAACTCCAGGGGCCAGGGGTGAAGGAGAGCAACCTGTGCTTCAACAAGCCTGGTAAGCAATTTTGATGCCCAGTCAAGTCAGAGAGTCTGACTCAGGCAGATGGATGCCACCACTACACTATGCCACCACACTGCCAGCACAAGGTGGCTCGAGCTCCATCTCACATTACTTTATCACCTAAGTTCCTCTGTGTCACCCACACCCTCCATACCTGCTGGTCTGCTATCACCATAACCCTGCCAATCCTTCTTCAGGGTCTGTCTCCACTTGGGCTGCTCCCCTGCCTGGCTGCCCCTGTTCCTATCAGGCTGACAATCCGAGCCCCAGCTCCAGTCCCACCTGCTTCTGACCACTTTCCCCACTGCTCCAGCCTACGATACTCCTTCCTAGTCTGCAGTTTTAGAACACTGTCTGCCTATCTTGGATGTTCTACTACTTTTTGTGTAGGAGCCCAAGATATCCTCTAAGGCCAGGGTTCCCAACTCCCAGGTCATGGACCAATACCGGTCTGTGGCCTGTTAGGAACCAGGCTACACAGCAGGAAGTGACCGGAGGGCAAGCTAGGAAAGCTTCATCTATATTTGCAGCCGCTCCCCAGTGCTAGCATCACCATCTCAGCTCCAGCTCAGATCATCAGGCATTAGATTCTCATAGGAGCACCAGTCCCTGGTCCAAAAAGAAGTTGGGGACCATTGCTCTAAGGGACTCCCTTGCACACCTTTCTCAGAGAAAGACACTGACCCCAGGGGCATAGTAATATACCTGTTGACTAAGTGAACTAGTCATCTAAGCACTGTGGCACTTCTTTCAACCTCTCTCAATGTGACCAGCACCTGCCCTCTTTCCTTCCTCCAATTGCTCTACCAGTGTATCCTGAGCACTGCTGCCATCCAGCTCTAGGACTGAACAATGAATATGGCCTCACCCAGAGCTCCCAGCCTCACAGGGCTGAGGTCTAGAGACCATTCCTCTAGCTGGGTGCTGCCTCCAGTTCTTCAGGAAGTGGATATGCTTTCTTTTTGATAACCCACATTACTTAACCCAATTCTACCTCAGGGCTAAAGCGATTTTCCCAGAGCAAGTACACTAGATGCTATATCAAGAAAGACAGGCTTCTGGCAATTTTCTTTTACTATTTTAGGAGAGAACTCCAAATGCTGATAGGAATTACCCATCAACATTCAGACGGGAAGCCACACTCTCGCTTCCTCAACTAATCCCTTGAAGAAACTGCTTGAGGTTGCAGTTTAAGCAAAAGTTAGGCCAAGCACAAGGACTGGACGAGGGCTTCAGTAGAAGGTGGCATGCTTCTCTGCCTTGGACTTGGAGAAAGTCCGAACCACTCACGTGGCGCATTTGAAGGGCTAAAAGATGGTCAAGAGAAACGTGGCCAAGGTTAAATTATTCCAGCTCAGAGTCATACAAATTTGGAGTGACAATCCCTAACTCTAAGAAGTTCAGAGCACAGTTCTGATTATTAAGGGCCCAGTTCTTCTTTTCTCCAGTGGAATCACAGTTTGAAATAACAGCAACTATATCAGCACATAAACAGCATACAGAGAAAATTAAATTAGAATGAATCTCAACAATTCCTTTTAAGGCAAAAAAACTTTTAAAAAATTTTTCAAAATTCTTATTCAAGAGACACTCCTATGTTTCACAATAATAGAATAAGAGGACAGCAATCCTTACAAGGGGGTCTTAGTGTCTTAAAAGGGCCAAATGATGACCATTAGTAATGGTCACACAATTAATGAAGAAGCCACAAAACAACAGTGATCAAAAGTTGTTGGTCAGGCCAAGAACTTCCCTGCCTCCAGACAGCCTTAACAACAGAATTTTCTAGCAAAGTTGGCCTGATAGGCACAAAGGACAGTATAGCTCAGAAGGCCTTTGTTGCCCGACGAGGGTGATGACAGCCCAGGGCCACAACTTCATCTGTCCTCCTCCAGAAAGAAGTTTGCACCAAGTCTGTTTGCAATGAGTTAAGCTTCTAGGCCAGTCACTGACACTCATCACCCTATTATGCATTTCCTCTATTCCTGTACTTCCTAAAAGAGCAGCATTCACTTTCTTTTCTCTCATTCACTCCTTGACATAACAGTATCTGGCTTCCACCTTTCCAAATGTGGTCAAAGATCTCTGGCAAGGAAATGTATCAGTTCTCTTAACACACACACACAGATGCTCAATATCAACAGCTATTAGGGAAACAAATCAAAACCACAATGATATGCCAATTCACTCATTAACGTGGTTATAATAAAAAAAAAGACATATAAGAACAAGTGTTGGTGAAGATGTAGAGAAACTGGAACTCTTATATACTTCTGGTGGGAATGTACGATGGTGCAGCTGGTGTGGAAAGAGTCTGGCTGTTCCTCAAATAATTAAGCACAGAGTTACCAAATGACCCAGCCAACCCTGCTTAAGAATTTCCCCAAGAGAAATGAAAGCATATGTCCAAACAAAAAAAAAAACTTATTAAAAAATGTTCATAGCAGCACTATTCATTATAGACACACACACACACAAAAGAACCACCAAATGTCCATTGACTGACAAATGGATGATTCCTGAAAACATTACGAAGTGAAAAAAGGCAGTTAACAAAAGACCACAATGATTCTATTTAAATAAAATGTCTAGAATAAGCAACCTATGGAAGCAGCGAGTACCACAGTAGTTGCTTAGGGCTCAAGGAGATGGGGTATTGGGCAGTAACAAATAAGGCACAAAGGGTTAATTCAAGGGGATAAAGAAAATGTTCTAAAATCTGTGGTGATGGTTGCACAATTCTGTGGATATTTTAAAAGCCATTGAATTACACACTTGAATGAGAGAACTGTATGATAGGTGGTGATTCATCTCTCAATAAAATGGTTACCAAAAAGAGAGAGAGAGAAAGCCCACCTCTAAAGTTGGGGGTAGAGAAGGAGCTGTATTTGTAGATGAGCAGAGAAGTCTCCTGTACCCAGTGCAGGTTCAGAGAGTACCCACCCCTTCCCTCACTCCCCACAGTGCAGTCAGAACCAGGCTGTACTATTACTAAGGGCTGATCACAGGCCTAGCAACAGAAGGAAACTACACAGAAATCTGCCACCAGCTCAACAGATATGGCCACTCTTACAAGCTCCAGAACAACCTAACAGGCTGCCCAGCAGACGGCTCCTGACCTGGCTTGCTGAGCAGATGCCAATTTTTCAAACAGACAGCCTGACAATACCCTGAAAAACAGCCCAGTCCAACGAAGTGAAAACCAGACTGATGAAGCAGTTCCTTCAGGTGCTCATCCAATGCCCCATTTCTTACGTCAGGACTTGTCTCTTCAGAGGATAAATAAAATGAGACGTGCCTGTCCTTTCGTTGAGTGATGCCAGCCCTGACCACATCGATGGTATCTTTTCCAACAGCTCCACAGGACGATCCCATCACAGCTTGCTGGTCCAACTTTCCCATGAGACAGTGCTGCTCTAACTTACCATACCTCTTCTATCCTAACCACCGCACCACCTGAAATACTATGTATCTATCTTCTAACGGTGGCTATTAGTGCCTACTTTTAGCCTCACCTGTGTAGTAACATTCAAGAAATCCTAGTCGGCTGTGCTCATTCATGTTACCTTGGAAAACCCCACCCTTACCTCACAACTGGACCCCACCTCCTGCATGAAGCTTCCCCTGGCTCCCCAGATAGAGGAGCACTAATCCTCGTTGGACACTCACAGCAGTTTATGCTCCTTTCGAACAGCTCCTTTCCCACTGCTCTCTGTAGGACAGTCCTTCCTTTTGTCTCTTCTGTGGGCTCTGCAAGCTCCCCCAAAGACAAGAAATGCCAGGAATGGCCTTGCCCAGCACACAGTGCATAGTCGTTACGTGTTTGGTGGATGAAAGGGCCGGGTGGTAGAAATGAGATGAAGATCACAAATAAGCAATGACCTCCGAAGACCTGCTTCTGGTGTGAATCATGATGAACCCAGCACTTCGAGACTATTTGTACCTTGTTAGGACTGTTTACACTAAGATCTTGCCACAGAGCAGTGAAAAATCATTGTGCCCTGGAATAGACTGGACATACTGTAGTGGTTACAGTGGTAGATAAGTATTAAAGGAGAAAGAGGAGAGAAAAAGCTCCAGGAAAAAAATTCTAGAAGGAGCAGGAATTGAAGGAACAAAAATGTCCAAAACAGAGGATGGGAGGGGAAACAAGCGGGGGGAGCCTTCGATAGAGGCTGCCGGTTTCATCACTGATTATTTAAGATGATCAGAGAAGGCACTGGAAGGGATGGTGAGAAGGAGCGGGAAGAAGCCCTGCACCTAAGGCCTGGAAACCTTTGATCTACAGCTATTGTACCCATTGGCACTGTGATCACAGACAAGTCTAAGTTTCTGCACGTATAAAATGGGGAAAGTTGCAGAACCACAGAATCCCAATAGAGTTGGATGAGCAGGGGGTGAACGATCCTAGTCCCTGGTTTTCGAATTGTGTTCCAAAGGACTTCAGGCTTCCCAGAATTGTTTCAGAGGTTCCGCAAATGTTTTAATTTGATTTTTGGTTTTGTTTAAATGTTGTCCTTTCTAAAAAACTTTGTTAGAAAAATAAACTTTTTAATACCAAATTTTAAGATACCAGAGACAATCAACATATGCATCAATTTACACTCTAGAGATTCAGAACAAAATTTCCCTAGCTACCCCTGTATGTGCAAGTTGAACTCTGAATTTCTATGTTATTTGGTCAGGAAATTAATGCTCAGCAGTGGTCTTGTTTGTTGTTTTATTACACTCAGGTCCATATATCTACTCATGTAAAATTGTATGACAGAGAACACTGTAAGTAATTAACTATTAGATGAGAGTCAGTCATAAATTATAAGTTTCAGAGGCTTCTTGTTTGACTTCCTTACTGTAAGAAGCTACAACAGTTTTAGATAATGTTAATGACTCTGAAGAAGGATCCGATACATGGACCTCCGTATTATGGGCCTCATGGTATCCCTGGCTTCACCTTTTCTTACCCTATAACTTGTAACCACAAACTTCATTGCTTTAAGGATTTTTTCCCTCTGATTCAAATTGGTTTTGCTTAGATAATGAAATGGTGACTAACCTGCTTTTTCCTCTTACCCATTTCTTTTGTATGTCTGCTCCTTTAATCATTAACCCTTAGGACAATTGTCCCCAACCTTTTTGGCACCAGGGATCAGTGCTCCTATGAGAATCCAATGCCAGATGATCTGAGGTGGAGCTGAGGCGGTGATGTTAGTGCTGGGAAGTGGCTGCAAATACAGATGAAACTTCACTCTCACCCGCCACTCACCTCCTGCTGTGCAGCCCTGTTCCTAACAGGTCACGGACCTAACAGGTACTAGTCTGCAGCTGGGTTGGGGACCATTGCCTGTGGACATAAGATTAACTGAGCCTCAGGTCTATAGTCATGAGGATAAAGGTCTCCATTGGACTTTAGACTAAGGATAACATCTTAACTTTAGATGTTTCAGCCCCAGCCCCAGCCCCAGCCCCAGCCCCAGCCCCAGCCCCACTGAGGCAGAAGGTCACAGGATCAGACAGGAAGGTACCATGGCTGATTCTGGACACGATGATCAACTACCTCAACTCCCTTTAGTTGTCCAATCAGTAGCACCCATGACACCAACTCCCTTAGTTTCCATGACAACAGATTTTTCCCTATATAGTCTGTGCTTCCAAGATACTGGGGGAGCCAGGCCTTTGAGCGACAGCTTGCCTGTGTCTCCGAGACTTGCAACTCTCTAATAAACGCTTGTTCTAAATAGCCCAACTCCTGTGTCAGTCTTTTGGCTGAGCAGCACAGGCAGCACAAGCCCAGGACTCGGTTGCTATCCATTTCAATTTAACTCTGAAACAATTTCCGACTACTTCTCTTTCCAGCCTCGGTATCAATTTACATTAAGAGCAACTTAGAGTGCTTGAAAATTATTTTAAAAAATAGTAGTCATCACCATTTGCAATCAGGGTGAATGTGAACTTCTACTGGATGATAACCTTGAAATGACTGCACACCATCTGAGCAAACTCCATATTCTGTACTCACCAGAGCAGCTCACTTGCCTAATGAATGGCTTTGAAAGGAAATACGATGGGTTAAAAACGTCTCATTTTTTAAATACAGACTTATACACAGACTTGAAGACTACATGAGATCTTACTGAGAAAAATAAGCCAGTACAAACCCTCAATTTACAGAGAACACCAAGGCCCAGAAAATGTTTGGTTTTCCAGTTACTAGAGTCAGAATTGAACCAGTATGCAAGTCTGCTCAAGCCCCAGTTCTGCTTCCTAATATGATATGATCTCCACCAAACCAACCTTTGTCCACTGGTCATCTGCAGAAACGCAAAATGGAAGAAACTTACTGATACAAAACACAAGCCAGAAACTAGTCTGGTGACTTTAAGGAGCTGTGCATCTAATTCAACGTCCCACTTACCTCAAGGGGTTGAGAGAATCAACAAAGAAAAAATACACATGGACAGAATTACTGGTATGAGAAAGAGAGATGGTCTGGGGGGAGATTCTTGCTTAAAAAACGGTTGTCTTCTGTTGTTAAAAGGGAAAGCTAAGGAGAAGGGAAAGAAAGACAAGCAAAGCAGCTTTTCCTCCAACGTAAGTCCAAATTCCTGGGATGGCCCTGAATTTGGTTGTTCATGCCCCTGGCTGCCTGGACACACAGGCCTGGTGCCACCAACTTAAAACCAATCACAGTGCCCACCTGGCAGAAGCCCCAAATCTGAAGTGTGAATCCTTGACAGCTGTGATAACCAATGAGCGAACCGTCCTCCTATGTTAGGGAGCAAAGGAGCCCAGGAGTCAAGTGGTGCCCAGGACCAGGTATGAACTGGGGCCCTTCTTCTCCCCTTTCGTGACAAATTCTAGCACTTTTCTTTATAAACAGGAAAAGCACATCCTAAGTTAAAAAAAAATTTTAAAAAGCTTGTTTACTTGAGAACTAGCTAAACAAGTTTTATTTTGAGTCATTAGCTGAAAGACACCTGCTAAAACAACACTCCTTCTGTATTCCTGGGGAGGCCTTTTTAATGTCTGGAGTTTTGAAAGGCCAGGTCCCTTTTATTTTTGAAGTGTTCAAACCAAACTGTCCTGTGCTCAGAATGTTTACTTATTATGCTACACTTGCATGTGTCTTTGTCCACACACATTTTTGTAAAAAAAAAAAAAAAAAAAAATTAACCTGGTGGTCTTTATCACCTGTGGGCAGGGCAAGGAAACCTCAAACCCTAGCTCCCTGAAGTGGGTATTTGCCTCACAGTTACACTGTCCACTGAGAGTAATCTGGGGCTCCATATCGCATGTCAACAGCAAAATAAAGTTTCAAACACTGTAAAAAGGCTAATAACTCTGTATCCAGAACAGGCCCTCCTTCCTGCCCTCTCCCCACTCCCACCCATCTCCTGGTGACTTCACACATGGCCATCTCCACTAGAGGGCGGAGAGGGGAAGGGAAAACAGCTGGAGAGGAACCTTCCATGATTTTATTGACTTTGCTTCTTGGGTGTGCACATTACTGGCAGGTGTACAAAGCAGAGCGAGGACAAAGGAGTGAGAAGGAAGCTGTCACTGCTGGATCAGATAAGATCTTCATGTGTTCTGTGAGTTTCACTCACCAGGCCCATAGATTATTCACAGTTGACAGAATTTCCTATCAACAAAAAATGAAACCACAGCAATTCTACGAGTTCTGAAAATATGTACTAAAACAAAAAGCATGGGTCTCTGAAAAATGAAATAAACTCATTTAATCCAGGGTTTCTCAATCCTTGGCACAAATGACATCTGAAGCCAGATAACTCTTTGTGACAGGCCTGTCCTGCAGGGTGTTCAGCAGCATCCCTGTCCTCTAGCCACCAGATGCCCTAAGAACGCACCAGTCCCCACTGTGATGATCAAAAGACTGACACTGCCAAATGTTCCCTAAAGGATAAAAGCATGCCGCTTAAGAACCATTGCCTTTACCAATCTGCAGAACCTGACCCAACCTACAGAAAGAGGTTCAGAGGTCAGCCCACAGAACCAGACTGCAGAGCAAGGAAGGGAACTCAAGTCAATCAAAACCCTGAAGATGTGCAGGCACGTCAGAGCCCCGTGCTAAGACTAGAGGCCACAGAGAGACAAGAGGAAGGCCCATTTTTGAAACTGCCCCAAGCTGACTGAAATGAGTCTCAACTTCTACCATACTCTTTAGTGACAACACTATTTTAGCACCAGCCGAGGAACTTATTCTTAGTCTGTCTGTGCCCCCATTTACTAATTAGTATACGGTACTGGGGCTCTACTCAAAGATCCTAGACTATAAATCAACAGGCACAGGAAAGAAGGCTTGAGAAGACAAAATCTGGACGATGCTACATCAGGCAGTCTTAAAAAGAAAAGGATTGTCATTTGGCTTCCAGCCCAGGAAACCATGAACATGCATTATGACAGGTCGATAATGACTCTCTAAGAAGAAAAGGAATAGTCTGTGAAAAGATCACATAGTGTGTAAATTTGTTAGGTAGATCTCCTCAATGTCGAATGGAAATGTTCAAAAGATTTGCTTTCACTCAGAGCCAAAAGACTGTAAAGCCATAAAGGAATTTTATGGTAAGCAGAAAATGTCCTTTTTTCTCTGAGGATCAGACTTCTGGCACTTCCATCTCGAAAACACTCATAGAATGACAAAAGGCCCAAAATAGCCTCAGTAATAATAATTTAAAAAAAATTTTTAAAGTCAGAAAAACCATCAGTTATTCCCAGAAAGTGGGGCAATGCCCATTAGTCAACAAGTATTCCCTGAACCTTACAAGCCAATCACCCCACCCTTAGAACCTCTCTCTTCCACCTAGAGAGAGACACAGGCTGGATGCTAGTATACCCCATAAGTGCTCTGGCTGCACTTTCTGCAGAAATGAGACAGTCCTCCAAGCACTTGATTTGATAAAGACCACCAGGTTAAAATTAAAAAAAAAAAAAATGCATGTACAGACACATAATCTGAGGTATTCACTCAGAGGCTTATGAAATTTAAACCTTATAATGAACTTCCCATTGCTTCTAAAATAGGGTTATAGTAAATCCAGATGGAGCACAAGGCTTCAAGCTTCAACAGATCCTGGGTCATAAATGCCTCTGAATTTTCTTAGGGAAGACCACCACCACCATCACTTGCTGGTTGATAAGTTTACCTGTCCCCCAATTTATAAACCAAGGTCAACTCTCCCAAATACTGCAAATATCTTGGGTCAACTTGACTAGGATCTAGTCACAAACTCTTGGATTACATGAATGATGAATTAATTCAAGGTAACATGGAGCATCTCAGGAGAGTTTCCTACTCTCCGAGGTAAGGAGTGCCCAAAACAGAGCCTCTCAACCCTGATGCACTTTGGAATCACTTGGATCCCTTAAAAAAAAAAAAAAAAAAAGATGCCAAGATCTCATAAGCCCAAAGATTCTGATTCACTTCGTCTGAGGTATGGCCCAGGCAGGTGCATTTTTATTTTTAAGCTGCCTAGGTGATTTAAATACACAGACAGACATAAGAACAATTAAATCCTTAGAAAATTGTTCCTTTTATCAACTCTATAGATCCTATCTAGTGGGACCTAAAATCTATTCCAATATTTTGCAAGATAAACTTTCTGTTCTCCATAAATGTAGATCCACTGGCTTACTAGGCAATCTATCTGCAAGGTACACTGTTTTTTGTTTTTGTTTTTTTTTTAAAAAGAATCACAAGCTGGTCTTCCCAGCCCAATGGCTAGGCATCCTAGCCCAAGGAGGCAGCTTTTCAGGAAGAGCTCGTCTACTACGAAGCCCTGATAGATCACGGCCATGCCGTGAGTATCCATTGCCATACTTGCTGAGTATCGTGTTAAAGCTTTTATAAATTTCTCCTTGATATCTGGCTCCAAAAAATGAGAAATTATTTGAGGCTAACCAAATGGCCCCAATGTCTACCAGTCCTTCTAGTACCCAGCACCTCTTCGACTTTGGTACTCCAAGTCTGATCTGTGAACCGGAAGCACTGAGCTGACCTGGTAAATTGTTAGAAACACAGAATCTTAGGCCCACTCCCAGATCAAATGAATCAGAACTGGTGTTTATAACAAGATCTCCAGGTACCTGTTGCACATTAAAGTTTGAGACACATTGCTTTTTATCTCACCCAGGACAGTAATGAGGGGAAATCAGATACTAATTTCCAATGACAGATGACAGAAAATATGGCATAATCCCTCTTCTTTTCTTAATGTGCACAGAACTTAATGATTTGGTATTTCTTTTGTATAAGCTGGATTCATGTCAGAAAGACCAGTTGTCTTAAAGACACATCCAGCTGAGGTGAGAATTAGATATGCAGATGGTGTGGTTTTATTATTGTGAACTAGGAGTGCATCTAAGACAACTCGTCATGCTTTCTAGTTGCAGGGTTTTGATCCATTATGCTAAAATCAAAGACACAGTTTAGATATGTGTCTTCCAACGTTTAACTGTAATATAGCAAATAACTCTAAACAGCAAATTACCTTATGCAGCTTCCCAACGTATACCTTGCACTGCTCAAAGTAAGACCTCAAGGGGGGTATACTGAGTTTCTGTTGTTTTATAATTGCTGAAATGCTCACTTTAGAACACCTGCTTACCAATCACCAGTACTTTCTCAGTTGACTTTAAAGTGGAACAGCCTTCAACTAAGGTTAAGCATCCTCCTTAGGTGTCTTAATTTTGTATGAGATGATGTCAACCAATATTTAACGTCTCTGAAAATACTTCTAATTCTGATATTTTCCAGAGCACATAACTGACTTTAAGGCCACTGAAAGCTTTTCTAAGCTTTGATGAAAGAAATTATATTTGAAAGATGACTTAAGGAATACACAATCCACCCACTGTTTACATTGACCATGTCCAGCCTTTTGTGACCAATGAGATCTTTTAACTGCCTCTCTCCTTCTCGCTCTCTCAATCTCAATCTCTCTTTCTCTCAGGCACACACACACAGACATACACACCGTTAGAAACTTTTTAAGCATTTAATTTTTACATATATATGATAAAGATGGATTAGTAAGGTAAAGTTATATTTCTTTTTTGAAAAAGATATTAAAGTTTATGAAGTTCATTCATGTTGATAGCATCTTTGCTAAATGTTCAAATTAATGAAAAATTACCTTTTGCCCATTTAGCCTGTAACACAGCATTTAATTGAATTCTATAACAAATAAATATAATTTGTCAACAAAATCAATTCCACAATTACATCTTATTAAAGTTGGTGTGTGGACCAAATGCATTTTCAAAACCAGATAGCAACATAATCATCAGCCCTGGCATCAAAGCTAGACAAGAAACTGCCTGATGTTTGGATCTCTTGCATCTGAATTTCAAAATGAACCAAAAGCTTTATAAAGGGTCTACTCCTTACTTCCCCACTGGACACGTTTTCATGCAGAACATCTCAGAAACCACAGAGGGGACTTTTCCTGCTCCTGCATGAGAGCACGCACGTGCAGGTCTTCTCCTCTAAGCTTGTGGGGTGGTCTGGTAGGTTTCCTGCCCTCAGGGTTGTCTTCTCTCCCCCGACAAGTTAATGGGACAGGGCTTCGCTACCCAACAGGGGGCACCCACACCGCCCGGCTGCCCCGTGGACAGATGCAGGAATTCCACTTGGGAGGATCAAAAAGCCCTACATAGAACGCATCTTCCAACTCAGCTTTGATAAAGCTGGTACTGTACTTTAATCTTCATCTGGCTTCTTCTATTTCCTCTAGTTCAGAACCCAGAAGGGAGGAAGGGTGTGATTAATTGGCATCTCCAAACCCCAAAAGTTTATTTTTATATTTTTTTCTGTTTTGTTTCTAAATATCAGAATAAGACAGGTGGTTTCTGGCAGCTATTTGAAAGTATTTCTCCACAAATAACACATTGCAGGTACACAAATCTTTAATCCTAATAAACTAAAAGACAAGATGACTATAACAATCATAATATTTTCTTTCTAAATATTGATTTAAAAAAATATTATAAGATATGCCAAAAGAATTCTGATCAAATGAATGCATCTGTGGTTAGAAGATAATCTGGAGGGAAATGGCAGAATTATCAGCATAATGCTCAATAATGATACTTTGACCTGAGTGTTCCTAATGCATCCTGTCTTTAACCAACAGTCCATTAAGGATATAAATAAATACTTTGTATTATAACATCACTTTCAAAAACCTCGTGGGCTGCTAGTGCAGAGTGCTCCTTTGAATGTCACTAACCACTATCTAAGCTCTTGATAACTGCTGGTAGGCTTTCAAACTCTCCCATCTTAAAGGAGGATCAGAGATTGTATATGTAAATACATCTCCTATTTAAGACCCTAGAGATAGAAATTGTAGAACAGACATCGCTGTCTTTCACAATAAAAGCTCATGGCACCCTCAATCCCCAGAGCTTGAGAACAGAGATGGGAACCTCTGCTCTAGATATTTCAAATCCCTGGATTTGGGCTGGCCCTGGGCCACATGTCTTGGAAGAAATCTTAAAAGCAATGTATGTGTGACCTAATATACAAAGCAGTTTTTAAAAAAATGAAAATGGCAAGGTGAACCAAATTGCTGGATTTAGCGTAAACCATGCAAAGGTTTTGCTCATTACACTTAATGTATCCAGGAAGAACTAGAGAAGAAAGTCCTCTTTCGTTTTACAGTATCGAGAACATTCATCTGGGCATCTGACCATCTGGCCAGATTTTACTCTATGGCACGGAACAATGTAACTGACACTGCTTCCTTCTTCATGAGAGCTGCTAGGAAAAGCACCAAAATCACAGTTCGCTTCCAGGGAGTAAATGGATATCTATTTTGAGTTTAAACCTCATTCCTGACTCTTATTTTCCTATTCTTATTACTCCTTGCCTAATTTTTATCCCTTAATCTTAAACATTTTTTATCTATCTGTATATGTTTTAATCCTTTTTGAAACATATCGTGATAAGTAAACAAAAAGGCACAAGACAGCTGTGACAGGTAGATAGTGGCCCTCCAAATAAGTCCCAGTTCTCATTCCAGAACCTGTTACATTATATGGCAAAGGGAAACTAAGGTATCAAATGGAATTGAGATTGCTAATCAGCTGACCTTGAAACAGGGAGGTGATCCTGGATTATCCTGGCGGGCTCCAAGTAATCACAGGACAGGGTCCTTAAAAGTAGCAAGGGGAGACAGAGGGTAGGTCAGAAGGATACAACAGTCTCTCAAGAACTCTCAAACTATTTACTGAGTCGCTTCCATAAAACTAAAGCCAATGATTTAAGAAGTACAGATAACCTTTGGTTCTTTCTACTCTAGTAGTAACAGATTAGAAATTTTAGAAGTGAGGTAGCTCCCTAATAAAGGTAACAGTACACACACACGCACACACACAGTGCATAAAAGGATAATAGTTTCAGGCCATTTTAGCATAAAGGCAAAGAAGCCTCAGGTATCTCAGGAGTGCCTGACAGCATCTCTCCAGGGTTCCAACCAAAACTAATTTTCACAATAACGGCATCATTCATTGACAGGATGCAATACAGACTTCTGGGATGTTCCTAGAAACATTCATAGAGCTGAGCTCCTAAATAACAATGATAGATAAATGTAGGAAGGGTGTGCAGAAGGAGTGAAGATTGTATGGTAAGATACAAAAAGCACAGATAGGAACAAATGTCATATGTATCGTACATGCCGACCATGGTACTTCTTTGCCTCTGGACCCCAGAAACCACCAATTCTGTTCTCTGATGGTAGAAGTGTCCTAATTATCACTGCAGTAAGAACTGGCAGTGATCACCTTAACACAAGTCCTCTCAGCCTATGAAGTAGGTGCTATGACTGTTCCCATTTGAAGTGGGGGAAACTGAGGCATGAACTACTAAGCAATCTGTTTTAGGTCACACAGCTACCAGGTGGTAAAGCTGTTAGAGACCTTGGCCATCTGGCTACTTTACCACTGCTCGAAGACGCCTCTGCACCTGCCAGAGAGCCTGACACTTAGAATGTATCCAAAGTTATGAAATGAATAAATGAAGCAAGTTTGAAAAAACAGAAGGGGAGGGAATTAAATCAATCAATTAGGCATACGGTAATAATTACTAAACACTCAATAAATATGAGTTGCTTTCCACTGAGTGTTAGGCTTTTCCCCCACTTTAATAAAAAAAAAAAAAAATCCTGTAAGCCAACTATTTTTAAATGAGGAGCCTGGAAGGTATATAATAATCACCTGGAAATTTTTCAAAAAAATATAGCCCTGAGCAGAGCCCTCCCTCATCCTCTCCCCCAAATTCTGCTTTTGTCATTCTGCACTGGGCTTCTATCGGGGGTTTTAAAAGGGAACTTCTCAGGTGATCCCACAAACACCTGCTCATACTGTCCACCAGACCGGCCAGCAAAGCATCTCTGCTGTGGTGTCTTGGTTCCCATGACATTTAGTGTAGAATCCAGATTGGGCTGAGTGTGGAACTGCATGGTGGGGACTTGATTTCAAAGACACAAGGAGGCACAAGTAAAATTTAAGCAGTGAGCAGAATAACTGTGCTATTAGCATTAGGCGGTCAGGTACACAACAAGAGTGTAACACACACACACCTTAAACTAGAGAGGCTATCCTGAGGAAAATAGATTACTAATACATTGCCAGTTTAGAAAGAGATGTCAATTTTACTATTTTTCTCTTGCAATTCTATCAAAGTGACATCAGCGTGCCATTTTAGAGTTTTGTCCATAGGACAAAATTGAGATGAAAGGTCAGTAAGAGGTCAACCTGTTGGCTGAGACCCCATCAGACAAACATTCTGGGAAAAGGCTCACTGTGTGCTCTCCATGGTCCTACATGTTGTGGAGAAAATACCGAAGGTTCAAAAGATGTCCCTACCCTTAGAGACAGACCCCTGTGCCCGCAGCACTCATGCAGAGCAGGGCAGAACACTGCTAACTCAGGGGCACTGCTGAGGGCACATCACCTGTGCGTCCCAAAGACTTATGGGTTGCAAAGAATCTCAGGAGGTTTCATGGAGACCCTGAGACCTGAACTGGGTCTCTGTCCTTCATCGTCCTTCATTTTTTGAGCTCCAACTTATCCAGGTCCTAGACTAGACATCGGAGGATAAAAGGTCAGTAAAAGAATGTTTTGAAACTAAAGTGACTGACTGCAAACTTTGAGCTTAAGGCAAGGTACAGAGCATCGGAGCTATCCAGTTTCTCTGCAGTCCCGGGAATCTGGGGGAACGGCTCTGCACTGGAGGGAGGGAACCATTACACAGAGTTCCAGGATTAGGGGCAGAGCTTGGAACCAGTCACTTCACATCTCAAAACCCTAGTTCTGTCTGCCCTTAAAAAATGAAGCAGCAGAAATAGGAGGTCCAAGTCCCTTCCATTTTAAGTTTCAAATGAGAACAGATTTTTGAGAACAGCTATTTGAAATTTTTAATAATTCAGGATGACCACACTCATAATCTAGAATGTGATCCTGGTAGAGGAGGTGGGAGAGTGGGCAAGAGATGATAGAAATTGATTTACAGTTTGAGAATTATGGATGAATGAAGCCATTATGCAAAACTGTGCCCCCTCCATTTTATCCTTTGTCTCAAATACACTAAATCATATCACTTGCTTCTCATGACCACTAGATTTATAAGTCTATTAAAAGTACTTTTATAATCACTCCATGCAAAAAAACTATGAACATTATTATAATGATTTAAATGCCTACAGCAGTATAACAGGATCTGGGGAGAGTTTATTAAAACCTACGTGCCATGAATATGCCATTGGGATATTTGCTTTTTAAAAGTTCCCCAATTTTTCCCAGTGAGTTCACTGTTAACATTTAATTCACATTGTGACTGCTTCAATCAATGAGATCACGTCAATTGTTTTCTTGTTTCCTCTGCTCTAAGGTGATTCTCTCCATCAAAACCCACCACACAAATAAAACTAAGGCACTGGTTCTCAACCATCACTGTACATCAGATTTGCCTGGGGAAACTTTACAAATATCGGCCCACCCCACCCCCAAGATTATGATTCGATTAGTCTACGTAGGGCCAGGAAACCAACAGAATTTTAAGCACTCCCAAACACTCTAAGGTGCAGCCAGGGTTGAGAACTACTGAGTGAAAGTGTCCACCTTAATAGGCAGATAAGCAAAGTGAGGAGAAAAGTGGAAGGGGCAAGTCTGAGGGGGAAGGGTGGCAGAAGCGGGGAGGCGGAAGCTGTGATGCATCAGTGACCATCTGCCCCACTTAGGATTGACTGCCACTTTGCAGCTCCAACCACAAGACAATTTGAAGGAAGACAGTCTAGAAGGGCCAGACCTTCCAATCTTTCCAGAGAAGCCAGCAACCCAGAGTTTTGGGTCAAATCTCTGTGTTTGTAAATGGTGGCACTAATTTAGACTTAAAAAAAATTCTGAGTGGACTAAAGTTCAAAGGAAATTACTACCTTGCTTACCTGCTCTGTCCACTTCATTATAGGTTATATGTGACTTTGTCCTAAATTCGTCCAACCATTCTTAACTTTCTAAATAGTATCTGGTATTGTTCTCAAATACCAACTTCTGATCAACATGAAAGGCTTCAGTGCGCTAGCTGAAAATCTCCTTCCTACTCTAGTGAGATTATTACCCATGATCAAGAGACATCTAGTGTATTCTGAATTCTCCATGCAGAGATACATCTCAGAAGGCAGCTTCTCAGCTGTGAAAGAAGTCAGCCTTTGTGGTGTTCTCTCAGAAGTCTGCTTTGGAATTATTCAACAGGGTCAGAGCTGAACCCCAGTATCTCACATGGCTGGAGAGGAAATCTGGTATGGTAGAAAGACTTGGGGATTACACCCAAGTTCTATTCTCAGCACTGACATGACTTGGCCCTGTGTCCTTTAGGAAAGTTACTGAAATGGAAATCTAGTTTCCTCATCTGTAAAACGTCCCCCTGGTAGGGATTTAATCTGCAAAGGGCCTAGCCCAGTGCCTGGCCCTTGATGAGAGTGAAGAAGTAGTCTCGTGTCTCCTCTAAGGAGCCCCAGTCGGGTGGGAGGACTCACCACTGCTTGATTTTAGAACTTAAGATCAGCCTTCTCTGGCCTAGTTTTACTGAAGCAGATAGTTGTTTTCTTAGTGCTATTCAGTTCCCTTTCTCAAAAGATGTAAGCAAATCTGTCTGAAACACAGAAAACACAGAGAAGTGTCGGCGAAATGTCACAAGTGATGCAAAGGATTTTTCTACCTTGTCCTTCAGTTTTGATGAGGAAGGCAAGCAGCTCTCAGTCACAAAACCCAATTCCCAGTCCTAGTAAAGATTGCCACTTCAAAGAATGTCCTCAAGTCAGCGTCTACAAGTCTGAAATCCATCCTTTTGAATTCATTATAACCCAGCATTATATTCCATCTCTCAGAGCAAAACTACACTTTATGATTCACTGCATGGAGCCATTCCCTAGTAGATGCTGTATTTTAGAATTATGACCAAAACAAGACCAAAAAACGACAATAAAACGAGACCAAAAAACAACAATAAAACAAGCCCAATAAAACAAGCCCTGTACCCTTATGTTTTACAATCTAAACAAGATAAATCAAAGCAAGATTTACACATGCCTGGGAAACAATTCACACTGACATAATTGTAAATCAACTATATCTTAAGATTCAAGAAGAATAAATGTCTGTACTGTTCTTCTGGCATAAAACCCACCATGGCAGTTCCGACTTTTTACAAAAGAAAGTTATGACCTTAGGTAACTAGATAGAATTACATTGATCAAATCTATTCTTGGTAAGCTCCTTGGGAGTATAATTTACTTTATAAGAATAAACAAGTAGTAGCTATTAAAATCTTACACTTACACACAACAAACACCACCATCACTCCCAGAGTCAAGAATGCCCATGTCATTCCCAAATTAAAACATGTCCCAGTTGTTCACGGAATAAGCCAAGCTACATTCTACCCTGGCAAGAGAATGGGCATTAAAAAGCATTACTCAGGTATGGTTTACTTAACAGCAATGTGGCATCATCGATCTCCTGGTTTTGATATTGTCCCAGGGTGTGTAAGATGATACCACTGGGGGAAGCTGCGTTGGTGGGCCTTTCTGTACTCTTCTCTCAGCCTCCTGGGAAATAATTATTTCAAAACAAAGAGCTATATTTTTTTAAAGTACTTGTTATTGCATATCTTTCATGGTAAGGTAGCCCCAAACCCTTCTCCCGTACCCCGTTTTACTTATGCATGCAGGATGGGACCCATACCTCAATATTCAGAAAAGGGTCAACAGATTCTGAAAAAACTCCCCTGCTCAATGGGAACCATCACCCCAAACAATGTAAATCACTGGAGACTTTTAAGAGTGGAGAGACTGTCATATTTGCTCTTTGCTGCTGTGTAGAGGATTTGAAGATAACACGACTGGAGACCAGGAGACCAGGAGACCAGTGAGGCAGTCCATGCAACTCCGGGTGAGTCATGAGTCACATAAAGGCCTCCGCAGGGAGGCAACAGTCATGGTAGGTAGAGACCAAGAGCCAGAAACATTTAAGAGATCCAATCAGTCAACAATGGACAAGACTAACTGGAGGTAACAGTGGAGAAGGGATCTCACGTGACTGCTAGACTTTTAGCTTGGGCGGCCAAAGAAATGTGCGTCCTCCACCATCTTTGTCAGCTCAGATCATTCTCACATGCAGCCACACACCCAGTCATTTGACCCTATACCTACTCTTGGAAAAGGTCCACTCAACCGAGATGTGTCCCACAGGAGAGGGTGCCTGGATTCCAGCATTCCTATAAAAAGTAAATGCCACAGGAAACCTGACTTAATTGTTTTGGTCAACAAATGTTCTCACATTTTTCTTACTTGTAGAGGTACAGGTTATTCAGGAATAGAAAGAGGGCCCCTGTACAAACATTTCCTTGGCATACTGTCACAGCTCAAGTTTCACTTAGAAAGACATTTCCTTGAGGTAGAGCATTAAAACACCAGAAACCCTCTCAACAAAATAAACATTTCTAAACTACCAAGAATAATAAAAGCTGGAAGAGACTACAAAAACAGTTTACCTTCTATCACTTTCTCTATACCTGAAAGAATCCCTTCTATCACTGAGCATCAGAAATTTGTCTCTTCACCACATCTTCCAACCTCCACCCCAATCTTCATCTAATAAAAAACTATTTTCAAATGAAACATTGCTTTGTCAGGCCCTAAACACATAAGATCCCTCCGTTCTTCAAATCCCAGAGCACTCTATTACGACTTTTATTAAATGTCTGTACCATAGTTATTTTTGTATGTGTCTCTTTCCCCTGATATTGTTATATAATAAGTACTATTTCTTGACTGCTTGCTATGCACCAGCTAGGTGTTTTATGGGAATCTTAATACTCACAGTTAATATCGTATCCGTTTTACAGATGAGGAACCCGAAACTGAGATACCAGGAAAGTGCAGAACTCCTTACTACTCTGTATTAACCTAACCCAGGCTGCCCTTACTGCCAAGCCCTAGTTTATGTCACATTATGTATGTGATGTGAGATTTTTATCAGCACAGCAACACAGAAGTTTTCCCACAAAAGATACTCACAGTAATTACTTTTTGCTGAAACTGCATTCACATCTCCCAGCCCCTCCCCCACTGGGGTGACCTTCCGCCTGCACTCCCCTTAAGTCAATTTTACTAACCAGGTCCCAATGTTCCCAATAGGATCTGATTCTTGCCCAGTTTTGGCACTGTCATCACCCTTAGTCTGGACTCCCTACTTCCATCACTACTTTCTATCACCTGCATCATTATCTTATGACCACTGCGTGTCAAGTACAACTTTAAGGCGTCAAAGTATGAACAGGGCTGATCTTCACAACAGTTAATAAGGTAGACTATTATCTGCAGTTCACACATGAGGAAACTGAGATGCAGCGTGTTTAGGTCGCTTGCTCTGGCCATTCAGTTAGTAAGTGTTTGACCTGGGGGGTGAACAGAGCTAAGTTTTCTGGAGGCCACAACAGTCTTTGGCTCTTATTCAGCCTTCCTCCCCACTATATCCCAATTAAACTCACCATGGCTTCATTTACCACTGGAACTGCCATGAAGCCAGGTCTTCTCCATTTTGGGCTGGTATAAATAATTGTTTTGAACTTGTGTGCAAGACTTCCTATTTATTCCTAATACAGCTTATATTATTACTTTTGGTTCACTGTTCTATCCCATTTGGTTTTTCTCTGAATTGCTTCTGTCAACTGAAACTCTAGAAATTATTTTGGCTCTGTATCATTAGTAAATTAGTTAATATACCAATTTACAGATTCCTTCAGCAGCCACTATCACAAGATCCTGAGAGAAAAAGATGTAAAATAAGACCTTAAAATACTTAAGTAGTGATAGAAAAAACAGGAGAAATAAAGGTTCAGATAAAGCATAGGTTTCTCTAAACTGCTTCCCATGTGGGTGGGGGTGGGGATGAATACCCATTAAAAAATAATGCAGCAGTTCATTTCATTTTGCAATAATATTCCTTAAGAAAATAATGCTCCAAATTAAAAAGTTATGGATGAGAGGACATCGAAAAAGAGCCCATGAAGACCTTCTGACATGTGAACAATGGCTCTGTACATTCATGCACTGGTAGCATTTACTACCCACCTCTGAGGAATGTGCTTTATTTGATGATTATTTGCCTAGGTTAGGTTTTTTGGTAACTGCTTTATTAACCTATAATACAAACCATACACTTCACCCATTGAAAGCATAAAACAGTTTTTAGTATATTCACAGAGTTGCACAACTATTGCAACAATCCATTTTAGAACATTTCCATCACCCCCCAAAAAACCCGTACCCTTTAGTTAACACCTCCTAATCCTCCATCCTCACCCCCAGCCCTAGGCTGATTCCTATTTCTGTAGCTGTGCCTACTTTCAATGTTACATATAAATAAAATCATGTAATATGTGAATTTTTGTGACTAGCTTCTTTCACTTAGCACAATGTTTTCAAGGTTCATTCTTGTACCATGAATCGGTACTTCATTCTGTTTATGGCCAAATAAAATTCCACTGTATGGAGAGATGAAATTTTACCTATTCATCAATTGATGACTATGAATAAAGCTGCCATATACACATTCACATCCAATTTTTTGTGTAGACATTTTTTCATTTCTATTTATACCTAGGAGTAGAATTCTTGGTCACCCAATTCTATATTTAACATTTTGCTAAACTCTATGTTTAACATTCTGAAGAACTGTTAAAATGTTTTCTACAGTGGCTGTACTACTCTGCACTCCAACCAGCAGTGTATGAAGGTTCTAATTTTTCCACATCTCACCAACACTAGTTATTATCTGTCTTTTCTATTATAGTCATCCTAGTGAGTATAAAGTGGTTTCTCACTGTGATTTTGATTTGCATTTCCCTGATGACTAATGATTGTACGAATCTTTTCACGTGCTTATTGGCTTAACTGTGTTTCTTTTGGGGGAATTACCTATTCAGATTATTTGCCCTTTTTCCAAAAAATTGGTTGTCTTTTTATTATTGAGTTGTAAGAGTTTTTAATATATTCTAAATATAAATCCTTATCAGAATATAACTTATAAATATTTCTCCAGTTCTATGGGTATGAGTCTTCTATCTTCAAAACACTTTTATTTGCTCTTTACAAATAAAATTCTTTTATTTCTCTATTTCTGCCCAGCTATAAAGTATTAAAAATGCCTTTAATTCATTTTTTTCCTAGCAATTCATATCACCATATTCTATGGTATTTTAAAATCTAAGTGGACCTACCTCTTGAGCTCCTTAATGCATCATACTGTTAAATTTTAAAGATAAAACTATGACTATTACAAATATAAAATGAACAGAAAGATTTTATTTAGCTCATTAATTAAAGAGGGAACCAGAAGGATATTACAGATTTAAAAGTACAAAGAACAAACACATATGTAGGCAATCAGGAATGCTGAAATAACTGTAACATATTAAAAAACTGGTTTCTTGAGAGGGATCAATAGTACCTCAACTGAATAAAATTAATTTGCATTTCTATGAACAAGAATCATTTCCATTGCTATCATTTTTCTAAAACTAGCCAAAATGTAAAACAGTTCAAAGAAAATGAAAGGCACAGATAACGCAGGAGGGTGCACTCGATACTAAGTAATCTCTTCTGGCTATTTCAGTCTTTCATAATTTTTCTTGACAATACTTAAAGGTCTTATATCAGTCAGAATCCAATCAAAAAAATGGAAATCACATGGTAATTTGAACAACAGAGGCTTAATATAAACAATTATTAACTACAACCAGAGACTGGCGTAACAGGTGATTGATTAGTAAGAAGTAATACAAGGAACTCCAAACATATAGGAAGACCAGCTATGAGAAGCAGCAACTATCCTTGGGATGGAGATAGAACACCTAAGGAAAAGGTACCTGCCCCAAGGCAGAGATCCTGATTGTGTGGAGAAGGCACAGCTATGATTCACTAGATGGCACAGAAGCCACTATGGTGTCAATTGGCCAGATTTGCTGGAAATGTGTCCCCTAGGCCTGGGAACCCCAGCCCCCACAGTACTGGTCCACGGCCTGTACTGGGCCACGCAGCAGGAGGGGAGTGGCGGGCCAGCGAGGGAAGCTTCATCTGTGTTTGTAGCCACTCCCCAGTGCTGGCATCACTGCCTCGGCTCCACCTCAGATCATAAGGCATTAGAGTCTCATAGGAGCACTGGTTCCAAAAAAGTTGGGGACTGCTGCTCGAGGGTGCCAAGGGAAGCTGTCCACAGGGAGGTATCTTACTGGAGGTACTCTACTACAAAATCACCCAAAGGGGTGCTAGAGGACACTGCTGGCCAGTGGTGCTCTTGACTGCCGGATCACACAAAAGCATGACATTGGAGAAGACACACACTCTAGAAGAGCCCTCCCAGAGAACACGCAGAATGGGGAAATAAAACCCTTTCCTCCCGCAGTGCCTCTCTACCGCCTTCTGCTGTCAAAGCTTGAAATTGTGCCAACTGCAAAGAAGGGCCCAGATCCTGTTTCACGGAGCAGACAAAAGGGACAAATTTGGAGTTAACAGGCCATAAATCATTAATGGCACATTTGGTACAATTGAGTACGTTTGGGAAATTCCCGATATATATCTGGGGAAAGACACCTGTTTAGTATTATTCTCTGGCTGGAGGACTTTAGGCAACTTTCACCAAAAGTGAAAACAAGAATTTTAACTGGGGCTTTTCTTACTCCATAATTTGCCATGAGCCGACCCTAAGTGTTTATACATCTATAATGCCAAGAATTCTTCTCAACTTTCCTGTGAATTCTCACCTTTCCCATCTAAGGAACACCCTTCTTATCTTCCACTTCACTCCTGTTCTTTTCTTGCCCTCCTAAAACACACACATGCATCCATCACAAATATATTATGTTGTAAGAACAGGCAATACTGCTGGAACAGATCTTACACTAATTCTGTGCTGTTTCAATTATTCCTGTCGCATAAGTCCTTCCAATTTTGTGCTAATATTCTCACTTGGAAATCACCACTCTAAGCCCAGTATTTTATGGATCCAATTCTTCCCTGCCTTAAGCCTTTAAACCATACTGTGTTTTGTCTCTCTGACAGATGAGTGAAAAGCTCGAGGTAAAAAAAATGTGGATCATTCCCACCTGTCATGCTCTACAACCACTGGCAAGACAACCCGTTAGCACCAGCAGCTGCCACTCCAAAGCACAGGGGGCTGAAGAAAATGATAGTTAAATAGGATCCTAGAGGAAACCAACGCCTTCTCTGCTTGAGGAAGCCTTACCTGCCAAGTTCACTCCCAGTAACCATACAATACCATTCAATGGTTTATGTAGATAAGAGTTCAGCTGTTCCAGATAACGACCTATAAAAAAGCCATACTAACAAAGAGGTTGGTGCCAATGTTTTTTGAGAGGTACTATTTTTTTGTTTGTTTTTGGCAAAACTTGTAAATCAGAATTTAAGTGCTCATAAATGCTAAACTGTGCAGAGAATGAATATAAAAATGCACATCTTGCCAAGAATAGCTAGTCTCTAAAATTCAACATTTCAGGTTTTCATTTTTCTGTTCAAGTGGAAGCAGCAATTAGAATAGAGTAGTAAAACAAACGAACAAACAAAACTATACCCAGAGCTCAATCCAGTATGGCCCTTTTAAGACAAGTGTCCATTCCATGGTCAAGTTTATCACTGTTGTGGCCCACAACTCACAAGGAGGAGAGAGTAGGAATGGTCCTGGGATACAGACCGCAGAAATGTGTCCTGTAGGTAAAAAGATGGGTGGAGGATCACAGCTCTGCTTTGTGAAGAGATGGGCCCGAGAGGGGAAAACATCACAATTATATTTGTTGATGAAGATACACTTTTATTATTTGAAGTATACTAGAAATTGGGTCAGAACATTTTTAATTGGTTACCAATATTTAAAAAACAGTGAGACCTCACATAAAAATCTGAGTTTCTGGTATCTCCTGAAAAAAAAAAAAAAATAGGGCTATCTGCTAACACCAAACCCTGCTCTGTGAGGGGACTTTGGCAGGAATGGAGTAGTGGAACATGGCTCCTTGAGCATGGAACTTTTGCAGGCTACTTTATGTATCTGTGTTACCTACCTGCTTATTAGCATTTTAGTTTGGTCATATATTAAAAGACTGTAAGCTTCAATGAAGGCAATTTTGTCTGTTATCTTTATTCATAAGCATATTTCATTACAGTGCCTAACACATAGTTCCCAGCAACTGTACCTGCTAGATACTAGGTGCTCAATAAAAAAAAAAAAAATGATTGCATGAACTCTACTAGATCCTCTATATACATCATCTCATTTTATTCTTAATTATCCTTTTGAAATATTTGCTCCACACTTTATACATGAGGTTCAGAGAATTAGCTAACTGTGCTTGTAAAGCTCACCCAGCTAAGTGATGAGAGAATATGATCTCAAGTTTATTTGACGCCAAGCAAAGGAGTATGGAAACGCAAGTCAGGGTATAGAGAAAGAGCTTCCAGTTGAAAAATAAAAATAAAGAAGGCAATAGGCTGATTGCAAACACTCTCTGGTTTCCCATATACTTTTTGTTCCATACCTGTTAACAGGAAGTTACAAATATTACAGGGTCATTACTTCTCTATTCTGCAAAACTCTTAGGAATCTTTCATCAAGAGAGTCAAAATCCACTTCCTAAATCTTCAAATGGGGTTAATTCTGCTATGGGGATTAGTGACCATGCTTGGCCTGGCAATTCTGAAAGAAAAGCAATAAATTTTAAATATAACATGCCTTCAATCTGAGATCACAAAGACAAAAAGTCATAGCAGGAAGTCGTTCCACTTAATGGGCAGCAGGGGTTCTCAGCCCCAGGGCAGAGCAGAATGAGCACTCCACAACAAACATTCTCTCTCCCGCCTCACACCAGCAGGCTACCCACCAGCAGGCCAGTAACAAGACTGAATGAGTACATAAACTACTTGAAAACACAAAAGGTGCTATACATTCACAGTGAGAGAGGAATTAGGGCAGCTCCCTGAAGGGGTCAGAAGTCTGGTAAAGCTCTAAAAATGTCTTTATCCTATTGGGTTGTCCACCTATCAATATATACAGATGTTAGCAACACCCCAGCAGTAGGGCAAAAAACTACCCACTCTTTTCTCTGGACCGTTAGGGCATCACAAGACACAGTAAGAGATGAATTACCCTTTTATATGTTCATCTCCCAGGACCGAACTTCTCAAAGAACCAGTGTCTTTCTGACTGAATCTCCAGCCCCTTCTATGGTGATTGCATATGGTGAGCAGAATGGAATCTTCCCATCCCCAGACCTCAAGCAGATAGTTAAGGATTATTTTTCCAATCTACACATTTGCTTGTGAATGCAGAAAGGTACTAAACCAAATCACATTATAAGCATACAGACCTGCATCTAAATCACTCTGTATTAGAATGTGTCATAAAAATGATAGGAAATCAGAACAATCTAAAATCAGAACAATCTAAAACACTGAGAAGCCATGCCCATCACAATGCCTCTGAGAGATCTGGCTGTTGTCCATGAAACAGGATAGGATGAACCTAGAATTTGCCCCTTGAATGTTCCTGGCCTGTGAATCACCTGAGAATTTAACTATTTTGTAAATTCTGAGACAGGGAGGCTGGGCCTCAAGAGTCTGCATTTCCAAACAGCTCCCAGGTGTTGATGCTGCTGCCAGTGTGTGAACCCCACTGTGAGCAGCAAAGATCTAGGAGCTTCAGCAGGGACCCATAATCCCCTTTGTGCCTTGCCGACTACAGCAGGCTCTAAGGAGCTGAGCTAACTGGCCACAGAGGACAGAACTTGATGTGGTACGCTTTAGGTTACAAATTCCTAAGGCAATGACCTTTTTCTTTTCATTCAAGGTCTAACACTCTATCATCAGTCAATTCAAAGAGGTAAGAATTAGTACAGGGGCTGGGGGAGCTCTCAAAAACAAATCTCAAGTTCCTTTGTTACCACCCCTTGATTAGATGCCACAGTTTTATATACCTGGACTCGTGCACCTCCTGATAAGGGCTTTATCTCACGTGAAACAGTGAAACAGGTTTCTGTGTGCTCCTGCAGCCTCTATTCTTTCCTTCCAGACCTTTCCACAGACTGTAATTTCAAATCTCTTTAGGCTTTCTAAATAGGCAGGAATTCCTAACATTGGGGCCATACTCTCTTTTAGGAATCTCACAAAGGCTATGAACACTCTTAACCCCAAAATACAGACACCAAAGGTTAACACATCAGGGGGTTCATCGGCTATGTCTAAATCTTATAAAAGGAAATCTGCTTCCTGTCTTCTGGAGGACATAAAGATACAGGTTAACTTACTAAGAGCACTTTATTTTTAAAATATGAATCTTTTCCAACAAATATTTTATACAATATACCAAGTCTCTGCCTCTGAAAACTTAACACAAATCATGAACTGCCTGCAAACAGTCGCATGTCTTATTACAGAGCAAGATGACAAATGAATAAATCTGAAAATTTCAAGGCAAAGTCACAACCCTGGAAACAATAACTATGATTGGCACTGCTCCAACCCACATTTTCTTAAAAGCATGCAAGAAATTGTGAGACTAGTATGGTTATCCACCGAAAGACAGCAGGATGGAAAGGTGGAGGCAAGGAGGAGAGGAAAACTAATTAAAAAGCAAATGGGGAAAAATTAGCTTGGAAAGGGCTCACTGAACTGCTGACAGAATAGAGTGCTGAGGTGAAAAACCAATGCAAAAGAGATTTGGCAGAATCGAAAAAGAACATGATCGGAATGAGAAATGAGGCCATAGCCAGCTCCCAGTTACAAGTCAGAGAGAGAAGGAGTCAGAGTGACATTTGTGGAGGTGAAGAAAGGAAAAAGTTCCCTGGACAAAAGGGAGCAAAGGGACTGGACTGAAGGAGAGGACTGAGGAGAAAAGCGGGCAGATCCCTGCTTCGTAACACAAAACACAGCATCTTCCTTTATCTCTCTCTGTCCCTCTCTTCCTCTCAGGACTACAGAGAATCTAACCAATGCAATCTGATGCCCTCTTAAGAAAAAGAGGAGACCAATTGGAGATGGGGAACAATGATCTGTCTAAGCCATCACAAATCAGCTTATGATTACAAACAAAAGCCTACCTGGTGTGTGGAGAGCACTTGCTGGCACTTGCACAAGCACCTCCCCATCCTGCTCCCACATTTATCAGTCCATTAATGCTGGAAACGACAAGACAGAGACACCATCTTATGTTCCTTTCATCTGAGCCATTTATTGTAGAGACAGGTTATTTCACTGGTGGGGGCAGGGGCCGTAGTACATTGGAAAGAGACAATATGAATGAATGCACCTGAGCACCTCACTTTGAAACCTGAGCTGCATTTGGAAAGTAAGTTTCTTAAATGAGAGGTGGAGAACTAGGATTTTATGGATAAAGATGTACAGCAGTGCCCATTTCAGCCTGTAATTTCACGCAGAATATGTCCCTTTTGATGCTCAAAGGCTCCTGAACTTCTCTGCAGGCCTTCTTTCCCCCAACAAGGGTACTGTGCTTCTGTTGCCATCACAGAAAGACAACTGAGCTAGTGACAGCCAGAGATGGTGACATTACTAAATAATGGTACTAAGGGAGCATCCAATAATAGTGCTTACATGTGACAGGCTCCATTTAAAGCCCTTTCCTTTTGCAAACTCATTTGTTCCTCTCGATAACTATAGGGAGGAAGGTATTCTTTCTACTTTACAAATAGAGAAAAGTAACTCACTTGACCAAGGTCACACCTTTAACTATAAGCAGGGGCAGGATTTGAACCCAGTACTCGTAACAAGTTGACCATACGTTCCCACACTCAAGCTTTCCAACTTTACTGCACTGTTTGTGATTCAGTAGCTTTTTCGAGGTGCCCTCAGGCCAAAGGAAGTAACTACTACACGCTCCATTTACTAAGTACAATAGATCCTTGAAAAACACAGGTTTGAACTGCATGAGTCCACTTACACATGGATTTTTAAAAATATAGTAAAAGCATTTTCTCTTCCTTGTTATCTTAATAACTTCCTTTTTTCTAGCAGACTTCATTGTGAGAATACAGTGTATAATACATATGATATACAAAATACGTGAGAGTCGACTTTATGTTATCGGTAAGGCTTCCAGCCAACAGTAGCTAATAAGTACTTAGGTTTTGGGGGAGTCAAAGTTATACACATATTTCTGACTGTACAAGGAAATTGGCGTCCCTAACCCCGACATTGTTCAAGGGTCAGCTGTAGTTAGGTCCAAACAAGTTAATAACAGTAGTTAAGTGGCATCTGACAAATGTAGCTGTGTTCTGTTTTTTTTCCCCCCCAAATTTTATAATATCCTATGGCACCTTGTGACTATCCTGTGGCACCCTAGGGCACCTCAACAGTTTGGAATCCACAGAACCACACTTTCCCATCTTCCTCCTCCTGATGAGGCAAAGGCATCAGGGTGCAACAATCACAGTCTGTTCCTCAAAGTGCATGAGTCACTTGAATGTGAAAGAAAAAAAAAAATCCGCTAACAACTCCCTTTTGGCTATTAATAATGTCTGAGGCCCTGAACCCTCACAAGCTTTTCCATCTAGCCCAAGTATACTTTTTCCAACCTTATCACCTCCCATTCCCACCCCCACGGTAAACCAAACATTCAAGAACCACTGAGGTCCTTTTGCACCCTCAGGTACTTCAACCTGCCGCACATCCTCTCTTCTTACCCTGCTCTCCTGTCATTACCTGCTCCCAGTTCCTGGGTGACATAATTCTTCTTTTGAGAAAGCTGCCCCAAAAACTTGGTCCATCCTTCCTCTGGGTTTACAGCCCACTTTGTACACAAACTTCTTTGGGCTCCATTCCAGTTCTCTCATTCTTGGCCACCTTCCTGTCCATCTTCTCCACCCTTTGTTTATGAACTTCTATAGGGCGAGGCTGGTATCTTATTCATCTTGTTGGCTTACTCAGAGATTATGCACAGTAAAAGTACAATCTGTCCTGAGTTTTAATTAATACATAATGCAACAAGAGAATAAAGGATTGTTTAAGGGGCCACAAGAAGGATTATGCAATGAATGAACAAAAGAATGAGTAAGATAGATTGACTGCATCGATGGCCCCAATTAACGGTCTCCTGTATCCATGCCCCTTGCAATGAGATTCTGCAGCAACTCCCATCAACAAGAATCTCTATCTTTCTTTACTCTTTGGATCCCAACTAGTTTCACACCTCGCTCTGACTGATAAAATGCAGACGTCACAGTAGGCCAGTTCTGAACCTGGACCTCAAAAAGCATTCATTGCTTTTTGCTTACCCTCTTAGGACCACATAAATAACCTGGGCTAGGCTGCTGCAAGAGGGCAGACTTAAAATGGAAGTTAAGGAACAGAAAGGACAAACTAATCAAAAACAGACTAACAAATGCAGAGGACAATCTGGAGATGATGGCCAGAGGGGAAGCAGGTTGGGAAGCCGGGAGGAAGGGGTGAAGGATTGAACAAGTACCAATTAGTAGATGATTGATGGTCACGGGGATGGGGAGCATGGCATAGAGAATGCAGTCAGCAGTAACGTAATGGCTGTGTGCAGAGCCAGAGAGAAGATGGAGTAATCAGGGGGACTGTTTCATAAATTATATAAATGTCTAACCAATGTACTATATACTTGAATCTAAATAAAATTTTAACAGAAAAGAAGGCAGACCTTGAGGAAGGGAGCCTCGCTGTCATCATCAGAGACCAGACTCAGCCTGCCAACCCCCAAAACATGTAGGAAAGCCCAGTAGGCTGACCCCCAGGTTGCATAAGTGAACACATGTGAGAACCGAAGAACCACCCAACTGACCTGCAGTCCCTTAAATGCCAATAAAAACTTCTTCAAGCCGCTAAGTGTTGAGGTAGCTTGTCATGCAGTGGCAATAGCAAACTGACAATGAATGAACAGTCTAACTTATGTCAGTGAAGTCCACAGAAAGCAGGGGCTGAGTTTTCTTCTGCGCCACTTGAGAGCCACAGTTCCTCAGCACAGTGTGGCAAAATGTTAGGAGGTATATCATGATCTGCTGTAAGGTATCTGAACAAAGTACTTCTGAATTTTACAAGGGATTTGCCGTTAGTGTTGACTCACAGTCACCACCATCTATGACACCACCACTGTGCATTTTGATAATGAGCTTCTTTTGAGGAAGAAAGGAAGTGGAAGAGTAAGACCAAGAACCCATTTCCTATTATACATCCTAGTAACCAATAATAATAGTAACAGGAGGCATTTACTGATACCTATCTTATCTACCCTCTATGGCAGGGGTCCCCAACCCCTAGACCACATACTGGAAGCAGTCCGGGGCCTGTTAGGAACTGTGCTACACAGCAGGTAAGCTGTGGATGAGCAAGCTAAGCTTCATCTGTATTTGCAGCCACTCTCCAGCACTAGCATCACCGCCTCAGCTCCACCTCCGATCATCAGGCATAGACTCTCATAGAAGTGCAAACCCTATTGTGACCTGTGCATGTGAGAGATCGGAAATGACCTTAAAAGCATGTTTGAGACAACTTCAAATCTCCATACATTCTAGATTAAAGTCAAAGCGGAATATCCTGAGATTGCCACAAAAGCAGTGAAAAGCCTGCTTCCATTTCCAACATCCTATCTTTGTGAATCGGAGTTTTCTGAAGGGACAGCAATCAAAACAAGATTATAGAGTAGACTGGACATAACCAACACACTTCGGGTGTCACTGTTTCCCATCACTCCCAGATGGGACCATCTAGTTGCAAGAAAACAAGCTCAGGGCTTCCACGAATTCTGCATTATGGTTAGTTGTATAATTACTTCATTATACATTACACTGTAATAATAATAGAAGCAAAGTTCAAAATAAATGTAATGCACTGGAATCATCCCGAAACTATCCCTCCCCCTCACCCCCAACCCCGGTACATGGAAAAATTGTCTTCCACGAAACCAATCCCTGGTGCCAAAAAGGATGGGGACCGCTGCTCTATGAACATCATCTTCCTGTAAGCCAGCTCTCAATGACTCTAAACGGCAATTTCTGGAAATGATGTCAAACCTTTTGGGGAAAGGGTAAGTCGTAAAACATTCTTCAAAATTATAATCCATTTTTTCCCCTAAACTCTTCATGTATTCCCCCTTCAGTCAACGAAATACTTAATTTTGTGCTCAGCACCGAGGATACAAAAGACATGGCTTCTGCCCTCAGGGAACTCAGTCTGGTGAAGCTAAAAGGCCCTCTTCTCAGCAAGAGGCTAGATAAGAGCCCAGCCTTATTCTTTCTGACTTTAAAAGTCAGAAATCCACAGCAGGTATCGAGCCCCACGGCTTGTCTTCCAAAAGGAAAAAAAGTCCTAGTAACCAATCCTGCTTTGTTTGGCACAGTGGTATCATGGGAAGGCCCTAAAGGCAACCATATTTCTTAAGTACTTTAACTAATGTCCTTGCTGAGGGTAACTACTCCATTGATGGCAGAAGCAATGTCTTTCTATATTTCCCCTTGAGGGTGGCTTTCGTTTTAGTTTTCAGCTACCCACACCTACCTCCCCTTACACTCTCCCAGGTAACTAGTCTAAAAATTATCAAGCCTTGCAAGACTGTTTCACATATACAAAATAAAGAATCAAATGAGATTGAATGAGATAAAAGACCAGACCCACACTCTTATCAGTGCTCAAAAAAGACTTCTTTCTTTCCTTTTAGCTACAAAAACACACTTGCTACACTACACAACACACACACTCTCCTTCAGGCCACTCTCATGCCCTTCTGCCCAATATAATGCCACATCTGTAATAACAATAATAGCATAAAATCCTGAAAGTCATATCCCCAAAACATAGACATACATTCAACTTTTATCTAACACTGTTATGGATATAATCGAGAATAGGCTCCTGAGGATCCTACCCAACCTCTGGGGACTTTTCCTAGAAGGGATACTGACAACCTACCTTACACAATCCACAGGGTGGCTAATGAGAAAACAGGCCATCAGAGTCCTAGGAAACAGCATCTTGTCATACTACTAAAGTTGGTCCTTTGCAAAGCCCATAACGGGTTCACTTTCTGGCAAAAGCAACCCTATGCTAAGCAAGACTCCCATCATATACAGACTAGTGCTCCAATCTATTCAGCTAGTCTTCACCTGTAGACCACAAGTTCTAGAGATGTCACCCCACCTCATCTCCCTCATTCACTGAGCTCCTGACACAGGCCCTAGAAGAGCAGAAATGGCAAAAGAAGAGCATAAACAATGATGCCAAATCTGTCTTCATTAATCACCTTCCCATGCTGGGTGTGAACTCTCAGAAAATAACTGGAGAATGAATCATATCACCAGCTTCCACTTACATAAGAACTGGGTCTCTCTCGCATGCTTCACACACTAGCACTATTTCCTAGTGAAGCTTAAATTTTCCTTCAGGATCTTCAGAGTAAATTTTTCAGGTCATGAAATTGCCTCGACCCAGAGAAAAATCTGGACTCCATCCTAAGAAGTAACACTATGGTTGTGCTTTTGGCTGTCAAATGGTTCTGAGCTAAATTCTTCATTTTTCTACTTTGCAAATCCCTCTATCCTGGCAGGGTACTTACTGGACTTCCACAGAGGAATGCCCCACTCCAAACTTGAACATCAGTTTGGTCTCACAGGACCTCCATGTGAACAAGCTTCAGACTTATCCATCTTTCACCTGCCAACCCCCCTATATAGAACTATAAATGTCCAGGTTTGCTGCTAATACATTCAGCTAGACCAAATTAAGCTGGCTTGATTTGGACCTTGTTCTTATTTCTGCTGATCTCACTGCAAAAACCAAACATATGGCGAGAGCAGAATGTTATTTAGTGTAAGACAGCAGCTCCATAAGCTCCTCTCTTGCAGAACAGCTGAAAGATGAGGGAGTCTGTTAGAACACATCAGTCTCTTTGAAAACTTAAAATAATAATGCCTTTCTAAGGTCACTTTCACCCATTGCCTAACCTCACTAAAGAGATTAAACAAAATGCTGGCTCAGGTTCCCCACAACTCTAATTCTTAAAGATTCTAAGCTCGCTTCCTCCTTTATTTCCTTCATTCTTGGCCTTCATGATACGAATCAGAATCACAAGCGGAAGTTGGAAGGATTAGGTTTAGGGCCCAAATGGGACCTGAGAGAACATCTGACTCTGACCCCCTTTATTTTAAAATGCAAGATTTTAACGTAGAAATGGCTAAGTCTCACTACCTGGATGTTTTAATGTCTCCAAAGCCATCCCAATAGCTGTGTATATTGTTAATCAGGATATGATCAAATTAAAATAAATGAATTGACTTAGAAAAAAGTGTGAAGACAAGTATGTTATACGACATATACACAGTAAAAACTATTTCTGAAGTTTGGAAAATACTGTTCTGCTTTAAAAAAAGAAAAAAAAAAAAAGTCCTGCCAAGATTCAGAAGCTCTGGTTCTAAAGGCTGACTTACTGTGGTGTGTCCTTGGGGATCCTTCACCTATCTTCCCCTGGCAGGCCTCACTGGAATGATACCAACAAAGCTGATAAAGTTAGGACAGAATGACAAATGTGAAATCTTTTGGAAATACAAGGTCTTTCTGCCTTCAAATAAGGTGCGGCCACCATCCAGCTGAGACTCATGAACTTTTATTGAGTTTTGACACACGAACCAACAAGGAAAGAGTAAATGGGAACCCCTCTCCTTAAAGCCTCCCTGAGTACTGGGAAATCATTTTGTCGAGCCTGCAGGCTCTGACCTCCAGAGGTCTGCTGGGGAGTAGGCAGGAGACAGCAGATGACAGAGTACAAGCAACATACATCATGCAGCCTGGTGTCTGACCTCAGTGACAACCGTGCACAAGGTTCCCAGGAAGGCAGGACTTACCAAGGTCATGAGTCATTACTAGGCTCTTAAAATCATGTTTGAAACCAGCTGATGCAAATGATCAGTATCTCTGGTAAGCAATTGTATCATCATGGGGTTTGCCATGTGCCTTAAAGAAGAAAGCTTGATCTGGAGGCTAAAACATGGAAGTCTGGTTGGCCCATGCAGTAAGAAGGTAACGATGTCACAGTAACTTCAGATGGGCAAGTTCAGTTTCTCAGAAAGACCTATTTCTTCACCTTATATACTATTCTTAAAAAAAAAATAAATAAATAACCCCCATGGTAGGCAGAATAAAAGCCTCTAAAAATGTCCCTATTCTAATCCCCAAAATATGTTGCCTTACATGGCAAAAGGGAATTAAAGTTGCACAGGGAATTAGGTGGCTAATCAGATGACGTTAAGGTAATAGATTATTTAGGTGGGCCCAATATAATTACAAGGGGCCTTACATGTGGACAAGGAAGACATATGAGTCAATGTCTAAAAGTATCAAGACAAATCGGCTTTGAAGATGGAAGGGGCCCATGAGGTAAGGAAAGTGGGCAGCTCCTAGATGCTAGAAAAGACAAACTAATATTCCCCACTAGAGCCTCCAGAAAATAAACACAGCCCTGGCAATAACTGATTTTAGCCCAGTGAGGCTCTGCATTAGTTTCCTATTGCTCTTGTAACAAATTACTACACTCAGTGGCTTAAAACAATGGAAATTTATTCTCTTGAAGTTCTACAGTTCAGCAGGGTTGTGCTCCCACCAAAGGACATTTGGGACGATTCTTTCCCTGCTCTTTCAGCTTATGGTGGCTGCAAGCATTCCTTAGCTGGTGACTCCATCACTCCCATCTCTGCTTCCACTGTCACACTGCCTTTTGTCTCTGTGTAATCTTCCTCTGCTTCTCTTATAAGGACATTTGTGATTTAGGGTCCATCTTGACAATCCAGGATAGTCTCCCCATCTCAAGACGCTTGCTTCATTTACTCACATCTACAAAGTCTCTTTTTCCATATAAGGTAACATTTCCTACTATAGACTCACTACAGACTTCTGACTTCCAGAACTATAACATAATAAATTTGTCTTGTTTTAAGATGTTAAGTGTGGTAATTTGTTACTCCAGCAATAAGAAACTAATACACCATGTCCCAGCCTGAGTGATAAGAAGGAGCTGGCTCATCTAAATTATTTATATCAGCACCCTGGGGATCCTTTGTATCTAAAAATGATATCCCTCTTCCTCCATGAGATGCGAAAGAATGCCAAGATTCAGTAAGTGGCCATTAAAAGTTTCAGAAATCACTTATCTCCTTCCTCTTACCTATTACAAGTTTCTAAAATAAACTTCATGGTAATTCGTAAAACAAAGCTTAGGGGAAAAAACGAACTGACATTCAGTTTCAAACAATTCCTCTTCATAATGAGTACACTCCATCCACAAATGTCAAAGGGCTTTGCTCGCAAAGCCAATGATCTCTAACACAAACATAAGACAATGTAAGACCCTAAAAGGCCATATTGCTCAATTAGGAACAGCCTCTTCAGGTGGCTTTCTTAGCATTCAAGAGGCAGAATATCACACTTTTAAGAACCTCTTAATCACTGTTCTTTCTCAGGGCATGTCATACAGTTGGTTTTCTGTTATCTCTGTGGAGATTTCTAATAATAGAACTGCTCTTCTCACTGACTTGACTTCAAGACACTACAAAAATTCCCTGAAGGACTTCTCTCCCAGAAGTCTACCATGGACATCCCTAAGGCTGTGTCCTTGGCCTTCTTCTCTCTGTAATCTCTTAGTGACTACATCCTGGTCCATGGTTTCAAAACCATACATCCAGCCTTGCACCCTCACCTGAGCGAGCACCAGATTCAAATATCCTAGTGCTGAAACTGGAATGTTTAGGAAGTATTCCCATTAGCCAGCCCAAAACAGAGCTGCTGATTTCACATCAGTTTAGTAACAGGCACCATCATCGACGCTGTACACAAGCAAAACCTACAGCCTTCACAAGCACAATCTCTTCCTGACCTCCTACCTTTCTTATTCAATCAGTTAATTCTATCAGCTCTGCTTCCAATACTTATCCCAAATCCAACAATTTTTCACCTTCTTTACAACTTCAACCCCAATCCAAGCTACTCTTACCTCCCACCCAGATTACAGCAATCAGTTCCCTAGTCTTCTTGTCTCCCTCACCTTCACCTCCAACCAGCCTTCACCCTCCACAAGGCAGTTAGTCATCTTTCTAAAGTAGGAATCAGGTGTCACTCCTAGGTGTAAACTATTCAGGGGCTGCCAGCTATAGTCAAACTCCACACTTGACCATGAGCAAAACGACCTGGCTACTTCCTGGGCCTCAGCCTTTATTCTTTCTCTTCCTTATTTACTTGTGTGAACTCTGAAAAGTAATACACTGGTCATTAAGGACTCCTTGGGGTTAATTGGGCCCAAATTCTTAAAAGAGTGTAGCACCCATTGCTGACAGATGTCTCTCATGCACACTGCCTATAAAAGAAAAAGCCCCAGACTAAGCTGCTAACTGTGCACTGTGTTCCTGCCATCTGAGCCTACCCTTATAAAGGAGTTCCTGGAATCATATCTCTACCAATGGGCTGAGACCTGCTCTGTCCAGTCAGAACTACACACCTATGTTCTTATTTGTATCTATACTAACCAATCAGAACATGTAAAGCAAACCAATCAGGATAGTGCTATTTGGATTCCTCATTTGCTTAAAAATAAACAAATTGAGAACCAGGGTGGAACTTCCTCAGGAAATGATAGAGCATACTTTGGGCTTCCTTGGTTTGCAAACTGTTCACTTGAATAAAGTTTCCCCTTTTTCTGCACCCCAGATTGGGGATTCCTGTTGGCATTAGATTGGTGGCAGCTAACTTTTGTTGACACTAGCATGCATACGCGTTGGCCTTCTGTCCTCTCCTGAAATGTGCCTAGGCTTGTTCCCAATGCAGGGCCTTTGTACTTGCTGTCCCTTCTGCTGTGAATGATCTTCTTCCAGATCTATAAATGCTTGTCCTCTTCCCTCCATGAAGTCTTACCCTCAGCCCTCCCCAAGGCCCTACCCTAAATGTTTAAGTTGTCGCCTGGGCCTAGTGTAAGCAACCCTTCAATCACATGCTTTAATACTACCCCACTCTTTTCCAGAACACTCAGAAATACCTGAAACACTTAGTTGTTTGCTGATGTGGTATGTGATTCCCTTCTAGTACAATGTGTGATTACTGAGGGCAGGACTGCTCACTGTGTATCCCCAGTGTTGGCACACACTGGGAGCTAAGTAAATACTTGGTCATGAGCTGCTGACTGGCTTTACAATCCAGGGGCAATATCAAATTATCTTGATAGGTATTATTTTAATAAGTCTTTCTGGTTTAAAGAATAGTGATTTCCTAGGTTTCAACATGTGTACTAGAAAGGAGCCATATGTTAAACCTGACAAGCTTGGGGGCAAGGCACATGGCAGGCCTTATAAACTAAGTGGCCGAAAGCAAGCACACAGGATGGTCTGAATATAAAACTTCATAACTAGGCGGGTCACGGTGGGTAATCATATCCTAGGCCTGTAGCTTCCTTGACACCTTGCGTGAACTATTATCTTTATGCATCTAGTATAACATACCTTTGAAATGTCAGAGTAATTTTCTTTCCCAGACCTCTCAAAGGCACAAATGCCAGCAGCACAGCGCAAGGACACCAGACCAATGCGCCACAGAACCCGCTCATTGTTATTTTGTTGCCTGTGTACTATCACTATGTAAATGCAAAGTATTAACTATCCTGTACCTATCAATATAAAAGAAATGTTTCTCTATTTTGCTTTTTATCTAATCCTAGAGACTTCTCCCACTTTGCTTTATTTTGCCCCCCTAACTTACCACCAATAGATTCATGTAACCTTCCTTACATCTTCTCCTTTGATGTTAGGTAGTTAGGCAGACATGAGCAACAGGAGTGAAGGCCCAGCTCTGTAACCATAGAAACCTCTCTTGAAGACCTTCCTTAAGGACCTCCCAGAAAGAAACACCTCTCCCTTTAGGGTTACCAATTACCCCAAATTCTAGAACACAAAGGCCATAAAAGCTGCTGGCTAAACAAGCCACAGATGCATGCACAGAAAGTACTACTCCAACCTGTCTATAACCTCAGCCTCATTATATATATGTACCATCATTAATATCATGCCTATGCCTGGAAGTTCATGAATCTAATTATAACAGAGTGAATTCTGGGTAAGCAAATATGCAGTAAGCAAAAGGTTATATGGCCAACTATTAGTCAAGGTGACCTCACATGCCGATCATCTAGGATCACCCATTACAGCCCAAATATAAGTAGACTTTCCCACATCTGTGTTGTTACAACCTTCCTTGCTGTAACCTGCTCTTCACATGGAGCATATTTTTGTTTCTACACAGTTAGCCAGTTTAGGCATGACCCATTTCTACCTCAAAACATACCTTTTAATAAATCGTATCTCTCATAACTCTCCCTGTGCTGGCATTATCTGTGTCAGCAAAAAGAACTGGGAATCACGAGTTGCCAGAGCAGCACCAGAGTTCAAATTGCCTTGTTCAGTAACAATAATGTATGAAGTGAGCTGCAAAACTAACATTCTCCAGAGCATTTTCTCAGTCTGCTGAGATTTTGCTTCCAAGCATGTCCTTGAAATTTTGGCTCAAACTCTTGTAAAACTTTTCTATAGTCTGGATGCTCTTTCATCAACAAATAGAAAAGCCAACAAGATCTCCATCCTGGGGTCCTGCAAATCATTCCCTCTCCTGGCTTCTTTGCTCTCTGTATGGCCCATTCTCTCCTTTCTACCAGCTAGCCAGCTCCCTAACCTTCCATTAGCATTATTTCTGCTCCTTCATAAAGCTCTGGCTAGCCAAGGCTGTCACTTAACCCCAGGGAATCACGCCACTTGCTAGCGATCAAGTTATATTTTAATTGGCCTAGGAAGACGGGGACATAGTATAAAACAAGGAAACACAGGCAAAAATTAGAATCTCTAATCCTCCCAACAATAGAAAGGACAAATGCATCACCATTCTCCTTTAAAAGATGAGCACGTGATCATGAGATCCTCCCAAAAGGGTGGGAGGGGTGTCAAACCCAACAGATGGTGGGAATCCCGAAGACAATTGAAATGAGTGTTGGCATGAATAAAAACGTAGATTAGGAAGGAGGAGAATCTCAATGTAAACAATATGATTAAGAAAAATTAAGCTGTGAAAGGATAAGTCTGATCCTTTAAGCGCCTGTACCAAGGCTGGATCTTAAACGGGATGCTTCCTCTTGGCCCAAGTGCAACAACTCCAACTTATGCCAGGTAGAAAACATGCCTGAGGGGTTTTGTTCATCTCAGGTCAAATATCCACAACTTACCTGCAAAATAACTACTCTTTCATTTTTCAGGTGAAGAAATGTATGTTCAGAAAGGTATGTGGCCATCTTACCCACGAAGCATGGTACACAGTGTGTCTAGGGCCCGTGAAACTTTTAGAGGCCATAAAAATGCTTTCATTCTTTTAAAAATCAGATGGAAAAAATGAATATACCCCACCCTGGATGCAGTCATAAAATATAATTTTTATTATTTTTTTAATGGAGGAAGGGGTCTACTAAACCCACAGTGCCTTGGGTCCTCAAGAGTCATAAAGTGGCTCTGAAGAGGTGCAGTGACTTGCCCAAGGTCACAAGCAGCCAAGAGCTGAAAGATAAGATTCCAGATCAGTCCCTACCCTTTTCTAGAACACCACTTGGCTTCTCACACGTTCATGCCTCATAAAACCCAGGGTATCTCTTTATGTGAAATCCATGGTGGTAAATTAGGGGGGCAAGATAAAGAGTTTTTGGAATGCCTCCATCACCTGACCTTTCTGAAAGTGCATTTTTTAAATGCAAGACTCAGGGAGCTAGAAATGTTCACTACAGGACTCACCAAAAATTTGATCATTGCTCCTATGACTGATCCTCAGCTCACTTGGAAGACCAACTATTCTTAGAAACATTAAAAGAAACATTAAAACATTAATAAGAAGCAGGTTCTGGGTTCTTCCTATTCTTAGAATACCCCTTAAAGAGCATTCAAGGTGAATAAAGATTAATTTCAAATAGTATATCTCAAAGGTGGTGGAGGGTTACCCACTAACTACATTGGAAAGACCCAGGATGCTCATTAAAAATGCAAATTCCAGAGCCCACCTGATGCCTGATGAACCAGCAGGAGAAGCCAGAAATCTGCATTAAAAAAGAGCACCCCAGAGGAGTCACACCTGCTGTGTGATTAAGACCCTCCAGTCAAGAGAACATATGAGGACAGACTACTTTTCACAGTTTTAACATATCCTAAAATTTCCCAGAATGTACCTATCATGTGCAATAAGCCAAGAACATACTTTGTTTTGTTCTGAACCTTTCCCCAAACTATTAACTATTAAAAAAAAAAAAAAAACTATCACTAATGACAAATGCACTTCTGGAATATGAATCACAAAATCAGCACTGTAATTGGAGTTGTTACATGTATAGGTGATTTTACCAATAGATGAAGGGATCTATCAGACTACTACATTTTGTCTTCTTAGTATAGTTGGGCCCAAGCATTTAGATAATAAAATATCTGTTAAATTATGCATTCAGTTCATTTCTTTTACATTAATTAGGAAATAATGTTATTTTTTTGCAATCGTGTCATTGGTTGGTTATATTATCTATAACTTGAATTCGGGATGACAAAGAGCATTACAAAACAATTATTATAAAAGAAGATAATGGGCTTATGAAATTAAATTTGACTACAAAAAATACTAGCTAAAAGGACTCTGAGATTCTGCTAATCTCACAAATAGAGGAGATCCCTAAGGACATTCCCTAACCACTCATCCACTTATACAAAAAAGAAAAAGGGAGGAGGAATTAGCTGGGCGCTTTTAGAGGCTGGAAGCTACAGGCCATGTCTATAGCAGTACTTCTATCCTAATGCTGAGCCCTGGGCCAGCCACAAGGTGGAGGCTGACCAAGGGAACAATAAAAATTCTGGCTGGTAGTTACTGGGGCAAGAGGCAGGGGAGGGCAGAGTAGAGAACACAGATATAGATTCAAGCTAATGAGCTACTGGCAAGTCCAAGCTCTTGGGTTAGGTGGTTTCAAAGCTATTCAATAAATAAGTAAATAAATAATAATGACAACAACAATGACAATGATGAAGAAGGGGAAGGAGAAGCAGGAACTTGGTATGACCTCTTGAGCAGTGTGTCAGGCAGATAAGGATGCTGACAATCAGTGGCCACCAAGGCCATCTTAGACAACCACTGTTTTCTTCTCATTAGCATTGAGCAGCTGTTACCTCACTGACAATACCAGCACCCTGGAGGATCTGACAGGCACAGGTCATCCTGAAGGTGGAAGGAGAAAAGGATTCAAAGTCAAATCATAAAAAATGTTTCACCATGCCTGGAGTTGTCAGAGGTTGACTGGGCATGGCAGAATATGGTGACTTCCTTTCAAGGAGGCTCCAGAGACTTCAAGGGGGCATCTGACTGTCTTTTCTCCCCGCCCCCACCCCACTCCCTTCTCATCATCCCACCTTTTCTCCTATCTGCTGGTTCCCAAATATAAAAGGATATGAAAAGAAGCTTTTCAGATAGAAGAGACAGAACAATAATTTGCTTATTATGGCTAAAGCATAAGAGAGGATTACAATATCCCATCTCCCACTCCACCATCTCAAAGAGAGCAGACAACCCATTTTGGTTCTCCCAAAAGACACATCTGTGTGCTTCCACTGACCCCTGGACCTACCTTTACTTAACATTTTACTATACCTGCTGGTTCACAGGTCGGCCTGCCTCAACCAGATTAAACAGGCCCCAAGAGAACCAAAACAGCCTCTTCCTTAAGAAACAGTACCAGGAAGGAATAAGAATAGGCACAAAAGCAGGTCTTTAATAATAACAGTTGGTGAATGAATAAACAACAGATAAGCTCCCCAAAACTGAAGTGTAAATTCACTTGTTTCATTTGTGTTTGAAATCCAAAAGAACTTACAGGAAATCTGGGCACTGTGACTACTTAGAGTCCATGGATGTGCATTTGATTATGCTATATAACAGGTGACCTTTAAGTCTCTATGAACCCTGATAATAATTTACAGGAACAGTAGGAGAGAAGATAGAAAACTCTAAGAACAGCTGCAGACGGAGAAGGAAACGGGAGAGGAGGGGACACAAAGAAAGCCACAGCACTGGGAATATGGATTATAATGATTTGCTCTAGGCATACTTCAATTTCCCTTTCCTCTCACTACACCAGCAGGAGTCAGGAAGAAACATTAGTTAATAGCGACACAGGAACAGACAGGGCTGGCAGAGTGGCCCGAACTTTCCTTCCACAGCACCTCCATGAGTGAAGATCACCTCTAAGTAAGCTTCTGCTATGGCAGATAAAGGTCACAGTTGTGTGGGATGAGTCTATTAAGGTAGTGGAGAGATGAATCTGTTAAGGCATTTCCTTCCTAAAATGGCATGTCACTTTTAGGAAGGAAATAAAATTTATAACCTGGCCCTTGGACCTGCAGTGTCCACATATGAGTAGGCAATCCGGAATATCGACACCGACAGAAATATGGGGCCATTTACGCAGAGGAAAGACTTACTAAGGCTGTCCTCTGTACTCCAATGACTTCCCATTACACTTAAAAGAAATGCAAAACTCCTTACTCTGGTTACATGCAGACTATCACATTCTGGCCATCTGCTACCTCACCAACCTCATTTCATCCCACTCTCCTCCCCACCAAAAATGCCTTCACAAGACCTTTGTGCACGCTTTCTCCTCCGCCTAGAAAATTCTTCCACGGCTGACTCATTCTTCAACTTATAATTCCGATGTAGGGAATCGGGTTGTCTCTGGTCATTTTATGAAATGCATGCTCCTCTTTACCTTTCCCTTTGCTTCGTAGGCACATAACTATCAGAAATGACTGTTTATTTTGTTCACCAAATATAAGCTCCATCAGAGCAGAGAACTCACCTGGTTTGTTCACCACTGCATCCTTGGAGATGAGAATAGTGCCTAGTACACAGTTAAGTGCTCAACTATTCTTTGAATGAGTAGATAAATGGAGAAAGGCTAACAGCTAACAGAGGTGACACTGAAAGATGCTTGACGTGTACCAAATTGGGTTTATCTGATTACATTTAGGGGTTAAGGACAAAGAGGGGCTAAACAGAGAAAAGAAGAAAAAGAGACCAGTGGCACCTCTAACTGGTGACTACTGCCATACTCTACAAAGAAGGACTGTGTCCCTGAAAAGGCAGCATTACTGCAGAGACGAGAGAAATTTCCAAAAGAACTCCCAAAGGAAGACGATGTCAGGGGACTCCAAACAGCTCTGCATGAAGCATTCAGGCTGAAGGATACTTTCCCTTGCAGAAAATGTTGAAATCCTTCAAGCATGTCTGTTAGCAGTGTCCTTACCAAGGTCAGTCATCCACATCTTTCTGGAATACTCCTCCAAAGTTACGACTTTCTCAACCTTTATCATAAGATGGAGAGTCAGCTAAAATAGTCATCTTTGTCCAAATAAAAGACATTGCTTTCTGCAAAAGACTATGTAATCAATTTTTAATTTTAAAAGTAGACCTGAGACAAAAAAGAAGTCCTCGGGTACTCCACAACATATTTCTTCTAATTAGTGTCTTTAAGAGTCTAACTGAGCATGAGGTGTTACATTTGTCAGACCACTGAAGTTCCCCCGCATGCAAGGACCATAGTCAATCCTGCCATCTGCTCCACTTCTGCATACAAGGTACCCGGTGGGCACCCAATCCACACCTGCTTCCCTTAAACACCAACAGGACTGATGAGCAACAATGGAGATGAACCATTATGCGGAGGCATTTCCCAAGCAAAGGATTTTGGGGTAACCTTCCCAAAGTCGATGGTTGAAATAATAAGGGAGAAGAAAAAGGCAAAAGTTCTGAGTCAGCCTTAAGAAGAAAATCCTAAGTGACTAGAGGAACAAAATCACAGAATGAATATTTGAGTGATCAAACAGTTGGGGGGAAAGTCACAGAACACTGACGTCAAAGAGTTGTTGGAACAGCATACAGAACAGAGTAAAATCATTACATTTTTCTAAACAGAAATTTAATGTTCCATCCCCACAGAGTGAATAGCAGAACAAGGTACAAGCTATTGTTTAAAAAAAGAAAATCAAGCAAGCAAAGAAAATACAGCTGCAGCCAGCTGCCAGCCCTGAAATGCCAGCTTCCATCAGAGAACATCCCACTGTCCACAGGTGGCAAAAAAAAGAGTGGATCGCAGTCAACAGCTGGTCCCACAGCTTTCCCCAGTGTGCCGTGACTAGTTCTGAGACTCTAGCCCCATCCTGCTAGATTTTGTCTAATGAGATATACAAGTCTCTGTGTCCTATCAGAAAACAGGAAAATACATTTCTGTCCCATGAAAGCTAGAGGATGGGAGACAAAGAAGTGCAGTTAAGAAAGGATGGAAATTCAATACTCTTAGAATTTAGTCAAATTATGTGTAAAAGATTTCCCTAAGAAATCCGGCTTAGCATATAAACTCCGGAATGGAATTTAATGCTTACCTTCAAATCTATCACCAATTTTGGAAGATAAGAAAGTATTTCATGTCTCCAAGATGATACGCATGCAACTTTTCTTACTGTGCTAATTTTTACCTCTGTTAACCAAAATGTTTTAAGACAACTTAATATGCCATGAGAATACATTTCAAGGAAGTCCAAGAGCTTCACACAAATTCTTCATTCAAAAAATAAACTTCTGTCTCCCTCGTACTTACTGAGCATCTGAAACAGCCCAGTGCCTAGCATTTACAAGTTAAGCTGTAAAATAAATCTCTCAGTGGAGGCGGGGATGTGATGCAGTTACCATGAGTTGCTTAGTAAGAGAAAGATTACAAAGCAGTGGTTCCCAAAACTAGCCCACCAAACCCGCGTGGGGGGTGCTATTCCACAACCGTCAATTCCTGGGCACCACCCTTTAAGAACCTCCTTTAATTGGCTGCTATGGTGGATGACAAGAACCTACAAATTTAACCAGCCTCTCTTCCAGGTGATGTAGATCCCAAAGCAGGTTTGGGAGCGGAGGCTCTGAGAAGCACGCAAGGGTGGGTGGACCGTGCTCACCTACATCAACGGAACTCCGGGTCCACAGGCACTTTGTATTGAACTACCCACGAGATCTTAGTAACCCAACTGCCTTGGAATGAGTCCAGGTGGCCCAGGAAAGCCGAGCCTCATATCCACCCAGACTCAAGAGCTACAGGGATCCTCCAGCAAACTTCCTGGGCACTGTGGCCACTTGCATGGCAGTACTGAGGAATGCTGGGTCAGAACGCTGGACATATTTAGAGCTGGGCAGACACTAAGAGCAAGAAGGGTGAGTGGTGTCCAGCAGTGCATGTGTATTGTCCATGATAAGGACAGCCTGAGACTGGCCAGTGGGCTCAGAGTCTGAAGAGGCATGCAGATAACATGTGTTTTGTTCTTCAATGAAAAGAACTTGGAAAAAGTAGACTGCCTACCCTTCTTAGTTATTCAGGGTTTAAAGAACTTTTTATTTCCAATTACCAAAGCTTCTGCTACAGATGACAAGGTCCAAATAGGGCTGTGTTGGACTACTTTTGTTCCCCCAATGCCATTTTCCTCTTCTTTCACAGAATCAGAAATTGAGCAGAGTACAAGCACCTCCTGCAGTAGGGAGCAATGTGATCAAATTCTGCCCAGTATGAGTAGGAGAAACACATGCACTTCTAGGCCATCAGCTCCCCTTGACCTTCCTCTCACCATTTTTCCTCCCTTATCTTGGGCCATAGAAAAAGGAGGGCAACACTGGAGATGGAAGAGCAACCCCATGGAAGAAGCCTGGGCCTCTGAGACTTTAGCAGAACACAAGTACCATCCTAGCTAACTTTAACATAAAAGAAAATAAACTCTATTTTGTTTAAGCCACTACTATAATTTTGGGTTTCTGTTAGAGCAGCTGCATTTGAAACCTAATACCAAGGTTTTCTTTCCGACATGAAACATGATAAGGATTACTGATCAAGACGCAATCCCTTCATGCTTTCTTTTCCTCCTCAGTCCAACAATATGGCAGACATTATCATCTTCAACTCCAAAGGAAAGCAAGTTTTACCAGGAGACTCAAAACTCTCTCTTTAATCTCAAACCTCAGATTTTAAGTGCTAGACTCACCCAAAAATACAAGCTTTTTTTTTTTTTTTTAGCCAGCCAATCAATGAACGTCTCAATCTATCTTTTTGAATGAATTTTCACCAATAATTACCATGTAAATAATTCACAATTTCTGGAACAAGTCTAGCATCACTTCACCAATGGTAACACTGTTCCCTCTGCCTGGAAGGCCTTTCCTGACCTAGAAAATCACTCAACATCATATCCATGTTAAAATGTAAAAATTTCCCAACTTGTAAGGGCTTGAAGGACTTTTAAAAAATGGATGAAAGTTATATATCATGATATATATGCCTGTTAACCCTTGAGTTGGCTCAGTTCTTGATGGAAAAACTGCTTTTTCATTTTTGTGTCCTTAATCCCCCACCGCCCTTCACTGTATGCTTCTTGGTACCTGGCACAGTAGGAACGCAGTTACTGATTGGTAAACTAATGAATGAAATTGTTGAATGAACCGTGCTATCTTGAGAGTAATTTTTCTTAAATAACTGAAAATTTGAACAAGCCTATGACTTAAGGAAATCTTATAAATCCAATAAAAACAAGTATTCCCCTTAAACTATTACATCTTAGTCTGTTAAGATAGGACACAGCTTCTAAGAATAAAGGTAGAGCTAAAGATCCATAACACGAGAATCAACTATCATTCATTAAGAGTTACACTTAATAGAAAAACAATTTTGTATCTAATAGAAAAACAATTAGCTAGAGCACTAAGAAATCTGAGCTGTCATATTTTTAAATGATCATTTTGCTTTGAAAACAGATCCCACATTGAATTAAAACAAACAAAAACAATGTTTTAAGAAGCTCCCTTAGACATTATACAGATTTTTTAAACCTTAAGATCTGAAGAAACAAAATTATACATATACATCCCAGGCTAGTAGCTGAGCACCAGAAGCAACAACCTAAAATCTTCTCTTTTCAAAAATAAGGAAAAACATATTCTTTCATATACCAAGGATAGGTCATGAGTCATATTCTAAGCACAAAGCCAATCTAGACCAAATCTATGCTAAAGAGAACATTCCCATTTCTACTTGCTTACAGCTTGGCACAAGGACTAAACAAAAACCCAACAAAAATTTAAAAAACAATATAGAGAAGTCAGAAAATTCAACTATAAAAAGAAGACCATGTCCAGGAACCTAAGGGGAGCTACCTCAAATGATAAATGGAAAAAAATTATTTTCTAACTCCATGAGAATCATCTTACCATTAACCCTAGAGTTACCCCCAAATAAAGTCATTCTTATTCTTTAAAAACATAGCAGTTTACAGGTGGAGGGGCCTTCAAGCCAATTTGTTCTAGCTGTCCAGATGTATTAAGTGACTTACGAGAGAAAACAAGCCAGTTACAGATACAGCAAAGCTTAGACTCCCCAGTCCTCAAAGATCTCACCCAATGTCATTGCCAGCATAGCACTTAAAATAAAGGCTGCTCCTTATTACAAGCTACACAAATAAAACCAACTCTGGAAAGGAGATCATCTAGCCCAGAAGTTCTTCCTAAACACATACACACACACACCCAGGCCTCAAATACAAAAAGATTACAGACATTAAAAAGGCTATAGGCAAACTTTACAATGGGTTTTAACCTAATGCAGTGAGTACTAAGAATTCAAAAATGAATGAGGGTAAAGGAAGCCCATTCCAAGCTCAGTGAGTAAAGGGAACACAGCCTATGTATGTAAATTACAAAATCACACATTATAACCCATATTTGAGATAACAAGTTATCATGGAACATTTCTGACTCCATGATTAAAATGTATGGATTCCTCTCCCCTCTAATTTCTAGGCTAACATCTAGAAAATTATACTCTAACGTAAGTGGATAAAAAAGTAAGGATTGTTACACACTGCCCAGACTAAAATCAAATGACTATGTCAGAACCTTTAAGAAGATAAACCCTTCTCCAAAGCAGGAAAGTCATACTTGAAACTTTACAAGTTTAAAAACGTTGAGGGTATTATATTTGTTGAAGACTAACAAGGATTCAATTCTAGTATAACATCTGCTAATTCAGATTCAAGTCACCTTCTTGGGCGGGTGAGAAATGAACCACTGGTTTGAGAACCTAAATAAATCCAAACCATTGACAGGAATATTCCTACCAAAGGGTGTTTCAGTCCTGGAGGTGGAAAGCCTCCTTTATGCATGACACCAATGCTGACTGTGCTCTGGGGACATGTGAGATCAGAGGCCATGAACATAAAACAGATGTGTGACCTTCATAGCCACAGCCACTAATAAAATACTGCTGGACTGTACAAGCCTGAGCAACCCACCTGGATTGTGGAGAAAAGACTTCCAGATACTGATAAAACAGCCCAACTTCAACTCCTTATTGACTTTCTGAAGTGAGGTTCTTGTGGTAGCATGGACCATCTGAACCACAAAACACCAATATCTGGGAGAGGTATAAATGCTCATATAAGATATTCTACCGGCTTTAACCAGTGCAGAATTGAGGACTACCATCTCTAGAAAGGCCTGTTAAAGAAGGCAGTACTTCAGAACCCGCCTAAATAATTACAGCGAAAACTGTTTTCTCCACATGTAGCCTGAGGAATCTACACCTCAAGGGAGAAGGAAAGAATTTGTCGGCAGAACCAAAACTTCTGAATTCTAAACACACACACACACACACACACACACACACACACCATCATCGTCATCATTTAGTTCACGGCTTGTGAAATAAATTTATTAGATTGATTCAATCATTATTACTTCATAGCACCCAGATATCTTTCTTCAAGCTGCTGAGCGACTACTGAGTGGACTTAATATTCTTCCTGCCTCCTCGTCACTGCTCAAGGTTGTAGCAAGAATGAGTGACCAGAGTACATGTGGCGCATGGTATCTGAAGTGGTATCACAGCCATGAGCACCATTTTTTCTGGCCCGCTTCACATTAACACCTACATGCACCCTGTTCCATTTAAGACATTAGTAGAACTAATTTTAAAGCTACTGTTAGAGACAGCTCTGGGGAGAAACTTACTTTTCCCAAAAGTTGGCATAATGTATGTCTACTTAGGGATAAATATTAACACAACAATAGCAAGAAAAGTAATTCAACCCATAGGAAATTATTCCACAGGAGACCATGTCACCTCTTTCTCCTTCCTAAAATCAAAAGGGGGGTGGTTAAAAAGAAACAAATGCAAATTGCCACCGGCAGAGTTTCCTGCTAAAGGTGCACAGAACGATTCAAGAGCAACTCAAGGTTTTCAGCAAATACCTATTCATTAACCCAGCAGGAGGTACAACGCCATCTGGCACCCATGTCCAGTGGAAGATATATTGCTTAGGATCAATTCTAAACAGCAAGTTTATTTTTACACTTTTAAAATTTTATGCACAAAACTAGAAGGATGTAAATGTCTGCATTAAGCACTCCAGGGAGACTTGATGAAACTAGAAAATGAGATCCAAAAATGGGATCCATCAGAAGTCAGCTTTCACCACAGTTGATTAAACAACACCCTTCTGACGACGTTCAGGAATGCTGGTAAACCCCTCAGGGTCTCAGCTAGAAACTCTTTAAGAAGCCACCAGGACTATGGGCAGGAAAAGAGGGGAGATTGTCCTGTACCCACTGATGCCAAAAGACTTGCGGGGCCCACATTCGAGCTAGGACTCAGGGAAAATGCCTCATATGGTGGGATTATTTAAGTAAAAAATATATGCAATGGAGTACTATTTACCTCTTAAATTGTGGTAAAAAAATCTTTTCAAAGGGAAATGTTTGAAATGTGTTAAGATATAAAAGCAGGCTATAAGAAAGCAAATAAATTATTGTGATCCATATATATGTGTGTATATATAAATATACCAAAATCTTACGAGTACATATTTGCAGATGGTGAGATTCTAAATGATTTTTAAAAATTATTTGTGATTTTTTAGTTACTTGGCACTGGGTAAATTTTTGGCATCGAGCAGGTATTATATTTGTTAGAGAAAAAGACAGTAACTTGGAAAAAGGAGATTCTGGGACTGTCTTACAGGGGTTTCAACACCCAGTAATTGGCTGACCTTGGTCCCAGGCTGTAGTGCACTTGTCCCCAAATCCTTTCTGCCCAGGTAGATCCCAGAGTCCTAGCTCGAATGTGGGCCCAGCAAGTCTTTGGCATCAGTGGGTACAGGACAATCTCCCCTCTTTTCCTGCCCATAGTCTTGGTGGCTTCTTAAAGAGTTTCTAGCTGAGACCCTGAGGGGTTTACCAGCATTCCTGAACGTCGTCAGAAGGGTGTTGTTTGATCAACTGTGATGAAAGCTGATTTCTGCTGGATCCCATTTTTGGATCTCATTTTGTAGTTTCAAGTCTCCCTGGAGTGCTTAATGCAGACATTTACGTCCTTCTAGTTTTGTGCATACAATTTTAAAAGGGTAAAAATAAACTTGCTGTTCAGAATTGATCCTAAGCAATATATCTTCCACTGGACATGGGTGCCAGATGGCGTTGTACCTCCTGCTGGGTTATTAAAAAGTAACAAACTATCTTTTATTCCTACCTTTGCAATTTCAGATATTTCCTTAGAATGAATTACCAGATCACATAAAGGATTTTTAGGTTTTTGACATAGTACTAGTCTCACATTTTCTTTTAGAGAACTTACACCAATTTACAATCCCAACTAGCAAGGTGTAAGAATGCACTCTACACTGTCACAAAGGTTTTTATTTTATTGTCACTCAAAAAATTATTTGCCAATCAGGTACAAATGACTGCTGCTGGGAAAACACACACACACACACACACACACACACACACACACACACACACACACACACACCCATTTACTTGGCACTTACTATGTGCCAGGGACTGTTCTAAGTGATTTACATGTTAGAAGTGGTGCTATATGTTTAACTCCATAGTATGCTGGAGTAAACAAGGCGCAAGAAGGTGAGGCAATTTGCCTATCTGGTCACTGGAGCAGCCCAAGTAGTTCGGTTTCAAAATCCAGGCTTTTAACCACTACACGATACAACCATGTGGGGAACTACCTGGAAGAACCAAAGAAACAGGTAAGATTAACATCTGATGGAGGGATCACTGGAACTATATCCTGCCAATCACACTCCAACCTTTATTTGCATCTTCAACGTTACCATTTATGGGGTAATACCATTAGTGATGGGTACAGTCTTCTAACAAAACAAATCTGAAAGTAGATTAATAAACTTCCCATTGGCCCACATATCAAAAAGGGACCTGGATTTATTACTTTAGCATATAACTATTTGCCTGGTCACACTAATCACATAAAAGGGCATATTTGTTTTCCTGTGTAAAAAGGATTGAGGATCCAGCAATTCCATTTCTGGGTATGTACCTCGAAGAATTCAAAGTAAAGTCTGAAACATACTTGAACATCCAAGTTCATAACAACGTTATTCACAATAAACAAAGGGTGAAAGCGACCCAAGTGTCCATCAACAGATGAATGGGTAAGCAAAATGTGGTGTATCCATACAAAGGAATATTACTCAGCCTTAAAGGGAAGGAAATTCTGTCACACGCTACCACATGGATGAACCTCAAACACATTATGCTAAGTTAAAGAAGCCAGATGCAAAAAGACAGATATTGTAGGATTCCATTTATGTGAGGTGCCAGGAATAGGCAAAGTCACAGAAACGAAAAGAAAGGTGGTTGCCAGAGGCTGGGGGCAGGGGCCAGGGGAATGAGAGTTGTTGTCCAATGGATACAAAGTTTTAGCTGGGAAAATGAAAAAGTTGTGGAGATGGTCACACAGCAATGTGAATGCACTTAATGCCACTGAACTGCCCACATAAAAATGGTTAAAATGATCAATGTCATACATATTTCACAACAATAAAAAAATATTTGGAAGCAAAGGGCCTACTATGACCTTTGTGTCTAATTAGGGGGCTTCAACTACATAAGACCTGACCCGATAAGCCCTTTTGGAGAATGCTACCCAACAGAAGTTGGAGAAAGGGGTGGCATACAAATGTTTAGGAAAAAATGAAACAGCCTCTGGAAACACTAAATCTTTACTTGCAGGGAACAACTTGTACTGTGATGTTCACATAAGTGAGCAGCCTGGAATATAGAGAAACAAAGAGATGAATGATGAAAACCACACTTGCTACAGGAATCAAAGAATACATGGGAAAATCAGGTAAGCATTCACTAATAACTACTGCAAACAGCAAAAGAAAACCACAGTAGAGGTCATACCACAAGTCTGCAGATCACCAGACCGCAGGACTCCAATGGTCCAGAACACAGGATGCAAGAAGCAGAAAGACCGCCCATCCACAACCCAGCACCCCATGTCCGTCCAGAGTCAGGGTGCACATATCAAAGGGTACTTCTGGGAGTCAGAAAGACCAGTCAGTAACTCACGGTATTCACGCAACATCACAAATCAGTTTCAAAGCCACACTTTTGAAAGACTCAAATTCAGAATTGCTGTCTTTCTGACTTATTTAATAAAAGGTCACTATAAAAATACCAAAAGACAGCTTAATCAACATCAGAACATATAAAGTTGTTCTAAGGGAAGAAAAGCTAGAGTTATCGAGATTAATCACATGTTACCGCCAATCATAAACCCAACCTGACACCAGATTAGAGAGACAACACCAAAACAAGAGCTGGGCTCCCATCCCAGGCCACCATCTTGTACCTTGCTATCTCAAATATAATCCTTTATTGTAGAATAAAAAAACCTGATTGGCCTTTATCCCTGGTGCCTGAAAGGGAAGCTCTAAATCCTTGGAATTTCTCATGTAACAGGAGTGACTATTACTCAAGAGCCCCTTAGATCACACCTCAGTTTATGCTAAGAGGTAAGGAGCCACAGATTAGGGACTGAGCACAAGACCAAACATGTGATTTGCGGGCTGGGATTATGAGCCAGCCCAGTCTTAGGAAGAGGAGGTGGCTAGAGACTGGCCATGTGGTTAAATTCAATGATTCAATCATGCTTACATAATGAAAACCCAGTAACAACCAAGCTCAGTGGAACTTCCTGGTTGGTGAATACACTGAGGTTCCAGGAAGGTGACACACCCGAATCCCACAGCATTCAGAATCCTCTCAGAGCTCACCCTCTAAGTCTCTTCACTTGGATAGTCCTGGATTTATAGTCTTTAAAACTATCATCAAAATGCCCTCCTGCATTCTGAGTCATTCTAGTGAGTTATCAGACCTGAGGGAGTCATGGGAACCCCTTGGATTTGTAGCCAGCTGGTCAGAACTGGCCACAGAGGCATGAAGATCCCACCTGCAGCTGACATCTGAAGTGAGGGTAGTCTTGTTGGGGACCATACCCTTTAACATATAGGATCTGCACCAACTCCAGGTGGTTAACATCAGAACTCTACTGCAGCACACCACCTGATATCATAACACTCCTCTCCCACCACATTTCTAGCTGACCCAAGTTCTGTACACTGGTCTAATACCCAAGTCCAAATAATATAACTTTTACCTAAAATTTACATCAACCACTAATGACTACAAAATTTACCCCATTCATTAGCTGAAATGTTTAAATAACTGCTATCTCAGACATTGTTCTAAGATCTATATGTATGAAGCCACCTAATCCTCATAGCAACCTCATAGGGTACCATTACTACCCCCATTTTATAGATGAGATCACTGAGCCACAGAGAGGTTAAGGAACTTGCCCAAGATCCCATTGTAGAGGTGCCGAGATTGAAAACAAGCTTCTCTGTCTCTAGACACACGTCTAGAGGAAGAGCCATGACTGCTGGCCACCCATCCCTCCAAGAGCCCACAGGTCACCGGCTTTCCTCCATCCCCCCACCCTGCTCCCATTCTCTGTCCTTAGAATGGCCACATACTGGTTTCCTGGGGGGAAGAATGTGTGCTTTCTGATAAAATTAACCAGCTTTGACTGCAGCTCAGGAAAACTAATTTTGAGAACTCATATAGCACTGGGGAGATTAACTATTTCCCTGAAAGTCTTTTCCAACAGAAACATACTAACAGCTGGATGGTACCAGATGTAAATGCGAGCAACGAATCTCACTGCAACAAATGAAGAGATTCAAAGTTATTCTTGTTCATTATCACCTCCCTTACCACAAGCAGAACCTCTCCAGGGTTGACACAAATGCCCTCTCCCCTCGTTTTTCCCTATTATTTAAACTCTAAAGTGTTAAGTAATTCTTCATTTTTATTAAATTGGTATTCGTTTGATGTCTTCTGTGTGTTCAGCACTGCGATGAAGACCTCAGGCAATCATGTGGCAATTTTTCAAATAGAGATTACATAATCAGGACATCAGCTAGTTGTTCTTCCATTTCATGCACTCCTTCAGTAAATATTTTGACCATTATGGGCACTCGGTATTCAGCAATAAATATGAAAATGTTCCTGCCTGCCATCATGGCACTTCGATGTCAACAGGAGAGTAAGTCGAAGAAGCGAAAGTGAGTATGTATGTTTATGTACATGTGTGCATAAGTGTATAATTTCAGGAAATAAGTGACATTAAAAAAAAAACTGAGTGTACATGTGGGGGAAGTACAAAAAGATGTGTGTGGCCAGAATGAAATCAGTTGTGGGAAGGGAAACGAGATGGAGAGAAAGAGGCCAGATCCCTGTGAAACAAGGACAAGCCTGAACACCAGCTCCCTCCGCTCACCTGAGTCTATGCTACGAACACCTTACACAGAACAGCCGTCATTCCTACCTGATATCCTATCTGATATCTATGCTTCCACCCTTATTCCTTACAGTGAGTTCTCCACAAAAGCTAAATAATCTTTATAAAATATGAATCAGATCAGGTCATCTTGCCCTTGCTTAAAATTCCGAACAAATCCATCACAATCAGAATAAAACTCAAACTCTGCACCCTGTCCAGCAAGGCTCTCCCTATTCCAGCAATACTTTTCCTGCCAACTCAGCCCCTTGTACCCTTTGCTCTGCTCACACAGCCCTCACCTGAGATCAAGTCTGTTCTTGCCTCAGGCATCTACATGTGCTGTTTCCTCCTTCTAGAGCTCTTTTCACTCTGGAAACAGACCTGACTCTGCCATCATTCAGGTCTCTGCAAACATCGCTCTCTAGAGCAGCCTCCTGCATCTAACACAACACCCAAAATGCACACTCTGTTCCTTGCACTACTTGATTCTTCTTCACCTCATCTCCAACAAACATATGATTTACTTATTTCTACACTTCTTGTCTTTATTCACCGCTGTATATTCAGTACCTAGAATGGTGTTGGGCACAGAGCAGGAGCCAAATACATGTCAAGTGAATGAATGAATGAATGACTTTGATGATGACTTCAAATTCATGATCCATGATCCTGTGCACCAAAGGTACCCAAATCACCTGTCCAGGGACAACCCACCTTGGTTTAGTCCTTGTCTGCAAGCTCAGAGGGCAACGTCTTTCCTCCACCTGAGCCGACTGCTCCAATTAACCTACCCTGTGATTCTGATCCTAAGACAAGGACTCCTACAAAATCATCTAACAATCCAACATTTACACAAAAAAAGGCAGAAAACAGTTCTTGGTTGATAAATTTACCCAAACTGAAGTAAACTTACCAGTTCAAATTCTTTCCACGAAGAAACAATTACAAACAGGTAGAAAATGTGTCCAGTGCCCCCCCCCCCCTTTATTGTAGACTCAGTCTCACTGAACTCTACCTATGTGGTGACTACAGGCCCTGGGAACACAATGAGCCCCAACAGGCAGTCACATCAGGGCTCCTTACAGGGGAAACAGACAAGACTGGTCATCTTTCAGCCCACGACTTATAAACTTTGGTGCTTTGTCCTTTCAAAAGCCACTGCCATGGGAAACATGATGTCAGTCCCTTTACCTCAGTGTGAGGAATCAGTGACTGAGAGGTCTTCTGACCTGGCAGGGGCGTACTCAGCCCCGAGTGGAATTCAGGCCGGAATGGAATGTGGAGAGCTCACCATTAATGGGGAAGAGGGGAGGGAGACAAGAGCCTCACCCTTCCTCCAAAATCTCATCCCCAAAGCTGCCTTTAATATTTTCAGAGTGGTCAAAGCCAATTTTTCTTCTTTGCTATGGGCTAGGGCAGTAGCACTGAGGACAGGCTCACAGTGACTAAAAAAGCCTAATAAAACCTCCAGCCTAGAAAAGGGAATGTCCTTCTGAGGTGGCATTGTCACAGCATAACCAGGATGGCAGGCTCTTTATATATAGATAAGAGCTTCCCAGACAGATGAAACTTTGAGGGACTTCACTGTCCTATGGCTGTTCAGTCTTCACTGTGTCCTCTCTGCCTGTAAGACTGAGCAAATCTCCTTTGCCCCCAGCCTATTGGAGGGTATTCCATTCAGAGTAACAACCACTCCACAAAAGGTCCAAGCATGCCAGTGGCTTTACCTGGACCATCCAACACTGATCTGCTTAATTCTCTCATCTGGAGAAAGGCAGGGTTAAGGAATGTGTTTTGGGATCACTCTTCTCCCTCATTTCCTTTCCCCCAAGTTGAGAGCAAGGAGCCACATCATGAGAGCTGTGGGCCTCCGAGAAGGTGCCTCTGTTTGTAATCCAGGGGTCCTCAGACTTTTGAGGGCAGCAGAGCTCCTAACATCAGAGGCTCCCAGGATACTGGGGCACCCTGAAACATGGAACTCCTTCTTCTGAGCCAGATACAACCCACCTGGGAAAATAGGACAAGTGTTGTGGGCAGAGGCCCTGGCATCTAGAAAATGCGGAAAATACTAAAAAGTAACATCTCTCTGCTCTCCTACCGAATCTGTTTTTTCCTTGGTTATTCATTTCACCACCCGCTGGGCATTCACTGGCAAATAAGTAATTGGCAAAGATCTGAACAGGTTAGAGTAAGAAAGACTCAAACTTAGGAAAGCTCTATCCCATTACTTAATTTCTTTTTCTGGGAACTGAAAACACACCACTATGATCTGATTCTAGGAGCTGAGTACCTAAATTCAAGCAAGCACTCATACTAAAATTATTACAAAAATGAAATAAGACATGCAACACACAGAGGCTTTATTGGGCTGTATAGTAATCTTGAAAAAATGACAGTTATTTCCTTTAAAGGATGATAATTAATATTGCCTTTACATAACCCACTTTAAAAAAAAACTGATGTTTTTCTGCATCAGCAATCAGCAGGGTAATCAACATCACTGTCAGGCATTTTCTCTGAGAGATGAATGCTTTCATCAACACTTTCTCATATAAGAGGCATTCCCATTTACAAAATAAGGAGGTGGGGATGGGGGAGTATCAGGGCACAGTTCTTACCCCTCAGCATTCTGGGATTCCATTCTACCTTATCATAAAGCCACAGGAGAGGTCCTGCCCATTCACTCAAGACTTAATACAAATGAATGCAATGTAAGGAAAACTCTCCTTTCTTCTAAAATGCTCACTCCACTGGCCAGACTGGCCTGCCCTCCATTCAGATGTTTTTGAGAAACTTTGTCAGGCACTGAGCATGTAACGAAGACTAGGCATGATTCCTGCCCTCAAACTGTACCAGGGAAACAGACACGACCATAGATTATTAGAATATAAAAATGGACTCCATCTATTGGTTTGACAAGTGTCAGCTGAACACCTACTGTGTGCAAAGCACTGATCTGATACTGGGCAAACACCACTGTACAAATATGAGAGTGCATGATAGACATAGGTATCAGAAGAACACAGAAGAAATGCTACTCCATCCTACCCAGGAGGATCAAGGAAGAAAACCCTGGAAGGATTCTAAAACATGAAAAAAGATGGTAGAGGAAGGCCTCTCTGGCAGGGAAAGAGCTTGGAGCAGAGGCACCAGAAAATGATCCCACTCACGGACACTGTTCTTCTGCATGCCTGTAATATACAAGGAGGCACTGAATGCCAAGGTTAGTCTTGGATGGCAAGACAAGGTTGCCAGGGATCTTTAATGCCACAGCAGGACTTAGGGTTCCCCTGTAGTTGAAGAGTAACTTTGAAGAGCCTGAAGCCCAGGAGTGATGTGACCAAATTCCCATCTCAAACTTCCCGAACAGCTTTTATTTGCGAGTATTGCTTCTCCTGCATCAGAGGCTTGAAAATGCAAAAACAAACAAACAAAACAGAACACACACACACAAAAAAAAACAGGCAGATTCTTCCCTGTTTTAATTAGAGAAGAAGGTTAAAAACCACTACGGGGAAAAGAAGACAATGTTTTTCACAACCAAAAAATTAAGTGAGCAAAGAGCAGCTTCCCAAAGACAAACTTTCATGAATTAATGATTTTGCTAGAACTATTAGTTTTCGTCTCTGCTGGAACCAACAGAAGTTGCATGGCAAACAATTTTCACATCTCGTGTGGCCTGCTGCCACCTAACACCTCAGCGGGAGCCACACCAACGTCCCAACTTGGCCGCCTTGGCTCATGGTGAATGAGCCAGTCTGTGACAGATCCAGGAAGGAATAAGAGTACAGATTCTCACCATGCATAATGGATGCAGAGGCAGCTATTTTTTTAAACAACATTTTTATGTTAATTTAGCAGCTCAACATTCCCAAAGACCTTCAAACTGAGTACTGAATTTCCCAATAACATGAAGGGCAATTTCGGATTCCTGTGGTTCAAACTTCGACTTTCAAACCTCCCATTCATTCCATCCCTATAGACAAGATACACTGACTACTCAGAAAATACTTTTCTGAATATAATACACTGATGCAGTAAGATTACACTGCAATGTTACAGTTTACAACCCAAATCCAATTATAAAGTTCTATATGGTATATCCAGCTCATTGACCATACTTTAAGCCTATAAGCTACCCTAGCTCCAAATTAATTTGATTGCTTCAATACATACACAAACTCCAATTTAATTTCTGTATAATTATCTGCCTTCCAAATAAAATTCTAAAGCCCCAAAAGTAATATAATTAGGTTGGTTGTAGTTTTCATTACAGAAGTAAGCATATTAAATGTTACTACTTTGAAGACCAATTCTATCAATGAAGCCACACATGAAATAGACTGGGAATTTTTGTTAATCTATTGCTGAAAGTTGCCAAGTTGTTTAACTGCTTCATTGTGGACTATCACAAATGTCTGTCAGGATCAAAATCCAGAGGTGGGTTAAAAATGAGTCTTCTCTTTATGTACTGTATAATTAACTCAATTTATATAATATCCAAAAACAAACAAAACTGACCTGTGCTACTGGAAGTCAGGTCAAGGATTATGCTTGGGGTGGCGGTCAATGAAAAGCTTTACCAAGCAGCTTCCGGGTAATGTTCGTGCTTTGTTTCTTAATCTGGGTACATTTACACAGATATGTTTGGCTGTGACAATTCATCATGCCATATGCTAACAATGTACACACTGTTCTTCATGGGTAAATAAAGTTTTAAAACAAGAGAGTGCAGGGCAAAATTTGGCTACTCTCTGAAAGACCGTAACAGGTCAGAACCCCACTCCTAGGTGGCATTTGAAAAAGCATCAGTGTACAACTCAGTACACATGTGACAGAAAGTTCTCCAAATTTCCACTTAGAATACAATGTTTACTAAAAGATAAGTAAAAACAATGTGTATGTATATAAAATGTAAGTAAATATTTACATATATTTATGTAATTATTAACTAGCAGCAAATATTTAGAACTTAGACAAACGAGTTTTTCCCAGGAAGTATTTTATCACTGGTTTTGTGCAGACTTGCACACATACTGTGATAAGAAAAACGCAGATAGGCTGACGTCAGTTTTTAGTCTCTATAGACACGCACCATCTTGTAGCTAGCTGTACCTGGAGAGGACCGCTCCCATTGCCCCACCATGGAAGCTGTGGCTCAACCAAAAGCAAAAGAACCATGCAAACGCAAGTCTTCCGGAGACACAGAATAAATGCCAAAGACAAGACACAAAAGCTTTTGTGTTTCACGTGCTGAGACAGCCCTTCAGTTAATACTGAGGGGAGAGCAGAGTTTTTCAACCTCAATGCTACTATTTGGGCCAGATAATCCTTTGTTGCAAAGTTGTCCTGTGCATTATAAGATGTTTAGCTGCATCCCTGGGCTCTACCCACTACATACCTATAACACCTTCCCTCACCCTCCACCCAAGATGTGGCAAATGTCCCCAGGGAAGCAAAATCACCACCAGATGAAAAACACTGGGGTAGATGTTAGAACACCTCTGGAAGAGTACAGTAAGTCCTCAGTGTTGTTGATAGATTCTGTGACTTTAAACAAAATGTATAATGAAATAATTTTACCATAGGTTAATTTATATAAATAAGACTTAAGTTCCTACAGCATCTCTCGTTATTATAACATTGAACTAAAAGATATTATTAGAGGATATTCGAGAACCTGCTGTACTCAAGAAATCAGGCACAGTGATCGCCTTATGGACAATGGCTTTATGGTACCTGAGATCTAGACGAACAGATGCACTACAACTAGGGGGAGAAATAATCAACCTGCAATGAAAGTAGGAGAGGACGAAGACGTGAGGCTGCCCCACACTAGTGGCTGAGCTGGACAGAGGCACAGCAGCAGCAGACACCTTTTAAGGAGGCCACGTCAACGTGCAGACTTTTGTGGTGATGGACCTGCTCGTTCTGAGCACCAGTGCTGGACTGGCTGCACAGGGGGCACCACAAACTTAGAGGGGAATACTGAGCTCTCCGAGTGAGGGCCAGAGGCAAGGCTCTCTCATGGGCAGAAGTGCCAGCGGTATCCATCATTCTTCTTTGAGCCCTTCCTGCTCCACACTGTGCGGCCACAGCGCCACCACAGCTGACATGTCAAACTGGATAACAGAGGTCTCTCTGCCCAGAGGATTCCCTGAAACTTCACCTCTCCCAACCCAAGCTATACCCAGGTGTGTCCTCGGCGAGTCAGGTGCTTCCTGCTGAGCAGCACCAAGACTCACACTGGAGGCAGCTGGCGTCAGTTTCTGGTGTGGGTTCTTGAGGCAATTATAAGCACAACGTCTGTGGATTGCTTGCTGAATCTTACTTAACATGTGGCCCCGGAGGGGCACAGGCTGGGGCTAAACATGGACTGAAGCTGAGCCCCTCTCAGAACTGTGCCACTGGACATCTACTATACAAAGTCACACTAATAAGACCGGGAAACTTAGGAGCTTTACTTAGTACATTGAAACAGACACAGAAAGGCAGTTGAGATGGGAAGACAAAGAAGCAGAAACCGAATGAGAGAAAAGAACAAAGATCCAGGATAAATGGAGTCAAGCAATCTAACACACAGAGTTCAAAGTACTAGTTATAAAGATGCTCAATGAACTTAGGGGAAGTGTACATTAAATCAGTGAGAACTTGAACAAGGATATAAAACAGAAATATGGAAATTATAAAAGGGAACCAGTCAGAAATGAAGAACTGGTTCCCTGAGATGAGTATATTAGAGGGAATCAACAGAGTGGATAAAGAAGAGCATCGAACCACCGATATAGAGCATGGAGAAGCCAAGGAACTCAATCAGAATGGCAAAATAAAGCAGCCTAGAGTATAATAATTTAAGGAGCCTATGGGACACTATTAAATGTAAAAATATCCATGTCATAGGGGTACCAGTAAAAACAAACAAACAAACAAACAACAACAACAACAAAACACAAGACATTGAAGAGCTATTTGAAGAAATAATGATGGAAAACTTCCCTCCCAGAAAGCTCAGAGAGTCCCAAAAACCAGGGACCCAAAGAGGCCCACACCAAGACACATCATAATAAAATGTCAAAAGTTAAAGACAAAGATTCTTAAAAGCAGCAAGAGAAAAGCAGTTACTTAAAAGGGAGGATCCATAAGAATGGTAGCTGATTTCTCAAAAGAAACTATGCAGGACAGAAAGGACTTGGCACAAAATATTCAACGGGATGAAAATTCAAGAACTACAATCAAGAATATTTTATCCAGTAAAGCTATCATTTAGAGTGGAAGTACAGATAAAAAGCTTCCCAGACAAAAATTAGCTAAAAGGAGCTTATCAGCACCAAGCCAGTATTATAGAAAATGTTGGAGGGACTTCTTTAAGAAGAAAAAACATGTATCAAAAACAGGAAGAATGATAATAACTACATTACTATCAACAGTTACCTCAAATGGAAAGAATTAAAATTAAATGCTCCAACCAAAACACAGAGTGGCTGAATGAATAAGAAAACAAGACCCCTACATATGTTGCCTACAAGAAACTCACTTCAGATTAAAAGACACACAGAGACTAAAAGGAAGGGGATGGAAAAAGATATTGCTTTGATAGACCTAGAGGGTATTGCACTGAATGAAATGGATCAGAGAGACAAAAGTCATATAATTTCATGTAGAATCTAAAGAACAAAATAAAAGAAGAAATAAATGCATAGATACAGAGAATATTTTGAGGGCTACTAGATGGGGGTTAGCAAAAAAAGGCAAAGGGATTAAGAAGTACAAATGGATAGTTGCAGAATAGACTTGGAGATGTAGAAGGCAGCATGGGGAAGATGGTTAATGATGTAGTAATAAATATGTAAGGGGGAAGGGGGTATTAGATTTAGTGGAGTGATCGCTTTGCGAGTTATGTGTATCTGTGATCACTATGATGTACAACAAAAACTGGTAATTATTATATGCCAACTATAATTGAAGAAAACTCATTGAATTGTACAACATAAATACGAGCAATTAATTGTCTTTTATATTTCAGTAAAGCTGAGGGGTTAGGTGGGAGAAAGTATAAAATAGATACAAAAGGCAATAGAGCAGAATGGTCAAGAGTGAAGGGTGGGGAGCCAAATGGCTCAGGTTCTGATCCCAGTGGGTGATGCTGGACAAATTTCTTGACTCCTACAACTCTCAGTCTCTATAAACTGGAGATAACAGTCAATTCTCATTATTTGCAGAAGTCATATTCTATCAGGTCACCACAAACACTGAATTAACAATTACTGAACCAGTGCTCCCAGGGTAATATAGGTTAGGTTCCTGCAAGCCTCTGGTTACAACATTTCTGTCAACTAATCAGTACGTAAGCGTGTTTCACGTGTGTTTCTGTGTTGAGACATCTTATTTAATACATACTGTTGATTTATTAACATCGAACTCACAGCCATAACACTATAACTCATGCTCAAAGAAAGACTTATCTAACACATGTATTTTCTCTGCAAGGCATATTGTACAGCCTTCTTGCACTTAGGAACTTTAGACAGCACTTCAGCACTATGTTTAGGAGCCATTTAAATGATGAAATTACTAAAAAAAATTAAAAAGAGAATAAAGCTCAATAATGCCCCCAATGTAGTGCTAATTAAACCATAAAGACACTTATTTACAGTAAGAGAAATGAAACAAGGCAAAGCATTACCTTGTTCAACCTCAACTGGAAATGTGGCAACTCAGATCTTACTCCACTGTCATGCAAGTGGTCACAAAAGTTTCATAATGACTGATTTTAGCATTACAAATAAATTTTAACAAGTAGGTACATTTGCAAATACAAGATCCACAAACAACAAAGATCAACTATGCTTCCTTGAGAGTAGCTCTAAAGATTTAGTGAATTAACACAGGCACACCTCAGAGACATGGCAGGTTCAGTTCCAGGTCACCACAATAAGGTGAGTACCACAAAAAAGCCTGTCACAAACTTTTTGGTTTCTGAGTACATATAAAAGTTATGTTTATACTATGCTGTATTCTATTAAGCGTGCAAAAGGATTATGTCTAAAAAACAATGTGCATACCTTGATTGAAAAATACTTTACTGCTAAGAAATGCTAACCATCATCTGGAGCCTCTAGCAAGTCAATCTTTCCTGGTGGAGGGTCTTGCCTCAACATTGATAGAAATGCAATATCTACAAAGTACTATAAAATGAGGTATGCCTGTACAGATAAGGTACTAAGAACACTGCCTTCCTAGCACACAGTAATGTTATATTCTATCAGGTCACTCAGCTAATGTTAGTTATTATTCGGGAGACAAATATGTCAATAAGATACTATATGATGTAAAAAGTGTAACAAAGTTATAGAAAAAAACACATGGGGGTAGCAAAGAACCACAGAGGTGGGAATATGGCATGAAAGAAATCAAAAATCAAAATTCCTAAAATTTCTTCTCTAAAGCAATTTCTCAATCTGTTCATCTTCCTTTCTTTTCACCCAAAGGTTACACTCCTCGTGCCAGTCGTCTACTATTTTTTCTCTCAAAGCCATTCTCCATACACCTTGTCCTTTTTGCAAGGCATCAAAGAAAACATTACCAAACTCCTTTGTCAATTGGTTTCAATGTAGGTTGGCCAGGGGGAGACACTAATAGAAGCTGGGAGAGCAGGCCTAGAGAAGCAGCCAGATCTGTCACCCTGTTTCCATTTGCCTAGCACCATGTCCTTCATGGGTGCAGGCAGCTCTTTCCAGAGGACCTCACTTTCCAGGTCTGATAACAACACTACCTCCCATTCCCCCTTGCAGCCTGAAGGGTGGGCTACCTTCTGGTTGCTGCAAATCTCTGGGTTACCACAGACTCTTTTTGGTGTCTCATCTCTTCTATCACCTATGTACGCACTTTTCTATAATAAGATCTTTGTCCAAAATGGCTCATCCAGTTCTTCTGACATCCTACTAAGTAAACACCGGCTCAAAAAGGATGCTATGCCCTGCAGTTCTTCTGCCAAGTATACCCCAACCAACACACATACCCCTGTCCCTCCCACACATTTCAGCTCTCACTTTCTGACTCTAGCTTCTCTGAATTGAGAGGCAGTAAAGGGGTTTTGGTGTTTTGTTTTGTTTTTTAATTCACTGCTGCAAGAAAATAAAAGCACTTAAAAGATATTAGAGGTACTTCAGCTTTTTATCATTAAATTACTTCTGCCATCTTTCAACATGGGCTACTGGCTACCCCTAAATGAATGATCCCCTCCAGTTAAGTGTTATTTCTTTTTTAAAGATTAAGCATTACTCTCAACTCAAAAATACCTTGATTTAAAACACACACACACACATGCAGCTAATTTGGCACATATACTATTTAATCTCACAGTCGGCACCAGTCACTCCTGGCTGCTGACAATGACCTGTTGTAATCACTATCCATTAATTCTGAGACAACTTCCATTCTCTTTTCTTTCCATTGCTTCTTTCCCCAGTGCATAAAAACATAATGACTGACTATAACCACCAGCAAGCATAAAAGAATAAACGAGTTCCTTTGGAAAAAATACAACAGTGAACAAGATTCTGATAAATGAATCAAAGAAGCAGAAGTGGGGACTAAGAGGAATCGTGCTGCTCAGTGAATCCATGTTCTCTTCTTCTCCTGGGAGGCACAGCTAGACTACTTTTCCCAGCAAGGTGTGGCCAGGTGACTGACCACTAATCACTGACTACTGCCAGGCCCAGCCAAAAAAATCCTCCCACGCTGGCTCCTCCATCTGTTCCCCACTTCCAGCAGCTGTACTGAACATTACTGCAAGGTAATCCTGGAGGGCCTATGTTCAAAAAGTCAGAGCCTATTAAGCCTCAGTTACTAAATGACTTCTTAAAAGAGGTCATTTTCCCCCCATCCACGACCAGCCTAAAACCATAAACTCAAAAAACAGATACTGGGTAAAAAAACTACACACACACCACCACCACTCCCATTTGTTACAATAGGTCACTATGCAGGACATGTGCCTTTCAAAAGAGCTGGTCAGACATATGGTCAAGGTGGCCAAGTAGGTATAGGTAATAATTCCCAGAATACTCCTTCCAGAAGGATCTCGAAAAGGAGACACACTGGGGCAACGGCTCAGGAATAAGCACCTGTTCCTGGTTCCACATTTCCTGTCAGGGAGAACAGCACCATGCTGACCAACCACCACTCTGCAGCATAAAAACCATGATTCAGAGAGGGCAGGGTGGGCCTCCCAGCATACTAGGGCAGAAACAGAACTGAGACCCACATCTGCTATGTCAGAGCTTCTCAAAGGGGAAATGGGGGTAGTCCACAGTGTGGGCCAGTCCACAAAGTGTTTCTGGTCTGTGAAGAGATAAGTACCAAAATTGAGGGTAATTGTTCTGGGAACTTTTATAGCAATCTGATAGGGTAATTTTATGTTTTTGAATCTAATAATAAAATTGAACTCTTGTTATTTTGGACTTCCTTGTTTTTTCACTTCATTTTTCTAGTAATTGATTTTTATTATACCAGATCATGATAGCTTAGATTTTTAAAAAACTATTCCATTTCTCTGAGCACTCCATGTCCCCAGATTCTTCAGCCAAATTCCCAAGGCTAATGCACCCCCACCCCCAATCCTTCCTGCCTCACCCTCACCTGGGCTCTCAATCCTCCTGGCTCAGCAACTCACTCTACCCTTCTTCCCAAGGTGGTGTCTCATTGAAGGGGTGCTGATAAACTCCCCACAAGCCCCTCCTATGTGTGAGCTGTGGCTGCTGATTCCTGTAAGCTGTCTTAAAGCTCAGGTCCAAATGAAGAGTTAAGTGAATGATCAGTCGTCCATCAACACAGCTAAAATAACATGGGCTGTGGTCCCAGAAAATGGCCACAGTGAAAGAAGAAATGACTAGGAACCTGTCAATGGGTCTTACCTACCTTAATTAACCTGACAGAGGCTGTCTATCCATCATCCTAAATCTGAAAGGCAAAGTGAAATGGCCTTCGCCTTTCTCCTCCAGGGAGATGGACATACATGGTAAAAATCCCATATTGGTTTGGGGAGAAATGAGAGGCTACTTACAAAGCAAATCGTCTGTGTATGGCATTCAAGTATGATGAAGTATTATGAGAAGGGAATGGGATGGGAAGATAGCATTGGCTCTGCCAAGCAGGACCTGCTGAATTGTCCATTACAAGGGAGTCCTGAACTAGCTGGAGAAAAGAACTTAAACACACATACACACACACACACACCTCCTTGAAACTGAATGATGAGAAAAACAGATGGCGATGACATAATAGAATGAACAAAGGAAAATGGAGGTATAAGGGCAGACCCAGGTAGCACCAACCTTCCTCAGAGCATGGATATGCTGGGGCTTGGTGTAGATCTGGGCTCCAGGCAGACTACATTTTTTTAGAACTTCCAGGGACAAAAGGACAGTGACCTTCACATAAGCCCACTTAAACATCTTTCATCAGCGAGATCATAAAGGCAGGGAATCTGGTAGGAAGTATATTACTGAGTGTTCTAGTAAGTCTCTGTGCTTTTTTGGATAGTTGAACAAATTTTAAATAATGTTTTCAAGCAAAGCCAGAGAACAGACACAGGATGCTATTTTAAATCCTCTTGCCATGAACTGGGAATTCTGATTAATCCAGTCAAAATCAGACACACTTTATGAAGGCAACTGCTATGCTGCTCCACGTTTAGCCTGGTGACAAGTGGCTGCCCACAGCCCTGACCTCAGCCTCTGCAGCCCCACCTTTCCCTTGAAAAGGGAAAGCAGGGTCTCCTCCACCATGCTCCTCTATCAGTAATGGGCAGTGGCCATCTGAAATGCAGTCTTATGGCCTCCGAGGCACTTATTGGGCTCTGAAAAAGAAAGCCAAGATGGAGTACCAACACACACCACAAAGGGCCAAGAAGGAGATAAACATTCCCCTCAGCTGACAATCTTTCCAAAGCCTACGGCCAACATCAACCTGGCTCGAGAGCCTGTCCCTGCACCCCTGCTGCCTGGCAAGCTATGCACTGTACTTAGCTGTGCAGCACACAGACAAGGTTACGGACTGAGGTTTCATAGGACGTGACTAACGTCCTGGGAACCACAGGAAGAAATCTGACCACAGGCAGCAAAGGTATATGATTTTAATTGCTTCTAAGGCCTGCTGTCTAAATCTTCCGCTGCCTGCTGCGCAGCTTCCAAGATTACTCTTTGATGCCAACAGGAAAATGTCGTTAATTTTAAATTCCATAATCTGGCATTGTTGATTAATGTATTTCAATGTCTGCAACACCAAGATAAAAACAGTCATGTGCTGCATGATGGCATTTTAGTCAGCAACAGATCACATATATGACGATGGTCCACTAAGATTACAATGGGGCTGAAGTTCTTATCACCTACCAGCATGCTAGCCATCATAATATCACAGTGCAATGTGTCCGTGGTGATGGTGTTATAAACCTACAGCACGGCCAGTCGTATAAAAGTACAGCACAGACAGCTACATACAGTATATGACACTCAGTAATGACAGATGACCACGTTACTGGCTTATGCAGTTACTGTACCTTTTATTAGTTTAGAGTGTATGCCTTCTACTTATAAAAATGTTGTAAAACAGTATGTTGTGTTATGCTACCAGCCTCACATAGCTTCTGTTTGCTGCAGCTCTTGATTAGGTCTTTTCCTCGTGTGCTTGATTAGTCTTGTGTTGTTTCGTACAGTAACATGCTGTGGCCTAGGAGAAATAGGCTGTACCACACAGCCTAGGTGTGTAATAGGCCGTACTGTCTGTGTGTGTAGTGATGAAATCACATAAGAATGCATTTCTCAGAACGTGTCCTCCTTGTTAAGCAACACAAGACAAAATTGTTTTACCTAAATCTTGTCTCCTTTACATTCATTAGTTCAGCTCATCATGCTGCCACATACCAGGTTCCATGTTAGCCACTGGTAGTATGAAGAGCATTAGGGCCAAGAAATTTACAGTCTAGAAAGACCCACAGTATGTAAAACGCATTCCTATTTCATTCTGCCCTTTCTCTACTTTCTCTGGCAATATAAGTTCACATGACCTATTGGAGTGGCTTTGATTTTAGTTTTTATTTTTTACCATAAACAACTACATTTTTCACTTTCGTATGTAAAGAAATAAAGCTCAAAAATTGGTTCTTTCAGAAATTAAGGCATAAGAAAACCAGGTACAGGATCTACCTAGCCATTTAAGAAACATCTTCTGACATCAATTTCCCAGTAATATCTTCTCTTACCACAGGCTCTATGGGAGTCATCTGTTCTTAGAAGCCAAAAATCTTCCTGATTTACACTGACTCATAGTTACACATAAAACCAAGCATAAAGCCAAGACAACTTCTTCCTATCTAAATCAGAAGAGAAATGATTTTACAATATGGGAGAACAGAGAGCTGCTTCTCCACCTTTTGGAAGACCCGGCTATATTTCCACATTCCTGAGGGTTGCCTAAGCATGTAGAGGCCACGTACTTTATATTTCAAAGGCTATTTAAGGATTATAGGAAATGCAAACTCATCTGTGATATGGCTTTCAAGTTATAAATGTCAATGACAGCCAAGTCTGCTGCGTTGGGAACTCCTCCAACAACAGGTTGACAACAACCCAATTCGACGGCTCTGGAGGAGGCTGACAGACAGCTGCTCTTTCAGTAGTTATTTCTAAAAGAGCCAAGAGGCCTCTCCAAAGGCAGCCAGGTATGACATGCTGAGGGGGGACGGTGACAACATATTTTGTGGCAGATAGACACAGCTCAGGAGTGCCGCATGACGCCAACATGTCTGTCTGTTCCATGAAGGCTGTCAACCACACACAGTGCAGAGCTGAGAGCAAGAGGGAGGTGCACACACTGCCATAACAACAAAAATCACAGCACAGGAAAGGCAGAAAAATAATTCCCACAGCATAAGCCACAGCAACTAGGTATAAGGGACCAGGGACCCAACTCCAAGTCTCCATAATGCCAGCCTGCTATCCCCATCTGCCATGCCTGGCAACTTTCGGAGAGTGATGAACGAACTTCCCTATCTGCCAACACTAATTTCAGAACAGACCCTTGAAGAGAGACTGTTCAGTTAACCAGTCTCTGAAATGAAGTCCCATTTCCATTAAATGATGTGTGTGATGTGTGCATGTAGGGAGGGGAGGAGGGCTGAATTAGATATGCTTCTTGCATCCTAGATAAATTCCACATCTTTAGAGATTCAAAATCCCTTTGAGGTTCTGAAGGAGACACTTCCTGTTTCTCTGATTTCTCCCAGGGGAATAAACTCTCAAGGTGACACCAGAGAGAAGCCTCTGATAAAAGTTAAATGGTCACATGATCTTCTAGCTCTAACATTAAGGCTTTTATTCACATCAGACATTCATCTGCTTGTGAGCTGCTGGGAGTTTTTCTCCTGTGATGTTGTTAAAAACAAGGTTTTTTCAAAGACTCATATATATAAAAGAAACAAGAATTAGGAATGTTTAATGTTTCGTTCTGTTGGCCCCATATCCTTGACACCCAAATTCTGTCAGCCTGTGAAATCCAAATATTCTGCTTCCAGGTTGAATGTCTGATTTACCAAGGTAACTCTCAAGGGTGGCCTGAACAGCAGTTTTAAACGCTACAGACTATTCAGACAGAAATAACAAATAAAGATGTATTTAACAAATTGCTTCCTCCATAAACTATGTTCATAACTGGGGACTAAGAAGACTATAGTTCTTGAGCAATGGTTCCTCGATAAGACACAATTCAGTGACTACAATCTTTATGAGTCACACTCCCTCCCATTACCTTTCTTATGTTCACTCCGTGTCAGGTCTGGGTTGAGCTGCTCTGAAGAGACCAACCCTTCTGTGTAAGGGTCACTAGCCATAATGAAGTTTAATAAATCTGTATTTGATAAAGATCAAATATAGTAACAAATGGCCTCTGCCCTAGTCACTTTACTAATTCTAGACAGATGAAATATCCTTGCCCAATTTTCCTAAAAGATCAAGTCCACCAGGCCTTAAATAGATAGTCAGAGACGTCCCCTCAATATCGGGTGGCACCAGTAAGGCCTGTGCTTGGCTCTTTGGGACTCTGGTATATTTTGATGGTTCCAAACACTAACATCTGACTCAACTATTTGGTCCTCTCCTTCCCCAAGGCAAATATCCTAATCTGTGCTTAGCCGGATATTTGCTTACTACAATTGCTTACTACAATACTTACATGGCCTAATGGATCCTCTGTCAATGTCCACCTTGGAACAGTAATCACTCCTGAAATCACAAGGACAGAGACATTTTTAAGTTTCTCCTCTTTAATGACTTGATATACTGCAAACAGGCTGACAAAAGCTTCTGTGAACTTTGCTTCTCCCATTTTAGAACCTGAATGACTTTTAAGACAGTCTCCCTCCCCACCAGAAAAAAAAGGATACTTAAAAATAGCTAGGTGGGAGGCCCTATCACTTCAACATCCAATAGCATCCATCTAAAAAATTGTATTATTATCACTTACTAGGATCCAAATCCATCCATTATTAGTTCAGCAGGAGTAAGGCTGCATTTGGCATCCACACAAAACTGCTCTTTACTCCAAGTCTCAGGAGGAATTAAACTAAAGCTTTTAACAATCCTAATGCTTTCTGGACTCGACCACATTAATATACACATAAAGTCCCAAGTAGATATATACACAGAATTTTAAAAACAGCTCTATTATAAAAAAAAAAAAAAACAGGAGTTTGCAGTAAGATCAAGCCAACTGGATTACATGTCTGTTCATTCAAATACAACAGATTACTTATAGCTGCTTCACCTTGAATAAAACAATAAAAAGGCATTTTAGAAATGTATCTACCACGTGCTTCTATAGAGTTAACATTTTCCCTCTACAAAACATCTTTTTTAAAAAAGAGGGAGAAATATGTCTTTTAACAGATACATACAGTGTGTTTTTAGTATTTGTGGAATTTATCAGCAGAGAATTACAAAACTAAAAGAGCTCAATAGGGAGGCAAGGAGAGAGAGGGAGAGGAGGGAGGAGGGAAAAAATAAAGACCACGTTACAGGTACAGACCAGATACAGTTTCAAGTTGACTGCCCACAGATTTTCTAAGACTAACCCACTCCACTGGTCTACCTTCCACTTATGAACCTCATTGAAGAACATGTACTATTTTCTGCTGAAAAATCTAGAAAGTTTTGTTATTTTTAATCCAAAGAAACCAATTCCTTCTTTATATGGTCTGCGGCATATAACTACCATTCACAGCATTAACATTTTTGTCTGTCAACAACCTGAGCACTACCAGAGGGTTATACACTGGGGCACTGGGGAGAGCAGGCTCAACCTGCAGCCATTCCAAATCCACTGTCTCCATGAAACAGTTGCCTCAATAAATGCTTAGTAAAGAAGGATGGAGTGTTGGAAAGAACTGAATCAATGCCAGTACCCATGTGGCCACTTTTTATACCAGCTTTGTTTGAGATTGCTTTGAGGTAGAGGATGGTTTTTGAAACTTGATCATCATGATACTGAAAAAGCTGCTAACTCCAGTAAGTCCAGTCAACAAGATATATTTTGAGAAAACAATCCTATGCATCTTGGTCAACATCAAAAACACCTCATTCACGTCGAGTGGTATAGACTAATAAAATGAAAAGCCATGTGCCTCAGATCTAAATAATATCAGTTTCAGTGCTTTTACGCCTTTCTACATGTTTTCATATAAACATCTCACTCAGTAGTTATATGGCAATTTTCCTTGTGAGTATTGAGATCAAGTAGGTGACTTATTAATCATACCAGCAGTAACAATGTAAGATTCAAAATAACATTCATGACATACTAAAAAAAAAAAAAAATTCATTACCCTTTACCTCCCCCAATACTTTCAAATTTCGATTTGTTTTTCTTTAATAATACTCTAAGAACTCAATCTTGATTTTACCTTAAGAATCAGATAAGCTACTCCCAGAATTATATGAAAACTATTGCATTATGCTTGGCTGTATACATTACTAAAATTCATAATTATCAAGACACCAAAAGGCCATTCACTTCTGTTCTCAGCAAAACTTTAATGTTCAACTAACCTCAAATATCATTTCCTGAGGAGCCAAGGATATAAATGGAAGTTTATAGCCATTTCAACTGTGTCTGTAGATAAAGAAAACATTGAAGGAAGTCCCCCTTCTCCTTCCTAATTTTCAAAACAGCATCACTCCACAGCTTTCAAGATTTCACCCGAAGGTATCTTTTCTGGGGATTAACAGGCTCCTCAATCTCTTCTTAGGCTTATGTTTTGATTTTCCTTTCTTAATTACACCAAAACTGTGAAAGCACTTATAAACAGAGATAATGGGAATGCAATTCAATCTACAAAGAATACGGCAGCAATTCCAGGGGACAGACAGTGAAAGAGTAGCTAGAAAAAACTGGAATCCTATTTTCAACCAACATTTACTGCTTTCATTTTACATTTTGCAAAAAAAATACTGCAAATGGCCCAGAGACAAAATAATCTACTTGGATCAGTTCTGCACTCTAGGGTGGCACCCTACTAGAAATCTGCATTTGAGTTTCTTGCCCACACTTCTCACCCTCCTTCAAAGCATCTCAAAGGTGCACCATGAAAGAGCCAGCAGGTTCATGGACCACCTCCGCAGTGTCTACTTTGGATATGAAGATACAATGGTGGCCAATTCTAGACCTGTGTTCTCACACCTCTCCACTCCTTTCATGCTCTTCAGCACTGGAATCCATCTGGTCGATCCCTTTTTGATTTTACACCCAAGCTTTTCATCCTCTTGTTCCCTATTAACAATGCCTCTTCAGAGAATTGTGAATCTTGATGCAAAAACAACCATGGGCATAACTCAAAGCAGGCTTTCCTTCTCTCCTTTCCCACAGACTAAAAAGCAAAAGTGGCTCACTGAGAAACCAAAGAAAACAGCAGAAGGGAGTTTATGGCTCTGCCTAAAATATCTTCATGTCTAGGGAAAAGATTTCAAGTGATGAAACCATCCAGTGATATACACTAGAAACAAATCATGACTATGTTTATAAGCTTTAAGTCATTCGATCTTCCTTATCAAACATCAGATGGTCACATAAACAAAGACTCCATAATTATAATACTGGCTTCACATGCCTTGCATCTTACGTTGGGCAGAGCAGATGAATTTACCACACACTGAAATTTCACCCAGTTACAAAGATCTAGAGTGGTCTTGGACATTAGATCTTACGAAATCTTAACCTTAAATATGTTTGGTTTCATCACTTCAACAAACTTTCTAGGATCTTGCCATTTCACTGAAGCTTCCCAAAGTATAATCAAATCTAAATGTGCCCCACATTGCTCAAACTGCCCAGACTCAAACACAGAGGTTCAACCCTCATAAACCGTGTGAGGGAAACCAAGTGCCTCTACAAGCCTCTATCTTCTTATTTCAATCAGAAGGAGTCACAGTGCCTCAGCCAGAAATGGCAGCGGGGATTCACAAACACTAGAGAAGCAAAGTACAGCTGCCACGTCAGAGAGGCAGAGAGCACTCTACTAACATTAGCAACTATTACTGTGGTTGCTATTGCTATAAAGGGATAATAAATATGATAATAAAAGGGCAGTTCTAGAAACAGTCAGAAGCCTGGAACCATAGCCACCAGCGGTGCCTGACGTGTTACACTGCTATTTTGCTGACAGCTCTTTTGTTGGGCAGCTGTGACAATAACAATGATTTAGTGCCTTGGGACCTAGAATATCCTTAATTAAAATGATTGTTCTACATATGGTCCCTAGGTAAAGTGTGTTTGATTTACAAATGAGAAAAAAAATATTCAAACTTTGTGACATCTGAATTCGTCACTAACTTGGATTATAGAAATAATTTGTAACCAACAAAGTTTATCCAAGATTATACCAAGACATGATGACAGCAGTCCAGAAGGCCACTCATCTAGTTTTGCAACTATTTTTAATGCTTATTTAAATGTCATAAAGAACACATCACCTTTACAAAACTTGCACGCCACCCCAAACAAAATTTGGTATTTTCACCAAAATTATTTTAACAGGTGCTAGGGAATTAATCCTAAAACTGTTTCTGAAACCATCCCCAAGTTACACCTGGTTCTATCCCTTAACCTTAGCCATAGTGTAGGCAGGCCCTGAACAGGTAACGTGATCATCTAGGAAGTGGGAACACAAACTCAGTGCCTCACGTGCCTACTGAATCAGGAACCCAGCCCATTCGGGCAATCTGAACAAGTCCTCCAGAAGATGCGGAAGCATGCTCAAGTTTGAGAACTACTGCCAACAGGCTATTAACACACTTCAGATAGCTCTTTTCCTTAAAAACCTATCTAGCACTTTTCTGTTCCTTAAAAATCTTCTATAGGGTGATGTCAACTGTTCCTTTCTATTTTTAAATCCTCACGATGAGGCTGAGGATGATTCATTCAGCGCCTTATGTGATCTCTTTAACGGTAAGGCTCCTTCTCTTTCACCCCTAATGGAAGATGACTGCTGCCTGTTATTTCTGATTTAATTACAGGCACAATTCAGTAACAAAAGCCTGTCCTTTATCAACCTTGGCAAAAGGCATAATAGTATTATAACGCTCCATAATGTGTTCATAATAATGTATCCTTTGAAACTGATCATACCACATGTCATAAGAAAGAAACACAATACCCAGGGTCAAATTTAGTTTATTGTAAATAGAAATAAAAAACCTAAGTGTTTAGGCAAACCTTTTACAATTGACAGGAAACAAGTATACATTAACTATTTGGCTTTAACTCAATTATCTCAGTGAAATATGAAAACAAGAAAGTCGATTTAATACTTGCTATGGGTCCTAAGATGACCTACCTCACAATACTGAATGGTCTTATCAACAGGTACTACTCGTCATCTAATTATCAAAGCAAGAAGCATTAAGGTACATTTTTTAAATAACCCTATTCTATACCTTTTATTTGTTGAAGTGTATATTAATTCATAGAAATTAATTTTGTACCTGCTGTGAAACAACCTGATGAATTGTGAGTACTAACATTTAGTAATTTCCCTTTCCTTTTTGATGAATTTCATTCTTAAGCTGGGTAAGAAAGGCGAGACTAATGACGTCTAAAAGACAATGTTTAGTTCTTGTAAGATATTAAATCAACCTCACATGTTCAAGTAAACAGAACCTAGACAAATAGTAATGGAATCATCTCTAGGAGGTGTCCAAGATGGGATGCAAATAAGTGCCCCAAACCCCAGAAAGCGTTTAAGCCATAAATTCCAGTTAATACTCTTCTGGGACAAGAAAAGAATGACAGCTGGAATTCTGAAGACTGCAATATGCACTGATAATCTCGTACCCTTAACATCGACTGAACACTTGAATTTATTTATCGTACTACATACAAGTCTCAATTTTCCAAGAATCCCTCTGTGTATTACTTAGCCTCTACACCCTTGTCTTCTCTCAACTCTCTGTGACAATCTCAGGACTCCTAGGCTCAACACGTGTGAAGAGACAGGTCTCCCTCACCAGGGGATATGAAGAAAAAGAGCATGAATTCAGTTTCATCACGCAGTTTTAGACAGCCAAGGACCTTGGTGTATATATGCTAATCCTATTTTGATAAGGCCACCATTAATTGAGAATCTGCTATGTGCCAAGACGCTAGGAGCTCTATGTTATCTAACATAACAATAGCTCTTTGAGGTAGTACTATTATACACATTTTGCAGAGAAAAACCTGAAACTCCGAAAGCTAAATATCTCTTGTGGGTGACCCCCATCTTCACACGAGTGAAGAGGCCTGTCAGGGTCCCACCATACCGCTTCTATAGAAACACGAGTAAACAGTCCATTTACAGCTGCCTAGACATTATTCCAGAAGACCCGAAAGCCTCATGCATGCCTTTTTCCTCTAAGATTCCCTGCCTACTCCAGCTCCAACTGATCCAAGTCTTTGAATTCCAACATTTAAATACAATTGCCCAATTCTACACTATTAGATTTTTGAATGTCCACAAGAATACCCTGTGTCTAAATAAATCTCCCCTCACAAACAAGTCCACCCAACTAAGACCAATATCCAACTCCTAAATGCAGCCATCAGTTACCTCTGGCCACTGTCTGGAGCAGTACTCTCCAGAATGACAGCTATTACTACATGTGGCTATTTAAGTTTTTTTTTTTTTAATTCTATTCCCCAGACATATATATTAGTGACATACCAAGTGTTCAACAGCTACATGGGGCTAGTGGCTATTAAGGTAGACAGCATAAATACAAAACATCTCCTTCATGGCAGAAAGTTCTACTAGCCAGCGCTGGTGCAGAGACATTTTAGGAGAGCACCTTTTCATCTCAGATCCTACCAACAACTGTGCAGGAGGACAGAGCCTCTTCACTACAGAACTAGTTATGGGCTTCAGCAAACTACCTGTGGCATACCTGTGTCTTTAGCTATCATCTTTTAAGAAATAGCATGCCATGAGATGTTGGGTCACTTGGTAAACTTATAAAAGCCGACCCACCACATAGAACAGAAAGCATCAGAAGTGAGAGGCAAGAAGAAACTATCATCATAAGCCCTTCCATTCAGGAATAACCAGGAGCGGCTGCACACACATGCAGGGCCATCCCTGAGGCAAATCCTCACCAAGCTCTCTCCCCGTGAGCAGTTAGTCTTTGCTATTTCTCCTTGGCAAGTCGTGGTCCTCAAATTTGGTCTCTCATTTCTAATTATTAAGGAAATCAATGCAAAGAAATCACCTTTCGAATGACGGTATTTCATACTAATCATTCTCACTTAACTGCTTCACTAAAAGTTGGATAATTAGCAATGAGATAAGGTCTCATGACAGTGACAGTCTGACAGGAGGCTAGACAAGAGAGCCTCAGTCCCTTCCATGATACATGACCTGGAGGGTTACTTAAAAGATTTCTAGGAATTAAAATCTTGAGAAACTTTTGGTATAGCTTCTATTTGGAGGAGGAGCCTAAAATGCAGTGTTGGTTATTGCTGGATTAGAACAGCCCCAGGATAGACATATAGTGATAAACAGGCAAGGTCAATGATCTGACCTTCAACTATTACAACCTGCAAGTGCCCTAAATGTGCATTTCTTCTCTCCCCTCAGTTCTTTGCTTTTCTCTTCTTACCTCCCCATTGTCTATGCACCAGGCCCGAGGTTGAACTCTATGCCCAAGACAAGCCAGCCCTCATAGCTGTCAGTACTGGTCTATACAGTGGTGGATTAAAGTCTGAATGTCCCCCACCCCAACCCAAGCCCCCACGCACCCACTCCAACCCCTTTAGGTAATTTTAGGAACTTGCCATGGTGTCAGATTCAAATTGGTATATAGTTCGGACCTAGGCCTCTCATACCGCAATGATAAAGTAACACACGAGAACTTTGTAAAGCTTGGACAAGAAATTAACGTGGAGAGTTTTCTAGTAAATATGCAAATCAATTCATCCCGGGAACAGCAGGTAATGATAAACTAACATATTCCTCCCCTAGAGCCTATTAAAGTCACCTAATCCCGGATAAGTGTTCCTCTTTCCTGAGCTCCAACTCAGTTGCATCAGCAAGGCTGATTTCTGCCTCTTCCCAAAGTTATTCACATTTGCTTAAGGACCACAGGCAGCCAGCTGAAACACTAACCCTAATGAGAGTCCCAGCATTAACCATTTACAGCCCAGTAACTCACAACAATAGCTTTGTAACCTGGCAGACCTTTCTCCAGCCTCACCCTCCCTACCCCCAACCCACTCCCAATCCATGTCTGACTACCTGCCAGACACCTTGGGAAATGCCCTGAAGGCAAGGCCTTTCTGCTCCAATAAGGTGGCTTCAGCATCATCATCTCTAAACCAGGAGGCCCGGGAGGCCCACCTCTGGCTCAGGTCCCTCAACTGCTGGAGGGGAAAAGAAGAGCAAGAAGCCAGTTGTCAGAAGTTATATAAATTACTAGGTAACCAGGTTCCCACCTGATATATATGCCTTCTCAGTGATGGTCTTAATCCATCTGGACCCAAACTCCCAATATCTCCAAAGTATGTCTGTATATCCTACATCTACTCTGAGAAACTCTCCCAAACCTGAAGTGCCCACTCCCTCCTGTGTATGGTAAGGTAACACCCATAACCATACTCTCAACTCAAAAGCAGAACATATCTGACACTTCCTAGCATCTCTGAGTAGCATTTTAGACCCACAACATTACACAAAATCAACACTCTGCAAGTATTTGATAACCCACTAACCATGCTTGCAAGTTCATTGTTTCAACAGTGGATGTCTCAGACCATGAGCCCCTGAAGGCTCTATGCTGAGGGATGGAGACCAGGCTCTGACTCCAGCTGCCTTGCGAATTCTAGCTCCACCATTTATTTATCCAGCAAGGTACTTAACATCACTAAGCCTCCTTTCATCTTCTGGGCATCAAAGGTAATTACCAACCCCCACCCCCACCAGGGTCACTGAGCATCAGACAGAGACAAAGTACTTAGCATAGCACCTAGCACACAGTAGGCCTTCAATAAACGTTACCTCTCTCCCTTTTTCTCCTATTACACCTCCTTAAGCGCACATGTAGCACAGTAGAAACAACATGGTTAGGGGAATAAAACTGACCTGTGTTCAAATCCCAACTCTACTCTGATCCTAGCTCTGAAACCTTAGGGAAATTATTCAACCACTGAGCTTCAGCATTTTTATCTGTTTAATGAAATTAAAAATCAACCTCAAAGAGTTAGTCTAAGAATTAAATGAGGAAAAAGTTCCCAACTACATAGTCAGCAACCCAATTAGATTTTACTAAATGTTATGATTCAGTCAAAACACAACAGGAAATGGGAAAAAACCTGTGCACTCCTCACTCACTTATTTGTCATCTCTTTTCAGTCACTTTAAGTCCATAAAATAGGCCCTACCATCCTGAGAGTCTTCAGCCACGGTCTCCAAGAGTGAATGTAAGAAAACTACATTGAGAGCTAGAAAGAGACCTATTTCTTTAAGGCAAATGTGTGCATTCTCATTTTTATCGCTTTGCCAATTCCAAATATTCATATCTACTCATATTTACACATAACACTAGTAATGCCATTCTCAAAAGGAAAATACACTAATACTATTGGTTACTTTTTTAAAAACGAGTCTAGGATCGAAACCACTCTAACAAAAGAAGAACTCAAAATACTGAGAGAGAAAAATCCAGATCTGAAGTGAATATTCAAACAAGTGGATGAAACTTTACAACCCCACAAAAGGTGGTCCCTAGCCAGGATAGGATCAAATCCTTACTGGGAAGAAAAATAAACTCTACTCTTGAAGATCAATTTGCATGTTTCTGAAAACTCAGAGGGGAAGTGAGAACAAAGAAAGGCCTAGTGCTCCCATTCTCTCCTCCTAGGGGTCAAGTGCTTCCTGGCTTCCCCCTCCTATGGGCTCAAGCTCAGAGTCCAGGGGCCCAGGAAGGCCCAAGGGGCCAATCTTTGGCTCAGGTCCCTCAACTGTGGAGGGGAGAGGAAGGGCAAGAAGCTGGTTGTCAGAAGTTATATAAGTTACTAGGTAACCAGGTTCCCACCAGAAATATGTGCCTTCCCAGTGAGAGTCTTACCACACAAAGCTGAAAACTAGCTTGACTTCCTTCCTGCTCTCTCAGGCCCAGCCCAGGGCCCAGCAGCCCTCTCCACACACAGCTTGCTCAGGCACGCAGGCTCTTATCCCAGTCCTACTCGATCGGCTAATGCAAAAACAGTCACTCCCTCTGATGCAAGGTGAAGAATGCTTGTCAGAATCCAAGAAATGTGACCTATGCTTCACAAAAGTCTAAATTTCTCTAAAGAGCTACAAACTCACCAACTATCCCGAAGTATCCATGCGGCGCTCTGCCTCTAAGCTTCTTCACTCTCTTATACCACCATCTCCAGCTATCTCATTTTTCCTCGCCCAACAAGCCACAGGGCTCACAGATGTCCCTTGCTAAAACTTTTAAGTCAGCTGCCTCCTCCTAGCTGATGATAGCCTGAAGTTCACCAGAAGTATCAGATACCACTAATCAGAGCATAGCCTAAGCTAGCAGTACTGAATGCTCACTGACAAGCCAGATGCTCCAGTACCAGTAACTTTTACAACAATCCCTTTTAGGAGCTACTATTATCTGCAGATGGAAAAAAAAGAAGACGCAGCATTAAAGTAACCCATACCAAGTCACACAGCTGACAGGTGGCGAAGCCAGGATGTGAAACCTGACTAACCACAGAACCCTCATTTGTAACTTTTGTACTGGCCATGTACCTTCCAGCCACTCTTGACCTTTCACTGTCCTTTCCTTAGAGTGCTTTCTTGGGCCCAAAAAACCATCATCAGGTGCTCAGGCAGGAGAGGACCAGCTGTGGCCACCTGGCCTACACTGACAGCTGCACCCACCCTCCTCATCAGCACCGCTCCCAAGCAGCACAAGTGGAAATTGAACCTCACCATGCAGGCCAGACTGTGCTGCCACACCAGTCAGGTAAAACGTATTTGATTTGTTCGGTGTAACTCTACCCTCATTCCCGGCAAAACCCAGCCGTGCAGAGCCCAGGAATCTGCATTTTCACCACAGGTGATTCTGATGCCCTCTCAGAACCATTGGACCCCCCGCCTTTCTCCAGAGCCACAATTTTCAAGGCAGAGTTGGGAAAGAGATGTCAGGATCCCTTCAAGAGCTTTTAACCACTCAACAAAAACAAAACAAGCAAACCCAGTATCTTCTGGGGTGTAAGAAGCAGGGAGAGGAGATGGAAGTCGTGACTAATTTCCTAACTTTGTGGGCCACTAGAAAGCCCTAGCCACCTTTTTTTCCTGAGCCACCTCATCATGATTCAAATGATTTAACATTCCTACCTCCAGAGAGGTTCATTTAGCAGGCTTGTTCCAAGTGAACAAAAAGGAGTGAGAAGAGGAACAAAAAGACAGAAAGACAGACAGGAGGGAGAGATGGAAAGAGAGAGAAGTCCTGGGGAAGCCTTGTACACGACGCTGTGATAGGAATAATAGGACCTCACACACTTTCTCTCTCCCCGTCTCTCACAGATTATGAGTAGGATTTAGACCAGCACTCTCCAAAAGAAAAACAATGCAAGCCACATATGTAATTTTAAATGTTCTAGTAGGCACATTAAAAGGTAAAAAGAGACAGGTAAAAATAATTTTAATAATGTAGTTTAACCCAATGAATCAAAAATGTTATTTCAAAACACATAATAGTGGTCGGCATCTAAACATTATTAATGAAATCTTTTGTTCTTCACACTATGTCTCCAAATTTCAGTGTGTATTTTACGTTTACTGTATATCTCAATTCCGATTACCTGCATTTCAACTGCTCAACAGCCACGCATGGCTAGTGGCTACCATGTCCAGATTTAGACAGAGATAGGAAGAAAAAGAGAAGGGGTGAGACTAAAGTCTTGACCAGAGAACTAAGGGAATATGACATCCAGGATCATCCATAACCCACACATAATATGTGTTCATAAGGTTAGGTATAATCAGCCTTCAGACTAAACGGTGAATATGTTAGCACTATTTGTTAACAAAGAGATTGCTGGTGTCACCATTTTTGTGCCAAAAAGTACCAGGCCCACAACTGAAGAATGAGAGTCCATTACCATATGGACATTGAGTAACATGGTGTCCAGTTGTACATCACACATATCTAGTATATGATAGACACCAAGCAGCAGTCTGCATCCTCAGCACCCACCCATATAGAGCCCAGGCTTCCAACAGGAACAGCTGGAGAGCAAACCTTCATCCAAAGAAATTAAACAATATTGCCCTCTCACTAGGTACTAGGTAGGGTACATGGGACACAGGCAAATGATAAAGTGAAGGAAGACAGCTTACCACTTGTGGCAGAGAGAATAATGCCCTCACCCAAAGATATCTCATCCCAACTCTCAGAACTGGTAAATATGGCAAAAAGAGCATTGCTGATGTTATTATGTTAAGGATCTCGAGACAGGAGAGCACTGTAGATAATCCAGGTGGGCCCAATGTAATCATAAGCCTCCTTATAAAACAGAGAGAGAAGGGTCAGAGTTAGAGAAGCAGATGTCATTATGGAAGCAGAAGTCAGTGTTTTAATCATCTGCTTTGAAGATGGGGTGGGGCCACAAGCCGAGGAGCACATAGCCACCTCTAGCGACTGGAAAAGACAAGGAAACAGTCTTTCCCTACAACCTCCAGAAAAAAAATCAATCTTGCTGACACCTTGACTTTTGCCCAATGAGACCTACTTTGGACTTCTGACCTCCAAAACTATAACAAATTTGTGTTAAGACACGAAGTTTGTAGCAACTTGTTACGGCAAACTATAACAAATTTGTGTTAACCAACGAAGTTTGTAGCAATTTGTAGTTTGTAGCAATTTGTTGCGGCAGCCATAGGATACTAATACATTACTTGTAGAATGGTGAGAGACACACACATTGATTATGACGACCCTTCAAGGTATCAGTGGTAGTAACTGAACTTATAGTATTTGCAATGATGGCAGTGGCCACCGCTTACTGAGGGCTTATTAAACCTCAAGCATCCTGCTAACTACTTCACAAACTTTTTACAAATGCACTTTGTTCATTTTTGTACAATTTTAGATTTACCAAAAAGCTGCAGATAGTAGAGTCCCCATATACTGTTCACCCATCTTCCTCAATGTTAACATCTTACACAACTTTTGTCAAAACCAAGAAATTAACAACTGCACAATACCATTAACTAGAGACTTTACTGCACAATACCATTAACTAGAGACTCCACCAGTTTTCACAGGTATTTATCTTCCCAAGAACCTTATGAGGTAGGTACCACTCTAATCCCCATATGATGGAGAAGGATGCTGAGGTTTAGTAAGATTCAATCACTTGCTCATGCTTACAACAGTGAAGATTGGCAAGTCTTTTCAACTCGATTCCTCTGCTTGACCCCTATACCATAAGCTTCCCTAGATATCATCATCCCCATCTTAGTGGACAGGAAAACCAATAAGGAGCTAGTTACTAGGAACAGCATCAAACGTGGATGTATCTGACTCCAAAGGCCTTGGTCCAGCAACACCATTTCCCTTCCCAACACGGAGCAATGAGTGACCACTTGGGGCCATGAAAAGCTCCTGAAACCCATGAAAATATCGTGGTGATTGTGACAGGAAAGGAAGGGATCATGCCTCTAGAAACTGCCTAACACGTTCTAAGGCCATTAATAAACCTAAGAGCTTTTCTGTGGTCCTGTCAGTGAGGAGAAACCCAAGAGGGCCCATCACAGAGTCGCTTAGAAGGAGCATTTCTACAGAACATGCGGCAGGAAGCACTGCCATCAATAACTACCCTAAATCCAGCTTCAGTCGAACAACCAGGATCCACGCTTTTGGGCCTTTACAACACGATTATAATAAGCTCCTTTAAAACACTCTTCTGGGAGATTCTGTACCTCAAACCTTTCTAGCCCCTAGATTTTACCACCTGAGCAACAAAAGAAGTAGGAAGACAAGCTGTTTACACTGTGAGGTGGTTACCAATCTCACACAAAACTATACATAGCAAGTGACACAGGAACTAGGACAAACTCACCTAGATGGCCCATAACAAGACACCGTGATCCTTTTTCTCCTAGCCTTTATTTCCTTTGTGGCATTCCATGATACAGCAGGCCTCTGAGCCCTGTTATGGTAACTATTTTGCTACGTATGTACAGGCAGACAATGGAGGTATCACAGGTTTGGTTCCAGACCACTGCAATAAAGCGAGCTGTAATCTCTTTACTGGTGAAGGGTCTTGTCTTCAATTTGTAAAAAAAAATGTAACGTGTAAAGCGCAATTAAATAAAAGCACTGTAAACGTGAGCTATGGCCATATCTCTATCAGTGGTTCTCAGAGTGGCCCCCAAACCAGCAATGGTATCACCTGGGAACTTAGGTATGCAAATTCTCAGGTCCCATCCCAGACCTACAGAATAAGAAACTTTGGGGGTGGGCCCAACACTCTGAGGTTCAACAAGCCCTCCAGGTGTTTCTGATTCATGCTATAGTTTGAGAACCATTAAGCCATGTATTTCCCCACTCCATGGCTGACCTGCGGCCTAGAATGTTTCAGAAAGCTGTCTGTCTTAAACATTGTCACGCATTGACTGTGGGCTCAGGAAAGCCACTCACAAGCTCAGGTGGGGCGGCATGTTAGGGAGCAGTAGAGACCAGGCCTGGGCTACATGCTACAGGCCCTTCTTTAGCTACATGGGACTTAAAGCGTAGGAGAGCTTGAAGGTATCAACCCAGAAAATTGTCAAATGAATGTAAAATGATAAACTGTGGCAAATACTATGAAAGAAAAGGAGTGTCACAGCAGAGAATGATGGGGCTCTCTTTTCACCTCAGTGGTGTGGGAGGCCTCCCTGTGGAAGGGGCAATTAGGCTGGAATATGAAGAAGCAGGAGCTAGCAGAGGGAAGCAGGCAAACACTCTCAGCGGAGAAAAGGCTTGTGCAAAGGCCCTGGAGCAGGAGAAAGCTTGGTGCTTTGGAGATGCTGAACAAAGCCAGTGTGGGCAAAAAGCAGAGAATGAGGCAGGTGAACTAACTGAGAGATAAAGCTAGAGAAATTAGAGAAATTACCTGGCCTTGGACCATGCTGTCCCTCACAGGCCTGGTCAGGAGTCTGTTTTGGAATCTAAACTTACAAGGATGTTTATAAATTTTAGGCAGAATACTGACAATAAACATAATAACATTTATTCAGCACTGACCAAAGTCTTCCTCATAGTAACATATGTAACCTACTGAACATAAGTAGGTTCCATTATCATCATCATCTTCATTTTATAGATTAGGACAGAAGTTAATTAAGTTGCCCCAGGTCACCCAGCTAGATAAAGACTGAACCCAAGCAGACCAACTTCAGAACCAAGCTCTCGATTACCTCACCACACCGCCTCTTGGCAGAAGATCTGGTCTGCATTTTCAAAAGCTTATGGTGGATGCCATGTAGATAGGGAAAGGGGAACAGAAGCAGAGGCCATTACATTGTCCAGGCAGAAATAGCAGTGGCCTGGGCCAAGGTGGTGGCAGCAGAGCTGTCCAAGCAATAGAAATGTCTAGATAGCAGAGAAAGAGTAGACTCTCCCAGGGGCTGCCTAACAAGTTCCAGAACTCCTGAATAAAATAAGTACATCCTTAACCAACCTCTGAATCTTCCATCAGAGAACCAGAATAAGGGCTGGAAAGAGGACTCCTTGTCCTAAAACACAGGGCTGCCATGGTGACAGAAATATCAGCCCTTGGCCTCTTCAGTCAGAACTGCCATTATTCTTAAACTTCAGCATTTTGAGGAATAAGTCTGCTCTTTGTTTAGAATGGACGTTGTTGACCAGCAGGAAAGGTCACAAATGGCCAAGAAACCTCACAGAGTAATATCCTCATAAATAATTGTCAGACTCAAATTGAGAGGTAAAAAGAGGCTTCTCGCTCACACTTTAACAAGCAGTGTTTCTTTTAATGACCTTAACTGTGTTGTAGTTCATTATGGAGAGAATGACAGCATGTTCATCAGGGTGGCTTGCTTTTCCAGCAAAGTCCCGCCTATAACGTGGTAAAATGGTGTGGGTCTTGGAGAAGCCTGGTGTTTGACCATTTCCTTGGGCTAGAGTCTGTGGGTGTGGTCAGTGTTACCTGGCTTTAAATAAAAAGGGGCGGGGTATGGAGGTTCCCCCCCCCCCCCCGCAATCATCCCACAGAGATTGAGAATCAAAGTTAATGACACGGTCTTTGTTAGCAATGGGGACATGCCGACCAGCCAGTGGAGCCAGGGGGATTCCTGTCTCCTATGACAAGTCCAATCGGGGTACTGCCAGGCCTCCACCTCCCCAGATGAGCCTTGATTTTGTCTTATGACCCCCATGTCTGGACACAGCATGGACAGGAGGAGAGGGTGGAAGAATGGTGGGCAGTGAGAATATCATTAACTTACGTAAATCAGTCAAAGCCTTCCTTATTTACAGTTGTGAAAAGGCCACATGGATTTTGGAGTTTTAAAGGGTTTTGTGTTAAAAATGCTACAGAAGTGGGCAAACTGCCCTCTGAAGCTCTCACTTGCATAACTATCCATTCCCCTACCAGTCTCCTTCCTGACAGTCACTGCCTTGATTAGCCACAAAGTCTCTGTATTTTAAACTGAAATTTTAAAACCTGATGAGTGAAATATGCTATGTCTTTCTCTTATTTACAAAATTATTAAATTAATGGCTCATATTTTTTCCCTAGAGGATAATGAACCTTACAGAGAAAGAGCTGCCCCACACTCACCCTACTCAAAGGGGCCAAGAAGCTTCTAATGATATAGGAAAGATGAAGGGATAGGATTGGAAGGAGAACTCCATCTCTGTGGGCCTCGACCCCCAAAGCATTAGGTCCCGAGCACCCCCAACCCCCACCACCCGCTTCCTAAGGAACCATGAGCAACAGCTAATGCACCGCACAGCGAGCTCTTTGAGAAGTGCAGTAGTCGTCTGCCATAAGCAAACAGTCCTCGAGTGGCCTGTAAGATGCCAACCGGGTGGCTTAATCACCCAGCAGGGTCTAGTACACGATACATAAAACTCCTCCGAGACAGCAAGCCTATAAATGGAAAGCATTATCATAAGTAACAGGATTAATAACAACACAGGCTTGAAACAAACAGACACCACTGGATTACTTTTCCAACCTCTTCAGGGAGACCACCGAGTTGGATGGAAGGTTTTCTTTGTTTTTAAACAAGACAGCATCTCCTTCCATGTGACAGCAAGATCCCTCTCTAGGGAAATTACTTCTTGTGCATCTGTCCTACCAATGACAGGTTGCCTGAAGTACAAGGGTCAAAACAAAACAAAAAAGTACAGTCTAGAAGAAGGTCCAGAGGTATTTTACAATTCTGATTTAAAAAAACAAAGCAAAACAAAAAACATCTCCTGATTGTCAGCACGTTAAAAAGGCTTAAGGGTGTCAACATCCCATGTTGCAGTGTTTCCTAAGATACATTTCCTGAACCACATAGGCTGTCGGCTGAAAAGGAAGACTCCAGGCATCAAGAAAGGAGAGCATTTGATCTGCCTTTTTAACAAGCTCCTTCAGTCCCTCTTGTACAACCAAAATTGGTAAACCACTGCCCTATATTATTAATGCATTGCTGATATATCAATGAAGACACAGAATAATTCACACTTTTAAAACTAAGTCTCAATCACATCTGCATGTAACTTGGAGATAAAACACATTTCAATATGTTCATCAGTCAAGTCTACGGCCCCCAAATCTTTCAATGGATAGTTCATTGTGGTTTTAAATTTTTAAAGAAGATATCGATTTTACATTTACTTTCTCTTTCTTTGGTGATGTCTCTGAACTAGGAGAGATCTAAAAATGTCAACATCTAGAGACAGAAGAGCTGTCAACCATAGCAGTGAGCTGGACCACTCTGCTCAACAGTATGTTCCTGCAAGTCTCACTCTTGCTCGACCATCCTGATAACTGCAAAATGCAGACATCGTCCAATTTTTAATCTTTCCGAACTCGGGTCTGAGAAGGAATAGAGACAACAAAAATCAAAGTATACAGAAGATGGAGGGGCGGGGTACAGATTTGGCAAGACCCTAATTCACAACAGCCTTAGATCCAGACTTCTGATATTTTCTCTCAATGGAGTCATAGAGCCTCACAGAGATATAACAGTGGAGTTAAAACAGGAGACATTCATCATATAACTTTGAACTGATACCCTATTACCAGACCACATCACCTATAGTGTGCTTTGTCTCCATATTTCTATAATGCTTATAATTATCTTGTGAAAAGTACGATTAGGTTGTATTATGTTTCTTTGTATTAAAAAAAGTTCAGTTCTCATATAAACATTAATGATTCCCTATGGTGTTTCTAAACCTAATATACATTTTCTCTCTTTTTAAATATATTGGAAGGCTCAAATTACGGATGCAGCCCAGTCTTCTCTTGAGCTCTAAGAGGCCAGTCTGTCAAGTACCGGTGAGCTACTCCCAGCACCAGTGTGGTCTCTAGCTACCAGAGATGAGTACTAGGAATCTCTAGGCATGGGTGTCAGGAGAAAACAAGAGAAAGATTTTCCAAATTAACATCTCCTTGATTGAACCTCCATGTCTTTGGTGTACTGCCTGCCCAGTGGTAACCATGAACCAAGGGACAACTTATATAGAGAGCTTCTCTGCAGAGACACCAAGAGGACAAGAGCTCAGACAGATCCTGATTTGGTTTGCTCTTTTAGTAGGTGCTCTTCCTCCTTCTCTCTGCCTCAATGGCTTTAAGACATCTCAGAAGGCAAGGGGAAGGAGATATTTACTACACACCAACTAAGTACTCAGCACTCTGTCAGGCAGTACACACAGTTCTGACATCTGACAGCCTCCGTGCTGGTTGACTGGTTTTGCCTCAGTCCTGTTTATTTTGGGTCCTATTCTGTCCTGATCAACTGACACCTGTATGCAGATCATCTTGCCTCTATTGCCTTCTGGTATCCCACTGGTTCATCCAACCAGTGGCCCAGCAGGGGGCTGGAGGAAAGAGGAGGGAGGTCTAGATATTCCTTCCCAGCTCCCTCTCTCCTTGGATGCCATATCTTTGAACACCATTCTTCTTGGCTATAGCTCCTGCTGAGCAGCCCCTCCCCAGTTCCAGATCCCACTGGGCTCAGTAAACTCTACTTCTTCCTCTTGCCCCTCAGCCCTAGCAGTGATATTAATTTCCCATTGCTATTAGTCCCCTAGTGCTCCATGGTACCTGGCCAGCACCTCTGTAACTGCTCCTTCCATTAGTGTTCATTCAAACCATCCAGGGCAAATTCTGTTTCCTGCCAGGAGCTCTGATACTGGCTCTCAACTCGAAACATAATTGCTTTTGCAAATGAGATGAAATGCAAAGATGTGGGTCAATAAGCATGTGGGGGCATTTCTAAGAGTTAACCTGGTATAAGTACTAGGCTGAGAAGGGTTGATAAAGCTAATTCATCACTGGTGTGGCCTTGAACCCAACTCCTAATCCAACCAGAGGATAGCAATCCCTAAGTATGGGTTCAGGGCCTATAGATTCTGCAGTAGGTGCACAGGGACTTTTTTTTTTCCCACTCATCCTGTTCTTTCTGCTACCTGCATATTAATAAGAAAAAGAACACTGAGGAGCCCAAAGAACATTTCAAGCTTCTTTGGAGACTACAATCTGCAAGGAGGATAATAGCTACTTGTCACCAACCTTGTACACATTTCACAGCAGCCCTGTAAGGAAGCATTCCGTGTCTCTCTCTGACAAATGAGTGAACAGATTCAAAGAAATTTACACAGATAAGCAACTTGCCCCAGTCCCACACCTCAGATGAGTGTTCTTTCTTCTCTATTGTGCTAGTTCTTAAAAGAGTGAAATAAGGATTCATGGTTTCCAAATTACTCCTGAACTGGGCTGAGTGCGATCAGGCTCCCTAGTTTTAGGCAAATAAAAACACCTAAGAGAGAGAATGTTAATCTTAAGGACCAACCTAGTTCAGAAATTGATTAGGAAATCTCTTTATGCTATAAGTGAAAAAACATGTATAGTATGTCTGTATGGCTTAGCATGTACAGTATAATACCATTATGGATAGATGTCTGGATGTGTGTCTTTATAACGATAGTTTATGCACAAAAATTGTCAGCACTACTTATCTCTAAAGAAGTGAGAGAGCTGTGTTCTTCAGTACAGTCTGAGTTTTGTACCATGAGCATGAAACTTAATTTCTTATTTTAAAAATCAGAAAGGAAGAAGGAAGTAGCCTAATTCAATGGTTCTCAACCTCAGCTACACACTGGGGTCACCTGTAATCACCAAAGTACCAGTCCCGGATATATGAGTTTAAGTGGTCTGGGGTATAGACTGGGCACTAGGATCTTCAAGCTCCCCCAGGTGACTCTCATGGGCAGCCAGGGTTGAGAGCCACTCTGCTAGTACTAGTCTGTTAAGATAAAATTTAAACTGAGGGTGAAGAGGAGGGTCTTAACGTTTTGTATGCCATGGACCCCACTGGCAATAAGGTGAAGCCCCTGGACATCTCCTCCAAATACTGTTTTGAAATGCATCAAATAAAACATAAATCATTTCAAAGCAAACAAATTATACTCAGATTTAGTTATCACAATTGTTAAACTGTGATACGGCAATGTAAGTGCTTCTTTATTAAAACACCAAGTGACAAGATTTAAAAGCAGCTGTTACCTACTATCACTTTGAAGTAAGGATGTGTGTAAATAATATTTGAAGACTGCCAAAAACTATAATGAGATGGATTTATTGGTAACAATGTCAGGATACTTCTAATATTACTCTGATTTGTTGCCTATATTCGTAATGAAGAAAATGCTTAGAATTCATTGTACATAAAAGACGGAATTTTTTCCCATTCCAGCAGACAGATACCCAGGGACAGAGGGATGGGGAGAGGGTGCTGTCAGAGCTTAGAGTCCCAGGACTTACTTATGCCAACATCACGAGGTATAAGAGCTCCAACAGGAAAAGGAAAAACACTTCAGCCTCAATGCAGCAAATCTCCAGTAGAACCTGGCTTTTTTTTAAAGTAACTCTGTAAGGCTCTTTCAAGACATGAAAAATTTACATTTCCTGAAAACCAACTACACTGTGTATCTTAATTACAGCAATATTTTTCAAGTGCCATTTCATGTGAAAGGATCCCTGTTTCCTCCACTAAAGACTCGGCTGTTTTATCTGCCTCAAGACATCCATCACATGAGTGCCAATATCTTGGGATTTAAAAGGAGGTCTTTTGAAACTTTCTAAGTGCTTAATCAATAGGTTCCTTTTCAGATAGTGCTACACTGCCTGCATAGAACCTGAATGATTCTTTTCTCAAATCTGAATTTAAAACAGCATTTACCATGTACTGAGTGGCTATTATACTTCAGGCACAGCACTAGGCTCTCTTCCTGAATTAGCTCTAAAGCTCACATCCATGCTTCACTAATGCAGAAATAAAATGATCAGGAACTTCAAAACAGAGTCTGATGTTATAAAATCACTTTGGGCGGTGAGGGCAGGGGGCAGGAAAAGAAAACCCAAAGGACATTAACATCTGTGCTGAAATTTTAGTTATAAATTAAAACCATAGGTATACCTCATTTTACTGCCCTTCGCTTTGCTGTGCTCCACAGATTTTCCTTTTTTACAAACTAAAGGCAAGACCCCTCCACTGACAAAAAGATTAAGACTCTTTATTGTGATATCGCTTTATTACAGTGTCTAGAACCAAACTCACAGTATCTGTGATGTGTGCCTGTGCTCGCTTTATTATAGTAGTCTAGAAGCTAACCTTCGATACCTCTGAAGTGTGCCTGTAGTTATTTTTAACTAAACAATAAAATATTTTCCTGGGATGAGGAAGGACCACCACACACCCACTTATCCTACACCAGGCTGAATTAAGTAACTCAAGGGCCTATTTTCATTCATAGCCACACTTTTCTAAAGATTCCAGAATTACTTGTTAAACTTCATTCGTAGAGTATTACAACACTCTTATTAAATGCAGCAGAATGGCAGAGTCAGACCCAGCATGCAGGCATATGGCTGTCAAAGCAGCAGTGGCCAGTACCCAGAAGTGAGAGAAACCCAGCTGTAGGAACAGACATCCAGCAATCCTGGAAGCCTAGCCTATGTAATGTCACAAGCAGGTTGGAGAGAGTCTCCTGACTCCAACATCATCATCATCTTCAAAAAGGAAGGTCCCCATTCCATAACTACAAGAGGGCTTTTGAAATGACCCTACTCAAACATTTTGATTCAAAATGTTCTCAGAACTCATTTCCTTTGACTCAATATCCGAAATGAGGTTGGGGGCAGGGAAGTGGCATTATTTTGTTTTCTGCTTTCTATGAAATCAGTTCCTCATGAAGGCATTTAATGGGGGTGGGGGAGCTCATAATTAATTATCTGTTTCAACATTAACCAAACACCATAACATAACTTAGGATGTCCCAAACTACTTAAAACAGAATATAAATGGGGGAAATAAACCCACAAAAGAGCAGACTAACCATCATGGATATCTTTAAACCAGCCCAACAGTTGTTTGGTGGGACTGTCTTATCTGTCCTTATCTGTCTTCCACCAGGGTGGAAATGCAAAAGAGGTCACATAAGAGGATCCTGGGGGTAGGGTTGAGGGTGTCAAGGAGGAAAAAGAACTGGCCTTTATTCTTAGCAAGTTTAAGGAACTTTCACATGCATCTTTAACTCCTTTTTATTTTTTCCATAACCTTATCAGGTAGATAATTGTCTCTCCAATGTTAAAATGAAACCAGACATCAGAGAGGTTAAGCAATTCGTCCAGAGCACACAGCTCATAAGTCAGAATTGGAAGCCAGCTCACCTTAGTTCAGGACCACGCTCTTTTTGCTGCCTCTCACTCCTCAGATCTTGTGTTATTTTCAGCTCAAATTTCAAGGTTCAGAAAAATGGTATCCAGGTTTCTAAAAAAATACTTTCCTAAGTCATAATCTCTTGGGGGTGAGGGGTTGGGGGAGATATCAATGAACATCCAGAAGTCAGAAGAGAAAAAAGTCCTGATTTAAACACACACACACACACACACACACACACACACACACACACACACACACACACATATGGGGGTGGTGATGGATTCCAAAAGTACTGACATTGGTGAGTAGCCAAGTTCTACAAGGACTATTCAACAGATGGTTTGTGATCAATTAAAAAGGTGATCTACAACACATAAGTGATTTGCAAAGAGCCAATCTTACACCCTTTCTGGAAGATACCCTTAGTTGGTCAACCATGAGACAGAGACACAGGAAACAAAGGGCTTCTGTTTCAGCAAGCCATGTGACCTGGTCTCCCACATGCCATCACTCCCAAAGATGTCATCCAAGGACCTGTCCTACCTCCCAAAAAGCAGCCTTCACAAATACTATGGCACATATCCCATTAGTAAGTGAGCATATACCCATAATATATATTCATTTATTTTAAAAGAATAAACATGTAAATATTACTAAAACCTAAGTCTTTAATTTTTTTTAAGAGAAAAAAATTTACATAAGTTAAAGTTTTCATATTTTCTTCCCATACCCCAAAGAGTTACCCTGAGTACCAAATTTTGGAAATCACTCATCTGGGCTTGTAACAGTACCCACCTGGAGCCCAATGACCTTCATCTTCATTCCAACTGAGCCACATCTCTGACATCTTTTCCACATCAGCTGTCCCAGTCTCCCCATTCAAAACGGGTCTGCTCTTCATGCCTCAGAGTCCTGTATCATTTCTTTCCATTTTCTCGGGGTCCATAGCCTTCCATATTCTTTTACCTCCCTAAACCAGTTATTACCAATGACCTCTTTTCCCTCAAATCCTCATCTTTCCACTGTCATCACCTAACAACACCCCTAACTTATAACAACAAACTCAGGCTCACAGTCTACCTTCTCTTCTACACTCAGGCAATTCAGCTGTCCTCAGTTAGCTCCATTTCCCTTTATCCTCAGCCAGCAATTCCAAACGGGCACCCGCTTCCCACTCTGCTTGTGGGAGCCTGCCTGTCAACTGCATCCATCCACTCAACCACTCATTCACTCCAACATTTACTGAGTACCCACTATGTGACAGATGCCATGCCAGGACCAGAGAGACAGTATTGAATCTCACAGCACTTACATCCTAGTAAACAAAACAATATCAGGTATTGGGAGATGATAAAAACAAACCCATTACATAATAACGAGCAAGCAGAAGAAGACAGACAATTCTGGTCACTGGATGTGACCGACTTCGCTTCCTGCCCACTTCTCCTTCCATCTTTTTTTATTGAGGTAAAATTTATATAATATAGAATTAACCTTTAAAAGTATATCATTTGGTGACATTAAGAACATTCACAATTCGTGCAACCGGCACCTCTGCCTAGTTCCAAAACATTTTTATCACCCCACAAAAGAAACCCAGAACCATTAAGCAGTCCTCCACATTCACCTGCTTCTCCTAGCCCCCGACAACCAGTAACCTGCTCTCTGTCTCTGTAAATTTTCCTATTCTGGATATTTCCTATCAATGGGATCACACAACCTCTTCCCCAAACCCCGCATCTGACAACAGCTCTACCCCTCGATTTCTTCCCTCCGGCCACCTACTCTTTTCTCCAGTGCTTGTGAACCATTACCTGAGGCATCGGGGTAACAGCATCCACTCTCCTGGCTTTCACCTCCACCTGATGCAGGCAACACCCAAACTCACAGACCCCGGTCCTTATCCTCCAGGCTCAGCCAGCTTTGCACTCATGTGGGAGTACCTGTACAGCACATCAGCAGCCCTGAGGCACCTTGAAATCAATGTGCCCTAGTTAAGGGTCACCGTCCTCTCCTACCCCTTTAGCCACCTGTCCCCACTCCCCCCACTTCAGGTTGCCATGATCTCTTGCAGGGACCACTGCAGAAGCCTCTCCACTGCCCCAATATTGTTCCTATCTGTTCTGCCCTTCACAATATAGCCAAAACACCCCATCCGAAACCTGAAGTGTACATGTCACTTCCCTGCTTAAACCTTTCCACTGTTCTCAGGAAGAAGCCCAAACGCCTTCCTAGGGAAGTCTCCACCGGACCTGGCCTCAGTTCCAACAGCCTCTGCCTTGCCCTCTGTGCTCTGGAGATAGTTGACTGGGAGGCAATGATAGAGTTAATCCACATGGCCCTCTGCTTGGCATGCCTTCCCACTTGATTCTTCCAAATTCTTCACATCTTTCAAATCTCAGAGGAAACACCTTCTCAAAGACGGCTTCCCTAATGCCTCAGATTGGATTAAGCACCATTCATTCATATTACGTGTTTATAAACCTATCTTCCTCTTTAGACTGTAAGTTCCCTGAAGACATTGTTTATCTCATCTATCCATGCAATCATTCAACGAAAATGCCTGAGAGCCTACACTGGACCAGGTCAGACAAGGCTGCTGTCCTTAGAGAGCTGGCAATCCACCAATGGAGACAACAAGAACATGTGACAGCTACCCCCAGCATAGAAGCTACACAGTGTGGGCCCTAGAGCCAGACTCCATGTTCAAATCCTGCCTCTACCACTTGTTAGCTGTGAAACTTAGAACAAATCACTTCTCTGTGCTTCAGTTCCTTCATCTCTAAAATGAGAACAGTTGTACCTACCTCATAGGGTTGTTGAGAGAATTAGAATAGCTAATAAATGTAAATCAAGAAGAAGTATCTGTAACACAACTGGGCACATAATAAATGCTTTACAAGCTTTACAAGAGTTAACTATTTTTACTATGGGAGCATTTATGACAGGGTTCCACTCTAGATGTGGGATCAGGTGTTGCATTCACTTTTGTGTCTATATGCCTGACATGTAAGTACTCAGCAAATGTTTTTTGGGCCACAGTGATGAGTCCTAGAAGGGTCAGTGGCTCAGCATCAAAGTCTCTTAGAGCCAAAAGTGGGATAACATCTGACGCACCTCACCCACTTTTGCAGAGCAAAAGGCTCACAAAGCTAGTTAATGGCAGGGCCAGCACCAGCCCCCAGATCTCCTGACTTCCCAGCTGATATTTCCTGCTCTATTCCAAGACTTCTGTTACCCAAGACAGCACAGTTGCTCTGCGTGTTGCACGGTCTCGTTTTCCAAGCAGACCACTGCTTGCCACCTAGGCCACCTCTTTTATGCCCCTGCTTCTCCCTTCTCATCCTCTCCTCCAACCCTGTTTTCTTCCATCACTTTCTCTGTCTTGTAGCCTCTGGTTTTCTTATTTCCAAGGGAAAATCTGCCCCTTCAAAAAGACAACCAGAGATTGCTGTCTTCTTCTACAAACAGCTCAAATAGATCACAGGGGCAGGTGCAATTCCTGAGCTGCCCAGTCCCTCTCCAGGTCCCACCAGTCACTCCTGGTAGGGGAAAGCTTCTTCTTCAACACTGGAAAATTTCATTTACCTACTCTTGGATTCAGTCTTTTTTGGATGCTCCAAGGTTCAGACGGCAGATCCCACAGGAACCTGGGTATACAATGAAAGCCAACTAACAGCTCTCAATTAAAAGCCAGATCCCAAATTTCTAACCAAACACATAATTTTCACCCATGACCTGCTGGCTGTAGGTTTCCAACAATGGCCTATGAATGGCACATCACTGTTACAGCTGACTTGATGATGAATGGCAATCCAGCAGGACTTTTTTAGAGGTGCGGTATTTACAGAACTGCTCTGTTAGAAAACCTTTGTTTTCACACCTCAACTGGCCTAAAAGTTGTCAAGAGAACATGACACAGTGAACAGATAAATCCTGGTGTGAGTGCTCTGTGATGATCTTTAATACTTTTCACAGTTGAGCTGTAATATTGGTTATAAATACCTTGAGCTTCATCTATCTTTGTGTCTGCACCTCTACTGAGTATGTTCACATGTGGTGTCTGAGGCTCATCGTAAGCCAGAGTGTCTACAACTGGGAGTACAACATATTCAAGTGCTGGGATTTCATCTTAATATCTCATAGTAATGATTATGTCACACAAATCGGCTTTGATAATCATAGTCATGGACAGAGAGCTAAAAACAGAGGTAGTAAATGATACTTACATCCTTTATTGTTGAAGAAGTCATTATGTCACTCTGTATCGTAACTAGCTATGAAGATGTTTGCCCTGGATACAAGATTTTATGAATCTCACGTTATCTTCCTTGTAAATGCTAAAGCAAACTCATTCTTTTAAACAAAAAATAGACAACCATTTTTTAGGAAGACAAAAACCATCTGCTTTCCCAACAAAGCTCTTTCCACATTTTTTGTGAAAGAAAATCTCTAGTAGATGTTTCTCTTGCCAAAGGAAACTTTTACCTAGCCTCGGAGTAATTTCTCTTTAGCTCTATACCTAAGCACAGAACCTGTTTTCAAAGTGTATTCAATGTGTTCCTTACCAATTCATTTGTGGATGAGGTGGCCCAAACTAATGTACCTAAGAGAACAGGCAGCCTTTGGAATCAGAGACTTGAATTAATCCCCAAATCTACACCTTATTAGTAGGGGGACCATACATCCCCATTTATGCTGGTTAACCTGGCATAATCATTTCTACTCCCTTTGGCTCTCAATTCAGGATTGGACTGAATTACATGGTCACTTTAAAATTATATGAGTCACTGCAGACAAGACATTTAACTTCTCCATAACTCAATTTCACATTTGTTCAATGAAAACAAAGGAATCTAATTTAGAGGGTTGTCGTTAGCATGGAATTAGACCATGTACCCAAGGCTTGGCTCCCAGGAGTGCTCAGTATTCCCCTGGACATTAGCTATGTGCTCAAGAGGTCCAATTTCTGGAAAAAGTGTTACTCTGTGTGCGAGGTCCTCATCTCTAACTATCAGTTTGAAGACAGGACGTGTATCACCTTCCATTGTGACGAGGTCAATAAACAGTAATGGGATCTACCTGTGTCCAGCAGCTACGCAATTAATTGTCAGGAGATGAATCACTTGTGGATGTTTAAATGCCTATACTCTAGATCTAGACTTTATTTCCTCTTTCCACAAAGGCAGGATTAAGATCAAAATTCACACCAAACAAACCTCTACAAAAAGTAGGTCAAAGTGAGTATGGCTCAGAATGTGGGTTGGGGGAGGACAGCCTTCTAACTGAGTGAAAACATCACTCTTCAGCAATAGATTTGTAAATTTCTTATTTTCTCAGGCCAAAAGAACTAACCTTATGGATCCAACAATAGGGCAGTTTCTCCATAAAAGGTTGTGAGATATCACATTTTAAAAATTAGGCTGAACAGTACCTATAGTCTTGCAAGTGAATCTGTAATAGCGATCAGCAGCTCAGGAAGCAACATAATTTTGCCGCTCCCTTTTACAAAAGAGGGAGATGCTGTCACTTCACTGATAAGCTTGTTAAACACATGTATTTTCTCTTCAATCTGACATGGCCAATAATAATATCATGTAATGGGGCTGCTTCTACAACCTTAAGGGAGTAGCTTTTACTCATTGAGGCATTTGATCAATAACAAAACCCACAAAAAAAAGGTTAAAATTTTGAAACTATTCAATTCCAATCTTCGGCATAGCTTTTGAAACAAAAAATGAAAAAATATTATCCCCATTATTATTTATACGGTTGTCCAAGGTATGAGTTGAATACATGAAGATTCCTCTCCATGCTCAACTACTAAAGAATTAGAAAGGAAATGTTCAGCATTTCCAGCTTCTAAATATAGACTTAGAAGCTGTGAGAGGAAAAAGATGCGCATGGCAGCACAACAATGACTCTGTCTGGAGGACAGCAAGGAACAGTGCAGTGGGCTCTTCTATGGCAAACTCATTTCCTATCAACAGAAATTCCAGACATAGAAAAAGGCTAATGCCATTCCCAGAAATCCAGTTATAGCTGTGGCACACACCCTCTAGAGGAACTCACTGGGGGGCAATGTAGCCACCAAGATCAACTATACACCTATGGAGCTGCCTACTTCCACCCCAAACCCTAATTTCTGGGAAATGCCCCTCCCCCAAAACCATATGGTAACAGGAAAATACCCTCCCCGCCAAACCCTACAGCCATCTGAGCAACATATTTCTTGGGCAATGGGTACTTCTTAGAGTTGTGTAGTGATTATGTAACTTTGAAGCATACGAAAAAGAACACAGTAAAGTTGGTCTGTATATGGGCAATTTTCCTTCAGATGGTGTGTTTTCTCCACTTGAAAAACTTAACTGGAAATCACACCTCTGTTTACGATTCAGATAATTACTACATGTTGTCTTTAAATGTATCATGTACCTTGTTCTGATCAATACAGCCTTCCCGGAGGAATGTTCTGGCAAACTCAACTCCCAGTGTACAATAGAAGAATGAACCAAGGGGTGAATCAAGCTCAACTCTTTAATCAGGTCTAAGAAGAAAATAAGACAATTGGAAATAAGCCCACACCCTTATCTGCAGTCCCGGGGAAAGGCCAAGACAGGAGGAGAGATCAACTCCCAATACACAGAAGAGACAGGGCAGCGGTGGGGTGTGTAGTGTCCAAAGCACTCCAAAATTCTACTCTACGATTTCTGCAGAACCAACACCGGAGCAGATTGGTGAGGCTTATGGACCCCTTCTCAGGATTTTTTTAAATGCAAAAATGAAATACATAGGATTACAGAGGAAGTCAATTATATTTAAATACAGTTATCAAACTATTTTTAAAATTATAATATAATAACATATACGCTTATTTATTAGTGCATTAAATAACACTATCTAGCAGCAGGTATAATCACCACCATAATCTCAAAATCATAATGAGTACTGATACTGATGACAAGGTGACAGATAACAGTTACAAACACACTAACCTTACTGTTCTTGTGGCCAACATTCAAAAGTTAAGGAATTGCTCAATTTTGGTTAGAGGTCAGTGAAACTCAGACGTAGTATTTTCCCATGCTAGCTCGGATTCCCTTGAAGCCCTACAAAGCAGTACGTATAAAACTTGTGTGATAATCTGATTTCATCGCCCACTGCAAAGGCTTTTCCAGAAATAATGAGGAGATCCACAACCTGGCCTTGGTCCAGCAGGAGCCATAAAGCACATACATGGGAGGGGGAAGGGCATGTAGCATGAGGCCAATATCTCTGTTCCCTTGTTCTCTGTCAGCTGCACCCCATGCATGGGCTATAGTTTTTGTATTTTTAAATGTTTAGTGTTAAGAATATTTAAATCAGTTGAATTATTAGGCTGGGGGAAATTACTTTAAGTCACTCCCCTAGCACTGTGTTCTAAATTCTATGAGCCCCAAAGCCTGAAGCTTACAGCAAACTTCTAACACACCTTTACTATCTGAAATCAAATTCTTAGATAACCTTCCTAAGCACAATTTCAAACATATATATTAATTCCCCTAAGAATAATATAAGTAAGAATAAAAGGAAAATATTTATAATACCTAACATGCATTTCAATATACAGTTCATTGGGCAAGGCTAATCTAGAAGATACAATGGGGTCATTAGGTGCTTGTACTTTAATGTAAAATCAAAATATGGAGCAGGTACAAATGTGGATTGATAGATGATAAGATGATGCCATAGTTGATGTGATTTTTCAAAACAAATTTTCCAAAACAAAGCACAATCTTTCCTCATCGACTGATAAAGTCAATGCTTACTTCAAATGTCCAAAATAATCTTTATGAGCAAGCTAGGTCTTCAGGCTCAAGGTAAAACACAGTATACATACTGGGGTGTAAGACTGTTCCGCCCATGATAGATAATTAGCATCTCTGGTCCTTACCCAATAAATGCTAGTAGCAGCCCTCAATCACTGACCACCACAACTGCTACATAAATTTCTAAAATGCTATCTTAAGACTCCCAGAGCTAGCCAAAATCCACTTTGCAGTTCCCTCACTCTGCCCATCTCTGGGTGAGATCAAGCTGGGCCACTGAGGGAACACTCCCCAGAAAACTGAAAGTGGCATTACAAGAGCAAGATCACTCTTCTTGGGTGGCTTCCCCAGAGTTCTGCCCTTTGGGACAAAAGAAAAAAGAAAAAAAGGCGGAGGCAGAGAGGAGAATGCAGCAGCCAGGCAGAAGGAGAGGAGAGGAAGCAAAGGGGGTTGCTGAGGTTCCCAGAGTCTCAAGCCCAGGCTGCAGGCGGATCCTGGCTCATGCTCCTTTAGCCCTAACGTGAATTCTCACCTTTTGCTGAAGCAAGCTCCAGCACGTTCCTGTTGCTAGCACCCAGAAGAGTCTTTATTAATTACATGCGTCCAACCACCTGCAGAGATGGCCGCCCACGTAAACTAAATGGGGCAGTTAACATCGAAAACACTCAGGAGTGACCTTCTGCGGTGGCAGCCACTGAGCAGCTGCAGCCGTGGCTCTCCGCTACCCCACAGCCAGGGGTCTCAACGAGAAGTCATAAGGTGATCAGGACATGAGCAAGAGGGTGAGCAAGCGCGGGCACAACCGCGGCAGGCGCCTCCCCAAGCGCACCAAGTTTGCGCGGGATGTGATGAAGATGGTGTGCGGCTATGTCTCCTAAGAGCGGCAAGCCATGTGGCCACCCAAGGTCTCTAAGACAAGCAGACCCTGAAGTTCATCAAGAAAAGGGTGGGGACACACATCGCGCCAAGAGGAAGAGAGAGGAGCTGAGCAAGGCTTTGCAGCCATGAGGACGGCAGCAGCCAAGGACTGAGCCCCAACCCTTGTGTGTGTAATAAAGCCTTTCAAAAAAAAAAAAAAAATCTCAGGAGAGCCTATTCTAATGTCAAAGAACCCACCCACCTTATTTGGGGGACATATCTCAGACCTTACCTAAGCTCTTCATGGTGTACTTGAAGCCCATTTATTTTGATTCTGCTCTCACTGCCAATAAGTAAATGGGCCAGTGACCATTCTTCACCTGGCATTTCAGATTCTAGAAAGACATATCCAGATCATTCTGAAGCCTCTTCTACCTCAGCTCCTTCTCATCAATCTCATTCACAACACATAAATAACGATGTCATCCTTCTGACAGGCTTGGAAAATTTAGGTATCAGAGAAATTTGGCCTTTGATGGCCCAATAAGGTCTGAGTGAAAAAATAATTTTTCCCCTCGAAGTCCTTCCAACCCCTTAAGTCCATGATTTAATGTCCCTAAATCTTATTTGCTCAGAAATCAGAAATAATGCCACCCTAATTTCAGAAAGGTTGCCAGAAAGGTGTTCTAAAGGAAGCATAGCTCACTATTTCTCTACCTCTTCCACTAATGGACTCCATTATAACACAAAAAAGGCACTGCTGGAATCTAATGAATAAATAACTAGCACTTGAATGGAATGTGTCCATATTAATTCCAGCTAGTTTCCACAAGAGAGCCTCATTTAAATTAGAAAAAGAGGAGGGGGACATAATAATACTTGTAATAGAACATTTTAGAACTGCTTGAAAAGTTTCCTATATAATCCAAACAGGTATAACATTAAATAACAAAAACTTAATGGTTGAATTAAAGTAAACAGAAAACAAAGTTTGACTCTCACACAGGAAAAGGGCTGGATTGCACATATGCCAGGTTTGTTTGGTGTAATTTCCTCTGGAGGATCAGGGGAATTGAAGGTCACGTGAACAGTGTCTTCTAAATGGAGGGTCGCAACTAAATGACGGGTTATGAAATCAATCAGTGCAAGGGTCAGAAAACTTTTTTCAAAGGCCAGATAGTAAGTGCTTTAGGCTGTGTGTTGGCCAGGTAATCTCTGTCACAACTACTCAACTCTGCCACTATAACTTGAAAGCAGCCATAAACAATACATGAACAAGCGGGAACAAGTGGCTGTGTTCTGATAAAAGTTCATTTACAAAATGGGCAGCAGGTATAGTGCTGACTCCTGACCAGCATTTTTTAAGTAAATGAAATAGAATAGAAAACATCAGAGGACATTAAAGGTAGAAGAGTAGGTATTGTTTCATGAACTTTTCTTGCTGATCTATACATGTATGTATATGGGAGTTCTGCGTTTTGACTACAGGTCAAAAGCCACCATATTAAAAATAATACATAGTTTGAGAAGAAAAAACAAGTCTGCTTCTGACTGAAATTGATAAGAATTTAGAAGACTTTCATGTTAAGAAAAAAAGGGGGAGGTAGATAGAACGGGCAAGTTCTTGAGCCTATAGTATAATTTTGAGAGAATATTTAAAAATATATTTAAAAATTTTTAAGTAATATTTAGTTACAAGCAGTTCAGAATGGTCTTCAAAGGGACACTACAAATATTTCTTATGCTATTCAAATATCTGACATGAGCTACGTATCAGTTATCAACAGCCATATAACAAATCTCCCCAGAACTAGGTGACTTAAAACAACCATTATTTGCATGACTTTACAGGTAAGCTGGGTGGTTCTAGTGATCTATGACAGGCTTAACTGACCTTGGCAATAAAAGTTCAGGAGACTTCATTCAGCTGGCGGCTGGCGGGTCTAAAATATCTTCAGCTGATACAACATGGACCCTCCCCAAGTGTCTAGACCTCTCCATTAGGCTAGTCTGGGCATGTTCTCATGGAGGTGGCAGGGATCTGAGAGAACAAGCCCAGCTGTGTAAAAAGCAAACATGTAGGTTCTTCTAAACTGTTTATAAGGCATTTGCTAACATCCCACTTCCCAAAGTTGGTCACATGGCCAATATCATTGGTTGGGGAGGGAAGGGAAGGGACCTACAATGTTACAAGGCAAAGAGTGTGGATACAAGGAGGCCACTAATCAGGGCCACTAGTGCAAGCCATGCACCATAGGCGGTATTTATTGTCTGACGTCACCTCAGCAGAAGTGGAGAGATTTAGCATTAGTCTTAGTTTTCCCATTATCATTTCTCATTTTGTTTTTCCATGATCACTTCGGAGGCAGGAAGGCAGAGTGAAAAGAACACAGGCTTTGGAATCAATGAGATCCATTTTTGTACCCTGACTCCACTACTTCTGGCTACATGACCCTGAGCAAGTTTCCTCTACACCTCAGTTTCCTCCCTGTGATAGCAGGGCCGCCAGCAATTTCATAAGCTGGAACGTGTAAACATGTGTAGCTCAAACATGTCTAGCCACAACAAAACTCAAATTTTAAATACTGTGTTTTGTAAATGGATGATTTGAATATTCACTAGTCCCTCTACAGCCACTGATTTTACATCCATGGATTCAACCAACTACAGATCAAAAATATTTTTTTAAGAACCCTCTAAAGTTCCAAAAAGCAAAACTAGAACTTGCCACACAATTTCTTTACAAAAAGTTCTGAGGACTGCAGTAAGTAGATAAATAGCCCCCAAAGATGTTCACTTCTTAATCTTTGGAACCTGTGAATATGTTACCTTACAGGACAGGTGTGATTAAGTTTAAAAACCTTGAGATGAGATTATCCTGGATTATCTGGGTGGGCCCAATCTAATCACATAATCCTTAAAATCAGAACCTTTCTCAGTTGTGGTCAATCAGCCTAATGCAGAGGGACAAAAACTCAGCTCAACATTGCTGCTTTTAACACTGGAGGAAGGGGGCACAGCCTGTGAAATTGGGTGGCCTCAAAAAGTTGGAAAGGTAAGGAAATGCATTCTCCCCTAGAGCTTCCAAAAGGAATGGACACCTTGATCTTAGCCAGTGAGACCTATGTTGGACCTCTGACGTACAAAATTCCTTTTTTCAATTTTGTGTTGTTTGAAGCCACTAAGTCTGTAGTTACTTGTTACAGCAATAACAGAAGTACTATGTAATCTTAAATCTTATGCCTTTATACTAAAAGCTGATAATGAGGAAATAAAAGTCTTTCTTGAAGCCACCAGACAGAGAGAAAGAAAGTCTGAAACTTGGAGAACACGAACCAGGCATGCATGAAAAATGGAAAGCTGTACCTGATTCCAGGGGCAGTTAGAGAAAAGGCATTATGATGGAATGAGCAACTTATTATCATGGAAAACCTTTATTGTAGTCTACAGGAAAGTACTATAAAATCATTATCCATACACTCTCCAAGCATGTACTAGAGGAAAAGCCATATTAACAAAACCGTTCCACTACACCTTTCTAAAGACTTAATTTAACTGATGTCTACTCCAGATCTCCAGCTCCAACTCTGATCACTCCCACTCCTTTTTATAAATAAAATGAAAGTAAGATAATAAGCCCTCGCTGTGTATGAAAATGGACACACACACATACAGACTCATTCACTAATACACACAAAGTCCCAATTTGTTAAACTTTATAATCTCACGAATTATGTGCATAGTGAGGGGAAAAAAAATGTTTACAAAAGGTCCACTGATTTAAAAAAAAACAGGATGTGGTTCCATAGTCTAGTAGTTAGGACATCTGCTTTACATGCAAGAAGGTACTGGATTCGCGCCCAGGTGGAGCCACGGTCCATGGTCTACTGCCATGCCACCCTGAACAAGCCCAATGTCTGATCTTGGAAGTTAAGCAGGGTCAGGCCTGGATAGTACTTGGATGGGAGACCACCTACGAAGACCAGGTACTGTAGGCAAAAACAATAATAAATAATAAAATAAATAAGTAATAAAAATAACAGAACTCTAAACAGACAAAACTAAACAGGACCTCAAAACTAGGAACACACCTAAGAATACTCTTAAGGACAGATCAAAGAAACAAGAGTTGATGACTGTGCTTAGCGCAGCCAAGAAGATACACTAGTAGAATCCCACAGATGCAGGAGAAGCTAAGATGCCTCATCTGACAGACAAGAAACTGGAATCACAGAGCACTGAACTGACCTACATGAACACAGCCAACTAACTGCAGAGAGGCCTTACCTGGCATAGTCAGAGTTTGCTCATGATGACACACTGCCCAGCTGATCTTGTGACTCGGTGTAAAGCCCTGTACAAGACAACTGGAGCTTCCAGTTGTGCATACTAGAGCTCTAGACTCCTTTCTGAAAAACCCTTGGGGCCAGATGTATTTTTTTTTTTTTAACCAAACTGGAAAAAATCTTTCCCTTTCTGGAACTCACTGGCCATCAGAACAACAAATAAGAAATGGTGAACCTTTAGAGTAAAGCTGATGAATTTACCAAGAGAATTATATTTATGCATACTAAATAATGTACAGTGAAAGGGTATCCATAAAACAGTGTCACCTTTATTCTTAACAAGCACAATAGTTAGAAATCACATAAGGAAAGGAGAGAAAAATGTACCATTTTTCAGTCACTAGAGCTGAGAACTTTCTCAAAGAGGGAAGGGCATCCTGATAGACAGTAGGGCTTGAAGCTGTGTGGGTAAAGGTCTCACAGAACACTGGGGACTCCTCTCATGAGGAACATTATTGGGGAGAAGGATGGAGAAAAAATGCCTCTTTCCCTTCAAATCCCTACTTGGTGCTGACTCTAACCTTGGTGGCTCTGAAAGATTGCAAGAGAAGGGGTAAGGGAAGTATATCAAACAGAAATACTAAGAAAAGTAACAGAAAAACAGAAAGATCATATTTAGCATGAGGCAGAGGCAGTGCTTTCCTAAACAAGATGCATGAGAGAAAGAATTGGTCATTTAGGAAACTCCTCATTGGCATGGACACTAGTAAATAAAAAAAAGGTTGGTGCTGAAAATAACAGATGATTAAAAAAAAAACAAAAACAGCAGCTAGGAGGTTGATATCAGTCTCCTTGTGCTTTCAAAGCAGTTGTTTCACAGTGAAGCTGGAGGTACGTAAACAGAATGTGGCAGTTTCTGGCAGTGTAAATCCTCAGCCACTTTCCCCAGGTAACCATAGCACTTCGGGAGCCTGGTCATCTTCTGCCTAGAATTTCAATTTCCCAAGGGAAAAAAATAGCTTCACTAAGGGAAGCATGTTATTTCTGGGCTGAGAAGTAGGGAGCAAGTCTTTTTATTTCTAAATAAACAAAAATAAACATCCCCAAAAACTGTGACAATAGAGGACTAGTTCTTCATGGATAAGCATTTCAACTGTCCACTAAAGAGAGTCTTCCAGCAAAGGCAAAAACAACTTGAGTTCTTCTTCAATATGTTTTCTTTCCTTATTTTACACTTCCCTTGCCACATAAAAGGATTAAATAGTGTTAGGACTGAACAGAGCTCATGAGCTCATTCAATCCCCCTTACTTTTCAGCATAAGAACTGAAGCCCACAGTGGTCATATGAGCTGAATGAATGTCTTCTTCATTTGCCTATTGCCTTATAATTGAACTTGAATCTTCTGTGTGGGCCCCGACCAGGCCTCAATTTTAAACTTCTTGAGCAGCTAAGGACTACTTATTAACCAGAAACTTTCAGAATCAGGAATAGGTGAGAGCACTGATGAGCCTGATACAATCCTACTTATATGAAAGGAATAAAATGAAAGGAAATGGTGCTCGTTGTCTGTCCAACAGGAAAATTCCACTAAGTACAATGATCCCAGTGGTCAGGGAAATATTTGCAGGGCCTCAGTAATCTTCCCAGGATCTACAGATACCATGGGAATGTCCTCAACAGCCCTTTATTGGAACTGTTAAGGAATAGGCCTGAAGCCTCTGCCAGGTCACGCCTTGCCCACCCTATGCTCCTAAAGAGTGAAAATCAATGCTGAGAGAGATCATGAGCCCTAAGACAGATAGAGAGGGAAGAAGGAACTAAGGGAGAATTTATACGAGAATTTCAAAGTGAAACGTAAAGATTCCAGACTGCATTCTTAAGATGTCAAACTTAAAAGGTGACATGAGAAAGGGAACACCGCACTTAAAGGTACATGAGTTGCTTAGATTCTCCCACTTCGTGAGAGTGAACACACCTGCTTGCTCCCAGGGTTAAGGTAGGTGTGAGCGCACAGAAGGTTCTAGGAGTCGGGGGGACAGATGCCAAATGACCATCACATTCTCATCTTGGATCATCTCTATAAACAAAACAGGTACACATCTGTTATCAGTTGTTATCAATTGTTCTTACAGAACCAAAAGTTAGAATTAAGGCCCAGCTCTGTCACAGCTGCCTGCTGGTGAGACTTGGAGCAAGTCCTTCTACCTCTTTGCACCTTCTTAATCTCAGCAAAAAAAAAAAAAAAAAGCAGGGAACTGGCAGGATGTCCTCGAGGTCCCTTCCAGCCCTTGAATGTCTAAGACTCCTCTTTGGTTGGAAAGAAGGTGCTAGCTAGTACAGGGTGAGGTTCCTAGCCTTAACAACCAAGCATATTCCAGGTAATATGGGCTCTGGACCTGGACCACCTGGATTTGAATCCTAACCCTGCCACCTGCTTGCTGTGTGTGACCTGAGCCAGGTTTCATAAACTCCTAAAGTCTCAGTCTCCCACTGTAAAACTGGGGATAACATTACTATCTACCTCAGTGTTGCAGTGAGGAGTAAATGAAATGAAAAAGAAGCATTTGCAATCATGTCAATTACAAGATATGGTTTTTTCATCACCATCTCTATTTTCTTGCCCACTTGTTAACATTTCTCCACCAAGACATGTTATCTTTACTTTGACAACCAACACAACACAAACTCATGGGTAAACGAGACATGAAAGAGATCCAAAACTTTTATAGTGAAAGACTGTGTTGTGTAGGATACTTATAAAAAGCATCTTACCATCAGAACAGGATGGTAAGCCATCTCTGCTAAGAAGTACAACATTAAGGAGTGGTGCTTAGACAGGAGCAGGTGGGCGGCAAATATTCCCTCAAAGGCCAGCCACAAAAAAATCAGAGGGATGCAAATAAATGAGGCTGTCATTATTCCAAGGGATAACCTTGAAGGGCTTTTTTTTTTTTAAGTAATTAAATTGCAAACACCAGTACTTAACTCTTATAAGTGCCAAGTACTTGGATAACCCCATTCCTGAGTTCATGGACAACAGGGTGGAGAAATACTGCTTAGCCATCCGAGGTAACCAACTGCCCCAGGTGGGGCCAAGATCCAGCAGGCATAAACAAAGGCAGGTTTGGTAGTAGGAGTGCCAGTTTACAGGGCGAATGGCTCCCACCGAACCCAGCCATGAGAGCTTCTCCTTCTATCCTCTCCCCATTGTTTTCAAGGACAAAAGGCTCAATAGGAAGGCCCGTTTTCTTTCCTGAAGGTTACAGTGATCAGACAAGAGACCTGTGGGATTCTAAAGAAACAAAGTGATTTATGTAAGCCCTCCCACACAAACATACAACCTTTCAAATGTGACAGTCTGGGAAGGACACATTGTGGCAATGAAAAACAAATAAATAAAACAGCTCAAGTGGGCAAACATAGCTCAAGTCCCAACTCTTCCAGCTGAAAACATGGTTACAGTACTCAGGCCTCTGGGACCCACCTTGGCAGCTTTCCAAGAGCTATTAGTTTGCATTAAAACACTGAAAGAGAAGGTCAGATAAATTAAAAGTGAGAAGGTAATTTTGAAGGACATCTTTATACCCAGCACCAGCACAGAGTGTTGGCTCATAGTGGCTGCCCAATAAACACTCCATAAGTATACCTGTAACTGGCACAGGGGTCACCACAACTGTGCTCAGATTTTTGACGGTGACACAGGATGCATGAGAGCACAAGGACATGGCTTAGATTAAAACCTTTAAGAGGATGGGGTTGGGGACATCTTAATTTTAAACAGAAATTTAAAAGTATGGCCCTCTTCTGGCTATTAAGAGGGACTTCAAAAGCAATTACGAACTTTAAAGGCAACCTAGTAAAACTTGCGCTGACAAGTACCAATTTATTTCTGACCCAAACCTCTCAACTGTCACCCACATGGCACTCTCTCCCAAATATAAATTTATTTCTTCTCTCTTTAAGTACCTGGATTCTGGAACATATTTACCTTTATTCAGCCAAAACTATCTGTTAACTGTTCACCTGACACCAGGATTCTTACCCAAACTTTGACATCTACCATAACAGACCCCCAGAAACAATTCTCCTGACAGTACATGTTTTCCTGAGACCTACTATAATATCAACATAGAATGCCATCACCAACCACTGCCCAACCTTCCTAGAGCCAGGAGGCCAAGCAGACACACGAGGAAGGAATAAAAATGAGTTCCCACAGCTCCTGGGAAGGAGCAGAGTAACTAACTACCTGCCTGGATGATCCAAGTCTTATGAAAGACTGTTCTTCACAATTCTCTAGACACCTCTGTAGGTAAGACTGCTCACTGCCGAAATCAATCTGAGAGTAACTACATAGTGACTTAGACCCCAAGCTATGCAGAGCATTAAGAAAAGTCATGCCAAATGTCAGGGTGACATCTAGAAGAGGTGGATCCGGAAGAGCCACACTTCTCAGGGGAGGAGCCAAAGGCCTCCCCCATGCTAGGATCACAGGGACTCTAGCATTTCAATGTTTTAAGAGGCCATTTGGGCAGAAGGCTGGTTGGTTATTTTTAAACTGACAAAACTGAATGAAAAGGGAAAAAAATTGAATTCCTCTGATCTCCTGAGGTCCCTTCCAGCTCCAAGATGCTACCAAAGAACACAGCATATGCACATACATATGCCCATGCTTCTTTATAAAAACCTATATGGATGTGTGACTATATATAAATGTGTACTGTATTCACACTTCCAAACACAAAGCACTTGAAATGCGCACTGCTGAGGAGATGCAAAAGCCCATGAGCTGCTTTGCAGCATTAGCTGGAACACACAGATGCCACTGGCAGATCTGGGTGAGCCCGCTAGCCCTGCTGCCACTGCAGTCCGCTTTAAAACCAACTGGCACCACTTGTGTAGATGTAAGCCTTGCAAAGCCCCAAACCAGGACTGCAGACTCCTTTCTCCTAGTGCCTCCAGTCACAAGTATCCCAGACCCAGAAAGGCAGGCTAGAACAAAGCAGATGAAAGGAAAAGCCCAAACCTTATGTCCAGACACCCAGCTCTGTCAGAGTCTGGTGTCAGGCAGAGGGGCTTCCTTCCCTTCCTCTCCCAGTCCCTAAAAGGGGCAAACCCCTTCCCCTTCCTCCAACACCACGTTTTCAGGGCCTCTCCACTTTAGGCTGACTACACAGACAACAAGTTGGTAACTGGAGAAAACTAAAAAGGCCTCTAGAAAGGAGAGCTTTGCTCGAATCCTAACAGCCAAAAAATTAGAGGGTGCTTAACTCAGTCCTGAATAATAACAACAACAAAAAGAGTTTGTAGGAAAAGAGAAAGTGGGGATGAAAATGCATTTATCAAGACAGATCTGTGATGGTTTGCCCATCATGAAAAAATGTTTTGTGATTTTTCTCCAATCAAAAACGAAAGGAGTTCTGATAATGGGTCAGGCTTAGGATGTGAGTGACACAGTGGCTAAATGGGGGGAGGGGACCTCGGAGTAAAACCATCCAAGTTGCTCAGGTCCTGACAATGAACGGGGGCGGGGAGCACCATCTTAGCACTTGCCTCTAAAATGAGATCCTGCCTCTAACACTTAAATATGAGTATTTACAAGAGCAGTGTTTCCATCCCACCTGAATCCCACACAAACCTCAGCTTTCTCCTCCCCAATTTCACAGCCTCATAAGTCCCCAACCTTTCCTAACTGGACTGCCAGAGCCAGGTGCAGACAGCGGCGTCGGACCTGGGCCGCGCCTGGCAGTAAGTGCCAGGAGTACCCGGCCCTAGACCTGGCCTCGGGCATTTCTTAAAACCAATGCATCGCCTGGTTCTGGCATCCCCTAGGCATCGAACACCCTGTCGGCACTCCAAATGAGGCTGGAAATGAAAAGCGCCACCTCTTCCCTCTACGGCGCGGTAGCTACGAAACCACGGCTTTGTGTGTGACAGCGAGTGTGTGCACCAACGTCCCCACGCTCACACACCCCCTTCCACCCAGTCTGCTCACCGCGCGGGGTCCGTGCGCCTGGCAAGCGCACGGCGAGCAGGTACACCCCGCAGGCGGCCGCACCGCCAGGCCTCCGGCCACCCGGCCTCGGACCTGGCCTTGAGGAGCGGGAAATGACATCCACGCCTCCGTTCACAGTCGTGGAGGCTGCCGGCGAGAGAAGCTTCTGGGGTCGAGCAAAGGCAAGGGAGAGAAAGAGAACGGGGGCCACCAATGGGCGACAGGCGGGGGCCGCGCCCCCGACTCGCGCGCCCCGCCACCCCCAACTTTGCGAGCCCCGTGCGGGGAGGGGGGCCTGGAGGCTCGCGACTAGGCAGGAAGTTCCCAGGGCCGCACTGAGCATGCTCTCGGGGAGTGTGTGCGCGGGTGTGGGCTCTGCGCTCCCCGCAGCCTCTCCCGCCAGGCAGCTTGGCAGAGCTCGCTGGCGGGATCGCGGGCCGCTGGCCATCCCCCAGAGGTGGAGGACACCGCTGGACTTCCCTGGTCCCCCGGACCACAGCGCCCGCTCGCCGCATCCCTCTTCCCCAGGGGTCCGGGGGCCACCGTCTCCCTTCGTTTTCCTCCCCACTGGCCGGCGGCTGAGCCCACTCTGTGCGCCCAGGTCGGGGAGAGCGCGGGTCTGGCCCACACCCGCAACGTGATCCCATCAAGACTGCTCCGCGGTCTAAGCACCCATCTTCCTTCCCTGGCCGCTCGCCTTTAGCCCGCATAACCAAAGCCTCTTCCGGACAGTCCCTTGAAAAGCCCCCAAGCCCCCTTTCCACGAGCCCAGGGGTCCTGCAGCCTCCCCTGGGGAGGGGCTGCCCCAAGCAGGTGGGCGCCTCGAGGCGCGTCCCCCGCTGCACTCCCAGGTCCTGCAAAGCGGCCGCGGCCGGGGCACCCACGCGGAGGGGAGGCGGGCGGAAGCCCCGGGCCGCACGCTCTAGGTGCTGGCTCTCCCCGCCCGCGCTTGGCGCCCCGCGCCCGCCGCGGTCCGCTCTCCGTGCATCTTCCCGCCCGGATGGCGAGCTTCGACCCGATCGCTCCGACTCGGTGGCTCTCACCTCCTTGCCCGGCAGCAGCAGCCAGGAGTGCCCTCCAGCCACCGTCCCCGCGGGGCCCACGGCGCAGCGGGACGCGGAGTCGCGGCGCCCCGAGGCTGCGGCGCGGCTACCTGCGCTGGATCGCGCCCGGGGGCTGCCGCGGGAGCCGCAGGGCCGCCGCCGAGCTGGCCGCGGCAGGGACGGTCTGCAAACTCCCAGCTCTGGCGGGGCCGCGCGCGGCGCGTCCACACTCGGCCCGGACGCGGCGGAGACACTCCTCGGGTGCTCTGCGGACCACGGTTAGGGGGGCTGTCCGCAATTTCTTCCAACCCTCCCTTACCCGACCTCTCCAACTTCTCACCGCTTCTCGTCTCGCGACTCTGGCAGGCAGGGATCCCGGCCAGGAACATTCAGCAAACTCCCCGCCCTTCCCGGCGGAGCGCTCAGCCAATTCGGAACGCCCCAGCCTCTAAGGGACCGTCTGCAAATTATCAACCCTGGCGGAGAGGACTTGTAACCTCTCAATTCCGCAGCCCAAAGGGAGAAAGGAGCGAGGGAGACAGAAATAACACTCTAGCAAGGGCAGGGGCAGTGTGCAAATGCTGATAGAACACTGCATCCTCCAGAGTAGTGCAGTTCAAGCCTCTAAGCGCCAGGGCTCTTTCAGCAGTGAAACCCTGTGAGGGAGGACTGGGGGCTCAATCATCTACCGGTGCAAGCAACTTTAATAAATGCCCTGAGCCTCAGTTTCCACCTTCATAGAATGGATTGTATGAAGCAATATGAGTTTCTGCCACTTGGTTTTTTTGACCTTGAGCAAGCCAGTTAATTGTGTGAATTTGGCTTCTTTATCTATGAGCACAATAAATGCTGCTTTGTGACTATTTTGAGGATGAAATAAAATATATGTACTTAGCAATATTGACCTGGCATGTAGTAGGTGCTCAATAAAGAAATTGTGTTTCTTTCTCTTTCCCCCTCACACCTCCGGATTTTATGAACACCGTAGACAAGCTAGCCGAACATTCTACTGTTATAAATTGAAAAGGGAGGAAAATCCATCCCATGCCCTGAAGGTACTACAGAGAACATTGACTGACATGACATATTAAATTCAGTCAAGCCCCTACATCACCTAGCATTATAGATCACTGTTAAATAATATCTGGAATGCAATGAGTGGCCTAGAGGTGAGAATGACAAGATTCATAACCCCAGCAAGTTCAGGGCCCATAACCAGTCACTATGTCATGTTATTGTAGGAGAGTTTAGTTTATGTTCAGCTTTCTCTTTTGTTCTCTATAGGATTTCTCCATCCCCATTTCACTGTTCTTGCTGGGGCCTTCTTTCTTGAACTTAGTTCACCTCACTCTGCTACCCACTTTCCCCAATAGAAGCATTTAAAAGCCTGGTGTTCAAAAAACTTTTAAACCTCAAAAAATGACTTAGTCCAACTCCCTCTTTTTGTAAGTGAGTTTTCTGAGCCACCTGGCTGGTTAGGGAGGTCTCCTGACTCCAGGATCTTAATAGAACACACCCCTTGGCCTCTCTTGCATTGAGCTAGCTTTAAGCTCTAAACATATTAGGCCAGTCCTACCTTTAACTTAAAGCTGGAGGAAATTAATGCCTTTAACACTTTCTGACCAGATGGGTGCCAAGATATCAGCCACTTGGATCCTCAGCTGTCGAAAACTGTCCAGGCGATGCTCAAGAACCATTAGGAAATCTGTATGGGCAGGACAATTCCTTTTAATAACATATTTTGGCGAAATTCCAGGAATGTTGGGAGACACGTATTTCTCTTAGTCCCTTGGAAGAAAAGATCTCAAACTCTCTTCGGGCACTGGGAGGGAAATAGAAGAATGGTGACATCTGGTGGTAAAATTTCTGAGCTTTGGATACAAATGGTACAGATTCTAATCCTAATTGATTCTCTTTGAAGCCCAGTTCCCCAGGGTGGTTAATAATTGTACCACCTGGTTACCTAGATTTCTGAAAGACATCAATCATTTAAACTTTGATATCCCACTGCTATAGAAGATATTACAGATGGCTATTATTTCAGGATTATTTTTACAAATGTATACGTGTATACAGAGAAAGTGTGAGGGTATCATATTCATAGGTACACACATTATTCGTATTTTATATAATACAAGTTTGTTTGTATTATATATATTCTATTTATTTGTATAATATATTTGCAATGCCTTTGAGGAAAATTAATATATCTCAATTGTTTTTCTTACTGAGTAAACTTTTATAGTAATAATTGCTACCAGGCACTGCTTGTACATAGAAAGATGCTTACTAGGATAAAGTTGTATATTTCATCATTTTTTCTCAGGAGAAAATTTATTACCAACTTAGAGAGGAAGAAAATAACTCAGTGAGATTTCAATAGCCCTGATAGTAATGGTCTCAGCATCTTTTACTAAGATCTTTGTGAATTGCATTCATCCTCATAAAGACGCATGAAACATAGTTTACCCATTTTAAAGAAGAAGCCAGGACTTAAAACAGATAATATGCCCACAAATAGTCACTGTTAAGGAGGGTCAAAGTCAAGATTGACTCCAAAGTTTTTACTCCAAAGCCTATACTCTTTCTACTACACTATGCTGCCCACCCCCAGGAAACCAGGAAGAAATGAAAATCAGGGCAGAAACCACTTGAAGAGTACACCAAGAACCAAAGGAGATATTTAAGGTCCTTATACATAAACCACATTTCTTGACCTTGAAAATTATAAGCAACAAAATAATCACTGCATACATAAATCTTATGCATCTGGGACCCATGTGATTCAATCTTGGAGCAGATCTCTGTGAAATAAATGAATTGTTTTTCCTTGCTGAGGACCCAAAATTTCTGTCTTTCATGGCCTGGGAATTATTCACTATGTAATCTTAGCTGGAGGAAAAGCCTCTAATGGCAAAGGTAGTCAATAGAGTTTTGGAGAAATTTCTAGCAATAGTACCTAGTAACTGATGCTATGGTGTTGATAATGTAAGCTGAGATATCTAATATATAATGATAGAGGCAGCAGTATCTTCTCCTTATGAGTTCTAAGACATGATTTTAGGAGTTGTTTCTTGATGTACGTGCCTCTGAACCTGACTCCCTTTTCCTTTAAATAAAATTCCTTTTCTCCTTAAATCAGCCAGATTAAGTTTCTGTTGCTTATAAATAAGTATCCTGACTGATACAGATAGTAGAAGGAAGAAACATAAACCATCAGGGAAACAGAAGAAATCAGAGGTGGTTTATCTATTCTGATTAAGGCTGAGAGTTGAAAATCCACTGCTTTAAAGGGTTTTGGTGCAGATGGTCAGTGGCATATAGTGGCAAAACAGTTTATCATCAACTGTACTCATCAAGAATAAAATATACACTGAAGTCAAGCTTTTGAAAGACCAAGTAGCAGCTGAAGAATATAAGGACTGTGGAAGTCAAATGTTTTTGTTGTCGTTGTTGTTTATGGAGTTGGACAGCTTAAAGAAGGCAAATAATGAGCTCTGATTTCTAATTTCTAGGCTCAGATTCCTAAATTCTAAGCTCAAAGCACACAGATACCAGGGATTTTCTACAACTTCTAAAACAAACAACAATAACAACTTTTTTTTTTCTAGCAGCTGGAGGCCAAGATAGGTGAAAACTAAAAACAAACTTTGATCTTGTGAGTTGCCGAATTACAAAGTCACTCACATTCACAGCCTGTACACTGTCTTATTTGAAACCAAGGGCATTGATTTGAACAGAGTAGGACCCTGAGGACTGAAATGAGGGACCTGAGAGATTTCAGATAATGTAATACACTCCTCAGATTTCCAGCCCTGTTTTGGCTTCCCTTGCCAAGTGAAGGCAATGATTGTGATTCCTAGCACACCTCTAGAGACAAATTGGATAGACAAACCCTGAAGGAGAAGACTTACTTACCCATAACAAAAGTTGTGAGATTCTGCTCATTTGTAAAAGCAAAGATCTGGGGAATACATGTGATGAGCGAGTCTGAGAGTTCTAGACCAAAGAAGGAAGAGCATAGCTTTAGATTAGGCTGACTCTATTGATACAGAGGCAGTTACTAAAATACTATACTCAATGTGCTCACTTGAGCAGTTGGGAGTAATATTAATCATCTGCTCAGTTGGTGACTGAAATCTGGACTTATGAAGGCAAAGTAAATAATAATGC